>CM032331.1:7857599-8494421 GCA_019022515.1 Quercus aquifolioides | reverse complement strand
CATGCTACAACTGCAGAAGAGCTGGCTGATGCAACGAATAGGCAACTCACTTCGGCAGAACGTAACAATGTCCTCACTACGAGGACTACCTGTCAGAGTGAATGCCTATGTGGTATATGTGTTGTGTCTAGGGTTAAGTTAATAATATTAGTAGTGTTAGTGTTCAATATGCAATGCATGCATACTGGTGACATTGTGTAAGTTATTTTAAGTTTGTTGTGTTATGTTGTAGGTGCTTATTGAAAAACATCATGTGTGAGAATATTTAACTTCTATGCGTTATGTGAGAATAATCTAAATTACGAATAACGTGCATGCTCCTCACAAATCAATAATAAGGTTTACATAGTACAAATTCAACAACAATGACACACATACATTTAAAACATAGTTAACCAAAACCAAAATAGTTCTCCAACAAAGTCTAATTACACCACGACACAATTACTCTTCATCTGACATCTCCACATCTGACTGATAAATGGGATCACCAAGAAGTGATTGCATGAATCGTGCGTGCTCGTACCACCCTCCCTCTATAGACTCTCGAATCTCAACTTGGGTACGATATCGATTAAGACGTATTTTCATTCGATTATTTTCTTCTCTTATGCGGTTCAATGCTTTACGAAGTTCATCGATCGTGTCTCTGGGCATTTGCGATGCAAGTCGCCGAGGCACTGGCAACTTAAAACCAACCAACTCATCATAAAACATTTGTTGTTCACGAAATAACCAAGCCCACTCCTGTCTCATGGTATTGTGAACGTAAGCACTATTTCGCAGATTTGGATTGATTGGATAGCTGAACTCATCTTCCAATACCCAGCAACGACCCATAGCAGTGAACACATCGTGAGGCCTATAGAGTTCGGGGTTGCCAGAACCAGACATTGACGCTGAATACAATAACAGCAAATGATCAAGTTAACAGTGTGCATCAACTTTTGGTAAATAATGATTATGTGCAATATAAAATGTTGCTATAGTCAAGATTTCAATATCTTTTGACCAACATTTACTACAACAAACAACCAAAATCACACCAATGTACTTATTCAACCAAAAAAATACAATTTCTTGTGACCAACATTTACTACAACAAACAACCAAAATCACACCAATGTACTTATTCAACCAAAAAAATACCATTGCCATAAAATTAAAAATTCAAGCAAAAAAATTTGTATCAAACGTACTCATTCAACCAAAAAAATAAAACTTCATTGCAATATCAAATAAAAATACCATTGTGACAAAATTATGGGGTGAGTTTTTTACCTGAGGTGATACAAATTTTACTTGAGTCCGGACGCAACTGTGGAGCAGAGCTGCAGAGTGCAATCAGTTCAGCCGAAATGCAAGACACTCTCAATGGGAGGGGATGGGCAGGTAATATGCGAGAATAACTCGACTCTACGGAGTTCGAGTATGCTTTATAACTCGATATTATATTAATCGAGTTATGTTCGAAGACATGTGCCGTACACCTGACACCAAGACAGGTAGACAGAGGTTTAACAAGCGCATAACTCGATAGCTGCATAGTCGGTTATATAACTCGGTTTTGGTATTATCGATTTTTTCAGAAAGAAAATGCCACGCTGGTACACCAGGGTGGAACATGGCTCAAGTATAACTCGATTATCCAATGATCGAGTTTTTCAATATAACTCGATTTCCCGTTTGTCGAGTTACAAAACAGGGGCATTTCCCTAATTAGTTTGGGAAATGGGGCATAAAGCTGCTATTTTTACCCAAATGGGGTATTTCCCAATTTTGTCCGAACTCTAAGATCAAGATTAGCGTGTTCAACGTTTTAGGGATTGTATGTTTGCTTGTATTTTGAATTTATGTTTTCGATATCATTGTTTTTCAGTCATGTTTGCTTTTTCTTTGTTTGTTGAGTAATGCTACAGGCATAAACCATTTTACAACATTTTTACAAAATATTGATGTGGTCAACCTCTTATTGGTTTTCATTTAGACTCATCATTAATATCACTTTTTTATTTACCGATAATCACTCACCACATTAGCAGTTTGTAAAAAATTTTATAAAATAGTTTATATCTTTAGCATTATTCTTGTTTGTTTTTCAAAAAAAAAAAAAAAAAAAAAAAAAAAAAAAAAGGAGAGAGAGAAAGAAAAAACAAATTAAGGCTGGGATGAAAGCAATGTGACTGAAAAACATTGATACTTTAGAAAATTAGGAATATAAAATAAACAATGACACTTGACTTTTTCTGCTTTCACATACACATATAGACTTTTATACTCCTTTTGCGTTAGATATTAGGTATATGAATGTAGTAGTTAGCCTCATACCTCCGGTCATGCTTGGGAGTTAAATAAATTATTGCTATTTTGTTGACAATAATATTTGTTAATGGCTTTTCTCCCCCATGTGTATGTTAAAAAATACTTAGTATTTCAAAAAAAATCATCTAATTTATCGTCAAAGTATACCCAAGTCTAATGTAGTAATTGTCTACTTCATGTGTGAGAACAGTTGTCTTTCAAGATTTTGATTGTTCTTTGGATTGCCCAAATATAGTATATAACAATAATATATCCCAATTTAATTTTTACAATTTGAGTGTATATATATATATATATACACACACATTCATACAGAAATATATACACATAGATACATAATATGAAAGTAATAAAATGTGACTTTTAAAATAAATAAATTTATAAGTAGATAGTGAGGTGAGCGATAAATGTAACATTTATATTTTGCTAATTTTCTGATTGAGAGCCCGATTTGGATGATTTTTTTTTTTTTTTTCTATTAGCTTCTTTCGTTTATTTATTAAGTACAATTTTAAAAATTAAATAGAAATTCACTTTTTCTAGTTAAGATATCATACGACTATTTTTTTTGCACTAAATAAACAAGTAAAACTAAGCTCATCCAATTTTTTTTTTTAAATAAAGAAAAGAAAACTATTGGAGATTTATGTATAAATCAAATTTATTTAGTAATTAAGAATGTGGAAATGTGAAGCTGTTCCCTTCAGGAAAAGCTTTAATACGAGCCTATGAGTACTGATTAGCCTCCAAATATAAGCAAGCAATGCTAAATTTGTTTCTGCTTAGTTTAGTTTTGTGATGCATTTATTTTTGTCTCATTCTTATATTTGATCACAATCTATGTTCCAAAGAACAAGTTCATTCCCTGCCCCCTTCCCATATCTCCTACCTAAGAAAAAGGGAGGTGCGATGAAGTTTTGTAGTAAATGGCTGAACGGGCCAATGTTAAATTACAAATTACTTCATTCATCTCATCCAGTTTAAACGTTAAAAAAACAAAACAAAGCAAAAATTCTTTATTGTATTTCAATTCATCTTCAGGTGCAAATCGACCGATAAAACAATATAGGGAGAACATGGAATCATAAGGAGGAAGAAGTGGTATTTTGTGTAACAGATGCATACAATACCCCTCCTCTTCCGTAGGGGTAGGCCTCATGCTTAGTCCATGTGAGATGTGTGTTGTATGCAACAATTCCTTAAGATAATAAATCGTAATAAAATATTTGTACTTTATCTATAATATATGGGAAGTGTTACATCCACAATATTGTCACAACAAATACCGCTGAAATTACTTTTTTGTCTCATCAATAACAACCCGTAATAATCTGCCACTTAAAATTTGTTGTGAAATTTTTGTGAATATAACATTTCTCGATGAATTGTATGCAACCAATATCTCAATATCTCACAATTGGTGGGAACCACACAGTTGTGGATCCCACAAATTGAATGATATGATATTGGTTAAATTCAACCGATCATGTACACAGTGCATGATGCTACCTACCCAGTATGTGGCCCCCAGAATATAAGTGGGACCGGGACCTTAAGTGCAAACCACATTTACGGGTTTGTTTTGGACCAAAACTCCAAAAATCTGGGATTCCAACGGCTATTGTCAAAAAAGTGCAGATCAAATTACCTTTGACAGAAGATACAAGCTACTCTGATTTCACGACTTTGATATTATTACATCAATGAATATAATGTTACATACTGATATTACAACAACAAAAAATGAACTATATAACAACCACAACCAATCCCAATCACTCCCCTAACCCTTTTCTACGTGTGTCTAAATAACCATTCAAACAGCTGAAAGACTAGCCCATTTCCCAAGTTCATAAGGATCACCATAGTAATACACCTTAATTCTATTAGATAATGACAACCCAGATGCCAATGATGGAGCTCTAAGACCAGAATCGTCTTGTTCCATAGGGTCATCTGCAAATGCGGCAACATCTCCAAGAATTTTGAATGAAATTCGTCTGGTTTGTATCTGCCTAGGGAAATCAAAGTACATTGCTGTTCCCGCCTTAGCCTCTGGCAGTCGATATTCCGCAATTGTTACCATGCTATTAGGTTCCTGTGATATTATCGTTCTAAATAAGCTCTCACTGAAATTGCAATTCACATACTTTAAGCCTTTAATTAGATTATTTTCATGTGAAAAAGAGAAACTAGACTTCAGGCCATAAAGCTAGGAATATCAACACAAGGCAAAGAGATAAAGAGAACTATCCATGAATAATTACATCAGGCCCAAGCCTTTTTTTACTCCCGTTCCTGGTAAACTTACTTCCAACGCCAAGGGACTCAAAACACCTAACCTTACTCACCACTCCATATTATTGGATCATTATGATAGCCATAAAAAGAAAGCAATTGTCAACAAGAGAGGCAAATGTCATTTTTTTGTTAAGTATTTGTCAAGATCTAAAAAATTGCATGCTGAAAGAACTAGATTGGTCAAAGAAACCAAGGGCTGACCAAAGGAAGCATATGAAAGTGCCTACTATATATAAGCACAAAAGAAAACATATAAACAGAAATAGAACAACATTTTCAAATCCACTGTGCTACGTAAATAAGCTACATAGGATAATCCTGGCTAACCTAATAGCACTTTAAGAAAGCAGACCCAGTAAAATACCTGTAGAAAAGATGCTTGTATATACAGCACAGCTGGAGAGATATATCTGTCTTCCAAAAATGTCAATGATGTATCATGGATATCTGACGAGGGTGAATGGGTAACCCGAGGCTTTATTGCGGTGAAAGCATCCAGACGAAATCCAGCAAGCAAAGGTGAAGCAGGAGACAGATACTGCTCCAAGGTAAGATCATTGTCATACAGCCTCTCAGCCTCAATTGGAACCTGGAAAAATAAAAGAGGATTGTCAGTTGCAATGCATACCGTACAAAGTCCAATAATGAACTGAAATATGGAAGAAAAAGCAAAGAAGCATTAGTTGTACCTTGAATCTGTTTAATCGCGGTGGTCTCTCCAACCAGTTTTTCAAATTCACTTGGTCAGGGACTTGAGGTGATGATGTGAGCCCCATAACTTTCTTTCCAACTACAAGAATCCTTTTGGCATGAAGACAAGGGTCACTTTCAACTGATCCTCCGAAAGAGGCACGACGATTTACTTGTGCAAAAGGGTTTTCATCTAGAGACAAAAGGTTGAAGTCTTTCCCAAAGTTAACAGAATTTGAACCAGGTCGCTGTAGACGTAGGGTTATCCAAATAATGCGGCACCGAACGGGATTCCTGAAGTCAAATTTTACATGTCTAGGTGCTTTATCCTCTCTACCCAACTTTTCTGGTCCATAAAACTCTGGTGAAGAAGTGATCAGAGATTGAACATCCCATTTTCCCGTGCATGACCTTTCTTCCTTGTGTATTTTATTGCTAGCCCAGATTTGTACCTGTAATAACAATAAGAGGCAACTAGTCAAAGAAAAGCATAAAACAAAGTAGAATATATGAAAACCGGTGTAATGCATATAAGATATAAGAGATTAATTAACCCTAAGAAAGCCACACAGCCTACAAAGCACAAAATTTTCTATTGGCGGAAAAATTTTCGAAAATGATGCAAGCACACTGCTGGCACAACAATAAGGATATAAACATGATAAATTATTGATTGTAGCAAAAGTTTAAGCTATTAGGAAATGATAAATTTAATCAATTAATCATTGTTCTAACACTCCTTATCACGTCAGGGCCTAGACTCCTCCCTTAATAGGTGAGACTCAACACATGGGATTTTAACTCTTTTAAATGAGAGGTAGAGCAAATTCAAGATCACCTACTCAGATACCATGATAAGTTTCTAAATTTCACAAAATTTTAAGCTACACAGGATGTGATTTTCTTTTGTCTAAATACCTGGAGTCTGGGTGTTTTGCAACTAGCAGTTCTTTTTCTTTTTCTTTTTCTTTTTCTTTTTTTCTTTTTCTTTTTTTTTTTTGGGTGGGGGGCGGGACACTAATACACTAGAAGCAATTCATTTATTTTCAGACTTACCAATTTGCAATTAATTATTTGATTGAATAATCCTTTATACTGGAAGTGGTAAAAGTCAACTGTTTTTGCAATTCCTCTTGGGGATAAATCAAGAAAATTTTGAAGCAAGAATCTAGATTTTTGTGCATCCTCTAGAATATTATCCCAAGGTTTGCAGTGTTATCAAGATGTATTTCACATACAATAATTTCTATGTTAACTAATTGGCCATTATCTCAAGTTCAGTATATTTTTCTTTTCTTTTCTTTTTATTGGTTAGGTAACACACACCTCCTGAGTCTTGAACCCAAGAACTCATCCTCCATCCCATTATTATGGGAGGAGCCAATGAGCTTTAGCTAAACTGGTACCAGCTCTCCATGCAGGTGTTAGGTGGGGGAAAGAACATGGGTTCAAGATCCACCCACCAAGTGCTTGTGTAACTTACCAATCACAAGGGAAAGAAAATTTATCTTGATATCAGTGACAAGGGAGTACCCTACAATTGAAATTAAATACCAATTTCATGTCCTTCTAGACTTCTTGTTGAGTGCATAGAATTACGGGACTGTCATGTCAACAATTTACCCTACATATATTCATTGCACAAGAAGAAAATTGTGAGCAGAGAAGTACACTCACCATGGGAGTGTCAACCTCTGAATAGCCACATGGACTAACAAGCAAGATTACCCCACTGACATCAGAAAGAGTATCAAGAACAACACAGAATTCAACACAGGTCGTACTTGGAGGAGCTTTCCAATATGAATGCTGTGATACAGAATCTAATGGAGAAAGCAACGACAAAAATGGTGCCGAATCTGCCGCTGTCTCAACCTGCAGTTAATAATACAGAGTTAGGCATCAAGAGAATTTTTTTAAAGGGCCAAAATGCTATAAACAAAGTGCAGCATAAAATCTTGTTCTCTTACACCTTGTAGTAAACAGATAAACTATAAATGCTAAGAGCTCCTACTCAAAGATTATATTTCAGCTTCCAAAAATACCTCTCAAAGATTATATTTCAGCTTCCAAAGGAACCTCTCAAAGATTACATTTCAGCTTCCAAAGGAACCTACTATCAAACAATCAAAAGGATTCCATTCATCTCATGGAGCATAGGGAAGAATAAATAGTCATTTATCTCAATCTGTATTCCACTTACATGGACACATTCTTCTCATTATTTCAATTTTTTACAACCCTGCTAGAACTAGCAGGAACTTTCTAGTCACTTAATAGAAAAAAGTAAAGTTTCTGTTTCTGTTTTTTGCTTTTACTTAAAACACTCCTTTGTCTTCTTTTTTTTCTTTTCTTCTTTTTTTCTTTTTTCTTTTTTTTTTATTTCATAATAAAGCAATTAAAAAACAGAAAATATTATTTAGAGGAAATATTTTGTCACTACAATAAACCATTTACAATGAAAACACATCAAGTGCTGAACACTTACAACAAAAATATAGAATGGAAAAGGACAATACCGATTGTAAAAAACTGGCAGAAGGAAATTCAGCAAGGGATTCCCCTCCATTAAGTAAATGTCTTAGGACTTTAACAGCTCTCTGGGAATCAAAAGACTGAGTTCTTTCAGGAATATGATCCCTCCTGGATGATCCTACCACCTGGTTCAAAGCTTTATATGCAGCACTGTCTGCACGGGCACTTCTTCGCAAACTAATTAAGACCCTGACATAGTCCAAGATCAATGCATTAAGCACAATTTCATGGCAGCATTGTTTGCAAAGAACACCATCCAGTGCTACTGAACGATTTGAAGAGAAATCAATTTGACTGCCATGGCTTGATCCACTCTGGCTAGATACACCATTGTATGAAACCTCCCTTGAGATAGAGCCCGCAAGCAGAAGAGCTCCTCTGCCAGCAGAACAAACTTTACAAACCTTTCTTTCACACTGAGAACATAAGAAGACAGGTTGTGAACCTCCTGCAAATGATGCAGATGACACTGATGAGGATGTACGTATTGATGCTTTGGTTTCAGCATGCACTTCACAGAGGCCACCAGAACAAGATTCTCCAATTCCAGCAATATTCCAGAAATCTATTACATTATCATCAGTAGTGTCAAGACCGATAGCAGCGGTAATTTTGTCTTCAAGGGAAGTTTGACCAAGCAGTGCAAGGGTGTTTGCAACTTTGCATAATCTTCCTATTTGAGAGTCATCAAGCAAAAAATTTGGATTTATAGTAGCAGGATCAATTCCAACTGATAACAAAGCTCTATCCCTTTCAGCAGCAGAAAGATTCAGCCTGAAGCGTTCAATTTCAAGTTTCATAGCTTCTATGAAGTCTAGTTTCCTTTCCTGTAATATTGCATTGTCAAAATAGGTCAATTTTTACCCCATGGTTTACCTTAAAAACATGAAACCTACCCATTATTAAGCTCTAATATTTCTAAAAAAACCATGAATACAGTTTTTTTTTTTTTTTTTTTTAATAAGTTAAAATAACTTTCGAAAAAAAGAGATCTAAAATTCACTGTGTATCAAAGCTGCACCTAAAAAATTAAGTTCCCAGTATCTCAAAATTAAAATTTAAAAAAAAAAAAAAAAAAAGAGGTGCGGGGGAAGAAAAAGACATGGAATGAACACTGCCCAGGTCATGGAATGATATAATGACCTCAAAGAAGATAACATATCCAAAACTCAACTATACATGCAAAAAAATTGTCATGTTATTCCGTAAATGGCAAGCGTAGTTTTCAATCTTTTAAGATAGCAAATCCCAAGCCCAAACAATGGAGGGTTGTGGTAGGTTAACTGCACCATGAGATTAAGATTGAAAATGAAATTTATGCCAACAGATAACATAATGACCTTGCCATGAAGATAACATATCCAAAACTCAGCTTTACATGCAAAAACATAGTCGTGTTATTCCGCACATGGCATGCGTAGCTCTTATTCTTTTAAGATAGCAAGTTCCAAGCCCAAACAATGGAGAGCTGTGGTAGGTTAACCGCAACATGAGATTAAAACAGAGAATGATTTTATGCCAATAGAATATTAGTTATTTCCTGAATATGCATTTTTTATATATTAGGTTGATATTTCATTAAAGCAAAGTGGATAAAGTGAAAAAATGCATCATAGGTGTTGTGCAACCATAAACCCATCAAATTGAATAGAAAGTATTATAAGAATACCATAAGAACAATTATGTTTCTGAGATAAAAATGTTAAGCTAAACAAAACAACATATCAATAACATGAGGGTGGCCGAAATGACAATGAAAGGATGACTGAATGGGAAACCTGGAAAGATAGAACAAGGACTAAGATGGTTTGACATTGCACAACCATGACCCTTTACTGAACCAATGAGAAAAAGTAAAAATAATTCAGGTGGGAATGAAAAGGACTAGTGGAAGGCCTAAAAGGCAGTGAATAATATGCTAAACAGAGAAATAACAGAAAGTATAACCTTAATTCCTTAAAGCCTTAGTTGATTAAGGCATAATAGAGCCGAGCCTGGTCGACTTGGGATTAAGGCTTTGTTCAGTTAGTAGAGTTTATCTACAATAAAGTAACTCAATAAAAATCTATTACGAAATATCGGAGAAGTTAACTTAGAATGAATACATGAAACAAGCTGAGATCCTGATATATTAGAATAACTGAAGTTAAACTCAGAATCATAACAACATGCAAAAGAGAAAATGTGACAAAAGGCTTAGTCAGATATGTCATAGAATTTAGCCCCCAGCAAAGCCCTCAAAATAAGATGGGTAACAGCATGAAGTAGATGTCTGCTTTTATCAAAATACAATGAGGAGAAACTAAATGTAAATAAATTAGACTGAAGCAGAAGCGCAACTAATTATCAACAAAATATTGAAACAGATGAACTAAAAAGTATAACGACTCAAAGCAACATGCAATAGATACTAACATACCATATTTGGCCCCATAAGGGATTTCAGACAAGTAATGTACTGCTGAGAGCTACTATCTGAAGGTCGTATATCTTGTGATGAAGAATCTGAATGATCATTTTGAGCACCATGAAATTCAACAACAGATTGGTCTAAGAAATCAAGCAAGTCACTTCCCTCATTATCAACATTTCCTATTGCTGGTTGAGAGATGGGTTCCAAAAATGGGTCCTCTCCAGTCAGAAGGTCTGCCAAGAGGTCAGTAGAAGCACTTGGTTGCACTGATGGTGTCACATTTTCATTTTTTAAAATTCCCAAAAATGGATTAGATTCTGAAGTGGACATAAAGGGGTTGATTTCCTTCTGACTTTTTTTGGCCAGCTCAATTAATCTTGCACCAGGGCCTTCATTAGTAAATATGCCTTTCCAAGGAAGAGAAACTCCAAGGATCTCGATCTGCAATGAAATTCAGTACAGACAATTAACCAGCAACAATTACAGTAAACTTCACCCAGGAGAAGCATATTGAATAAATAATAAAAAAATGAGGAAAAAGGTTTAAAAAAAAGTATCTTCTCTCATTAAGGTTGTCCAGCCATGCCAATTCGTAAACAAAGATCATAAATCAAGTGAATCAAAGGAGGTTTACATACACCAAAAAAAATTACCAAGGATCTATTAAAAGATAGAAAAAAGCACATCCCTAACTGTCAATATGACATCTAATAGAATGGGGTCGCATAATGGGTGTCAAACTTCCTCCACAAATTCAACCTTCGAGGAAAAAACAATGTGATGATGGCAATTAGAATAAGCTTTCTCCATTATGCACAAACATTAGGAAAAGTATAAACTTGAAAATTTGATCAACAACGAAATTTTTGCTAAAATACTATAGATTTTTTTTTTTTTTTTAAATAGGTAACGAAAAATTTTATTAAGCAAAATAGTCAACCCAAGTACATTGGGGATGTACTGTGGGGGCAAAAATCAAGAACCAAAATTACAACAATCAAGTAAAACAGCCAGGGAAAAACAAGAAATATGCGACAAAGCCACACTCCATACAAGGAGAGTGTAAGAAAAAGGACTTAATCTCTAGCAAGGACAATTAGCATCCCTCAAAGCATCTATCATTTATTTCACTCCAAATACACCATATCAAGCAATGTGGCATAAGTCTCCAAAAATCTATATTGCGATGTCGCCCGAATTTGCCTTGCTAAGACTCAAACGACTCAATTACCTTATGTGGCATAACCCAATGAAGTCCAAACCAACAAAACACTAAAGACCACAGCTCAAAAGCTATGGGGCAATAATACTACAGAAAATATTTAAAATAAATATTTTTTCCTTTCTTTTTTTCATAACAACAACATCAGAGAAATGGAGCTTTGAGCTTTCCCCTTAGGTGGAAACATGAGACTCATAATAAGGAAGAGCTTATATCTCATTAGTATCATTTTTCCAAGTTTTACCTTCAATATGAAGCAAGTAGTGATAAGCCTATAAGAAAGATAATGATTATTGCTGGCCAATGGGCTCTAGCCCAAATGTCACGTCTTCTCCAAAAAAGAACAAGGTGAAGAGCGAGATCATGGGTTCAAGACCCACTGATTGTGTATAACTTACCAAGAAAAACATAATGATGGTTGACACTAAAACATTAAATCATGCCAACACATCAGTGATGTCTGATGTCACTTATGAACGTCATCACACATCATCCAACCATTTAAAATGAGCCTGCTCTATCTTTTTCAACATTACAATTTCTTCACAATTTTAATATTTTGTCAAAGGCATTAGAATCAAGTTTGAGTTACTCACTTCTGGTATGAACATGAAACGAACTAAATAAAGAATATACATGATTTAGAACTAACGACCAACTGTATCTACATAATTCCTATACTTAGTAAGTAAATTTTTGACACAGCTGTTCTGGGTACCACACCATACATAATATCCAAGAAGTTAATATACTTTTTGATTTCTCTAAAAACACATAAAAAACTTTTCCTTAAGTTTTTTTTTTTTTTTTTTTTTTGAGGGAGCATTGGCAACAAACAACAATGCTCAAATAATAACTTCTGACTTTCTAGGATCTAGCCCTCAATCTCTACAAAAATGCCAAGAGAAAGAAATTAGTACTTTAGTATATTTCTCTTTAGCAGAATTCAAAACCACAGAACCTGATCCTTTTGGATTGATAATGAGCACAAGTCAGAATCATGCAGTGTCACGGAAGAAGATTTTAGCATGAAAATAAATGTGATTTTGACATATCAGCACACTGCACACCACATTCTTCAACTTCATAAGCTCAAGACCAATCTATGGGAACAATATAGATCTAATAAACTTGACCAATGGAACTTTTTAACAGCATATTCTGACAAATGTTTATTTCTAATTAACAGAATGACAGATTTTAAACAATGCCATGTAGACTCATACCTACCTTCTTCATTCCTAAAGTTTCCATGTAATTAGCACCAACACCATCTTCCAAAACCTAAAACTAAATGCATATCAACCTATAATGTACTGCTACATTAAAAGTGCAGTCATTCTGTATATGAAAACCAAAAACTAGAATGTAGATATATATATATATATATATATATATAACACACACACACATATACATACAGGCTAAAATAGGATTTTTTATTTTTGACACATTGACTAATATATATCTTAAAATTGCTTTCTACCTCACCGAGAGTCACAGGGTTTCCAGAAACGGCAGGATAAAATGTGAGTGCAACTACACGAGTAAGATAGTCCAATTCACCCTCTAGTTCTTCAAAATCATACAAAAATGAAATACTTGATGTATCCTGAGCATGAAGGCGTGCACTTGCTCCAGTAATAGCCATATCTTCTGCACTAATTGGCCCAGGTAAGGGCATGATGAGGTTTGTCCCATTTACGCACTGAGGTATGGAAGCAGCCTGTCAACAAAGTTCAATGTAGGTTTAGAAACTATAAAATAATAAATACAAACTGATGACACCAAATCAATCAAAGGCAGAAGGGGCGTGTGGTTTGGGGGGGAGAGGGGGGGGGGGCGCTACAGATATTAGAGTTATACACTGCTTCAAGAACCTAAGTTGCATCATGTATTGATATCAAAAACCTAAGTACATAATATAGTATATAGGCACTGTTCATTGGAAGTGCCAGATGTGCCTAGGTTTTAATAGCCAAGCTACATATAACTTCTCAAGCATTCATTGCTCATCTTTATACTTTTCCACTATTGGGGCCACTCGCGCGCACAAAAAAAAAACAAAAAAAACAAAATCCCATTCTTTTACCATGTTACTTACAACAATCCTTAGAAATTAATTAACCAACCCATATCTATTTCTCATATTTTAGCCAATCCATATTCAATTTTACTACAATGTGTACTAAAGCATGTCATAAATCACAATCTGACATCATATTAAAAATTTCTGCAGAATATGTCCAGTATTATCGACAATTCTAGAAAAACTGTGGTTTCAAGTCAGGACCACCTTGGAAGCTCTTAAGAATATATACATCATACTAATTACAACTCCTCTAATATTATGGTAGAAACTTCTTTTTTTAAGTATTAACAATCAAAGAAACTTCTTTTAAGTATTTAAATAAGGTGGAACCCACAGTCTCTTAGGCATATAGATAATGCTTATTCACTAAAAATAAATAAATTAATCTTCTCCTAGTCAACAGTATGTATTGACCCAAGGATTTTTTATATTTTATTTTTTTTGTTAAGTATTGGCTGTCAGCTCATTTGTGCTTCAATTTTTCCTTGGCTCTTTTCAATTTTTTAGATACTCACCTTCAGAGTTTGAGCCTTTGAGTGTTTAATGTTGAATGGGGCAAGTACTCCATTTCCCTATGTTTTCTTTTAATTATCCTTTTGTCCTAAAATATGAGTCTTAACTTGGATAGCAGGCTTACGTGACCCCTTATTTGCTTGTTTCCAGGCATTGGTAGTCAATGAATAACAAAGAAACAATTTTTTAAGGAATGATTCTTTTGAAATGTAATAATGAATTTTATTAATAAGAGGATAACTCTAAAATGATAGGTCTCCTAAAGAACTTCAATTTGAATGAATGATAAAAAAGTATTCTGTAATTTAGATGTCATGTGTTCAATCTCAAATGGATGCCCGAATTGTATTTTCCTAATCAAAAAGACACAGAACCAAGAAAAAACTGTGACACTGTACTTTGATGTGTGACCACTCTCTAGGTTGTGATGCCCTAAAACCCTATGGATGATTCCTAGATTTTCCTAGTTGTCCTCTTTCTTCTACTTTCTCTTCTCTCTCCTAGATTTTCCTCCAAATAGTCCACATCAAACACAAAACAACCATATTCCAAATAGCAGACGAATGCTTACCCACCCAATCCCACCATCCAAACAAGCAATCCACCACCTTCCCCTTTAGGACCCAATGGATCCCATAGCACCAAAAGACAAAACTCAACAGATTATAAGAAACCGGACAATGAATCAAAAGGTGGTCTACTGTCTCCCCACTACATCAGCACATGCAACACCATACTACTAAATCATAACCTCTCTTAATAAGGTTATCACATGTAAAAAAAATTTACCCCAAGCCACTGTTCACACAAAAAAGGATACCCTCTGTGGTGCTTTCACCCTCTAAATACCTTTCCAAGGGAATGGAGTAGCATTGGAGCCCCTTAGGGTATTATAGAATGACAAAATATCAAAAAAACCCCTCTTCTTAAGTTTCCACCTTACCTGATCACCATCCCCTATATTGGGTAGTACATGAGAATCTAAAAGTTGGAAGAATGAATTCACCAGATGTAACTCCCAATCAATCATTAAACGCCTAAATAAATCTAACATCCCAACTCCTCGTCATCCCCAAAGTGTGCCTCAGCAACAAAGACTTCACTGGTGCCTTCCGATTAGTGGTATTATCATAAAGACTATGGTAGAGACCACCTTCAAAGGTTGCTCACCACACCAACAGTCATGCCAAATGCAGATCCGGTCCCAGTGCCAACATCAAATTGAATACACTGCAAAAACTTATCCTATCCCATCCTAATACTCCTCCACGAACCATACCCATGGGTACCCCTACTAGGATTGGATGTCCAACCACCCCATTCCTCTCTAAACTTAGCATATATTATACGCCTCCATAATCTTGTCTCCTCTAACCCAAACCACCACAACCACTTACCCAGTTTCGTCTAATTAAAAGTTGTTAGCTTCCTAATCCCCAACCCCCCGTAAGCAATAGGAGAGCACGCCTTATCCCAATTGACCAAGTGATGCTTAAATTCATCTCCTAAGCCACCCCAGAGGAACTTCCTGTGTAATTTTTCAACATGTATGAATGAGTCATAAGTCCCAGCCTATTTTGAGGCCTAGACAAAGCAAAGACTAAGGATTAGCAGGTTTTTCAAAGGAATGATATGTTGTTGCGGACTTAAACAGTTAGAAATCCTACACTGCTACTCAAACCCGTTCCCCCTCTAAGGCTTGGGGAAGCATCATCCCGCCTAACAGGCAGGTGGTTGGACTGGCTTAATGAAGCAAATGAAGATTGCATCCACATAAAAGTGCACTGTATTCTCCCAGGATAGGTCTAAGTCTAACATATAAGCAGATGCTAGGTAATGGTTGAACCTACTAGCTTTCAGATCCTCAGGTTAAAGTATACCTGAAATCCAAAGTACAGTTATCATTAGGAGATGTTCATAGCTCAAGTCTGTATGCCCAAATCAGATTCTAGGGCTCAGTTAGGACTCCTGTTAGTTGGTAAAATGTTGTTTCTTAATTTAGTAATAATTTTTCAATTACAGTAGGACTGTAGGAGTATGTCTCAAAAAGCCTTTTGGATTTCAATATAATATTTCTGTCAGGAAAAATTGCACAATTCAAACAATGATTTATCAGCAGATTGTGTGTTGCACAGGAATACTCCATTGATTACATTATAGACCTTATTGCTTCTATACTAGTTTATCTTCTTTTCCAAAATCCCTAGGCAAATGACTTTGATCTTAGGAAGCTCTTATTTATACATAATGTTTGCCCTACATTATAGTGACTCAAGTCTTTATAGATTAAAATGATTTATTACAAGCTTTAGTTCAACGATTATCTGGGTTCATACTTGTGAACACCTCATGGATTTGAGATGTCTTTGCAAACGAGAGGATTACTAAGCAATAGACCATCTTATTTTATTGCATTTGGGACTTAGAATTTGCCATGTAGCCTTTTCTCGTTTGTTGTGTTACTTCCAAACCCACATTACTTGAAATTATTTTCGTGCTTACAAGAAAGTAATTTAGACAATGGGAGAACTTCTCCCATAATGGTGCACCCTACAGCAAAGCACATTTTTACTTAAAAGACGAACTAAAAGGGCAAAAAAAAATCCTTTATCCTCTTCTTAAACATATAAATAAGACCATCTCTTCAACCACATATGGCAGTAAATTGCAAGGGTAAACATGGACGTAAAGTCTTAAAGAGCAAGATGTATGAAAGAGAGATACAGACCTCCACAACCAGTTTAAGCTTATCTAGACAACAGCCTGTCCTTATGTCAACTGTTGATGGATAAGTAGCATCATCTGCACCATGAGATATTGTGAGAAGAAGCTGACAAACATGGCAAGGCTCCCCAAGATAGATAAAAAGTTCAACCACATCTGCAGCCTGTGGACAAACCTGTGAAACACAACAAATATTTCCATAAAAATTTATTACTGATGGACAGTATTTTAATTAAAATCACAAAGAATTCCTTTGAAATATCATTCTTAGGTTGCAATATATGTTCCTGTTGGAAACTATCTCGAATTCCTGATTTGATTTAGGTTATAGTGGCATGGAAGAAAATTATTTAAAGTTCCTTATTGAATAAGTAATAAGGTATTCCTTGTCCATCAAGGAATAGTATTGGAGCCTTATAAATAGGCATTGTTGGAAATGGTTTGATATCGTTTGCCCAAGGTTCCTCCCACATGGGAAGAGGAGAAGACTTAGAAAAGAACATTGAATGAGTTTCTTCAAAGAGTAATTTGAGTTTTTGTCTATTTTGTGTGAGGGCATTATTTGGTGTATTGGGACTTTGAGATGAGTTTCTGTTTGTCAGGTTTGTGAGTGTTGTTTGTGTGAGTTTGAGTTTGGTTTGTGAGATTGGTTGAGAGAGTAGTTGCAACCAATATCATTGATAGTGGATTTTGGTTGACGTTGCCTGTGGACGTAGAATTGGAGTAGGCCGAACCACGTTAACAGTTAAATCACAAAAAATTGATATCAAAACCTAAGACTGATCTTGGTATGAAGGTATATGGTCACATTTTCAAATTTGGTTTAAGATGAGAGAGCAAATTTGGCTTTCGTGATGGAAAACGATAGTTGTCTTCTTTTAAGAAAAGCTTGAATTAAGGTGGAGTTCTTGCAAGAATGCAGATTACTTGACTGAATTTGAGTCAAGGTGGAAATTGTTAATAATTATCTCAAATTCCTAATTTGACTTTAATTAGGCTTTCTTGGCATGGAAGGTGTAAATACAAAATTTCAAGTTTGGAAATCAAACAATTAAAAATGCTCCACAAATATATTTTTGTATTGAAGACTGTATGGATACAATTCTCTGTAACTTTATTCTATTACAAGAAAATAATCCTCTAGTTCAATCTCCTAGAAAAATTGAAAAAGTCTTCGATTCAAGTATTGTGTTGATGCAATTTCGATTCAAACACAAAATGTCCTCCACTTTGATTGGAAGAGGGATTGAGAGGTCTTTTCAATGGAATTGTGATGAATCTCTGATTGTGCGCTTGGTAGAGACTTAGAGACTTGTTATTAGCGTATTTTTTTAACATTCCTCAGGGCTTTAGAGCTTGAATCTGACAAAGCTTTGAAGGTTGAAATTCTTGAAGTTCTTGGAAGTTTTGGTGCTTGACTCCAATAAACTTTAAGGATTGAAGGGATGAATGTTCTTCACATTAAAAGATATTGATGTATTCTTCAGGTCTTTGGAGCTTGAATCCGTCAAATTTCAACAGTTGAAGTTCTTAGAGGCTTGGTTGAAGTTCTTGGAGGCTTAGTGACGTAGGACAAGGGGAAACAACGTTTAATAGGACTTTAGGAATGAAATAAAGGTGAAAATCAAGATTTAGGTTGCTGTGAACATTGATATGAACAGTAACCATGAATAGTAAAATTAAAGAAAATAAATAAATTCTAGGAATCACACCTAGACTTCCTAAGCATCACACCTAGGGTTCCTTGGCATCACACCTCAGAGAAGTTTGCATCACACAAACCATAAAAGAAAGCTTCATAGCTCTTAAATTCTAAAAACATTCATTATTAATCACCTCAATAGAAAGTACTACAACTCTTTAAATAGAAAACTAATACCTAATCCAAGTTGAACTAGGAGTTCTTAAAACCCGAATAAGACTTGGACTTGGACTCCTTAGGCTTTAACTACTAAGCCCAACTAAGTAACCAAACTTAAATAAAACCCAAAAGAAGATCTAATGGATTGTTAGCATAGCCCATTCTAGAATATTATGCAATTACAAAATTTCCCTTGATACTTAAAAATAAATAAAATATAATAAGTATGTCTTCTCATTGCCTCCTGCATCACTTAGGAGCTAGATTCCAATAGAGCTTTGAGACTTCTAAATCTATCTAGAGCTTTGAGACTTCTAAATCTGCTCCTACAAGACTAATAAGACCCTCTATTTATAAGAGTCTCAAGGAGGTTCAATGGCATATGGTTGATTTTGATTGATGACGTGTCATGATTCAAATGGAAGGACTTTAAGTCTTATTCTTGAAAGGACACATGGCAACATTTGATTAGCTAAAGTGTCTTACTTTGAAATAACACATGACAGCATTTAATTAGATTGCTTGTGTTCTTTAAAATAAAATTATCAGCACATGTCAACATGTGATTGGCTCTTGGATATTCTTTGGAATTTTTATTTAGTGACATTTAGAAAATTTCTATTGGTCTCTGATAATGAGAATGGGACCCACTAAGTAGCACATGGCATTTTGCAATTGGATACACTATACAAACATAGTGGTATAATGTGGCAATTTGTTATTGGTTGAAAATTTCGCTCTCTATCTTGGTATTGAAGAAAACGATTTTTTTTTTCCTTGGTGTGTAACAAAGTTCTTTATTGAATAAGTAATTGGGTATTCCTTGTCCATCAAGGAATAGAATTGAAGCCTTATAAATAGGCATTGTTGCAAAGGGTTTGGTAACTTTAGCCCAAGGGCCATCCCACATGGGGACAAGAGAAGACTCCTTAAAGAACATGGAGCGAGTTTCTTCAAAAAGTAGTTTGAGAATTTGTCTATTTCATGTGAGAGCATTATTGGGTGCATTGGAGCTTTGGGATTGAGAGTTTGTGTGCATGTGGTTTTGTTTGTGGTATGGTTTTGTTTGTGTTTGGAAGTGTTGTTTTTTTGAGTCTATGAGTTTGGTTGAGAGTGATTACAATCCATATCAAGATAATGGATTTTGGTTGGCGTTGCCATGTATGTAGGCTTGGAGTTGGCTGAACCATATTAAATATTGCTGTCTTGTGTGAATGTTTAATATTATTATTCATGAGAATGTGCTTCTATCAGCCCCAAATCAAAACAATTCCTGAGTGATAAAAAGAAATATATTTTGCATACCCAGATTAGGTCTTTTCTTTTGAAACTCAAAAGACTGGCTCCACCATCAGCAGTCGAAAACATGCTGGGAACTGGCTTAAGAAAGAAACCAGATGGTCGTGAGAGTACCTGCACAGATTATCATGTTATACAATTGTAAATTCACACCTAACAGCTATATCATGTTTGTAGTAGACAAGATCCATATGTCTTAGGGAAAAAATGCTCACAAGCAACAAATATTCTCATGTAATAACTTCCAGAAAGTACTAGCTTCCTAGGAGCAACATTATAGTATCTGAAAGATAAACATATAACTAAAGTCAAAGGCTAAGTTATGATAATCTGGAAAACAAATTTGTCTAGTGAAGGAATTTCCAAGGCCTAGGTTTGTGGCAGAGACCCCAACTTAACTTAAGTGAAAGGCCAAATCCACCAAGTTTAGAGCATTTCTCACAAAAATCAACCTTCTCTTTGCCAGATGAGATAAAGTTTAAAAGGGGCCTCAAATCATCTTAAATCCAACAAGTATTAAATTTAACTATTCTTAGTAGACAGCTTTACAAAAGAACTTATCAATATAACTTATAGTATTTTTTGAGCCCACTACCAATTTCAGTGGGCAGCAAGTATCTAAGAGAGGGAGGAGGGGGGCAAGGAGGGAAAAAAGAACTATCAATGAGACAAAAGTAACGAGCAGGTCTGACAAATCATGTGTTATAATCCGTATATCGCATCAGCACCAATTTCCACCGAAATTTACAGTAGCAATGCAATTTAAAGTTCTAGAATGAATAGTAAGAGCCTAATTTTGAAACATAATTTGAGCCTTTAAAAGTTCCAAAACAGCAGTGTAATTATTGCAAAAGATAATATAATATTAATAATAGATTCAGAGTCTATAGACTTTTAATGGAGTAATAAGAGAAGACAAATTTTAAATTAAAAAATAAAATAAAATAAAAAAGCAATATTAATGGATGTATTCCGTCAAATTAAAAATGTAAAATAACTAATGATCCACAGCCTGTCTACAACATAGTTTCAGCAACATACCAACAACAGGAAATATATTAATTGACATCATGAATCAGCATTTGCTGACTATTTAATCATAAAGTTCAACACATATAACAAATTCTGGAAAGTAAGAGAAACAATACATAAAAAGAGGGTTGATAAAAAATTTACAATTTTTTTTATAGGTGATTTACTCAAGTATCCAGTGGGTTTGAACCCACATCCTCAACCTCCACCTAGAACTTGCAAGGGAAGGAGATGCCAGTTAAGCTAGAGCTTAAAAGGTTTTACAAAATTAACAAAGGATCACCATCTATCCAAGCAAATTTATGCAGTTATAAACCTAAACAACCAAGTACATGAATGAAGCATAAGGATATAAAAGAATAGAATAATATTACACCTAACTCAGAAAAGTCCTAGAGCAACATACATTCAGGGGTTGAAGGGGAATTGATGGAAGATGCTTGAAAAGCCTCATTCCAAGAAAAATCTCAAACTGCTTTTGACGAGAGCTATCCACAATTGCATTTTTATATCTTCTCTGCAAAGTAATTTTCATATTCTGTGCTGCAGAAAACTGTTTAAACTTTCCAGCATCTTCATTAAATATGCTAAGGATTTGGCTATGCATAGCTTTAGAACCAGTATAGAGTGTCGCATGAATATCACCAGCCAGCAAAAAGATATCAGCTAGCTGAGATACTGGTGAAAGTATTGTTGATCGCTTGAATTCCTCGAACGTCATGTCAAATCTCTTCCAAGGTTTATCTGGGCAGGGATGCATCCAAGTTGTGGTCTTAGTATTATGATCAATATAATATGTTTTCCCTGTCACAGCATCAGATCGTTTTTCCCAACCTGGTGGCAATGGAGCAATATATCCACCATAATTATTCAACTGATAACCTAATGCCAGATCACTATCAAGAGATATTCCCAGCCGCCTGCATTGCTCCACAAAAACTTGGAGGGAGCCAAAATAACTAGCAGCATTGGTTCTATCCAAAGAATCAGCACAGTTGAAACGTATCACTCCATTTTGATGTGATCTTAAGCAGAAGGCACCTTCATAGTCATCATTATATATGATTTCACCTCTGCAATCCTTAATCCGTTGTCGTGAAGGCAAATAATCCCCTTCAGAAATGCCTATAGATACAGTGGGTGCTTTTAAAAGTTTCCACAATTCTTCAATTGTTTGTTGTTCACCTTTTAACTTTGTACTGGCATGCCAATCATAATTTATTAAATGGATGCGAGTATAAGTGAGTTTTCCAGTTGATTTGATATAATTCAAAGATTCCTCAAAATGCTGAACTAGAATAGACTCTGACTTTCCTTCTCCATTCCTAAGCAAATTGATGCATACAATTGGAACCAGAGCTTTTCTATTCTGACTCCCCCCAACACCTACATCTAAATTTCGAGCATCATACCTTTTACTCAACCTCTGATAATACTGTAAGCTTCCTTTATAAGGATCATCTGAAACATATATTTCTGCTTCTGCAGCAGTGATCTTCAATTCTGCTCCCCACCAGATTGGAATGGTTCCACGTCTCCAAATGTAAGTGTTAAACGGAACACTCTGACCAGCCCTTTTGGGGATCCATACAAGTTGCTCACACTCGACTTCATTACCTGTCAAATACATATTCTTCTTAAGTTCAAAGAATTTGATGGGGAATACAATAAAAAGCTGAGATAAGTGAAGGCAATAAAACAAATGATATAATGCCAGCAATAGAACTTTAAAAAAATATTGAGTCAGAGAGAGAGAGAGGAGATCAGATATACATATAAGTGCAATGCCACTTGTCCCAAGAGGCACATAATGGCAAAATGTCCTCACTCAAGTACAGAATGAAACTTCTTCTTTTTTTTTTTTCTTTCTAGTTAAGTACAGAGGAGACTCACAAGAACATAAACTTGAAAAGACTTATTAATATCTACAAGAACAGAATTTATTTTAGAAAAAAAAAAGCAGATAACAAAGGCAACAACTTTCAGTTCATACAGAGGTGCCTCTTTCACATCAGAAGCACGACCACTCCTCTTGGTCCAAACAGTCCCCAAAGAACAAACGGAGCGGTTTTCCATGCAGAACATCTCCTTTTGTCTCCAACTCCTCCATGCCAACCAATATAAAAAAGCCAGAGAATATCCATATTAACTTGTTCTTTTCAGTAGAAATCAAATCATTAAGTTATTAATCTAAACACTGTACATCATAAAATTATAAATAGATGCCATTCCCTAAACAAATATGGGCCAAGTTGCCATTCCCTAAACAAATATGGGCCAAGTAAAGATCTAAAGGTAAAAGTTGTACCAACAATTGAATCTTTCATTGACAAGTCAAGAGGGATAGAAAACATTTTCTCACATATTCTGGCATAACTTAATAGTAGCCACCCTACGATGGCATGATAGCATAGTGCATCTGAAATACAAATGTTTAGGGACAAGATTCCCTCTCATTTAAATCCTCCAATTCCCTCCAATTTTTTTACCAAATTTGAGACGCATGGCAATTATTTTTATGGCTTACTTGGTTTTTCAAGATCATTGGATTTTTAATTTTTTAAATGACATGTGTGTTACATCTGGATTAAAAATGGGAGGGATTTATATGGCATGGAATTCATGTGTGTGTGCCTATCCATTAAGAGTTAAGACTAAACCAAAAAAGCAGTCAGAAAAAGAGTTGCATAATTGACCAAGTATCCCACAATGATCCATTCAGCATTTTTTTTTATTGGTAAGTTACACACGGACCCGGTGGGTCTTGAACCCACCTTACTCCTCACTCCATCCCATTATTATGGGAGGAGGAAGTGGTAGTTGCATTCATCATCCTGAGCATGAAGTAATCTTTCCTATTAATAAAATATCATTACTTTTTTCTTTTTTCTTAAGAAAAAAAAAAAGGAGCTAATTGAGCTATAGCTCATTGGCAGATCCATTCAGCATGGTACAGAAGAACCTGGCTTTTTTATATAATAAATAAAATGTTACTATAAAATTCCCAAAAGGGGGTAGTTCCCAAGTACACAGGAAGTGTACTAAAGGGAATACCTGAGAGAGAAACAGAAGAACCTATAAAATTCCAACAAGAAAAATAAAAAAAAATGCAATTTTGTTTTCCCGAGTCATTAATAACTCACGTTACCTGTGCTAAAACATGAATTTAGACCCCTAGCCAAGTATCGAGTACCAGGATGCAGTCTGCTACGACGAGCTGTCAGAGCAACAATCCCTTCTAGCTGACCTAAGCTTCCAAAATTTCGACATTCTGCAAACCCCTACACATTAATATCATATCTTAACCACCACATAAGTTATCTATTTGAATGCTATAAGGTAAATCACTGTGAAAGTGAATTGGGGAGAAAAACAAAATAAAATAAAATTTCAATTAAAAAAATGGACCTCTAAAGCGCACTTTTAATAGTGACAACAACCAAAGAAGAGAAGCCACTGCTTAACTACATTCATGTGACATAAATTGAATGTATTAGAGCAATTAAGCGATTTCTGATTTCTAACTTGTGCTTTTTACTCAAACAAGCATTGCTAACTGAAAGCTTCATAATTAAACATAAAGTAGGTTTAATTACACATTTGATCCTTAAACTTCAACCCCTGTTTCAACTTTCAAAACCCTTGTTTCAACAAAATCTTCACTGTTTAACTCAATAACGAAAATTTCTGATGTGGCAAATTTTTTGTATAAAAAATATTTTTTAAATGACATGAGTTAATGTTTGTTAAATATATGACATGGAGCCTATGTGTCAACAAACAGAAATAACGAAAAGAAAAGAAAAAAAGTCAAATCAGCAAAATAAGTTCACATGCTACCCGCATGAACTTAGGTGAATTTATGTTAGGGAGAAAATTGTTAGGGAAGAAATCTGAAATCCCTAGCTATTCTCTCTCTCTCTCTCTCTCTCTCTCTCTCTCTCTCTCTCTCTCTCTCTCTCTCTCTCTCTCTCTCTCTCTCTGAATGGTTCAATCATGGGTGATTTGGGTTGGATCTTCACCTAGATCAATGGATAAGCTGATGAGAATGAAATTTAAAATCCATAGCAATTCTCTCTCTCTCCTCGAATGGTTCAATCTTGGGTGATTTGGGTTAGATCTTCCCCTAGATCAATGGATGGGCTGATGGGTTTGGGTTAAATAGGTGGTTTGAACAATTAGTTGTGGCAGTTTGGCATGGTTTGGTTAAAATTTAGCAATGGCTTTTGAGTATGGGTTAGATGGGTGCCATCGTTTTGTTTGGTTCAGCCACCATGTGTGGTGGTCAAGCCTTCTGATTTTCCAGTATGAGTTTCAAATGGCCATAGGGGAATTTTGTGGGGGATTCAACCACCGTGTGTGGTGGCCAAGAGTTGCTCAGGAAAGTCATCTCATCATCCTCATTCTGCACTCCACAGTCATTGGGAAGACATCAGTTTTCTTTCTTTCTTTTTTTTCTTGATAAAAAAAATAATGAAGCAATAAAGTCCTGGATCAAAAAGCATTTGGAAACAGAACATCAGTGTTCTCTCTTTTTTTTTTCCTTTATTCCAAGTCACATTCTAGGTCCAAAATCCAAAAATTAACTTAGTAGAATTTAAAATTTGCACTGGCCTCTGCATTTAGGGAAAAAATAGAGGACAAAAAATGTGGCTAAACTGGATCTCACCTAGGCTTTCTAATCCTCCAGTGGAAAATATGCCGATCCAGGTTATTTTCATTAAAAAAACAAAGAGAGAGAAAGATAATATACAGTGCATCAATTTCCACCTAGACCAATCCATTAGGTACTGCAGAACCCTAAATCAAAAGTTAACAACATGTTGTTTATCAATTTTATTATTGGTACTACACATACACATAGTGGATCTTGAATCCACGGCCTCGCCCTCTACCATTGTTCTTACAAGAAGAAAATAATGAGATAAAGTAATTCAAGTAAAGCACTTCATCCCACAAAGTTAAGTTCCTAATGTGTTTCTTAGCAAAAAATAAAATGCTGAATGTGTAAACTAACTCATAGTTGGTCGCCTAACACATTCTTTGTGTGTGTGTGTGTATACAAAACTACATGGTACATACAATAAAACAAGCTATGATGGGCATATGCTGCAAAGACTAGAAAATTTTACAATACATGTAGAGGAGGTAGACCTGAAAACCAGACATCAGATAAGCATCAATATGAAGATACCAAGAATGAAGATAAACCTGTAGCAGAGTGACACAATGTTGTGGCAGCCCAATGTTTTTGAAAGGCAGTGAAAACCATCCATTCCAAACAAATTCATCGTCAGGGTTTTGTAAGGGCATACGGCTCGGGAAAGGCCGAGTGATGTCTCTTGTCTCACAAAAGTAGTATTTCCCATCAATATCAAGCTCAGTCAATTCCTGAACATTCCTCACTTCTCCTTTTCCTTGCTGTTGGGGATTTTGAAGTGATATCTTGATCCACTGGCTCTCAGTCACCGTATACACACACCCTCCACCAGGCAGATTCGGAATGCTGGCAGTTAACTTTGTTGCAACAAGAAGCAAACCAAAGTTTCCCAGGGCAGCATAACCCAATATCGCCCTGGCATTTACCACACTCTTACACAGCCATCGTGATCCATTTGTAATGTAATTGAAAGCCTCTTTTTCAGATTTAAAAATGTCTACACCCAGCTTTCCTTTGTAGCACAATGCACCAGTTGTTGGATCAACATATATGATCTGAGTGTCAGTCCTGGAAGACAAGCTGGCAATGATATGTACTTCACCAGTGTCCAATGTAAGAACTATAATAGATGCATCCCTCAAGCCCCCAACTGCAATAAGAAAAAGGGGTGGGTAGCATGCATAGTATTAGAATTTAGTCATAATCTGAAAAGTTTTTGGAAGTTACAGAAATCAGTGAATCAGTCATATTTATGCAACAAGATAACTAAGAGTGGAAGAAATTTTACCTTTTACATTAATAATTAGAAAAACCTAGTTAAGAGTTAAGACAAAGCTAAGTTCATATTTATTGCTTGACTTGCACGGGATTCTTTTCTTTTTTCTTTTCTTTTTTTGAAAATGTAAGGAACCTTTCTAAAGAAAAGCCCTTTGAACTTGCATGTACAATTTTTATTTTTATTTTTTTGATAGGTAAAATAAAAATATAAACAATAACTTTCATTCAGAAAATAAACCCCAAATTTGGAATTTGCCCAAAAATATGAGGGAAAGCGAATGGCTTGAGCCAAAAATTCCTATTGAAAAAGTCTACAATTGATCAATGCTGATAAGCGGCGATCAATGGTTGGTTTGTGGAGAGAGATAGAAAGGAGAAATAGCCAGTGAGACAATTTTTGTGGTGCAGGGTTTAATTGCGTTGGTTTATTGAGTACGTAACATTTTAGAAAAAAAAAAATTTGCTCTATTAGGCTTGTTTTCCATTGACGGTTGCCCATAGAAAACTTGTTCCATTGACTTCCATTTTCCACTGTACCAAACATCAAATAATGTGGAAAACCTTTTCCACCAAAACAAATAGAGCGTTAATGTAAATTACTATTTCCTTATAATTTTTTTTTATTTATGAATACATAGAATTTCAGCCTATGACGTCCACTTTATAATGATTGCACTTTAATATTAGGCCAAGACACCAATTGGTGTTTTGGTGTAGATGAGATTAGAATTCCGAACCTCTTATTCAAAGATAAGACAATTTACCTTGAAACCTATGCCTCTATATATGTTTAAATAAGCATATCAACGAATCCACAAATGTACTATTCGGTGAAGGCATGTGGCCAAATCCAATTTTTTCTTTATTTTTAATTATGTATAGAATGTTCAAAATTGGTGCATATACATAAATAGATATTGGACAAATAAATTGATACAGTTTAGCATTGATCCAGTGGAGAGTCTGGAGACCAATTAAGTTTGTAGACTTCAAAATAAGGAAACCACTCCCACCTTCTTGAATGCAATATTAGATCCTATGTCTCTAGTGCAAAGCCAAGAGACTTTAGTAACTAAGCTAAGCAACACCCTAAGAACATATTGTGATAATTGATGTCTTTGTTTTCTTTCTTTAGGTCTAATTTCCACAATACGTGTATCAATGTCATGCATGGTTTTCCCCAAAGGTAGTTCCAAAAATGTTGCTACCATCTTATCTCTCTCTCTCTCTCTCTCTCTCTCAAAACACAAAATTTTCTTAAAGAAAATAACAAGCTTTCCAAACTGCTGAATAACTATGCAACTCACTATTTTACATTTTTTTTAATTTTGTGTTTGTCCCACTAGGTTGTCCTCCTTGCTGCTTCATTCCACACTAACTATTCAAGAGTCTCTTTTTTAGGGCTTTCCTTGCACTTGATCTGGTCATATACACATTTTTTCCCGAATACCAACACAACACTACAACTACGTGCATCCCAAATGTCAACCCTATTGATCATAAAAACACAACATGTTTTCTTTCATTCAGCAGCAATTTTCAAAGAACAAAGCATATCATTCATCGAAGTCTTTCTAATTATCACTATTAAAGTACACACACACACATGCAATTGGTCTTGAACACACGACCAACTTCTCCACCCTGCTTTTTTTTATTATATCATTATTATTATTATCATGCCATTTAGCCACATGCTCATATCATCAAACAAGTTATCACTACTCAACATTCAAAAACGAAGCATTTAGTAATGACACAGTAAAAAGCAGATCTTTGGATCCAAATGATCATATGAAAACACAATATATATATATATACACACATCACATAAACCTTATCTTTGTCCATCACAAATTCCTACACCACATTCTCATTTAGATCTTTCTTGAAACGAACTTTGTTTTTTATAAGTATATCTTGAAACAAACTTTTTAGAGATACTTTAATCTCCGCTGTGTCATTGGATCTAAACACGCTTTTTCCCTAATACCAACGCGACACTACAACCACGTGCACCCCAAATGTCAACTCCATTGATCATACAAGCCCATCGTTAATCGAAGTCCTTCTAATTATCATTATTAAACTACACACACGCACGCACGCAGTTGGCCTTGAACGCACGACCAAACCCTCCACCCTACCCTTACTATTATCGTGCCATTTACCGCGTATCTTGCATCAAACAAGCTATCACTACTCCGCATTCAAAAACACCAGTTTTCAGTAATGCCACAGTAAAACGCAGATCTTTGGGATCCAAATGATCGTATCAATGCACATAACAAGCAAATATCGCATTAACCATCCAATACTCTCATTCTTAGGGCTTTTCTTGCACTTCGCTCTCTGATCATAAACAAACACAAATACATACATGCCTAATCATACATACAATTATTCACACACACACACATATATACACACAGATCAGAAACGCTGATTCGGAGACAATTAGTGCGTAAAATTGAAGGCTGAGAATTCAAAAAAGATCAAAAAGAAAAGGAAAAACGAAGAACAGAGAAGCTAACCAGGAGAATCCATGTGCTATCGAAAATCGAAAATCTTGGAGAGCACCGTTCGAGATTTACGATTGAAATGGCAATTCAATCATCGAATGAGTTTGCAGAGAGAGAGAGAGAGAAGAGAGCATTGAATGGGAGAGATTCAAGAAATGAAAGTAAAACTAACATTCAGATAAAGAGAGAGATATTGGTAAAATATATTAAAAGTAAGGTTTTTTTTTTTTTTTTTTTTAATTGTGTTTTTCTTTTTTCTTTTTATAGATATGGAAAAGTCTTCTTTTTTTTTTTTTTTTTTTTTTTTTGGGGTTATGACTTAAAATAGATGTGGAAATTTGTACCATTCTTTTTTGTTGGTTTGCAAATAGCATAATATCTTTTTTCTGTTTTTGGTTCATAATAATTGATCTTTGTTTGTATTAATCTCAATGTTCGTAATTTTGTATTGTATTCAAATTCCAAGGTTTAGGTTTGGACATTTTCAATGCATTGAATAAATCACTATGAAGAAGGACAATTTCTGTTCTTGTTTTTGTAAATAGTTTTTTTTATTAAATTTAGGGGGAAAATTGTGATATTAAACCTATTACTAAATTTATTATCTAACTTGTATGAATGGTGAGTTGACTTCTAAATATAAAACATAATAGTGTAAATGAAAAAATAAAAATTAATCACATTCATTTACATTTCAATTTATAAGGTTTTTATAATGAGATTCCTAATAATTTTAGCATATTTCAATAATAAAAAAACCAATTGAATATTTTTTTTCAAATAATCATTGTTTGAATTTGTGTTCCATTTTTCCTTCTACGAAAAAAAAAATCGAAACATCATTTTCATGAATATTCTTCATATTTATATAAAACAGCTTTATGAACTATATTCTAAGATCAACTAATCAAATCCAAGTCCTTAATTTGGTTTTTAACACTTTGGAATATTAATTCTAATGACACAAAAAATGACAATTATTTAGATAATATGTCATTAGTAATTAATGTATAATAAGAGTATGTTTGTGAATCTGTATAAAAGTGACAATACACTCTTTACAACTTGAAACCTCAACAAATTACAAAAGTTGTAAATTTTTGTGTCATTAATAGTACTTTTGGAATTTAGAGAATATTTCACATAGACTTGTTATTGCACATACTATACATCCAATAATTAAATGCAATAATAGGTGAATATAAGTTATTACTTATTAGCTTATTTTATATATTTTTTATGATTCTCAGAAAAAATTATTAGCTTATTTTATATTTTTTTTTTATGATTCTCAAAAAAAATATTTTTTATAATAATAGGTTTATTACAATTAAGATTACGTAGGTATAGCCCTATAGTATATATATATATATATATATATATATATAGTGTGTATAAATGACCTAGGAATATATACTAACATTAGAATTTGGAACTTTTAGAAGTGATGAACTCCTTTGTCTGGTTGTCCCTACGGACGGCAGAAAAAGGAAGTCACAAACCTTTAAAAGAAAGAGAAAGGGCAAACAAAAAAAATGAAAAATAAACATTGACAGTTCAAGAAAACTCCATTATAGATGACATATTGAAAAAAAAAAAAAGTTTATTTTTGAATTAAAGTTGAAGACAAATTGAGCTTTTCATTTTAGTGTTTATGGATCGAATTCAATTATAGGAAATTCAAAGGCCTTATAGCTAAATTAGCACCTCCTCATGTATAAAGTGCTTGAAAGTCTAGGGAGAAAGAGTTCGAGCTGTGGAATTAACAGCATGTTGTAATTATTTTTCAAAAAAAAAAGTTTATTATAATAATTATACTAGAAATAAATAAAAATTTAAATTTAAATATTAATAACATAATAAATCTAAACTATCTATTTGATAATAAATAGTTAACATTTGATTTGAGAGTGACTCAAAGAATTTGCTGGATTCTTACAGAAGAATCCTAGAAAAAAGAAAAACGGTTTAAACCTTTTTTCTTTTTTCTTTTTTGTGAATCATCCTACACTTCCGTGTCTATTTCTTTTGGGCAGATTTGATATCATACCAGCCACACATTTTAATATTATACCCAATCATTAAGCCCAAAAAAAAAATCAAAAAATAATAATAATAATAAGCCCAAAAACATATATACATATATATATATATATATATCTAATATTAAAAAAATCCCGAAAAAAACCAAAAACAAATATAGTAGTTGGGCCAGTGGCACTCACATCAGTTGGTTATCTGCTGTTGTCAATATAAAAAAATAAATAATCATATAGGTTCGGCTAACGAGTGTTTTTTGGAGTTATGACATTTATTAATAAATTATTTTTAAAAAATATAATATTACTTTTATAAAAAATATAAAAAATCATTAAAAAAGTCAATTACATTTTTTGTTCCCATAAATAATTCTAAAAATATTTTCTAAATCAATATTCATAGGATATACATTAATTTTTCAAATCATAGTAATAACTCAAATAATTAACTCTCAAAAACAAACTCAAATAATTAAATAAATAAGCTTAGCTAAAATACAGCGTACTTTATTAATATCTATAAAGTTCGAATTTTTATCAATATAGTATTTTTATTCAAATTCAGTTCTCAGGAAAAACAAAAACAAAAAACAACGTACTTTATTAAATTTTGATCACAGTTGTACCTGTGAGTTAAATTTAAAAATCACCTCATTTGAATAAATGAATAAAAGCTGTTTCAAAAATAAATATATAAATAAAAACCAAAGTAGGAACAGTATTTTATCTTTTTTTTTTTTTTTTTTTCACAAAATTCAATTGATGTTGATCAGTCATATATTGACAATAAACGCAAATTTTAGGAATCAAATAGACTAAAAATAAGGTCTTACATACCAATTTGACAACAGACCCAAAGTTGAATGGATCAAAAATGTTTTCAACCAACAAGTTTTAAAGCAAAGTAGACAATTAAATAAATCTATGGGGGTAATGTAAGTTAGTTTTGCTGTTAGGTCTCTTCTTTTGCTTAAAGAAATATAAGAAGAATGGAACATTCACATTGGATCTTGTTAATTGTACATCTTCTGGTGAGGCTTAGATGAAATATCTCCATCATCTATTTATTGGAGGAAGTTCCATTGATCTAATTCACTCTACCTGGACTCCAGTGGACCATATTAAAGCTATAGGAGATTCTAATTTCTTTGTTGTATTGTATGGGACCTGTGTCTGCATGGAAAACTACATTTTAACCATTTTCAAATGAATTTTATCAGCCTGGCCATATTTGTGTTGGAAAAACATTGTTTTGCATCTCATACAAAACAAGTAGCGGAAGCAACACAAAGGTCTACTTTATTCATGAAATATAACATATAATATTGAATTTTAGAATAAAGAACAGAAAGCGTACCTTGATGTAGAGAAATTCAAAGACAAGATTTGAGAAGACCTTCAATCTTCATTCTAATTTCACATAGTGCCCAAAATGAGTAGTCTCTCAATCAGTTTTTAAGTACAATGATTTTCCTCTTTGTAAAAGTGTTTTCAAAAGATGTTGCTAAGAAAAACTGTCGTTTGGTAACGTTGTTTGTATTTTTTGAAAATACGTATGAGTGAAAAAGTGTGTGAAAATACGTGTAATATTGTTTAAAAACTGAAAACATGTATTTAAATACATGTACCAAACGGCCCCTATTCTCTACTTTTAATTATACGTATATTTTTAACTGCCTAAGTAGTTACTTTATTTAATAATTCTTCGTAAATAAATAATTGATTATTTAATTGGGTTAGCTTTTTGTGCCAGCCCAATTGGGTCTAAGTGTGTGGCTTGGGATGTGACCAAAGGGACTAATAAGGCTCTAACTCTAATAAGTTTCAGACTTATCTATCGACTCTTGACAAGCTCAAAGTTATCATTAATTATATAACAAGTACTACTATAAAAATATAATTGCACTATAGGCCTTAATAGTAAATTATATCCCAAGACTCTAATATAATATCATTTGACCTATCCATAAAACATCCATAGTGAAAAAAGTCATAATAAATTGTTACTTTGTAAACAATTATTTTATTCCTCGAGTCCCCGGTTTAATTTTTTAATTATTCATATTTATTAAATCTAATTTCATTAAATATAAACTTTAGTAACTCTTTCCTAAAGTGGCCAGCCTTGAATAACTAATTCTCATTAAACTTATCTCAAAAGGATATTTGGTGTCTTTATAGAAAGAGTTATGAATTTCATCTTGAGAATATGTGTTCCCTCAACTTACTCAACATGCTGAGGTTTTGACCGTTAAATTAGATATCACTCCTGATATATTAAAGCAATCTACATTTTATGATCGGGTTCACAAACCTCTCAGGATTGAGAATCTATGAAAATAGAAATTGTGAGATTTATTATTCAAGTGACAGTTAAGACACATCAACACATCAACTAGAAGTCCCCACTTCCATGATCAAAACAAATCATCTTAGTTGACATGTTATAGTCTTTGCAAATGAAACGCCCAATTTCATCACCGACTACAAATTACATTTTTGAGTTTATAAGGAACTTATAATTTATATCTTCTGTAACTAAATCACATACAATGCGTCTCAAGGACTATGATAATGTTCAATTAATTCATTTACAAATAGTTTCATATAATTAAAAATTTTAATTATTTATAACATGCCTATAAATAATTATTTTTTTGATTGATATATGGAAAAGTCTTTTTTTGGGTTGGGGGGGGGGGGGGGGGGGGGGGGGTGGTGGTATGACTTAAAATAGATGTGGAAATTTGTACCATTCTTTTTGTTGGTTTGCAATTAGGATGATATTTGTACCATTCTTTTTGTTGGTTTGCAATTAGGATGATATCTTTTTTGTTTTTGGTTCATAATAATTGATCTTTGTTTGTATTAATCCCAATGTTCGTAATTTTGTATTGTATTCAAATTCCAAGGTTTAGATTTGGAATTTTCAAATGCATTGAACAAATCATTTTGTAGTGGGGCATTTTTGCTCTTGTTTTTGTAAATAGTTTTTCTTTTAAATTTAGAGGGGTAAAAATAGTGATATTAATTAAACCTATTACTAATTTTATTATCTAACTTGTGTAAATGGTGGGTTGACTTTTAAATATAAAACATAATAGTGTTAATAAAAAAAGAATTAATCACGTTTATTTACATTTCAGTTTATAAGCTTTTCATAATGAGATTCCTAATAATTTTAGCATATTTCGAAGAAAAAAAAACAATTGAATATTGTTTCAAATAATCATTGTTGGAATTTATGGTTTTCAAATTGAATTTTTTCTTCATTTGTCCTTCCAAGAAAAAGCCACCGAAACGTCATATTCATGAATTTTCTTCATATTTACATAAAAAAGTTTTATGAACTATTTTCTAAGATCAAATAATCAAGTCCTTTCTCTCTCAAAAAAAAAAAAAAAAAACTAATCGAAGTCCTTAATTTGGTTTTTAATACTTTGGAATATCAATACTAATGACACAAAAAAAAATGACAATTATTGAGTTGATATGTTATTAGTAATTAATGTATAATAAAAATATGTCAATTGCAAATCTATGATACACTTTTTACAACTTGGAGCCTCAACAAACTACGAAAGATGTCGTAAATTTTCGTGTGTGTCTTTAATACTTTAGGAATTTAGAGAATCTTTGGCATACACTTGTTTTTGCACATACTTTACATCCAATAATTAAATGCAATACAGGATAATATAGGTTATTAGCTTATTTTATATATCCTTTTTATGATTCTAAATTTTTTTATATATAATAATAGGTTTATTACAATTAAGATTAGGTAGGTATAGCCCTATAGTATATTTTAAAAAAATAAAATAAAAATATGGTGTGTATAAATGACCTTGGAATACATTCTAACATTAATCATTGTTAGAGCCTAGAGGTGATGAACTCCTTTGTCTGGTTGTCCTTAGGGACGGTCGAAAAAGGAAGTCACAAACCTTTCTTTTTGACAAACGAACAAAATGAAAAATAAATATTGACAGTTCAAGAAAACTCCATTATAGAGATGACATGTTGAAAAAAAAAGTTTATTTTTGAATTAAAGTTGAAGATGAAATTGAGCTTTTCATTTTAGTGTTTAGGGAATTCAATTATAGACTTATCAAAAATTTAATTATTCATTACTTTTAAAGTTCATTGTAATAATTTTAATAGAAATAAAAATAAATATTAATAACATAATAAATCTAAATTATCTATTTGATAATAAATGGTTAACATTTGATTTAAGAGTTACTCAAAGAATTTGCAAGATTCTTACAAAAGAATCCTAAAAGAATGGAGTGTTGGAGTTGGGACAAACCTTTTTTCTTTTTTCTTTTTTGTGAATCATCCTACACTTCCGTGTCTATTTCTTTTGGGCAGATTTGATACCATACCAGCCATCACATATTGATACCATACCAGACAATCCCCCAGTTATCTTGAACCAAGATCATAGAGTTGTATCCAATTTGATTTCTAATTCTGATTAATGAAAGTTTGCGTCTGCTGTATATAAAAAAAAAACAAAAAAAAAAGCCCAAAAACCCAAAAAACAAAGGTAAGTGTTATGTCCACAATATTTTCATAACATTTTTATAACAAATCACAAATAGTTAGTTGTTATTGGAGTGACACTCATGTTAGTTGGTTATTAACGTTGTCAATATAAAAAATAAATAATTATATGGGTCCGACTAACGAATACCCTTAAGGCTAGCTTTGGGTATTTGTTAATGAATCATTTTAAAAAAAATTGCAATATCAATTTCATGGAAAAAAAAAAAAACCGTTAAAAAAGTCAATTACATTTTTCTTTTCCCATAAAATTTTTTTAAAATTTTCTCTAAATTAATATTCATAGGATATCCGTTAACTTTTTAAATCATAATAATAACTCAAATAATTAATTCTCTAAAAAAAACTCAAATAATTAAATAAATAAGCTTAGCTAAAATACAACGTACTTCATTAATATCTATAAAGTTCGAATTTTTATCAATATTGTATTTTTATTCAAATCCAGTTATCAGGAAAAACAAAAACAAAAAACAACGTACTTTATTAAATTTTGATCACAGTCGTATGAGTTAAATTTAAAAATCACCTCATTTGTATAAATAAAAAAATAACCAAAGTAGGAACAGTATTTTATCATTTTTTTCACAAAGTTCAATTGATGTTCAGTCATATATTGACAATAAACGCAAATTTTAGGAATTAAATGGACTAAAAATTAAGGTCTTACGTACCAATTTGACAACAGACCAAAGTTGAATGGATCAAAAATGCTTTCAATCAACAAGTTTTAAAGCAAATTAGCTAATTAAATAAATTTATGGGTGGATGTAAGTTAGTTTTGTTGTTAGGTCTCTTCCTTTGCTTAAAGAAATACTAGGCTCTAAGCACGCACTCACGCGCGTGCTCAGAGGCTCTTCTATTTTTTTGAGTAAAAGCTAATAATTTGTATAAATTATAATTTTGGATTAATATATTTTTCAATCACAAAAAAAAAAAAAAAAAAAAAAAAAAAAAAAAAAAAACTAGGGGTGTGATGAATGTTTCATCACACCCCTAGGTTTTTTTTGTAATTGGAAAATGTAGTGATCCAAAATTATAATGGATGTTCTAAATTAACCCCGTATCAAAAAAAAAAAAAAAAAGAGCCTCTAAACACGCGCATGAGCGCGTGCTCAGAGGCTATTTTTTTTTTTTTTAAAATCCTAAAAGGTAGCCACTTAGTCATAATATGTAGCCAAAAAAAAAGAAGAGCCTCTGAGCATGTGCGTGAAAGTGTGCTCAGAGGCTTTTTTTTTTTTTTTTTGTCATAATACGCGCGTGCTCAGAGGCTATTTTTTTAAAAAAAGAAATCCTAAAAGGTAGTCACTTAGTCATAATATGTAGCCATTAAGTCCACATCCATGACAAATGTTTCAATTGTCTAAAAAAAATTAAATAGTTTTCATTTAAATAATTTAATAAGATTGTGATTATGGGAAGTCTCTCACGCGAACAATAATTTCATTTAATTTTTAAAATGCATTTTCTTGAAAAAAATGAAAAGAAGTTGTAGTGAAAGGCACGAAAATTGTTAGGGATAATTAATTAATTTCATATGGAAGATATGTGATTGAGAAAAATAAAGCTAAATTGTACATTAATATTTTAAAAAACAATAAATTGAATCCAACATATAATTACACAAATTGATAAATATATGCATAGGTAGGATAAATAGTATTTCTTATATACAAAAAGGAGTCATTAACAACCACTTGATAGATGACCACCACTTTATGTGAGTTTGGAATCATACAATAATTTTTGTAAAGTGTCTCACCCAAACTCATCCAATGTGCCCACTATGCAATTCAACAAAATTGTTGATATGTCACCCTAAAAAAAAGACAAAAAAAAAAAAAAAATTAGAGTAAGGATTAAATATAACTACTTTCTCTAAGTAATCTATAAACATATTAATTATATTGCAATCTTATCCAAATTGAATACTTTGTCAAATTTAATACTATTTTTTTCATTGATTAAGATTGCAATATAATTAATATGTTTATCTTTTTTGGTTAATAGTAGAGTAACATAGTTTAATACTTATCCAAATTGCACAGTTATTAATAATAAATAAATAAACAAAGTTTTACGTGCGGTAATATTGTAATCAAAGTTCTACATACTCCAATATTGTATTCAAAGAAAAGCAATATATATTCCATATTTTCATCTTTTTTTGGTTAATAGCTTAATACTCATCCAAATTGCACAATTATTTATAAAAAAAAAGTTTTACTTATAGTAATATTGTAATCAAAATTTTTTTTTTAATAAACAAAGTTATACATACTGCAATATTGTATTCGAAGAAAAGCAATAAATATTCCATTTCTTTAAGGTAATGAGTAAGCTTTAACAAACAAACGCATATCATACAAAAAAAAAAAAAGAAGATAATGATAAGGAAATATGAAAATAAAGAAAAACACTTCAACACTTCAAAGTCTTTATAATTAGAATAAGGATTAACAAAAGCAACCTTGAATAAGGATTAACAAAAGTAACCTACCCAAATTCAACAAACCATCTACAAAATGTGTAATCCTCATCAAATTTTACAAAAGGTCAGTAATGGTGATTAAAAAAAAAGTGTTAGAAGACTATTTATTTCTTTACTGAAAAAAGAAAAAAGAAATGAGCCATGTACATTAAGATACCGTTGAGATAGAAAAACTTTTTTTTTTTGTTTGAGTAGGGACAATTAGAAAAAATCTTTTGTTTTTGTAAGTAGAGTTTCTCTTTCTTGTACCTATTTCTATAGCGACTATAAAACTTTAGTGACCCTGATCAAGAAAAATAGAAATTATCACAAAGAATGAAAGAATACATATCACCGGTAAATATTTATGTAAAATTCAAATATTAGTTATATTCATTGAAAAACACGTACCTCCTACGCAGTACCCCTCTTCACACTTTCAAGGCGCTTTCTACAATCGTAAAAATCAATTTTATTTGAAATCTGGAGGTGCAGTACCCCTCTTCAACATTGAAGGTACCTTCCACAATCGAAAAAAAAAAAAAAGAATTTTATACGTGATCTAGAGTAGGGGTAAGTATTGTGATTTTGGTTAACCCCTCTTCAACATTGAAGGTACCTTCCACAATCGAAAAAAAAAAAAAAAAAAAAAAAAAGAATTTTATACGTGATCTAGAGTAGGGGTAAGTATTGTGATTTTGGTTAACTGCTTTTGTAGTGGGCTGATTGAATAACCGATCAAGTAATGGCTGATAGTGGGGAGAAATTAGTGGAATGGTAAAAGTTGTAGCTAAAATTGAGGAGTTTTTAATTTGGATGATAACTTAGAAACTTGAGATATATGTTTAACTAGCTTCTAAAAAAGAAAAGAAATATATGTTTAGCCAAAAAACAAAAGCAACGTGATCTTAACTGCTTAATGATATGTAGTAGTGGTACACTCATGGTTGCTCCAAGGGCTTATAAACCATGAGAGGGGCGCATTTCTTGCCGATGTGGGACTAAGTCCAAGTGCAATGCTTGCTTGCCCACGTCACTTGAAAACAGAATCGTGCGGGCTTGGCTCCCTAAAGCGGACAAAGAGCTTGTATGGGAAATCTCCCTACAATAGGAAAATAAGGATAATTTTTGTTTATATCCAATACCCTAAAACGTGGGGTTAAATTTTTTTTTTTTTTTAAAAGCAGTGTTTAATAATTGCTTAATGACAATGGGGATATTTAAAATTGCTGGGTCGATGTTTGCAGTTGTGTGTGACTAAAATGTGGGTATACAGTTTTTTTTTTTTTAATCGATACATGAAACTTGTGTTTGTTTTAATTTTAATTTTTTTTAAAATTTTTTTTTTTTTATAAATGGATAAAGCAATTTGAAAACCATTAGGAGAGCAATCCTCTTTTGTAGGCAATATTTTAGTGGGAGTTAAAGAAACATTTTTACCAAGTTTTGCCCTTACTTAAACACAGGCTGTATGGATATTTTGGAACAAAAAAAAAAAAAAATCCGGTCCAAACAGGTGCAACCCCTTAAATAGTAGTATAGATAGATAAAAAGAATGGAACATTTACATTGGATCTTGGTAACTGTACATCTTCTGGTGAGGCTTAGATGAAACATCTCCATCATCTATTTATTGGAGGAAGTTCCATTGATCTAATTCACTCTACATGGACTCCAATGGACCATATTAAAGTTATAGGAGATTCTAATTTCTTTTTTGAGGGACAAGATTCTAATTTCTTTGTTGTATTGTATGGACCTGTTTTCCCATGGAAAACTTACATTTTAGAATTTATCAAATGAATTTTATCAGCCTGGCCAAATTTGTTGATTTGGACTATATTGTTGAATTAAGTGCTGGGCTTTAGCAATATGAAAGAGGGGCAAGCAACAATATCCTATTGCTAATGAAAAGACTCAATGCTTGTGTTTGTGTATAGATTCTGTAGAATTGTACATATGATGATGCCTTTATATAGACATACAAAATAGGATAAACAGTATCACAGTACAATAACAACACAATAGTACCCAAGCAATAGTCCAGGCCTTGGGGTCTTGAGCCCGTATTCTAATAGCCCCTCGTCATGTTAATTTGACGTGTAATACTATATAATAATTTTCACAATAATTGAGTTAACAAACTTTTATTAGTTTTCATTTTTCATCTAAGTTCACTGCTGACATCAATTTTTTTTATCTCCCAATAACAACTTGCCAACTTAACAATTGTAAGGGGCAAGTGTAGTTTCTTTGTTGCCTGAGAGTTCAGTGTGTACCTCTAAACTCTCTTGCACTGTAGAATTGGTTGGTTCCTTCATCTGAAGGTGGTGTTAGGTCTCTAGGAATACCAAGTGGATTGCTAGGCATGAGGGTTTTTCTTCAGGGGGGTTTGGGAAACAGATTTCAGGGTAGTGTTTTGGACTCTCAGGCAATCTCAATGGAGTTTGGTCCCAATTTACGTGCGCCTCCATTTGTGGTTTCAAAGAAGAAATCAATTACGGTGTCGGGATTCTTTTCTACGAGAAAGATGAACAACAAAGCCGGACAACTTTCTCAGTCAAGGGAAGAGGAGCCACTGACTCAGTAGAACCAAACCGAGAAGCTTTCCGAGCCGTTGCTTGAGCCAACCGGTGAGCCAATCAGAGCTAAATGTTACAGGCAAGGAGGGGACGAGCATTCAATGAGTAACAGTTGGGGTGATACGAATCTCACTAATCATGGAAGCCGGAATTTTAGCTGCCATTATCTCCCACAATTAATGGGATTTTAAGCTGTCCTAAGGGCATTGATACGGAGTTAAATGCAGGGAATGGTGACAGCTCACCAATTATTGCTCCTATTAACTCTAATTCCCAGCAATCCCAACAGCAAGTGTTTAATATGGTCAATATTCCAAGTAAGGAAAAAAGCGCAACAACAACAATGAAGGGTAATGAGCCAGATCAGTCCAATCAGCCTCCACACCGTGCCATTTGGAAACCACCTCCATGGCCGATCCTGAAGGTGAACTCTGATGATGCGATTTTCCGGGAACAAAATTCTGTGGATGTTGTTTTGGATATGGGAGGTGGATTAGTGTTGTTTTGGAGATCGACTATTGATGTAATTGTGGAGGGTTCGGGCACAAATTATATCGATACAATGTTTCAAGAAGAAGATAGGGTAGGGATTGGAGTGATCATCCGAGAATGCCAAGGAAAAGGCTTGGCACACATGGTCGGAATCATCCCTCTCCCCCTAACTGTCATAGAGCTTGAAACTTTGGCTATATCGAAGGCTTTACAGTTTGATGCTTATCTGAGTTTGGAAGATGTCACCCCAGAGGGAGTTTCAGAGATTGCAATGAATGTTTTGAATGCAGATTCGTAGTCTTTGGAATCCTTTGGTTTACTTAGTCGTGATGTTAAATGTTTTGCAAGTTTATTTCATTGTATTAGGTTTTCACATGTTCCTAGAGAAAGATTGTTGTATTCTCACATTAAGAGAAACAACAATGGAGTTGCTCATAGTCTGGCTAAAAATGCATTATGCATACCGGATTTTCAAGTATGGATGGAAGATGTTCCATCTCATATTGGTTCGATTTTACAATTGGATGTAGTTGAATTTTATTAATAAAATCCATCAATTTCTTTCCAAAAAAAAAAAAAAAAAAAACTTAAAAATTGTAAAATTTTTTATGTTTCTAAACTTATTGTAGATTGTTAAGAGATTGACTTGAGTTTGGATACAAAATCACTGAAGTGTCCTAATAGAAGTGGCTTCGTGAAGATGTTAGCCAATTGAAAATGGGAAGAAACAAGTGTAAGGTGGTGATGAACAAAGCGAAGGTAATTCTAATGTGCTCGATACATTCATGAATAGCATCATTGTCCAATTTGGATTGCTCTCCGATTGTCGCAATAGATATACTAAACTTATATGTGTTGGAATGGACCACAGTATCCTTATTTGTTGCACCAATAGATCAGGGAATCCCCAAACATAAAGCAAAGTCCAATAGTTGAACGTCGGTCTGTAGGGTCTCTTAGAGCATTCACAGCAGTGGATCTATAATTTTAGCTATTTAGCAACATCAAAAGTTACTTTATCTATTTTACCTACACACATGCTGCAGCAGTGGATCTATTTTAGCTTTCATCACAATAAAATAATATAAACATCACAATAAAATAATATTACCACTACAATAAAATAATATAACCCAATACCAAAAAAAAATCCACAACACCAACCACAACCATCTCTACCATCAGTCACAGCCACAGCCACAGCCACAGCCACCGCCACCGCCACCGCCACCGCCACCGCCACCGCCACCACCACCACCACCACCACCACCACCACCACCACAAAAAAAAAAAAAAAAAAAAAAAAAAAAGACTACCAACCCAAAATAAACAGAGACACATTCCAAAACCAACAAATAAACTCAAATCAGATCAACTCAAAACTAACGATTCAAACCCAGCCCACACCGATTCAACAACCCATAGCCACCACCGATTCAACAACCCAGCCAACACCCAAACAACCACCACCAATTCAAACCCACCACCACACAAATCTACTGCATAAACCCACTGCACAACCCGTCCACCACTACACAAACCCACTGCACAAATCACCACAAAAAAAAAAAAAAAAAAAAAATCAAACACAAGCTAACTTGGCCAAATTGAAGTGATTTTGACAACTAAACCATAAAACAAAATAAACCCAGAAAACCCAATTGGCAATTTATCACAGCAACCACCGCAACACAACACCGGCGACTTCTCCAGCTCCAAAAACCTCGACACCACCACGCCGATGACTCTCCCGGCCTCGATCGCCACTGCCAAGTCCTTCGGCAAATTCTTCAACGACCTCCCAGCCTCCGCTAGCACCATCAAAGCCTCCTCTCTGTTCTTGTCCTCCGCCGATGACCCCTTATTGCCTCCTCCTCCTCTGCTACCACCTCCGCCGCTGTTTCCATTGTTGTTGTTGTCATCTCCGTCGGGGAATGATACGGCGAAGTTTGCGACGGAGAAAGCGGTGAGGAAGTGGCGGGTGGGGTTGTTGTGGTGGTGGAGAGAGAGCGAAGTGGGTGAGAGAGAGACGGAGGTGGAGGGAAGTGGGTGGTGGTGATGAGGAAGAGAGGAACGGACGGTGAGGATTGGGCTTGGAGAGAGATTGAGCAGAGAGGCAGTGAGCAGAGAGTGAGATTGAGAGAGATGAAGTTCAGAGATTTTAGATGAGAGTGAATGAGAGAGAGAGAGAGAGAGAGAGGGACACGGTGAGAGTGAATGAGAGAGAGAGCAAGTGGCTTTTTTTTAATCAAAACCGGAATAAAATAATACATTTTATTTTTAGCTTTGATGAACAGTACACATCTATATATAGATGTGTACTGTTCATAATCATCTAAAATTTTAGCTTTTGCCTCCACTGCTGCAGCGTGATTTTTGTGTTTTTGGAGCTAAATTTTAGCATTATAGCATTATAGCTACACTGCTGTGAATGCTCTTATCCAATCAACATTGGTGTAGGGTAGGAGTGTTAATGGTGATATTGAAGGATAAATAAATCCTTCGAAGGTTTTAAAATGAGTTTAGGGGTTGTAGTGAACATAGTCCCTTGAAGGCTTGAACATTAAAACCTTTCCCTTGGTGGTTCTTGAGATCATTTCTCATCAAGGTTGTAGACTCTAAATAAGTTCCATATGTGTACTTTAGATTACTCAATTAAATTTAATTATGTGGTCAACAAAATGCAACACAAAAAAAAAAGAAAAAAAAAAGTCTTCAAGAGACCACTATTCCATCGATTAGTTTTATTGACTCGTCAAAGATCTGAGAAACGTGTGATGGATGGAAACTCACCACGTGACATGCATATGACCTATTTTTAATAAAATATTGCTTTTTAGATTAAAATTTAATGAAATTCAATTACAGATATTTTCATTTCATCCTCTCTTTCTTCTTCTCCCTTCCCCCCCTACCACCATATAACCTCACCACCTAGCGACCACCAATGACAATTGAAAAAATATGAGCTTTCCTTGCAGTGGATTTTTTTATGCAATAATGTTATCTTTCTTCAACCACAATTAAATTTAAATTCAAGAATTATATATATATATATATATATATTTCACAAATTTTTGTTATACCACTCAATAATATTTTATTGGATATATAGATTATTATGTGGATTCCACAGGTGCATAGAGAAAGTTTGTTCATAAATATATTATTATGTTTGAATTTGGATTTTTTAATAGTCAATCTAAATTGAGAAAAATTATTTCAAGACCACTTCATAATATATTTTCTCCTAAACCTAAGCTTGATATTAACTTTTACTAAATAAACGACCATAAAGAAGTTTTTCTCAAGTCGAGCCGGAGTTCAAGCTACCCATAAAGAACTTTGTTTATTTACCGCTGTAACAAATTCTATGTTATATTTAAAATACAAGAATTGTAGAGAAATGAATTAGAATACAAAATCTTTAAAGGGAAATTAGATAAGAATAGCTAAAATTTATGCCATATATAATATTAAATTCATACAACAATTAAAGTCTCAAACTTATGAAATCATTTCAATTTGAAGCTTTGTTCACATTTGTCATTCTAGATCGTAATAAATAAGAGAAAACCTGAAAAATATTAATTGAATTTGCATTTCACCTGGAGTTTATTTATAAATTAATTTGGTATGTAACAAAGAGGGTAGGGAGAGAAAACTCTGTTTCTAAAGAAAAATATTTGCCTAGGTGAAACATAAATTAATTTGAAACGATTGCTGAATTCTGGACTTTAATTGAAAAAAATTAAAATTCTGCAGTATAATTTAAATATAGTATAAAATAAATTTGTGCCTTTTAGATAATTTCCCAAAATTTTATAAGGCCACGTTTGAAAACTCCAAAAGATAATCTTTTTAGTTAAACCAAAAGATAATCAAACCCAAAAAAACACCGTCCCACAAGAATAAAACGAGAGGCAAAGAGCAGCCATGGAAGATTAAAGCTAACGGTCTAGTCAAGCCACACGATTTTCCTCGTCATACATGCTCATATCCACTAGTATATCTTTCATTGGACAGTTGTGTCTGACAAAAACATTGAAACCCTTTTTTTTTCAGATCACTGTACTTCCAAGTAAGAACAAGTTTAAGACCCATTTTTCTATAAAATTCTTCAACTTTCATCACTATTTGCCTGTTTGGCTGTCATTGTAGATTGAATTATAAGAAACCCACTTCAAGAATTAAGCTTTAAGGTCTTAAACTAAGATGGGTCATTTTGATTTTAGTTCTAAGTGATTGTATTTAGTCAATTTGGAGTTTGATGTTCTTTATTGTTGAACTTTGTGTATATTTGTGTTGTTTTAAGCAGAGAGAGAGCTTGGTGAAAATTTGTCGGTTTTGATTTCAAGTTGATGTGACAATGTTGCCTGTTTGCTCAGCCACCTCAAACTGTGCTGCTCATTCTCAGGTGAGACTTTATTTATTGAATATAAACGACTAGCTAATATGTAAAAATATTTACAACCAATGTCGTTGATATCATTGTTTTTATTGATTTTATGAAGTTTGACTTTGATCTATGTAAGTACTTTGCTTATCTTATGGAATATATACCAAGTTGTTAGAGTTTCAATTTCTGTACAAGTGAAATTGGGTGCCCTTCCCTTCATCCGATATTATTGAATGTTATATGTACTTTGGTCAAATGGATGGTTTTACCATCTTCATATTGTTACTGTATTAGTGAGAGACTTTAATGTGGCAGAATTTTCTACTATTAAAAAGCACTATTTGTTATATTGTTTCAGATGGTATGTGTTGGACATGTCTACTACTATCAGGAATATATATACATACATACATAAATATATATATATATATATATATATATAGTGTTTGATATGTCTACTATTATATGTATGGCATGTATAGAGATGCAAAAATTAACGGTTGATGCATTGGAAGATTTCCTTGAAACCAATTTTAATCCAATAAATCGAGTCTATAATAGCATTGGAGTGAAATTGATGATAATGATGTACATAGATTTAAAAATTTGATTGCTGACAAGAAGTTTATGAATTGGAAATTTGGATCAAGTGAGTGGGTCAACTTATGTTTTCTTGATACTTTATGTTGACATATTGAAAATTTTGAACCAGCTTTCTTTATACCATGGGCTGATAGAGCTAAAATGTACATATTCTGTACCTTTCATCTAAAAGTTCAAGAAAGAAAAAAAAAATTGGTTAGAGGATTCAACACAAATAGAATTTTTCTGCTCTTGAGAAGCAAATGAAGGCACTCTTAGCCTCATTGACTTCCAAGGCCAAGCACATATAAATCAGCCTTGCATTATGTTATGTGATGCATTTTTGTGTAATCTTCTTTATTGATATACTTTTAAAACAATGGATTATGCAGATTTCATTACATGGACTGCGATCCTTGTCTCCATTTCAGAAGGACTTTGAGGTCAGATGTATTGTGGAAGACAGTGTTTTCTTAGGCTTGCCAAATGGAAATCAATCCCGTGGAGCAATCTTTAAAACACAAGCTATAAGGTCTTTCTACTCTAACAGTCACTCCTGCCTTACAAAATCAGATTATTTGGGATGCAAGATTTCAAACTTCTGGAGTTCTTCAATTGGAACAATAAATGAGCGACACCTCTTAGGAAGGGTTGAAGTGAGTTATATTGAGAATTCTAGTACAGCTGCAGTGGAAGAGGAATTCATGGACTTGATGGAGCAGTCACCTCAAAATTCAAACATTTTACTAGGACCTGTAGAACCTGAAACCATATCAACTACTGAAATGACACCAGAGTATCCAACCTCTGTATCTGACTCTCTAGACATGAATAATGATACATTGCTAAATTCGAAAACAAGTATTGATGATTTCCTGGCTGGTGTTAATAAGTCCTTAAGTGCTTCAGTAAATAAGGGAGAAAATGTTGTGAAAAGCTCTCTAGATGCAATTACTTCGTCAATCACATCTATCACTAAAAGGTCTACTGCTGCAGTGGATAATGCCATTAGTGGAGTGTTTTCAACTGCTGATCAAAGCAGAGAATTGGCTGGTAATAGATTAACAAGCTTTTCAAGTGACTTGAAGGAAGCTGCAAGTAAAGCATCTGTTGTTGCTGTTGATGTATTGAGGCGTACAATTGTGGCAGTGGAGGATTCTTTGACAAATGGGACTTCCTTTATCGTTTATTCTTATGGGTCTGCTAAGGAGAGGCTTCCTCCAAACATTAGGGATGCTCTGAATTTGTCTGAAGAGAGAGCAATAGAACTCTTGAGGCCAGTCAGGACGGCTTTTCAACAGGTATTCTCATACATTGTTTTTCACTTTCATTTCATAGCTTAATTTTTTGGATAATTTAATGGTATCACTCTATTGTGAGATGCTCATTTTTCCTATAATTCAGATTCAATCGAAAATTGCCATATGGCCCATGTTAGTTTAAATAATAGAGAATGATTTCCAAAAAAGTTCCAAATGGTTTGGATTATCTGGTTGAGTTCTGGCGGGCAGGGCATCAGTCATAACTTTTGCTCTAGACATCCTAATAATTTTATTTAAAAAAACATGACCAAAGTTGTTTTGATATCAGTATAATGTTCATACATTACATGCTGAATTTATCTACTGTGAACAGGTTTATATTGCTATTGAGGGGCTGGAGAAAAATTTAGGTTTGGATCCTTCGGATCCAATTGTTCCATTTGTTCTTTTACTTGGCACCTCAACCACTTTATGGTATGACTATTCTTTTGTGCTCAAAAGATTTCTTTATTTATTTACATTAGGAAAATAGCTTAATCTCTTGCATGTGAAATTCATACTTTTTATCAGATATGTGCAGGGTTTTTTATTGGGTGTGGGCATACGGTGGTTACTCTGGGGACTTATCTCCTAAAATAACTTTGGAGGTCTTGACTGGGAAGGAGAATGCTGTACTCATTGATGTCCGCCCTGAGGTAAGAGACTGTAATTTGTTCTGGCCTTTTATTTTTTAGAGACTCACGGTTCTCCATCAAACAGGCTAAAAATCAATCAGATTTGCTTACTTCTCAAAACATGTTAAAATTCATTTTTATCCTCCGCTAGGTCTGCTGTTAGAGACTCATGGTTCCTTTTTAGCTCTTTCAGTATAATGAAAGGAAGATCTTTCCACATCCGAAGGTTAAGAATATTTCCTCTATGAGTTTCTGAATGTTGAATTTCCTGCTGATCTTTTGTGCTGGGATTTTTCTTGGTTGAAGGTTCTAAGAGAACGAGATGGTATACCTGATCTTCGACGGGCAGCTCGGTTTCGTTATGCGAGTGTAGCTCTACCTGAGGTTGGTTCAGAATTTTTTTTGAAGACGTGTATCAAGAAATTATTTATTTGTGATGAGGAAGAGTGAAATTCCAGTACCTTTGTGTTGCTGCTACTAATGACAGGCTAAATAAAAACAAATATTTTGATTTCAGCAGCTTTTCACTCCCTTTGCTACTGAGCTGGTAGGTTACTTATTGTTATTTAATTTCAGGTTGATGACTCTGTAAGGAAGTTATTAAAGAGTGGAAGAGAATTGGATGACATCTTAATTGCTGCTGTCATTCGAAATTTGAAGATTGTTCAGGTATGCCGCCTTGATATTTTTCAATAGCTTAACACCGTGGGATTTAATACTTTTAAAGGGAAGCCTAATAAAAAGTATAACATTTTGAACTTGGACCTATAAAAACTTTGTGCTTTAGCGCCATGGTTTGTTTGGTCACTATGGACACCATAAAGTGATTACAAATCTTTACTTCTCTATAACCTCAAACTACCATGTGGAGCTCTAGGCTCTGAATTATTAATCAATGTTTTCCCTCCTTTTTTCCCCTCATTATAAACAATCTAAGGAGGTGCAATGATGAATATGAAAGAAAGATGCATGTACAAAGTGATAACCATAAGATGCTTTAAATGTGTGAAAATCCCCCTAGTAATTTATCCAACAACTGAATCTAACGGACGGTGTTGAGAATATAGATTTATTATGGTGCCATAAGGTTCCTTTATTGTGCACTTTCTTGTGATTTTCCCTGTTAGGATCTGGCTTGAGGAATGTTATCTCAAAATTTTGTTTTTCTACTACCTGTAGGACAGGTCCAAGGTCATAGTCATTGATGCTGATGGTTCTCGCTCCAAAGGCATTGCAAGGTCCTTGAGAAATCTTGGGATTAAGGCAAGTGTTCTAAACTTTTCAAGATTCTACTTTAACAAAAATATTTCTAAATTTTCCAGTATTCGAATATATCAAAGTAGCCAAGTAACAAGAAAAGAAGAATGAAAGAGTTATTTCATCAAGAAAATTAAATACCCCCACCTCCTGGGAGTTGGAGTTGGTGGCTACTTTTACTCATCTTTTGGACTCTCATATTCCTCCTAATGAAGGTAGAAACTGGGTGAGGTGGAGATTGAAGAGCAATGGCGGGTTTTATATATGTTCTTATTACTATGTTTTGAGTGGATCTACTTCCTTCAGTTTCTCTTGAAAATTGGAGTGTTATGGCTCCTAGATGAATTTCTTTCTTTGTCTGGATGGCGGAGTAGGGAAGATTCTCAATTGTGATGACCTTAGGATGAGAGGTTATACCTTAGTGGATTGGTGTTGTGTGTGCTGAAGTAGTTGGGAGGCAAGGGATCACCTTTTGTTCCATTGCAAGGTAGCCTATCAATTATGGAGCTTTGCTTTTAGGTCGTTTGGGATCTCTTGGGTGTTACTTGGGAGGCTGGGAGAGTGATTGACCTTTAGTTTAGGTGGAGGAATTGGTTCAGTAAGCACTCTTCAGGTATTTGGAATTTGGTCCCATTATGTTTGATGTGGATTATTTAGAGGGAGCGTAGCAGACATGCGTTTGAGGATTTGGAGAGTTTGGAGGACCAGCATTTGGCCTTATTTGTAGGCACTTTGTTTCATTGGTCTGATACGTGGGAATCACATCTAGTGACTCCGTTCCCATGTTTATAGAGCCTCTTTCTTATTGCACATATTTTTTTTTTGTTTTCTTTTGTAATTCTTTTGCTTATTGTAGAAAGTAGTCTTAAAAAAAAAAAAAAATTCTTACTTATCAAAAAAAGAAAAAAAGAAAAGAAACAATATTTCAAGAAACTTAAATGCAAGATGAAGCTTCAATTCATTTTTCCTAAAATGGTCAATTACTCCTGCTGTGTGGGAAATCATTTTAACTAAAATTGGTAGTACCTGAAACATTAAAGAAACTTATGCAGTAGCAAATTAACTCATTGGTCTTTGAAAATTGCTAATAATTGTACTGTATACTAATGATTTGGTTGCTGCTTTACATGACAGAAACCATACTTGGTCCAAGGTGGCTTTCAATCTTGGGTAAAGCAGGGTCTCCGTGTTAAGGATCTCAAACCAGAGACGACACTTTCTGTACTCAATGAGGTGTTTCTTTCATTCCTGCTGCTTACATTCTTAACCTATAGTAAATTCCTTGAGAGATATAATATCCTGTTGAGTGCCTTTTTTCCCATGTCAATATGTAAAGTATAAAGATTCAAATCCTAGGTACTGTGCCCTCTGTGAGTCCTTTTATTTGATTGGAATTTCTATATTATGGCTAGAATCCCAAGATCAACTGATATTCACATTTGATAGATGAAATCTGGTACTGATAAATTTTTTATCTACTGGAGTGCCATTGGTCAGCTAGTATAAATTTTGGAAAATAAAGGGGGAAAATCAAGTTAATGAAATACATAAGTTGCATAATTTTATTTTAATGCTTTATAATATTTTTTATGACACCCCTAAACTACCTTATTTATATCTAATAGGTTCCATATATTGTTGGTAAGTAATGCTTTATACTGCTGATCAAAAAAAAAAAAAAAAGAAAGTAATGCTTTATACTGAGTAATGTGACTGATGTGAGGCTATCAATTGACAGCATAAATATGGTGTGGGGATTAATGAACTCTTAGAAACATGAGGGATTCTCAGAAGTGGTAAATTCAGACTACAGAAATTTCTTTGTTGTTCTTGATGTGACTTAACCTTTTACTCCTATATGCCCTCAAGTTTGAGGGAATTTGAAATGAATGAAATTTAAATCCATACAATATTTGTTGGGGTTAATCTCTCCAACAAATACTGAGAGGTGTATGCAGTGCCTTAAGAAGGCTATCTGATCAGAGTAAATCGTTTTCCTGATTTATAACTAAATTTGATTGTGAGTCTTTGAATCTAGATCCAAAATTACACGGCGACTAAGCAGTTGCTATTAGAGTAATTATATTATAGGCGGAGTGGCTATACAGCAAAAGAAGCATCAAAGATGTTATCCTGGGTAATGTAATGTTGAAAACTAGTGTGTTCCAGATATCAAACTGATATAAAAATATGGGTACAAGAGATAAATGAAATATTTTTTTTGCTTCCTATAATTTTCTGGAAGACTCAGTTTAAAATTCATTATAGTTTTTGAGAAGTGGCTGTGTTTTGCATTTCGTCAAATGTTAAGGAGGGGCAGGTTGTTGCCCCTGTAGACTAGTTTTCAAACTGCATTACCTGTCAATATGTTGGTTTTGTAGGATTTAATTATTTCATATTCTTTTAAAGTTTTAATTCTTTTTTTCTGATAGGTTCTTTTAAAGTTGCAATTCATTTTCTTGTGTTTGACACATCTATAGTATTAGCATTTAATAGTGCTTGTTAATTCTTGTGTTTAAAAAAAAAAAAAAAAAAAACATTTAACAGGGCTTGTTGTTTACGGTTTCCTCTCTCTCTCTCTCTCTCTCTCTATTAAAAAAGAAAACTTTATACTAATGCATACTTGGGTCATTTCAGGAAGCTGAGGCAATCCTGGAGGAAATCCGTCCTTCTCCAGTGCAAGTTCTTGGGTTTGGTGTGGTAAAATTCTGGTCTTGTGTATGGTGGCTTAGTTATTGGTTAATTGCAATTAAATTCCATTTTAGGTGTCTTATTCTTCCAATAGAAGTTACCTTTAGAATTATCTCCTAAATCCAAAGGGATAAACTGAACATGATTGGTAAATTGTTTTTTTTTTTTTTTTTTTTTGTTTTCATTTCAAAGCATGTGGCTTCCACCTCTCGTGCATGTAGATGAGCTGGGACTCATCTTTAACAAGCTCTATCCATGATCCACCTAATGAAAAAAGTTACTTGAGGATATGATCTATCATGTGTTTCTGTTGTCCAGATATTCTTTGGTTGATTTTAGGTTTACATATGTGGAAGATTTGTTGCGTGATAGATTAAGATTAAATGGAATATTCTGCGATCAGCTAAGACTAAATGACCAATGCAAATGAGTTCTTTTGTTAATAATTGAAAAATCATTGTTTAGATTCCGACTTATTGTCTCTCAATGATTACTTTCCTGTCTCATGTGTCAAATCAATTAGAGTAGTTGCATAGGCATATTTTATGGAGTGGATCGGGGGATGAGTTCAAGTTTCACTTGGTGGATTGGAGTACAGTTTGTTTCCCAATTGCAAGTGGTGGTTTGGGGGTGCATAAATTAGGTGTCTTTATTGTTAAGGAAGTGGCTTTGGAGGTTTGTGGAGGAAGAGACTTAGTTGTGGAGATAGGTTATTGTTTTAACATATGGGGTGGATGGGGGAGGTTGGACAATGAAACCAGAGTGAAGAACACAAGAGTGTAGCTTATGGAAGATTATTAGGTAGGGTGGGACAGATTTGCTTACCACGTGTGCTTTGAAGTGGGAATGTTGAACAAATGCGTTTTTAGGATGATAGGGGGTGTGGGGATCAACCTCTGATAGAAAAGTATCCACTTCTGTACACATTGGCACCTGACTAGAATGATTTAGTATCTTCATACTTGGTTTGTAGTGCCAAAGGCTGGGAGAGCCACTGGGATGTTCAGTGGATAAAACAATTTAATGATTGGGAATTGGGTGGTGTTGCATCCATGCTCGGTTTACTCTACTCATGTTTGCCCAGGAGTTTGGGTCCAGATAGATTGGGATGGAATTTGAGAGGAATTGGGGTGTTCAATGTTCGGTCTTACTAAGGAGTGTTGCATGTCCCAAGGAAGATAATATTTTTTATGGAGAGAAATTTGGTGTGCCAAAGTCCTGTGGCTAGTAGCTTTCAATGGACAGCAAATTGGGAGAAGTTTTTGACGAATGATAATCTTATAAAGAGAGGATTCACAATTGTAAATTGGTTTTGTATGTGTAGAAGTAGTGGGGAGTTGGTGGATCATTTGTTACTTCAATGTGATTTTTGGCTTATGCATTTTGGGGCTGTGTTTTTGGTATCTTTGGAGTACATTGGGTGATGCTGTCTAGAGTGCTTGAATTGCTGGTTGTTTGGCAGGATTGGTTCAGTAAACGTTCTGTGGATGATCATCTATCTTGCGTATTAGTGACAGTGGGAATCTTACAAAGTTTTCTAATTCGATTTCTTTTGCTTGGAATTATATAATTACAATTCTCTAGGCTCTCTTGTGCTTTGTATTGCTCATGAGTTAGTTTCAATGGAATAAATCTTTTTTTTTTTTTTCTTTTTTTTGCTGGGTAATGGAATAAATCTTTTACTTTAAAAAAATGGTGGGTTTCATGTGAAATTGATTACGTGAATTTTTCAAGTTCATCTTTCACTAACCAATGTGACTACTTTATGTTTACAGGGTTCCGTTGTGGCACTTTATGCAACACTAGGTGTGTACATTTTTTTCATGGAACTTCCAATTTAATAACAATTTATATGTGATATGCTTTATTGAGTCTATGGTTTGTGCATAAGTAGTAATATTTGGCATACATGTTTTGACATTTCTTGAGTCAACGCTTATTGTGGTTTCATCCACCAAATCAAAATGTAAGAGCCAAGGTAGTTATGTCTATTGGGTAAGTGGGTTTTGAATGTTTATTGGTCCCAGACTATGGTAGATAGCCTTCTGTAAATGCGTATAGGACACATTAACTAATCAACTTATTAATTGATCATACTTATCAAAGAAAAAATTATTAATTGATCATTTTCAAAATTTTTTTTTCCTTAATATATTTTCATTTTCCCCTAACATGCTCATAGTGACAGTACTTGTGGAATTTGTTGAATAATTATTGGTGGTTATTGGCAATCATTTGTTTGGGATGCTTGTCCTTTCTTTTACTTGACTTGATAGAGGAGTGGCTTCTGTTTAGATAATTACTTAGTTCCAGCTGGAATATTTGTAGCTTGAGTGCTTGATACTAGCCTAAAAAAAAAAAAAAAAAATTAAAAGAAGCTTAGGTGATAGTGTATTCTTGATGCTTATTGTTAGAAGTATGTGGTTAAATGATTAAATTTACTATATTTCAATAGTTTAAACTTTTGGGACAATCGGTAATTTAACATTATATCAGATCATGAGATCTTGAGTTCAATCCGTGTCTCCTCCACTTTACCTTCCATTTAAATTATCACATGTTTGGCCTCACCTATTAAAAGGTAGTTTCGGCCCACACGTGAGGGGGAGTGTTAGAATTATGTGGTTAAATGATTAAATTTATCATATCCCAATAGTTTAAACTTTTAGGACAATCGGTAATTTAACACTTATCTATATCATTCTTCTTCAACTTGACCTTGACTTTAGGGAACTTGGTTCTATTCAGATGATCTTCAAATCTTTCTCTGATATACTTTTTTTGGTTTACCTTTCTTTTCCTACTAACCAAAGTTAACTTTGCTTCAGAGTGGGAGAAGACACTACAACTTATAGGCATTGTTGGCCTGGGTCAGGTGCTTATTCTCTTCTCCATATGAATGTTTATATAAATTTGTTTTCCAAATTAAGGTTGGAAAAATTGTGAAACATTTTGAAAATTTTGTTTAAAAATGTACGTATGTATTGTTGTGCATGCCCATATCAATGGATAAAGTGTTTTTTTGTTTTCTTCCTATCTACAGACTTTGTTGAGTTATTTGTTGCATACATAGTAATATGAGGAAGGTCTTCTAGTTATATCATGGTCCATTTTTGCTTATACTAGGAGGGTCAATAGTTCATAAATCCCCATTGAGCACATCTTTTCATGGATCCTGCTTCAGCTTGCATGCACTAAATGTCCATTGTTAGTGTTTTGTGGGTAGGCTCAGATTCTGGGTGCCTATTTGTCTGATATATATATATATATATATATAAAAGAATATTTTTAAAATTCTGTTAAGTTTCCTAAACCTTGTGCATTGTGGTTTTTTCTTTCCTTATTGATGGGTTTATTGCAACTCTACCAGACCATCTTTCGGCGGGTTGCTTCTTATGAGGGCCCTGAAGATTTTAAGCAAGATGTGAGGTAAATCCTACTTCATAATGCTTGATAAGATCATGTTATCTTGATAGCAGAGAGACTGATTAATTCCTTTTTATTTGATATCCTGTTTTTATGTATATTTAGATGAATCATAGTTATTTAAAGAATCAATCACAAGGTGGTGAAAATCTTACATATGGATCTCTTGTTCCTTCTTGGACTATTTTATTGATGAGGGATGGATGCTTCTTAATTAAAACACAAATTTTGGTTTTCAGATTCAGATTATTCTGCTGTTAATTAGGCAGTCTGGATCTATGAATGTTTAATGTGTATTATTTAATGCTATCTTTTGTGCTGACTTACTGTTGTAATTTACATAGACACGACTTAGGATTTGATGTAACACTGAAAATGGGATAGGACTCAACAGTAATCCTATCTATTCACTAATGAATGGAATTCTGAATTAATGTCAGAGTCATAATTTATTTTTTCTCTTTCTATTTTTAGGATTTGTAATAATTTATATGATATTAAGAATTAAAATCAAGTGAAAGCTCGATTATGTAATGGATTAATGTAACGTCATAACATTGCAAACTTTCTTTTTGATGGTGGCTGTTCAAAAATTTTCCAAGCAAGCTATGTTGCTGAAAGAAAAGGCATATTGATATTCTTGCATATAAGTTTTATGATATGTTACTAAATTTGTTTGTGCTTGGACCAGCGTGAATAAGTCTTAGATTTCAAATATTTGTTTTATGTGGAAATGTTATTCCTTTTGCCTAGTGCTTGTTAAAGCTTGCTCTCGCAAAATGAGCTCCTTAGTAAGATTCTGCTGAATGTGAGGAAAATAAAATAGAGAAATGCAGCTCTCAAAATGGTAGTGGTCTAACCACATAATATTTTTTTTTCTTTACTTCCAGGGTTGTGCCTTGCGGCACATGTTTACTGTCAGTATGTTTTATCAAGAAGAATCATCTGACTGAATAATTTTCTTACACTTAGATCTTCTTATTTTTCTTGAAGGCTGCTGCTTGCTCCTGTCAGAGTTGGAGCTCAGGCATTTTCATGGGCTGCTGGAAAATTGGAAACAAACCGCATTGGACTACCAACATCCCCTTCATCCTTAGATGTTCAAAACCGGGTCTTGCAGGCTGCTGCAAAGCATGGATCTCAACCACCTGATACCGAAGGTATCCAAGAGCCATCTCCTGAATCAACAATTCCTGTTACTGAGAATGTAGATCTATCGGAAGCATAAGGTTGAGATGGTTCTTGTACAGTACTTCAATTCAAGCCTCACATTCAAACGCAAGAATTGAGCTGAGTTGTATTATTGGTGAATCCAAGTTAACTTCAATGACTGGATAGAGTTATTAATAACCAGTAATTGCATATTGACTTCTTTTGTGAATTTAAGAGTGACCTTGTACATTTCATTGTCAGTGAAGCAAGTTTTTGACATTTCATTAAGTTGGCTGCATTCCAGACAGATAAACTATACTTTAAAAGCAAGCACCAACTTTCTTAAATGCTAAGGTGGTTTTCTAACCGATTATACATTTGCAGCATTGTGCATATGATGTTTTCTTCACTCCACAAGCAAGAACTTCAGCATCTTATCATGAATTTTGATTTGTTCTTTGGAGGACATCTAGGAATTGACCAGAAGGAATTATTATTATATTTATTGTTTCTTTTTTAGTGGAAAGCTCAGGTATATATAGCCTGTTTAGAGACAGGTCTTATATTAGTAAGTCTCTATATATATAACAAATTCAACACTTTTTTTTCACAATTGTTGAGTTGACAAGCTATGATTGGTATACAATAAAAGTAATTTTAGTAGTGGTTTCATATGAAAGTGATGTTGCATTAATTACAATCCACAACCTTAAATATTGTGAAAAAAGCTGTCCTTAGAATTGTGTTCCATATGGCTTCACGACTTCCTAAAATGTGAAGTTGAAGAGGAAAATTCATAAGATCGCATTAAGAATTTTGGAATGGCTATGCGAATGAAAGCAACAAAGAAGAATGGGGTTTTGGAATGCCAATGCTTTTAATTTGTTAGTCAAACAAGATTGAAGACTAATGCATATTATTTACTTTTTACCATATACGTGGTGATGCTTCTTACACATCGAAAAAGCAGCTTGATGAACGTTGGGTAATTGAAAAAGGTAGTAGATGGAGAATACGCAAAGGGTGTGGTGTGAAATATATGAGGCAATACATGGATGTTGAAGCCTTCATCTTTAGAGGTCAGGTAATATCTCCAATTATTAACCTTCCACAAGATGAAAAAGTAGGTGCTCTAATATAAGTGTAAAAAGAAATCCTTGAATGAGGAGTTGCTAATCAAAGGATCTCATAGACTCGTGATAATAGGATTTGACTGTTTTGTGTTCCATGAAACTCCTAGTGGGCTTTAAACTCACGAGAATAATAGAAGATCTTATAGGGACCGAAATGGACTAAAATGGACCGAAATGGATACAAAAAAAAAAAGTGGATTGAATTAGACCGAAATGGACTGAAGTGGAGATTTGGACCAAAATAGACCAACATGGACCAAAATGTATAGAAGTGGAATGAATTGGTCCGAAGTGGATCGAAATGGATTGAATGGGCTGAAATAGACCGACATGGACAAAAATGGACCGAAGTTTGGACTGAAGTGTACCAAAATGGACCAAAGTAGACTGAAATTGATTGAATGGACTTAATTGTCCAAACTGGACCGAATTGGACCAAAATAGACTAAAGTGAACCAAATTGGACTTTTTTTTTTTCTTTTTTTGAGAAGGACCATATTGGACAATAGTCTAAAAGTGGACTAAAATGGACCAAATGGATTACATTCCAAACAGATAATCTCTCTACTTTAGATGCAAGCATCAACTTTCTTAAATGCTAATGTGGGTTTCTAATTGTATACATTTGTGGTCTCTACTTAGTGCCATTGTGCATATGATGGTTTCCTTACTCCTAGATGCAAGAACTCCAGCATCTTATAATGAATTTTAATTAGTTCTTTGGAGGCCACCTAGGAATTGGCTAGAAGCCTTTTTTTCATTCTTTTGTTAGTGGAAAGCTTAGGTGTGCATAGCTTGTGTTGAGATTACTTAGAGGCTTATAGGGGTTGTTTTGGCCCATTTGTGTCTAGCCTAGCCAGTGCATTGATGGGCTAAGCAACCCATTGGACCAAAATAGTTTTCAATCCTAGGCTTTTACTTTTAGGCTTCTAGCATTTTTGCCATATGTCACTTATTATGTTCCAATTTTATCGGATGTCCCCACATCCCCGAAGGGACACCTAGGCTCACCTTCCAAAAATAAAATTTGCACAAACAAAAAATTAGTAGTGTTTTTAAGGAAAGTCCTCAAAGGAATGCATTCATGAGATAAACCACTTTTTAAAAAAAAAAAATTTTTTTTTCCAGAAGAATGAGATAAACTTTATGCAGGGCCTTATTTAAAAAAAAAAAATTCAAGTTTACGTGTCTTCTATGCATGCTCAAAAAAGAATAAATTCGTGAGCATTTCCAAAATTTGATCATAATTATGAATATAACTAATTTTAGTAGGTGATCTTAGCAATATCTTTGTGGAATATTCCTTCTGTAGAAAAAAAAAAAAAAAATCAAGATTACTTGCATTCTATGTATGCTCAAGTAAAAATATTTTTGAGCGTTTGCAAAATGTAATAGTAGAAATTATGTGTAGTAGCTAATTTTAGCGAGTGATCCTAGCAATATCTTTGTAAAATGTCAAGAGTTAATGGAAATACAAATGTTTATTAGTTGTTGCATAGTTGGCTGGGTTTGCTTACCAAAAAAGAAAAGAAAAAAGAGTTACAAAATATGGATAGAATGATAATACGTAGAATTGAGCAAATCTTGTATTAATTAATGATGATGAAGAATATATTTCTTAATATTTACAAATAAATACGGTGTAGAAAGCATTTATATCTTTATTATGCCTATATAAACCCAAGGTCAAGGGTTCCAAGTCAGTTTTCAATATAATAGTAACAATTTTGTGAGTCCAAAAGAAATAGTGATGGAGTACCCGTCTTTTTTGAAAATCTTCATATTTTTTATGAGCTATCCAATTATAAGAGAGATTTTTGGACGCAAGTATTTTTGTGTTAATGATGCCAATGGTACAAAGAAAAGATCATTGTTTATGATAGAATATCATTAGTGTATTCTATAATATGGTTCTCATTCCATCAACGGGTAAGTGATTATGTTTTAGACTTTATATTCCAAACTCTTTGTTATTTTATGAATATTACAAATTGATATATTTATTCTTAGTCATACACATTTGTTTCTTTCTCGATCCATATTTGACGAATTGTTTCTAACTATAATCGGTTATTTCTTGAAGGCTGAAGGAATCTATATGCATTTCATGTTCAAACAACTTGGAGAAGGAAACCAGACCATGAAAAGTTTCGACAATAAATTATTATTAATTGTAACCCCAAAAAGAGGGGAAAAACACACACACACACACACAGTTTATCAATTAATGGTGTAAAAAATGCAAAAAAATTCTTAACTTCTCTGTGTTTTTTCTCCGATTTTGGTCCTTTATTCAGGAAGAGCAGACAAATTATCAATTTAAGCAACCTTGCAATTTGCATGTACCTGGCAATTGAATGACAAATTTAAAAGCAATACTCATGTGGATATATATAGTCAATGAATTGCATTAGTTTAGCTATTGAACCAATCTCACGCCATTTGAGTGAAATTGTTTAATCCCTCATCCATTTGGTTTAGTATGAATTTGACATCCAATTGAAGTTGGTCTAAAATTAAGAAAAGTTTTCTTGATGAAAATTAGGAAGTTAGTCTAAAATTTAAATTCATCGACTTATTTCAAGCCAAACATAATACTTTCTGGGTAGCGACTAGTCAGGGTCACTCTAACAATAGCATCTGTGGTTTTATATCACCAATGATGTTGCAAGGTATAGCCATTACTCTGGCATAATTTTTAATAGTTGCAAACTACGGTCCAAAGTCCAATGGATGTGCAATAATGTATGATTTTCATCTTTCACAGTTTACAACGTGTCTTAATCAAATTGCTCATCCTCGCAAGCCACGGTTTGGCAATAAAATATTATTGTCTATCTACGCTCTCATGTCAATTCATAATCAAATTTTGCATGAGGTACGCTGATTTTAATGCATGGAGAATGGACAAACTCATTGCTTTATTTCTTGGTTCCAATGGGGGCATAGACTGTGCATCTATGACAGTGGCTAGATCAATTCCATTAATCCTCTCATCTTCTTGGGGTTGGAGGTCAGCTGGTCAGGACTCAAGAGGGCTTTGTTCGAAATGCTCAGCTTATAACATGACATTAGTAGCTCTGTTGAATCAGTAATTGCATATTATATTGCATCAAAGAAGTACCACAAGCTATTCCAACGCATGCTGTGTTGCTTTAAGATGAGAGAAAGATACACAAGCTGAAATGGGAAAGGTTACATTAATCAAAGTAGCAAAGAGGAATGGGGTTTCGAGTATCAAAGCTTTTATTTTGTTAATTAGCCAGGAATAAAACTAATACACAATACTCATTTTGTAGAGGTAAAACCGAAGTATTTTCCATCTTGTACATTCCTTGAGGCTACACTAAGTGGCAATGCTTCTTATGCATGGAAAAGCACTCTTGAGCTGGGTGATTGAAAAAGGGAGTCTATAGATTAGAGAATAGGAAACAGTTGCAACTGTGAAAATTTTTTGGTGCTAAAGGGATGTTTAATCCTTCATCTTTCAAGGTAATATGTCCAATTGAAAACCTTCCATAACATGCAAAATTAAGTCCTTGACAAAGGTGGAGAAAAGAATGCTGAAATGAGTTGTCAATCAAAGTATAAAGCATACGATGGTATCAAAATATGCCAGACTCATTATTATACGATCTGTCAACACCTTCCATAAGATGGATGCTAAAAAGCATTCATCTTTCAAGGTAAATCTTAAATTGAAAACCTTCCATAAGATGCAAAGACCTTTGATAGTTATGAAGAACTGCTAGAATGAGTAGTCAATCAAATATAAAGCTTACGGTGGTAACTTGTATGTCATAGGCTCATAATTATAGAATCTGTCCAAGGGGAAAATTTCATGAAACTTGTAGTGGGCTTCAAACCCACTGACAAGAAGAATAGAAGATTGGATATAGAGGTAGTTTTGGGCCATTTGTATCTAGCCTAGCTAGTGCATTGATGGGCCAAGCAATCTATTGGACTAGAATAGTTTCCACTCTTGGGCTTTCACCTATAGCATTTTTGTCATATGTCACTTGTATGGTTGGTTGGGCTTGCTTATCAAAAATACAAAAAATATTACAGAACATGAGAAGAATGATAATACATAGAATTGGATTGAATGGATCGAAGTGGACCTAAATGGATTGAATGGACTAAACTGAACTGATATGGACAGAAGGGACCAAAGTCCATCACAATGGACTGTAATAGATGGAAATGGACTAATGTGGACCAAAATGGACCAAGTGGATCAAATAGACTAAATAGGACCAAAGTAGACTGACATGGACCAACATAAGCCAAATTGGACTGAATTGGACCAAAGTGAACAAGACTAGACCAAATTGGACCGAATGAACTGCATTCCAAATAGGTAAACTCGTATTAGAAGCAAGCACCAACTTTGTTAGTGCCATTGCGCATATGATGTTTTCCTCACTCCACAGGCAAGAACTCTTTATTTATTTGTTTTTTATTTTTATTTTTTTTATGTGGGTGGCTTAGGAGTATATAGCTTGCTTAAGAGAGAGAGAGATATATATATATATATATATATATATGTATGTATATTCTACAATTTTTTTCACAACTATTTAGTTAATAGGCTATGAAAGGTATACAATAAAAGTGATGTTAGTGGTGATTTCATGTGAAGGTGATGTTGCAAAAATTAGAATGCACCACCTTAGATATTGTGAAAATTGTAAATTCCATCAATACACCTTGAGATTTTGGCTAATGCCAACTAGGTTCAAGACTTTTCAAAACTAACCAATTTAGTCCCTAAATCCAACTTAATCTCTAAAACAATTGAGAAAAAAGAACTAACTGACATAATAGTGTTTAGGGACTAAATTGGCTTTAGGAACTAAATTAGGCAGTTTTGAAATACCTTGGACCTGGTTGGCAATAGCCCAAACCTCAGGATATCTTAGTGGAATTTGCCTTTGTGAAAAAAAATTGTGTTTGTAGCATTTTTGATTTACTATGTGACTTCTATGTGTATCTAAAATGTATTCCATATGCTACATGATTTCCTTAAAATGAGGAGATAAAGTGGAAAATTCATAGGATCACATTATATCATGAATACCTCTATATTTGCAAATAGAAATTTACTCTTTTGTAGGGCAGCTGTGAAAGAATGTTGGGTAATTTGAAACAATCTAAAGAAACATATGCCAAAAGATAAATAGAGAGAAGTCTAATTACATGTTTTTCAATTAAAAACACAAAGAAGTGATATAAAAGGAATAAATCAGAAGCAACCTATGGGTTCAAGAAGTGAAACTAACATGAAAAATATTTAAGATTCCTTTGATAATAGGAAGATCAAAGAAGAAAACATTTATGGAGATCAAAGTTTCCAAGGGTTTGGAAAAATTTACAAGGGTGAAAAGACAAGTTTTTATCTATAGTTGGTAGAGAGATCCTCGTTAAAGCAATAGCACATACTATCCCAAGCCATGGTATTTGTTGCTTCAAGCTGTTAGCAACCATATTTGGTGAGATCAATTCACCAATCAATAAATTTTGGTGGAGTGAAATGAAAGATGAGAGAAAGATACATTAAATAAACTGGAAAGGTTACGCGAATCAAAGCAACAAAGAGGAATGGGGTTTTGGAATTTAAAAAAAAAAAAAAAAAATTGTTAGTCAAAAAAGATTGAAGACTAATGCAGAATATGAACTTTACTTTTTACTATATACGAAACTCGATGCTTCTTTCATATGGAAAAGCAGCTTGATGCAAGTTGGGTGATAAAAGTAGATGGAGAATAAGCAAACGGTGTAGTGTGAAACATATGAGGCAATACATGGATGTCGAAGCCTTCATCTTTACTCTTTAGAGCTAATATCTCCCATTATTAACCTTCCACAAGATGCAACGTAAGTGTTCTGATAGATGTGAAAAAAGAAATCCTTGAATGAGGAGTTGTTAATCAAAGGATAAAGCTTATAGTGGTAACATACTAATATGTCAGAGACTTGTGATTATAGGACTTGTCCGTTTTGTGTTCCATGAAACTCCTAGTGGGCTATAAACTCACTTACAAGAATTATAGGGACCAAAATAGACTGAATTAGACCAAAATGGATTGAAATGGACCAAATTGGACCGAATTGGAATTAATAGACTGAAGTGAACCGAAGTAGAGATTTGGACTGAAATGGACCAAGATGGACCAAAATGGACAGAAATGGTTTGAATTAGACCGAAGTGTACTAAATTGACCGAAGTGGACAAAATTGGACTCAAATAGACCGAACTGGACCAAATGGACTGCATTCTGGACAGATATAATCTCTTTACTTTAGAAGCAAGCACCAACTTTCTTAAATGCTAAAGTGGTTTTCTAATTGTACACATTTGTGGTCTCTACTAAGTGCCATTGTGCATAGGATGGTTTCCTCACTTCACATGCAAGAACTCAAGCATCTTATCATGAATTTTAATTAGTTCTTTGGAGGCCACCTAGGATTTGGCTAGAGGCTTCTTTTTTCTTTTTCTTTTTTTTTTTTTTTTTTTTTAATTTTTAAGTGGAAAATTAGGCGTATATCCCTTGTTTGAGATTACCTAGAGGTTCAAAAGGGTTGTTTTGGCCCATTTGTATCCTAGCCAGTGCATTGATGGGCTTAGCAACCCATTGGACCAAAATAGTTTTCACCCCGAGCTTTTACTTCTAGACTTCTAGCATTTTTTTGCCATATGTCACTTATTAAGTTAACACCTAGGCTCACCTTTCAAAAATAAAAAATAAAATAAAATTTTCAAAAACAAAAAATAAAATAAAATTTTCAAAAACAAAAAATTATTAGTGTTTTTAAGGAAAGCCTTTAAAGGAATGCATTCATTTGATAAACCTTATGCAGGCCTTATCTAAAAAGAAATCAAATTTTCTTGTCTTCTACGCATGCTTAAGAAAGAACAAATTTGTGAGAATTTTCAAAATTTGATCATAATTATAAATCCTAACTCATTTTAGTAGGTGATCTTAGCAATATCTCTATGGAATATCAAGAAAGCCTTATCTAGAAAGTAATAATTATGTGTACTAACTAATTTTAGCAAGTAATCTTATAGATATCTTTGTAAAATGTCACGAATTAATGCAAATACAAATGTTTTTAGTTGTTGCATAGTTGGTTGGGCTTGCTTACTAAAAAAAAAAAAGTTACAAAATATGGGTAGAATGATAATACATAGAATTGGGCATGTCCTATACTAATTAATGATGATGAAGAAGATATTTCTTAATATTTACAAATAAATACCGTGCAGAAAGCATTTATAGATTTATTATGCCTATATAAACCCAAGACCAAGGGTTCCAAGTTAGTTTTCAATATAAGAATAACAATTTTGTGAGTTCATAAGAAATAGTGATGGAGTACCCTTCTTTTTTGAAAATGTTCATATTTTTTATGAGCTATCCAATTATAAGAGAGATTTTTGGACGCAAGTATTTTTGTGTTAATGATGCTAATGGTCCAAAGAAATGATCATTGTTTATGATAGAATATCATGAGTGTATTCTATAATATGGTTCTCATGCCATCAACGGGTAAGTGATTATGTTTTAGACTTTATATTCCAAACTCTTTGTTATTTTATGAATATAACAGATTGATATATTTATTCGTAGTCATACACATTTGTTTCTTTCTCGATTCATATTTGACGAATTGTTTCTAACTATAATTGTTTATTTCTTGAAGGCCGGAGGAACCCATATGCATTTCATGTTCGGACAACTTGAAGATGAAAACTAGTTTATGAAAAGTTTCAATAGTTAATTATAATTCACTGTACCCCAAGGAAAAAAAAAAAAAAAATCTCAAGTGGAATATTAATAGAAGCTTCTTGTCCAATAGCACTACTTCTCTGTGTTTTTTTTTTTCTTTTGGTCCTTTATTTAGGAAGAGCGGACAAATTATCAATTCAAGCAATCTTGCAATTTGAATGCATGCACCTGGCAATTTGAATGTTTTAACTTTTAATCAATTGCTCATCATAAAAAGCCAAGCTTTGGCAATAAAATATCTATCTACGCTCTCATGTCAATTCATAATCAAATTTAGAATGAGGTACGCTGATTTTTTTGCATGGAGAACTGGCTAACTCTTTGCTTTCTAAGTGGCTTATTTCTTGGTCCCAATGGGGGCATAGACCATGCATCTATGACAGTGGCTAAATCAATTCCATTAATCCTCTCATCTTCTTGGGGTTGGAGGTCAGGACTCAAGAGGGCTTTGTTCGTAATGCTCAGTTAATAACATGACATTAGTAGCTCTGTATAGTCAGTAATTATATATTGCATCAATGTAAAGTAGGTTTCCTGAAATACCTTTGTGAAAAATCAAATCCTAGTTAATATTAAAACAAATATGTCTTATTTTGCTTGATTTCTCACTCTTCTCCCAATGAGTTATATCACAAAACAAAGCAAAGTTTTTTTTTTTTGGTTAAAATTTATTTCTCAATTCTATGCAAAATCAATATTTCATAAGTTAAATTCCACTGTGACATTTTTCCAGTGTTTCGTGTTCGACTTGAATTGTTATTTTTGGGGAATTGGTTGTAACTGGTGAGAGGAAATTTTTGATTGCCAAAGCCATAGAAGACCAGGCTACTAGTAGCAATAAATAGTGACAGTAATGGACTATATGAAAGTGATGTTACTTCAATCATATTTTAGCAATAGTATTATACAAATTACAAGTTTCTTCTTTGCATATGAAGATTTACTCTTTTGTTGGGCAATGGTAGAAGAATGTGGGATACTTCAAGAAATCTTGAAAGAATATTAAAAAACATTTGAGATAATTAGATGGAGCTAAACAGAAAGTAACTTAGGGTCCAGGAAGGGAATCAACATGAAAAGTTATAGATATTCCCTCTATAATAAAAAAAGATAAAGAGAATATTTATGGAGATCAGGCAACCTTATATGATGAGATAAATTTAATGATAAATGAATTTTGAAGGGGGCCAAAAGAAAGATGAGAGAAAGATACACATGATGAAATGGGAAAGGTTGTACTTAAACTAATAAACAATACACATTTTGTACTATGTAGAGAAATAAAACCCAAGTACTTTCCATCTTGTACATTCCTTGAGGCTACACTAAGTAGTCTAAGTAGGCAATGCTTCTTATGCATGGAAAAGCACTCTTGATGCAAGCTGGGTGATTGAAAAAGGGAGTCTATAGATTAGAGAATAGGCAACAGGGGTTAAATGTGAAAAGATTGGGGTGCATGAGAGATTTTGAATCCTTCATCTTTCAAGGTAATATCTCCAATTAAAAACCTTCCATAACATGCAAAAGTAAGTCCTTGATAAAGGTGGAGAAGAATTGCTAAAATGAGTTGTCAATCAAAGTATAAAGCTTACGATGGTATCAAAATGTGCCATAATTATTATACGATCTGTCAACACCTTCCATAAGATGCATGCTGAAGCCTTCATCTTTCAAGGTAATATCTTTAATTAAAAACCTTCCATAAGAGAAAGAATGTGATGACGATAATGAAGATAGTGGGCTTCAAACCCTCTTACAAGAAGAATAGAAGATCGAATATAGGGATAGTTTTGGGCCATTTGTATCTAGCCCAGCTAGTGCATTGATAGGACAAGCAATCTATTGGACCAAAATAGTTTCCATTCTTGGGCTTTCACCTATTGCATTTTTGTCATATATCACTTGTATGGTTGGTTGGGCTAGCTTATTAAAAAAAAAAAAAAAAGATTACAAAATACAGGAAGAATGATAATGCGCAGAATTGGACTGAATGGATCTGGACCTAAATGGACTGAATGGATTGATATGGACAGAAGGGGGCCAAAGTGGATCTAAATGAACCAATGGTGGACCGAAATGGCCCAAGTGGATCAAATGGATTTAATTGGACCGAAATGGACTGAATTAGACCAAAATAAACCAAAATGGATTGAATTAGACCGAAGTGAATGAAACTGGACCAAAGTGGATTGAATTGGACCGAAATATCAAAACTGGACTGAATTGGACCAAATGGACTGCATTCCAGATAGGTAAACTCGTATTAGAAGCAAGCACCAACTTTCTTAGTGCCATTGCGCATAAGATGTTTTCCAAACTCCACAGGCAAGAACTCCAGCATCTTTTTGTGAATTTTAATTGATTAGAGCCTTTTTTTTCTTAAGTGGGAAGCTCAGGTGTAAAAAGTTTGAGATTACTAAGAAACAAGTCTTTTATATATATATATATATATATTTTTTTTTTTTTTTTTCTACAATTTTTTTCAAAACTATTTTGTTGACAATAAAAGTGATGTTAGTGGTGATTTCATGTGAAAGTGATGTTGCAGTAATCCCAATCCAATAATAGTGAAAAAAAAAAAATTGTGTTTTTAGCATTTTTGATTTAATATATGACTTCTGTGTGTATCTAAAATGTATTCTTTATGGCTACATGATTTCCTTAAAATGTGGAGATGAAGAAGAAAATTCGTAGGATCACATTATAGCATGGATTACTCTACATTTGCAAATAGCAATTTGCTCTTTTGTAGGGCAGCTGTGAAAGAATGTTGGGTAATTTGAAACAAGCTAAAGAAACATATGCCAAAAGATAAATAGTGAGAAGCCTAACTTGTTTTTGAATTAAAAACACAAGAAGTGATATAAAAGGAGTGATAAGAAGCAACCTATGGGTCCAATAAGTGAAAAGACATGAACAATATTTAAGATTCCTTTGATAATAGGAAGATCAAAGAAGAAAACATTTGTGGAGATCAAAGAAAGTGTATGGAAAAAATTACAAGGGTGAAAACTGAAATGACAAATTAATATCTATAGTTGGTAGAGAGATCCACGTTAAAGCAATAGCACATACTATACCAACCCATGGTATGTGTTGTTTCAAGTTGTTTGCAACCATATTTGATGAGATTAATTAATTCACCGATCAATAACTTTTGGTTATGCGAATCAAAGCAACAAAGAGGAATGGAGTTTTGGAATGTCAAAAAAAAAAAAAAATTTAGTCAAACAAGATTGAAGACTAATGCATAATATGAACTTTTTACTATATAGCAATCGTAATATATTATAGACTTGTGATTAGGGACCGAGCCAGGATAATTTAGGGGGGCAAAAGTATAAACAAATTTTTTTTTAAAAACTCCAAATAAACATGAATTTAGCATTAACAAACCATCAACAAAAACAAATACACAAAATTTTTGTTTTTTAATACGTTAAAATGCATTAACAAGCACTCATTACACACGGCAGACAAGCCTCAACAACTAATTAAAACACATTAACAGCCTGTTAGTAACAGGCAAGCAGTGTATACAATCAGCTCAAAAAAAGAAAAATGAAAAGAGAATACGGACAAAATTTAACATTGTCAAACGTAATGCACAGCTCATGGGTGATGTGATGTGTTAGTCACAACTATTTTTTTTTTTTAAATTACTTTCACTTTATTAAAGAGAGAACTTTACCTCTCTCTCATATTTTCGGTTAGTGTGTAGACTGTAGAGAGTTCTCTCATCTCTCTGCCTCTTTTTTCTATTTCTCTTTAACAACTCAGATTATCAACCAACAAAAATTTAGCAATTTTTTGCACTAGAGATTCAGACATGAGAGAGAGATTAGACATTCAAATTCCCATAATAAGAAAAAAGAAGAGAGATTAGATATTATACCAAATTTGGGGGTAGTGGACTGATGGTAGTGTGGTGTTGATCTATTTCTTGCTTCTGCTATTGCTCAGTTGTGTTGTGCCTATGCTTGTTGTGCTGCTGCTGCCATTGCCCAGCCCTTCCCACTCACAGGTCTCACTTAGAAAGTCAGGGTTTTGTTTTGTTTTCTTTTTTCCTTTTATTTTTTGGGTTGTCTTGTGTGTGCAAATTGTAATGTCCAGTGGGTGTGGGTGTTCTAGGCTAGTTGTTAGAATGGGCTTAGGCTTTTTTTTTGGGCCTTGCGTGGGTTTGTTTTTGGATGTTGTTTGGGTTTAAGTTTGCTCTGAGGCTAATATTTTTGAGCATGTCAATAAATTTTTTTTTATAGCTTTTAAAAAGATTAATAATATTGTTAAGGGGGTAAAATATAAATTTATTGAAACAAATTACTAATTTAATACATTATATATACTAGCATTTAAAAAAAGAAAATGGGGGTGGGGGGCCACGTCCAACTACAGCTCCGTCCCTGCTTGTGATTATAGAATATGTCCAAGGGCCAATTTTTGTTCCATGAAATTCCCAGTGGGCTTCAAACTCACTTCCAAGAAGAATAGAGGGTTTATAGGGGCTGTTTTGGCCCATTTGCATCTAGCCTAGCTAGTGCACTGATGGGCTAAGCAATCAATTGGACCAAATTAATTTTTACTCTTGGACTTCTACCTTTAACATTTTTGTGTATGTCACTTACCACTTCAACACTTAGGCTCATCTTCCAAAAATTATGATAAAATAAAACTTTCATGTGCAAAAAATTATGAGAAATGTTAGTAAACACCGTGTAGTACTTGTTAAGTTTTTTTGATGTGGGTTCTACATAATAAAAAATGTGATAAAAAAAACATAAAAGTATTTATAAAACTGAAAAAATGACATAAAGTTGCCAAAAAAAAAAGTTATCAGAAAAAAGTTAAAAAAGTTGTTGTTAATGAGCACCTTGTTCGTTACACAACCCAAAAATTATTAGCATTTTCAAGGAAAGTCCTCAAAAGGAATGCACGAGATAAACCTTATGCATAACCTTATTTGGAAAGAAATCAATTTTACGTGTCTTCTACGCATGCTTAAGAAAGAACAAATTTTAAATTTGTGAGAATTTCCAAAATTTAATCATAATTATGAGTCCTAACTAATTTTAGTAGGTGATCTTAGCAATATCTTTGTGGTATATCAGAAAGACCTTATCTAGAAAGAAATTAGGATTTCTTATCTTCTATGTATGCTCAACAAAGAACACATTTGTGAGCATTTGCAAAAATACAAATGTTTATTAGTTGTTGCGTAGTTATATTTCTTAATATTTACAAACAAATACCACGTAGGAAGCATTTATATCTCTATGCCTATATAAACCCAAGTGCTCCAAATCAGTTTTCAATAGAAGAAAAGCAATTAATTTGTGAGTTCAAAAAAAAAAAAAAATAGTGATGGAGTACCCCTCTTTTTTGAAAATGTTCATCTTTTTTATGAGCTATCCAATTTTAAGAGAGATTTTTGGACGCAAATATTTTTGTGTTAATGATGCTAAAGGCCCAAGGAAAAGGTCATTGTTCATGATAGAATATCATGAATGTCTCCTATAATATGGTTTTCTTAGGATCAACGGGTAAGTTATTATTTTTAAACTTTATATCCTACCTTTGTTATTGTATGAATATTACTGATTTTATTTATTTATTTAAAAGTTATGCATATTTATTTCTTATTCAATCCATATTTTTTTAATGATATCTGATTATAATTGGCTGTTTCTTGAAGGCTGGAGGAGCACATATGTATTTCAAGTTCAGATAGTTTGGAGAAAGAAACCAGTCCAAGAATTGTTTCCTCAATAAATTTCTATGTAATTGTATCCCGAGGAGTGAAAGAATAAAAAAGAAAAAAAGAAAAAAGAAAAGAAAGAACAAGTTGTTTCAACTTTCAAAAGTGATGCATCGAAGCTTCTTGGCTTCTTGTCCAATAGCACTTCTTGGTGCCTGATTTTGTTTTGTTTTTTTTTTTTTTTTTCCCTTAATTTATAGGAATTCTTGCTGACTGACAAATTATCTTTTAAGCATCTCATATTTTTTTTTTTTTTGTTTGAGAAACAGCATCTCATAATTGAATGACACATAAAATATGAATTATTATCGTTTGTGCTAAGTGGCTTATTTAGTTTTTTCTTGGTTCCAATTAATTTGGCATAGACTATGTGCATTACACAGTGACTAGATCAATTCCATTAATCCTCTCATCTTCTTGGGGATGGAGGTCAGGACTCAAGAGTCAATATGCCTTATTTTGCTTAATTTCGCACTCTTCACCTAATGTGTTTTATCAAAAAACAAAACAAAGTATTTGTCATGTTAAATTGTCATTCTCTAATCTCTGCAAAATCAAGATTTAATATGTTCAATTCCAGCGTGACATTTTGCTTATTTTTTTCCCCTGTATTTCGTGTTTGACATGAAAGGTTATTTCGTCAAAGAATTAAATAGCACAAGCTATTCCGACCCATAATATGTGTTGCTTCAAGTTGTTGGCAACCTTAAATGAGGAGATTAATTTAATGATCATTGAATTTTGGGGGGGCCAAAAGAAAGATGAGAGAAAGATGCACATGATGAAATGGGAAAGGCTACATGAATCAAAGCAGCAAGGAGGGTTTCAGGGTATCAAAGCTTTTATTTTGTTAATTAGCCAGGAATAAAACTAATACAGAATACACATTATAGAGGTCTAAAAGACTAAAACCCAAGTATTTTCCATCTCGTACATTCCTTGAGGCTAAACTGAAAGGGCAATGCTTCTTATGCATGAAAAAGGGAGTTTACAGATTATAGGCAATGGGTATACATGTAAATGCTGGAATATGCCAGAGACTTGTTCATAGACTAATTATTATTGGATCTATCCTAGGGTCATTTTGTGTTTTCATGAAACTCCTGGTGGGCTTCAAACCCACTTACAAAAGATCTTGTGTCCATTAAGTTGCATAGAGTTGTGCCATTGAATATTGATATGACGGCTAACATGGCAATACCTTGTGATATTACTTCTCACTTTTATGTTTTTATGTTTGTATATTGGTTTTTTTTTTTGGTGAAACACAACATCTAAGTATTATGTTAATCGTAACTCAAAAAAAAAAAAAAAAAAGGTATTAGTAGTCACAAATATGAAGATAAGTTTCACAAGTATTTTAATGATCTACCGCTAGGAAGTAGAAACCAGCTAGCCTAACAGTAGATCATAACCCACTTGACATTCTCTCCATGAGTACTCACTCCATCCTTGTAGAACATAATTGGTCATGGTTTCTGCCGAATTGCTCTCCGAAAAGATGTGAGTAGTTCCTTGATCATTCCACCAGAAACAGATATCTTTGATAGTGCATCAACAAGGACAGTATTCCCACCTTGACATTTATCTTCAGTGCAATATTTGCCAAATATTGTTTACTCATTATAAATTACATGCTTTGTCAAACAGCATTCGGAAACAAGTCCAAAGATCAGTCTCACAAATCCGTTTCAAATCACCATAAAGAGAGCCATTATTATCTGGCAAAATAGGCATATAATTTGGCCACTGCGTTTGTTGAATGTCATACACAGATTTCATTGTACCTCTTTCATCAACTGCAATGGTCTTGTGTTGCCTACCTATATATAGATAGGATACTTCCTGCGTATGTTTCCACGGTGGTGTGGCTATTGTGGCGTTGTTGTATGGTGTTGTGAATGAACTTGTGATAGGGTCGAATCCGATCTGAATGTGGCCGTTTCTCCAATGGGTTTTCAAGGCGAAGAACAACGGTGAACTTGGTTGCAGAGGTTTTCAGAGGTTTTGTGGGGCTGTGATTCACAGCCATGGTCAAAATCCAAATTTTGGCCTAAACCTCGGGAAGCCCTTAACAGCTACATATTAATTTGTGATTCAATGAACCCAATGTAAATTTTATATACTAAAAAATCCTAAACTAACCATAATTTATCCTAAGGTTAATTTGCTTGTTCTACAATTGATTTGGACTACTTGGACCATAATATATTACACTATTCCGTTAATTACGCAAGCCCTTATGGATCCCTTGTTCCTTCTTGGACTATTTTATTGATGAAGAATGGATGTTTCTTAATATTATGTTAAAACACAAATTTTGGTTTTTAGATTCAGTTTATTCTGCTGTTAATCAGGCAGTCTGGATCTATGAATGTTTAATGTGTATTATTTAATGCTGTCTTTTGTGCTGACTTACTGTTGTAATTTACATAGGCGCAAGAAGTTTGCCTTGGCACACGGAAAATGGGATAGGATTCAACAGTAATCCTATTCCTATCTATACACTAATGAATGGAATTCTGAACTAATGTCCAAATTGATTAACAAAGTCACAAAACAATATCAATAAAACAAGATATGCTCAAATTAACTTACAAGAAAAATAGACAAGTGCAAAAGCGTATAAAATTAAGGATTAAGTAAAACATAAAGGCACGGAACTAAATCTGCTGTCCTTAAGAATCAATTTCGCCCCCCACTGGAATGAATCCGTCGGTGCAAATTGCTTAGGTGGTCGTTCTCTAAGATACAACGGCAACTCTATTAATGTGCACTCACAAACAGAGTTTTGAACTCGTTACAAATGCCCAAGAGAAAAATTTCAGCAAAAACAGAGTAGCTAAAGTATCAAAGTAATAATATGTTTTATTGTTTTCAACTAATATCATATATGCAAAATTTTGATAGTCTTAGAGCTCTAAAAAATGAAGTAGCTAAAGATGATTAGAGTAAAAAGGGAAAGGCAAAAAATTTTCTTTCCCATTGATGCCGCAAGCTGCTATGTATTTTCTACAAAACAGGGGAAGATGCGGTTGACTATTTTTATAAGGAAATATGAGATGATTGAGGGTTTTGCTTGCTGCCAAAAATTCCCATGCCAGCCAAGGAAAATTCTAGAGCATGGGCTTGGGCTTTACAACAAAATATTATTGGCTTAAGCTTTGAACATACCCAATTAATTTTAAAACATACCCAACATCTATGCACTAATGAATGGAATTCTGAACTAATGTCAGAATCATAATTTATTTTCTCTTTCTATTTTTAGGATATGCAATAATTTATATGGTATTAAGAATTAAAATCTAGTGAAAGCTCGATTATGTAATGGATCAATGTAACTCCATAACATTGCAAACTTTCTTTTCGATGGTTAATGTTCAAAAAATTTCCAAGCAAGCTGCATTGCTGATAGAAAAGGCATATTGATATTCTTGCATATAAGTTATATGATATGTTACTAAATTTTTTGTGCTTGGGCCGGCGTGAATAAGTCTTAGATTTCAAATATTTATTTTATGGGGAAAGTTAGTCCTTTTGCCTAGTGCTTGTTAAAGCTTGCTCTTGCAAAATGAGCTCCTTAGTAAGATTCTGCTGAAAATGGTGCGAGGAAAATAAAATAGAGGAATGCAGCTCTCAAAATGCTAATGGTCTAACTGCAAGACGTTTTCTTTCTCATCATTTCCAGGGTCGTGCCTCGTGGCATAAGTTTACTGTCAGTATGTTTTATCGAGAAGAATCATCTGACTGAATGATTTTCTAACACTATGATTTTTTTTTTCTTGAAGGCTGCTGCTTGCTCCTGTCAGATTTGGAGCTCAGGCATTTTCATGGGCTGCTGGAAAATTGGAAACAAACCGCATTGGACTACCAACATCCCCTTCATCCTTAGATTTTCAAAACTGGGTCTTGCAGGCTGCTGCAAAGCATGGATCTCAACCACCTGATACCGAAGGTATCCAAGAGCCATCTCCCGAATCAACAATTCCTGTTGCTGAGAATGTAGATCTATCAGAAGCATAAGGGAGATGGTTCTTGTACAATACTTCAATTTGAGCCTCACATTCAAACGCGAAAATTGAGCTGAGTTGTATTATCAGTGAATCCAAGTTAGCTTGGATGACTGGATAGAGTTATTAATAACCGGTAATTGCATATTAACTTCTTTGGTGAAACTTAGAGTGACCTTGTACATTTCATTGTCAGTGAAGCAAGTTTTCGACATTTCATTAACTTGGCTGCATTCCAGACAGATAAACTATACTTTAAAAGCAAGCACCAACTTTCTTAAATGCTAAGGTGGTTTTCTGACCAATTACATTTGTAGTCTCTACCTAATGGCACCGTGCATATGATGTTTTCTTCTCTCCACAAGCAAGAACTGCAGCATCTTATCATGAATTTTGATTTGTTCTTTGGAGGACATCTAGGAATTGGCTAGAAAGAATTATTATTATTATTATTATTTCTTTTTTTTGTGGAAAGCTCAGGTATATATAGCCTGTTTAGAGACAGGTCTTATATCCATAAGTCTTTTACATACATATATATATATATATATATATATATATATATAAAACATGTTAGGATTGGTATACAATAAAAGTGACGTTAGACTTTAGGGGTGGCAAAATCAACCCAAACCCATTTGTCCACCCAAACCCACCCAATTATTAGTTGGGTTAAATGGGTATTAACCCAATTAAACCCAATTAACACTAATGTTTATTGGGTTTTAATTGGGTACCCAATTACCCAACTCCAAAACTACTAAAATTACCAAAATACCCCCTCAACCTAAAAAATGACCAAAATAACACCTAAACCCAAAAAATGACCAAAATACCCCCGAAACTCAAAAAAGACCAAAATACCCCCGAAACCTAAAAATGACCAAAATACCCCTAAAACCCAAAAAATGACCAAAATACCCCCAAAACCTAAAAATGACCAAAATACCCCCGAAACCCAAAAAAAGACCAAAATACCCCCGAAACCTAAAAATGACCAAAATACCCCTAAAACCAAAAAAATGACCAAAATACCCCTGAAATCCAAAAAATGACCAAAATACCCCCGAAACCCAAAAATGACCAAAATACCCCCGAAACCTAAAAATGACCAAAATACCCTCGAAACTCAAAGAAAATGACCAAAATACCCCAAAACCTAAAAATGACCAAAATACCCCTGAAACCCAAAAAATGACCAAAATACCCCTGAAACCTAAAAATGAACAAAATACCCCCAAAACCTAAAAATGACCAAAATACCCCTAAAACCCAAAAAATTACCAAAATACCGCCGAAACCTAAAAATGACCAAAATACCCCTAAAATCCAAAAAATGACCAAAATACCCCTGAAACCTAAAAATTACCAAAATACCTCCGAAACCTAAAAAATGGCCAAAATAACCCCGAAGCCTAAAAAATAACCAAAATAACCCTAAAACCTAAAAAATGACCAAAATACCCTCGAAACCTTAAAAATGATTAAAATACCCTCGAAACCTAAAAATTAGCCAAAATAACCCTGAAGCCTAAAAATTGATCAAAATAACCTAGAAACCTAAAAATGACCAAAATAACCCTGGAACCAAAAAATGACCAAAATAACCCCGAAGTCTAAAAATTGACAAAAATAACCCCGAAACCTAAAAATGACCAAAATACCCCCTAAACCTAAAAAGTGACCAAAATACCCCTTAAACCTAAAAAATGACCAAAATACCCTCAAACCTCTAAAGTGACGAAAATACCCCTAAACCTTTGAAATGACCCAAATAAACCCAAAATCGCTAAAATGGCCACAAACAACGTGAAACCTCTAAAATTTCCAAAAATACCCTAAAACGTCTAAAACGACCAAAATACCTCTAAACCTATAAAACGACCAAAATACCCCTCAAAATATCTAAAATGACCAACATACAACTAATCCTATAAGATGAACAAAATACACTCGAAGCCTCTAAAATTACCAAAATAGGGGTTTGGGGTATCTTAGTCATTTTTAGGTTTATGGGTATTTTGGTCATTTTTTATGTTTAGGGAGTATTTTGGTCATTTTTTAGTTTTACGGGGGATTTTGATAATTTTTTAGGTTTAGGGTGTATTTTTATCGACTTACAGATTTAAGGGGCTTTTTTGTCATTTTATAGGTTTCGGGAAATTTTGGTCATTTTTTAGGTTTTGAGGATATTTTAGTCATTTTAAGGTTTAGGGGTTATTTTGGTTGTATTTAGGTTTCAGGGGTATTTTGGTCAGTTTTTAGGTTTCAGGGGGTATTTCAGTTAATTTTTAGGTTTCGAAGGTATATCGATTATTTTTTAGGTTTAGGGGCTATTTTGGTCATTTTTAGGTTTAGGGGCTATTTTGGTCATTTTTAGGTTTCTAGGTTATTTTGGTCAATTTTTAGACTTCGTGGTTATTTTGGCCATTTTTGAAGTTTCGGGAGTATTTTGGTCATTTTTAGTTTTCAAGGTTATTTTGGTCAATTTTTAGGCTTCGAGGTTATTTTGGCCATTTTTTAGGTTTCAGAGGTATTTTAGTAATTTTTTAGGTTTTGGAGGTATTTTGGACATTTTTTGGGTTTAGGGGGTATTTTGGTCATTTTTAGGTTTAGGGGCTATTTTGGTCATTTTTAGGTTTCTAGGTTATTTTGGTCAATTTTTAGACTTCGTGGTTATTTTGGCCATTTTTGAAGTTTCGGGAGTATTTTGGTCATTTTTAGTTTTCAGGGTTATTTTGGTCAATTTTTAGGCTTTGAGATTATTTTGGCCATTTTTTAGGTTTCAGAGGTATTTTAGTAATTTTTTAGGTTTTGGAGGTATTTTGGACATTTGTTGGGTTTATGGGGTATTTTGGTCATTTTTAGGTTTTGGGGGTATTTTGGTCATTTTTTGGGTTTCAGGGGTATTTTGGTCATTTTTTGGGTTTCAGGGGTATTTTGGTCATTTTATGGGTTTTGGGGTTATTTTGATAATTTTTAGGATTCAGGAGTATTTTGGTCATTTTGTAGGTTTTGAGATTATTTTTGTAATTTTTAGGTTTCGAGGGTATTTTGGTCATTTTTTAGGTTCTAGGGGGTATTTTGGTCATTTTCTGGGTTTCAGGGGTATTTTGGTCATTTTTTAGGTTTTGGAGGGTATTTTGGTAATTTTAAGGTTTTGGGGGTATTTTGGTCATTTTTTAGGTTCTAGGGGGTATTTTGGTCATTTTTGGGTTTCAGGGGTATTTTGGTCATTTTTTGGGTTTTGGGGGTATTTTGGTCATTTTCTGGGTTTCGGAGGTATTTTGGTCATTTTTTTGGGTTTTGGGGGTATTTTGGTAATTTTCAGGTTTTGGGGGCATTTTGGTCATTTTTGAAGATTTTAGAGTACTTTGGTCATTTTCACTTTAGTGGCATTTTGGTAATTTTGATAATTGGGTAATTGGGTGGGTTGGGGTTTACCCATAATAATTGGGTTGGGTTGGATTTGGGTTATAAGGAATTAGTTAAATGGGTTTTAAATGGGTAAATGAGTTTTATATACCCAACCCAATTATGCCCACCCCAAACCCACCCAAACCCGCCCATTTGCCACCCCTAATTTTAAGTGAAAGTAATGTTGCACTAATCACAATCCACAACCTTAGATATTGTGAAAAAGCTATCTGTAGAATTGTTGATTAATTTCTGTGTCTAAAATGTGTTCCATATGGCTTCATGACTTCCTTAAAATGTGAAGATGAAGAGGAAAATTCATAGGACCACATTATGAATTTTGGACGCAAATGAAAGCTGTTAGTGTATAGATTAGCATAGATTAGCCCATTGGGCTTAGCTCAGTATATTACTTATACTGCACACATACCTAGCCTATATAAGACTTTCTTTTGTACATTATTTGATACACACAATATACAGACTATTCAGTCATTCTCTCTCTCACTTTATATTGTTAACATGGTATCAGAGCCATTACTCTGACCTAGTGGTATTCTCCGGCGTTCTTCCGCTGCCCTCGCCTTCACCGGTAGCCACCGTTAGAAGCGAGTCACCGCTGTCACACCCAACCACTACCTCTCAGATCTAGTCTATTCATCAATCAAATCGTCAAACCATAGATACGACGTGATAGATCAGACTTCTCCGATCAAAACCCAGCCAGAAACTGTCCCAAAGGAGCTATCACGCGCCCTTACAGGCCGCCCCAAGTTTTTGCCTGTCGAAGACGCGCTACATGCGCTTCCACGCGCCGCCACGATTCTCACGCGCCTGACAAACTTCCTTCACGCGCCTTCAGTCGGGCCACGCGCTACACGCACTCAACTAATCTGATTGCCACGTCAGCCTTAGCACGTCATCGCCACGTCAGCATCACACGTCATCCAGTGACGTCAGCAGATAGGACCGTTGACCAGCAGTGTTGATCGTTGACTTTTTGACCAAAGTCAAAATTTTTGAACAGAGCCTATCTTGCTCAGTTTTTCGCGTAGATTCCGATTTTAGGCTCTGTTTCTTCATTTGAGGTCTCTAAATACCACTTTTTAGTCATTTTCTTCATTATGGCTCAACAAAATGACCGAGATATCATACGTCCTATCACCATTATGTTGGATGGTCCTACTAGCTATTATGCATGGTCTCAGAATATGACTGTCTTTCTTAAGGGTCGAAAACTATGGAGATATGTGACTGGTTCAATTCCTAAGCCAGTACCAAACCCTCAGTCCAAAGCCACAGCTACTGCAGATGCCTCCAAGACTGCTGTTACAGCGGATGATTATGAAGAACGCTTAGAGGAATGGGAGAGTATTCAGAGTAAGATCTTGTCTTGGTTTATCAATACCTCTATTCCCTCCATTCATAATCTTCTTCCTCGTCTTGAGACTGCTAAGGCTGCTTGGAAATTTCTGGCCGATCGCTATAATTGCACTAATGATTCAAGCCTGGAGTTCCACATTGAATCAAAACTTTATCAAATGCGCCAAGAGACATGTCAGTCTATTTCTGATTTTTATTCTCAGACTTCTACTATGTGGGAACAACTCTCTGCTGCAGATCCTCCACTTGTGTGTTCTAAGGACATTGAGCTCATTGTCAAATATCGGGATCGCCGTAAATTTATGCACTTCATGATGGGTTTACGTAAGGATTTTAAGCCTACTAGGGATTCTCTGCTTAGCCGGTCTCCTACTCCTTCTCTTGATGCTGCAGTCAAGGAGCTCATTTCTGAGGAGAACCGTCGGCCTACTCATCACATGTCATCATCTGATCATGTATTGGCTACACCATCTCTACAGCCTCCCATTGCTGCATTCACTGCTCCTCCACGAATAAACTCTGGGCGTCCCACCTCTCAGTCTTCCAAAGGTACTCGCTGCGAGTTTTGCCATGCCAAAGGCCATGACATCTCAATTTGTCGCAAACTGTAGAAATTTGTGCAAGAGCAGAATAAAGCTTCTCTTTCTCGGGCAGCTGCTGTATGTCCTTCAGATCCATCGGTTTCTACAGGTCCATCTTTGGCTTCCTCACTTACTACGGCTGATATTGAGGCAGTTGTTTAACAGGTTTTATCCCGCACTTTCATTGCCCTTTCTGTCACCCCAGGTAAACAACCTTGGTTTTTTGATACTGCATGTTGTAACCATATGACTCCTGATGAATCCCAATTTTCTGATAAGGCACTCTTAGAACATCCAATCACCATTTACACTGCTGATGGAACTCTTATGCCTGTTAGTCATAAAGGAACAATCTCTTTTCCTTGTTTATCCCTTAGTGACACTTTTCATATCCCAAAGTTATCCCTCAATTTGCTTTCTGTTGGTCAACTTTGTGAATTAGGCGTAGATCTTCTATTTACTAATCATGGTATGGATGTGCAGGATCCCCAGACGGGTCAAGTGCTTGGGACAGGCCGTAAGGTTGGTCGCATGTTTGAGGTTCACGACTTGAAGATTCCTTCACAAGTTGTTTCTGCAGTTGCTACCACTGCCACCTCCTCACTTGATCTATGGCATGCTCGTCTTGGTCATCCATCCTTATCTCGTCTTTAGTTGTTAGCTTCTCAAGGTCATTTAGGTTCAGTTCAGTTTCAAAAATTTGATTGTACTTCCTGTCATTTTGGCAAACAAACAAAATTGCCCTTTAATAATAGTGACTCATTTTCTTCTGCACCTTTTGATCTTATACATTCTGATATTTGGGGTCTTGCACCTGTTCCCGCTGAGGGGGGGGGGGATCTAGATATTTTGTCATATTTGTGGATGATTTTTCTCGATATACTTGGATTTATCTGCTTCACCATAGGTCTGAACTTATGTCTATTTACCAAACATTTCATAAAATGATTGAAACACAGTTCAATCACACCGTCAAAGTTTTTCAATCAGATAATGCTCAAGAATATAATGATAAATCTTTCCTATCCTTTTTAGACAATCATGGTACCCTTACTCAGCAGTCTTGTCCTTACACCTCTCAACAAAATGGTCGTGCAGAACGAAAACATCGTCATATTCTTGATGTTGTCTGCACCCTTCTCATTTCTACCTTTCTTCCTGAGCACTTTTGGGGTGAGGCCGCACTCACTGCTGTATACACCATTACTCGTATTCCTTCACCAACTACACACAACAAATCACCATTTGAGCTTCTCTATGGTCAAACCACCGACTACTCCTCTCTTCGGGTTTTTGGTTGTGCTTGCTTTGTCTCTCTTCCTCCTCATGAACGAACAAAGCTCTAGCCTCGTGCTCGTCTCTGTTGTTTCCTTGGTTATGGTGTATCTCAAAAGGGTTTTCGCTGCTATGATCCCATTTCTCACCGTCTTAGTGTCTCCCGTCATGTTGAGTTTTGGGAACATCGTCCTTTCACGAGTCTTCAGCAGTTTCCTGCGTCCTCTTCTTCTGAGTCTCCCATTTTTACCGATCTTTTCCTCCCTTTCTATCCTGAACTTGTGGAGGATTCTTCGACATCGGCTGCCTCTCCAAACGACTCATCTCCGGTTCTGTCCTCGACATATGACTCGCCTATCTTGGATCCTGTGGCACCACCCTCTTTTGAGTCTCCTGATGGTCCTGAATTTTGTCGTTCCACTTGGGTAAGCATTCCTCCCCCTCGTTCTGTCCACTATACTGCTATTCTTCGGATTCTCCGATATGTCAAGGGCACACTTTATCATGGTCTACACTACTCCTCTCAGTCTTCTCTCGAGGTTCATGCTTATTCAGATGCGGACTGGGCAGGTGATCCGATTGATCGATGCTCTATCACAGGTTTCTGTTTCCTGTTGGGTACCTTTCTTGTCTTGTGGCGTAGCAAGAAGCAGGATGTTGTTTCCCGTTCCAGTATTGAGGCTGAGTATGCCCTTGCCGACACCACTTGCGAGCTTGTTAAGCTTCACTGGCTCTTGGCTGACATGGATGCTCCACAGCCCACTGCTACTCCTCTTTATTGTGACAATCGTAGTGCTATTTACATTACTCATAATGATGTCTTCCACGAACGCACCAAGCACATTGAGATCGACTGCCATATCACTCGCCAGCATCTCAAGAAAGGCAATCTCAAGTTGTTCTCCATCTCCTCTGCTGACCAGCCTGCTGATATCTTCACCAAGTCTCACTCGCCTGGTCGTCTTTGAGATCTTATATCCAAACTCTAGTTGGCTTCCTCCTTGCCACCTCGAGTTTGAGGGGGGATGTTAGTGTATAGATTAGCATAGATTAGCCCATTGGGCTTAGCCCAGTATATTACTTGTACTGCACACATATCTAGCCTATATAAGACTCTCTTTTGTACATTATTTGATACACACAATATACAAACTATTCAGTCATTCTCTCTCTCACTTTATATTGTTAACAAAAGCAACAAAGAGAAATGGGGTTTTGGAATGTCAATGCTTTTAATTTGTTAGTCAAACAAGATTGAAGACTAATGCATAATATGTACTTTTTACTATATACGTGGCGATGATTCTAACAATGGAAATGCAGCTTGATGCAAGTTGGGTGATTGAAAAGGTAGTAGAGGGAGAATAAGCAAAGGGTGTAGTGTGAAACATGTGGGGCCATACATGGATGCTGAAGCCTTCATCTTTAGAGGTAATATCTAACCTTCCACAAAATGCAAAAGTAAGTGCTCTAATAGATGCGAAAAAGAAATCCTTGAATTAAGGAGTTGCTAATCAAAGGATAAAGCTTATAGTGATAACATACTAATATGTCATAGCCTCGTGATTATAGGATTTGTCCGTTTTGTGTTCTATGAAACTCCTAGTGGGCTTTAAACTCACTTACAAGAATAATAGATCTTATAGGGAAATGGACCAAAATGGACAAAAGTAGATTGAGTGAGACTGAAGTGGACTAAAATGAACTGAGTAGATCGAAGTGGACCGAAATGGTTTGAAGTGGAGATTTGGACCGAAATGGATTGAATGGACTGAAATAGACTAAAATGAACCAAAATGGACTAAATAATTTAAAGTTGACCGAAATGGACCAAACGGACAGCATTCCAAATAGATAATCTCTCTATTTTGGAAGCAAGCACCAACCTTCTTAAATGCTAAAGTGGTTTTCTAATTGTATACATTTGTGGTCTCTACTTAGTGTCATTGTGCATATGATGGTTTCCTCACTCCACATACAAGAACTCAAGCATCTTGTCGTGAATTTTAATTAGTTCTTTGGAGGCCACCTAGGAATTGTCTAGAGGCTTTTTTTTTTTTTTTTAGTGGTAAGCTTAGGAGTATATAGCTTGTTTGAGATTACTTAGAGGCTTATAGGAGTTGTTTTGGCCCATTTGTATCTAGCCTAGCCAGTGCATTGATGGGCTAAGCAACCCATTGGACCAAAATAGATTTCACTCTTGGGCTTTTACTTCTAGGCTTTTAGCATTTTTGCCATATGTCACTTATTATTTATTACGTTAACCCTAGGATCACCTTCCAAAAATAAAAAATAAAATAAAATTTTTACAAACAAAAAATTAATAGCGTTTTTAAGGAAAGTCCTTAAAAAAATGCATTCATGAGATAAATCTTATGCAGGGCCTAATCTAAAAAGAAATCAAGGTTACATGTTTTCTATGTATGCTCAAGAAAGAACAAATTTGTGAGCGTTTCCAAAATTTCATAATTATGAATTCTAACTAATTTTAGTAGGTGATCTTAGCAATATCTCTCTGGAATATCAAGAAAGCCTTATCTAGAAAGGAATCGAGATTACTTGTCTTTTACGTATGCTCAAGTAAAAACATTTGTGAGCATTTGCAAAATGTAATAGTAATAATTATGTGTACCAACTAATTTTAGCAAGTAATCTTAGCGATATCTTTGTAAAATGTCACGAATTAATGCAAATACAAATGTTTATTAGTTGTTGCATAGTTGGTTGGGCTTGCTTACCAAAAAAAAAAAAAGTTACAAAATATGGGTAGAATGATAATACGTAGAATTGAGCATATCCTATACTAATTAATGATAAAGAAGAAGATATTTCTTAATTTTACAAATAAATACCAGGTAGAAAGCATTTATATATTTATTATGCATATATAAACTCAAGACCAAGGGTTCCAAGTTAGTTTTCAATATAAGAATAACAATTTTGTGAGTTCAAAAGAATTTGTGATGGAGTACTCGTCTTTTTTGAAAATGTTCATATTTTTTATGAGCTATCCAATTATAAGAGAGATTTTTGGACACAAGTATTTTTGTGTTAATGATGCTAATGGTCCAAAGAAAAGATCATTGTTTATGATAGAATATCATGAGTGTATTCTATAATATGGTTCTCATGCCATCAACAGGTAAGTGATTATGTTTTAGACTTTACATTCAAACTCTTTCTTCTTGTATGAATATTACTGATTGATTTATTTATTCTTAATCATACATATTTGTTTCTTTCTTGGTCCATATTTGACGAATTGTGTCTAACTATAATTGGTTATTTCTTGAAGGCTGGAGGAACCAATATGCATTTCATATTCAGACAACTTGGAGAAGGAAACCAGTCCAAGAAAAGTCCCGAAAATAAATTATCTTTCAATGTAACCTAAAAAGGGGGGAAACACACACACACACACATTTTGCCAATGGTGTAAAAAAATGCAAAAAAAAAAAAAAAATTCTCAACTTCTCTGTGTTTTTCCATTGATTTTGGTCCTTTATTTAGGAAGAGTGAACAAATTATCAATTTAAGCAACCTTGCAAATTGCATGCACCTGGCAATTGAATGTAAGTTTTAAAAGGAATACTCATGTGGATATTCAATGAGCTACATTATTTTAGGTATTGAACCAATCTTACGCCACTTTGGTGAAAAAATTTTAATCCCTCATGCATTTGGTTTAGAATGAATTTGACATCCATTTGAAGCTATACTTTCTGGGTAGTGACATGTGAGGGTCGCTCTAACAGCCGCAACTATGGTTTTATATCAACAATGATGTTGCAAGATTAAGCCATTAAGTCGAGTCCAAATCTTCTATATCACTTTTTGTATACCACTTTATATTCCACCAATCACTACTTGTCATGTTTTCATTTTACTTTCCTTATAGAATAACTGGAGTTTAAAATGGAAAGCAATTATACACATGGTAAATAGTGATTGGTAGAATATAGAGTGGTACACAAAAAGTGGTATAGAAAATTTGGACTCCATTAAGTCCTATACCAAGTGCTAAGAGGTTGTGGGTTCAAGTACTAGTATTGACCTATACTTCCTTATATGCGGAAATTGTGGTAATGGCACTACAAAAAACGCGCTTCAGAGCTGCGTACAGGTTTTAATCAAATTGCTCATCATAAAAAGTCACACTTTGGCAATAAAATATTACTGTCTATCTAAGTTCTCATGTCAATTCATAATCAAATTTAGTATGAGGTACGCTGATTTTTTTGCATGGAGAATTGGCAAACTCTTTGCTTTCTAAGTGGCTTATTAATTTCTTCGTTCCTATGGGGGTATAGACGATGTGCATCTATGACAGAGGCTAGATCAGTCCCATTAATCCTCTCATCTATTCTTGGGGTTGGAGGTCAGGACTCAAGAGGGCTTTGTTCGAAATGCTCAGCTAATAACATGACATTAGTAGCTCTGTAGAATCAGTAGTTGTATGTTGCATCAAAGTAAAGTAGGTTTCCTGAAATACCTTTGTGAAAAATCAAATCCTAGTTAATAACTTAATATTAAAACAAATATGGCTTATTTTGCTTTATTTCTCACTCTTCTCCCAATGTGTTATATCACAAAATAAAGCAAAGTATTTTTTGTGTTAAAATTTCTTTCTCAAATCTATGCAAAATCAATATTTCATAAGTTAAATTCCACTACGACATTTTTCTTACAAATTTTTCCAGTATTTCAAGTTCGACTTGAATGGTTATTTCTGGGGAATTTGTTGTAAACTGGTGTGGAGGAATTTTTGTCTGCCAAGGCCATAGAAGACTATGCTACTAGTAACAATAAATGGTGTCATTGTGTCAGTAGTGGACTCAGGCGAGAACTAAAATGGGGTATTTTTTTATTTTTTTATGTATTAATTAAATTAATATTTATTTAATATTTTTATATTATAATATATTTCTTTTAAAATCTATTTTTCTTGCCTTTTGAGATGCAAATTGACTAATTTAATTTTTGTATTCAAGTTCTTCTAACATCTCATTTTCAATCAACAGTATAGCTAATTCACTTAATCTTTCTTGAGACATTGTCGTTCTTAGATATGATTTTATTAATTTTAATTTTGAAAAACTTCTTTCTATAGAAGTAACTGTAACAAGTATTATTAGTAAAATTCTATAAGTAATGCATGTATTTGGAAATAAATCTAACCTTTTTATATAATTTAGGATGTCAATTGGAGTATATTATTTTATTTGTAATTTTTTTTTTAAATTTTCAACTCTGAAAATAAATTTAAACAAATAATATCATAATAAACATCGTGTTTGAGAAAAGATTTAAGTTGAAGACAGTATTTTTGCAAACTATCTTCATCTAGTTGAGAGAGAGAGAGAGGCAGAGAGCAAGAGTGAGAGAGAGAAAACGTATGAATAAATTTTAGGGATTTGAGATTTTTGATTTGTGGGTAATTTTTTAGACTGGATTTGCATTTTATCCAATTGATTTTTGATTTGTCTAGATGTTAATGATGATATTTTTGAGATAATTGATTTTGTTTAGACCAAATTTTTTTTTGGGGTACCAATGTTTACAAGGATGTTCTAGATCTTTTGTTCTTTGGTTAGTGGCGACTTCAAGAATTTTGTCTAGGGTGTTCCTGGACAAACTGGAACAATAACCTACCATGTTCTACTTTGAAAAAATTTTGGGTCATTTCGGTCTATTTCGAGTGTTTCGGGACATTTTGGTAAATACCGGCTGAAATTCAAGTTTTGGCCAGCATGAAGTTTGTGCTTAAAAAAAAAAAAAAAAAAAAAATGTTCTTAAAACCAAAACAAATTTGCATTCTATATACCAAAAAACCTCAAAAGAAAAAAAAATGAAAAGAAAAGAAAAGAACAGAGGCGCCGTCGCCGCGTCGCGCCTATGCGCTTGATGATGAGGTTTGAGGCGGAGGCGTAAGGCGTTGTCATTAATGATGTTTTTTCCTTTAGGTGGTTTCTAATTTTAGGTTAGGTAAGTTTCTGATTTTAGGTTTCTGATTTTAATCGGCTTATGCTTATTCGTATAATCAATGTTATGAATACTATTTCAGACCTCGTTTCGGTTTGCCTATTGGAACAGAATACTTCGGTACTGGCTTATTTCGACGTACCGTTTTAGGACATTTCAGAGTTATGTTATTTTATAATGAAAAAAAATATATATATATTGTAGGGACCGGTTTCGAGCGCTCTCTAAGGATTGAGAGAGTGGACCCAAGCCCAGCTAACCCTCCAATAAATTTATAGAGTATGGGCTCAAGAGCTAGGCCCTAGTAAAGAATGCAACGGCCATGCATGGTTGTTCGTGGATTGCGATAAGTAAAACGTGGGTCGGAACACACGATGAGGCTCCTCGGACGAGCCTTATGGAGCTTGAAGTTCCTATTATCTCTTTTCAGAAAAGTTACAAGAGTTGAGAGAATATGAGTTGCTACAGTATTTCTTTTTCTCTGGTTTTTCGTCCGTCCCCCCTTCAAGGGGGACTTCTTACATTATATATCTCTCTCTCAACTGATCTTAGCCCTACATTTGTTGATCAATCCGGTTTCCACTTGAGTGTCTGTCCCATCAGCCGCATTCCCATCCCTCCTGTAGGTTGCAGCGCCCAAGACGGCACTGTTCAGAGGTCCTATCCTCATTAATGCGGCCAGGGCGTTAGTTGAGGGCATTTAATGTGGAGGTGACAGTTCATCTGGGACTTGCTCCTCCTCCATGCTTCCATCTCCGATGCTTGGCACTTGCTATCTGCTCATTGGATGCTTAGGAAGATTCCCCTTGAGGGTGTGCTGCTTGTTCGCTTTCTAATTTCGGACGTCCGAGGATGTAATCGTCCTCGACATGTCTTCTGGGGCGACTGGGCTTTACGCTTCGTCCTCGGACCTTGGACGCGTCCTCGGCGTGGGCCTTTGGGCCTGGTTCGAAGTGGGCCGGGGTCGCTTGACTCTTTCTGGCCCCACAATAGCCCCTCAAAATCATGCTGTCCGCATCCTCTGGCGGAAAGGAGGATTTTGATATCCTCAGACCTGCTTCGTGTCCAATCGAGTCTTGTCCCTTGTCAGCATTGGAGCCTTTTCACCTGCCCAAGGTGCGTTACTGGCGCTTCAGTGCGCGTAACGTGTCCTGCATTAAATTTGGGCTGCTTTATGCTCCCCACGTTCAACGGGCAGATGACAATCTAACGGTGGGGATGCATCTGGCATTTATGGGCGGGAAAACTCGCGCGGCGCTTCCATCTAGGGTATAAATACCCATTCGAACCGCTTCCTCCTTTTTCATTTACGATCAAGAGCTCTTACGCCTCCATTCAGTGTCCAGCCAAATTTCCATCTCCAACTCCAGCACAAAAAGCCAGTCCGAGGAGCTCCTCCTCATTTCTGTAAGTCACTCTATCCCTCTCTGAGCTTTTTTCCTCTCTACTCGTCCTTCTCTTTCATTCGCTCCTCTTTTAGTTCTCTTAGGCGTCATTTGGGATGGGTAGACTTAAGAAGTATGTTGGCTCTGAGGAGGCGATGGAGAAATTCATCGCCGATTACAAGATACCGGCCAACGTGGGCTTAAGGTATTGTGAGGAGAGGGAGTGGCACCTCCGGAGGCATGTGGGCGAGGTGGTGATTCCCATCATCGCCTTCCTTGAAGGGGGGATGAGGATCCCCATGGGGCCGGTGATGAGGGGTTACCTTACATACTTCCGATTAACCCCCACCCAATGCGCCTCCAACATATTCAGGATTCTGGGCAGTGTGGATGCCCTTAATGAGAAGATGGGTCTAAGGCTGACCCATCATGATGTGAATTACTGCTACAATCTTCAACATCTGAAGAGCAAGTCCTACTACATGAGGACGAGGGACGACAGGGTCCGGCTTATCCAGTGCCTCCCTGAGTCCAACAAAGGGATGAACAAGGACTTTCTCATCGTGTCTGGAGCGTGGCACGATGGCCTTCATTGCCCGACGATAGAGGGAACACCAAGTGGGGCAGTGGGAATAGGAGGGGATTCAAAGATTCTAACTTCTTTTCTGCCTTATTTCTTTTTGTACTGTTTGGCTGCTAACCGTGGATGTGTTTTTCTTTTGCAGATCAGCACTCCCTCGTGCGCAACTTCAGCTTGATCAACAGGGAAGACTTGCAGAAGGCGCTTAGGTCTGCGGCTTTCGAAAACGAGGCGGACCACCAGGTCAGAGCTGCTCACAAGATCTTGGGGTACACTCCGCTCCAAAAATCGTTCGCGGCCCCCAAGTACGTGATCAAAGCAAAGGATCCTCAGCTGCAGAAAATAGAAGTGACCGAGGACGAGTTTGAGTTTCCCGAGGATCCCTCCACTTCAGAAGGAGTCACAGTAGCAGTCCCCTCTTCCCCCCACACATTCTTAGGGGCCGCGGAAGAGAACTTAGAGAGGGAAGGGGAACCTGCAGATTTTGGTCCTGCCGAGGAGGATTTCGACGTTTTTGAGCAACTCCATCAGTCTGAGGACCCTTCTGGAGACTTGGGTGATCCTCGTCTAACCGAGGCAGACCTCTTAGCGTCAGAGACATCTTCCCGGCTTGAGATGGGCTACAAGAAGAAGTCCCAACCCAATCTACTCGACCTAATCGAAGGGCAGCTGGGGAAGTCCAAGCCGAAGCTTCCTCCCCCTTCTGCAAAGAATCGTCCTACTCAGACCAGGTCGGCCTCAACCCAATCCAGGCTTCCTCCTCCTCCGCCTCAGACGAACCCGCCGTCCAGGCACGAGCCTGCTGATCCTAAGCAGAGGAAGGATAAGGGCAAGAGGACCCTTGAGGATAAATCTGGGCCCACGCGGGAGGGCGACGAGACTCGGCGGCCATCGAAGCAACTGAGGATAGGCTCTTCAACCCAGGATAAGCAGGTCGCTCCCCCGCCCGAGGTCCAGGCCTGGCTCCCTGCCCCAATGCTCCGCGGGGCACCTTTGAGGGATGACTCTTCCCTCAGGGACTTTAAGGATGGCGAAGGCGCGTATGTGGCCGACGCTGTGGAGAGATGCTTGCTCCTTCCCGCGGACATGGCGGAGCTGGGGACCATGAGGAGTAGGGACATCTTCCTCTGCCTCAAGCGATATTTGGGGATGGTAAGACCCTTAACACTTGTGCTTTTTCTTGCTTCAGTTTTTTCTGCTTTCCTTTCTTTTTTGAGCTCGGCTAATTATAACTTATCTGTTTCGTTTGGCAGGCTGTCCAGGCCACTTTCAGGCTGGAAGAGGCGGCCAATGAACATGGAAAGGCCATGGATTTAGAGCGCGATAAGCGCTTGAAGGCTACTCGGACCCTCAAGACGTTCGAGGAGGACCTTGCCAAGGCCAGGGAGGAGCTGAAGGCAATGACCCAGGCTAGGAACAGCGCGGTGTCAGGCCTTGAGGGCGCCCAGAGGCAGGCTGAAACCCAGACGAAGCGTCTGGGTGAGGTAGAGGGGCTGCTGAAGCTCGCCGAGGGGCAGATAGCTGGCCTGACGAAGAAAGTGGCCGATGCTGAGGAGGCTAAGAGGGTGACCGAATGGGCTAAAGGGGAAGCTGAGAGGGCCAAGTTTGAGGCGGAGCAAGGCAGGGAGGAGGCCTGGGCCACCAAGGAGGAAGCTGAGGAGGCAGCCTTTACTGCTGAGGCAGCTGAGACAGCAGCTGCCTACAAATCCCAAGTCCCTGGGGTATGTAGGCGCTACTACTCTGAAACTTGGAATGAAGCCCTCAAACAAGCTGGGGTGGAGGTCTCTTCCGACTTGTGGAAGGAGGAGAGCATATACTACCCCCTTGCCATCCGCGAGGCTGCCCCGGATGGCTCTGAAGCCGAGGAGGCTGCTGTGGAAACTGCTGCTACTCCGGGCGAAGGGGCTTCAGATGCTGGGGTTACTGATGAGCCAGTCCAAGGGAGTAATCCTCCCGTGGTGGTTGAGTTGAGTGATGGCTCCAACGAGGATGCGCCTCAGCAGGTTGTAAAGCCTTCCCCCGCTGCCCAGGTCTCTTCTGTTGAGGGGGAAGCTATTCCTGCCGTGCCACTGCAGGCCATCCCACCAAGTCAGAGCTCAGAGGGCCCTGAGGCTGCCAGCCACTCGCCAGAGCGGGCACCTACACAGAAGGATTAGGCTCTTTGGCGCCTCTGCCTGCTACACTTTATTTTTTGTATCTTTTTCTTCCCCTTTTTTTTTTTGTAATGTGATCCTCTTGGTGTAATTCTTTTGGACTTAATGAAATGAGAGCTTTGTTTCTTTTTCTGTTTGTTGTGGCTATTTCCTTACTTGCACGCTATCCGTTTTTTTTTTATTCGTATAATTTTAACTTCAATTGTACCTTGGCCAATCGCGGCATTTGATCATTATAACGTAAGGGCTTGTATGCTCGGGCGGACCTTTCATGTCCTAAGGAGCAGGTAGAATTTTTGAAGTAGACACTTAGGATCTTTTAAAGTAGCTAGTTTCCCCTTAGGCATGAGTCCGAGGACCATGCAGTTCTTTGGTTCTGTCTAACACTTAAGTCTTCTGAAGCAGTTAGTTTCCCCATAGGACTGAGTCCGTGGACCATGCAGTTCCTTGGTTCTGTCTAACGCTTAGCGTTCTTAAGTAGCTAGTTTCCCTATAGGACTGAGTCCGAGGACCATGCATTTCCTTGGTTCTGTCTAACACTTAGTTTTCTTAAAGTGGTTAGTTTCCCCATGGGACTGAGTCCGAGGACCATGCAGTTCCCTGGTTCTGTCTAACACTTAGTTTTCTTAAAGTGGTTAGTTTCCCCATGGGACTGAGTCCGAGGACCATGCAGTTCCCTGGTTCTGTCTAACACTTAGTTTTCTTAAAGTGGTTAGGACGCGAGGCACACAACCAAGATAGGCTAACAATATGAATCAAAGTGGCTTCTTTATTAATAGTAGTACCTTTTCAGGTTATTTACATTCCATGGACGAGGCACAGGTTTGTCATCTAAATCCTCCAAATAGTACGCTCCTATCCCTGCCACCGAGGTGATTCGGTAGGGGCCCTCCCAGTTGGGTCCGAGCTTTCCCCAAGAAGGGTTCTTGGCAGCTCCTACGACTTTTCTCAGCACCAGGTCTCCCGGTGCTAGTGGTCTGAGCTTTACATTGGTGTCATATCCCTGCTTGAGCTTTTGCTGGTAGTGGGCCAGCTGGATCATTGCTTGCTCTCTTCGTTCGTCTACCATGTCCAGGCTCCGCCCCAGCAGTTCATCATTGCTGCCTGGGGTGAAGGAGCTCGTCCTTAGCGTCGGGAAATTTGTTTCCAGGGGGATCACTGCCTTCGCACCGTAAGTTATGGCAAAAGGTGTTTCCCCCGTTGAGCGTCGGGGCGTAGTCCGGTACGTCCAGAGGACATGGGGCAGCTCTTCTACCCATCTCCCTTTGGCGTCATCCAGTCTCTTCTTAAGCCCGTTGACGATGACCTTGTTGACCGCCTCGGCCTGTCCATTCCCCTGGGGGTAGGCTGGCGTTGAGTACCTGTTTGTGATCCCAAGTTCACAACAGTACCCCCTGAAGGCCTTGCTATCGAACTAGAGTCCATTATCCGAGATGAGGGTATGAGGGACCCCGAACCGTGTAACTATGTTCCTCCAAAGGAATTTCTTCACGTCTACATCTCTGATGTTGGCTAGTGGTTCGGCCTCGACCCACTTGGTGAAGTAGTCCGTGGCCACCAACAGATACCTCTTGTTCCCTGGTGCCTTGGGGAAAGGTCCCACAATGTCCAAGCCCCATTGGGCGAATGGCCATGGACTGGATAACGGATTGAGGACCCCTCCTGGCTGATGGATGTTTGGGGCGAACCTTTGGCATTGGTCGCACTTCTTGACATACTCCTGGGCCTCTTGCTGCATTCCCGGCCACCAATATCCTTGAGTGACGGCTCGGTGAGCCAGGGATCTCCCCCCTGTGTGGCTCCCACATATTCCCTCGTGCAGCTCTTCGAGTAGTAATTCCGCCGCTCCGGGGTGGACGCACAGTAGGTATGGTCCGGAGTAGGAGCGCTTATATAGCTTGTGATCCTCGGACAACCAGAACCGAGGAGCTTTCCTTCTAACTTTCTCAGCTTCTGACTTGTCCTCGGGCAAGACATCATCTTTGAGGAATTTCACTATGGGGTCCATCCAGCTGGGACCCACCTCAATCTGGTGGACGGGGATCCCTTCTCTTGGCACTTCGCTTGCCCTCCCCAGATGTTCCACAAGTATTATCCGAGGCAGATCCCCTGCCGAGGAGGTTGCGAGCGTGGCCAATGAGTCGGCATGGCTGTTCCCGCTTCTGGGGATATGAGACAGGCTGTAGAGGCTAAACTCCAATCGCAAGCGCCTGACTTGGCCCAGGTATTCTTGCATTCTTGAATCCCTGGCCTCCATCTCCCCATTTACCTGTCCTACCACCAATCTCGAGTCTGAGAACATCTCTATCGACTTTCCTCCCATCCTTTGCACCATGATCATCCCTTGTAGTAATGCCTCATACTCGGCCTCGTTGTTTGTGGCCGTGAATCCGAGCCTCAGGGATTTCTCAATGACATGATCTTCAGGGGATACTAGGACCAGCCCCACTCCGGACCCCCTTTGGTATCCACATATACTTTCCAACATGGTGACTCTAGGATGGAGATTGCCCCAACTGATTTCTCGTCACGGCTCTTATCCTCGGCTGTCACTTCTATGACTGGTTCGGCAAACTCGGCCATCAAATCTGCTAGAACCTGGCCTTTTATGGAAGTCCGGGGCATGTACTTAACGTCAAAAGCCCCTAGAATTGTGTTCCACTTCGCGATTCTACCTGTGTAATCAGCGGTCCGGAGCACAGACTTCAAAGGCAATTGGGTTAGGACAACCACGGTGTGAGCTTGGAAGTAATGGGGGAGCTTTCTCGTGGCGTGGACCACAGCCAGGATGGCCTTCTCTAAGGGTAGGTATCTCACCTCCGCTTCGTGCAGCGACTTGCTGACGTAGTAAACTGGCTTTTGAACGCCATTATCTTCCCGTATCAGTACTAGGCTCACTGCATAGGGCGCCACAGCAAGGTACGCGTATAGGACCTCGTCGGCCTTAGGATGGGACATGATAGGCGGCCGGGATAGGTACTCCTTGAGTTGCTGGAAAGCTTCGACACAATCCTCGGACCACTCAAATCCTTTCCACTTGTTGATCAGGCGGTAGAAGGGCCTGCACCTGTCAGCCGACCTAGAAATGAATCGGTTCAGCGCCGTGATCATCCCAGTAAGCTTTTGGATTTCCTTGGGGTTCTGCGGAGGCTTCAAGTTGTGGATGGCCTTGATTTGGTCAGGGTCGACCTCGATCCCACGGTGGGTGATCATGTATCCCAATAACTTGCCAGAGCCGACGCCAAATGAGCATTTTGAGGCATTAAGGCTGAGCTTGTGCTCTCTTAGGACATCAAATGTGAGGCCGAGGTCCTCCAAGTGCTTGAACACCAGCTTGCTCTTTACCACCATATCGTCAACATAGACCTCGATGTTCTTGCCCAACATCGGCTCAAACATTCTTGTCATCATCCTTTGGTAGGTGGATCCGGTGTTTTTCAGGCCAAACGGCATAACCTTGTAGTGGTAGTTCCCGATGGGCGTCACAAAGGCTGTCTTCTCTTGGTCCTCCAAGGCTAGTGGGATTTGATGATAGCCCTGAAAGGCATCCAGGAAGCTCATCCGAGGATGGCCTGCCGTCGCATCTACTAGCTGGTCTATCCGTGGCATTGGGAAGGGGTCCTTTGGGCATGCTTTGTTCAGGTCTGTGAAGTCCACACAAACCCTCCACTTCTCGCTTTTTTTCTTGACCACCACAGTGTTGGCCAACCATTTAGGATAAAAGACCTCCTTGATGGCCCCCGCGCGCTTAAGCTTATTGACCTCTTCCCTGATCGCATCAGCGTGCTCCTTCGACGGGCGCCGGGGTGGCTGTTGCTTCGGGATTACAGATGGGTTGACGTTAAGGTGGTGACAGATGAAAGATGGATCAATCCTAGGGGCATCGCAGGGATCCCATGCGAACATGTCAAGGTTCCTCTTGAGGAACTCAAGTAACTCCTCCTTCTCCTGTGGAGGCAGCTGGGTTCCGACCTGGAAGAACTTCTCCGGATCATCGCCAATTACCATCTTCTCCAGGTTCTCACATCTAGCATCCTCGGCAGGTGCATCAGGAGTCGCCGCCAGGGTCTTTGATTGCTATAAACCTTCCTCGGCGGGAGCCGAGGGCTGTGCATCAAGCCGACAGGATATGGCGGCCACTGTGCACTGCCTCGCCGTGTGCTGGCAACCTCGGATCTCTAGGACCTGATCCCCTGATGGGAATTTCACCTTCTGGTGCAAGGAGGAGGCAACTCCCCCCAAGGTGTGGAGCCAAGGCCTCCCTACGATGGCTGTGTAGGGGGAGTACGTGTCCACCACCACGAAGTTCACCTCCACCACTTCTGGGCCCGTCTGTATGGGCAGCCTGATCATGCCCTTTGGGGTGACGAGCTTTCCGTCGAAACTCATTAGGGGGGAGCTATAGGGCGTCAAGTCCTCCGGTTTTAGCCCCAGCCCCTTGTAGAGGTCTGGGTACATGACCTCGGCCGCGCTGCCACCATCCACCATCACTCTTCTCACGTCGTAGCCCCCAATTCTGAGGGTAACAACTAGAGCGTCATCGTGGGGCTGGGTGGTCCCAATCTTGTCCTCCTCCGAGAAACTCAAGACTGGTGGAAAACTCCTCCTGGTCCTCTTCGGCTCTGTCCGGGACTCCTCGGCGGGCTGTCAGGCTATAGACAGCACCCGCGAAGGGCGCGTGCCTGTTCTTCCTGGTGCCGCCAAGATCACATTGATCGTCCCTGTGGGCTGCCCCATGGCGAGGTCCCTCCGAGGCTCCTGGTAGGTCTGGTTTTGCTGGCTGCTGGAATGGTGGAGGAGGTGCTTCAGCTTTCCCTCCTGGACTAGCTGGTCCAGGTGGTTCCAAAGGTTCCTGCAGTCCTCCGTAGTATGTCCGTGGTCCTGGTGGTACTGGCAGTAGCGACTCTGATTGCGCCTACCAGGTTCCCCAGCCATCTTGTTCGGCCACCTGAAGTACGGTTCGTTTTTTATCTTTTCCAGCACCCTGTGCACGGGTTCTCGGAACACAGCGCCAATCGTCTGTGTGTTGGTCGCTCCAGATTGCCCACCGAAATCCCTCCTCGGACGGGCATTGTCATAACGGTCCGACCTGAAATCCCTTCTCTCCTGAGGGATAGCCTTCTCCTTCCCATTGCCCTGCAGTAGATCTTCCTCTACCCGCTTGTATTTATCGATCCGATCCATCAATTGCCGCACGCTGGTGGCGGGCTTACCGGTTAGGGACTTCCTCAGGCCATGCCCCATAGGTAGTCCATTCTGGAACGTATTGATGGCGACAGCGTCGTACTTGCCGTCCAGCTCATTGTAAATCTCCCAATACTTGTCCGAGTAAGCCTTGAGGGTCTCCCCGTCACGCATGGACAGGGACAGCAACGCGCTCATGGGCCGAGGAGGCCTGCTATTTGTGACAAAGCGGGAACCAAAAGCCTGGGTCAGCTGCCTATACGAGTCTATGGAACTCGTCCTTAGACCGTTGAACCACCTCATTGCCACAGGTCCCAAGCTGGATGGGAAGACTTTGCACATCAGCGCCTCGTTCTTGGAGTGGACAGCCATCCTTTGGTTGAACTGGCTCACGTGCTCCACAGGGTCCGTTTTGCCGTTATAAGCAATGAAGGTTGGCTGCTGGAACCACCGAGGGAGCTCCGCGTCCTCTATACAACGCGTGAAGGGCGATTTGGAGAGCTGGTCCAGCGCCCTGCTCATGGCGTCGCCTCCTAAGCCCCTGGGGGTTGGGTTGGCACGCCTACGCCTCTGGTAGCGCTCCTCCTTGTGGGAGAAAGTCTCGCTGGGGGGGCGTTCTTGACCTTTGCCTGTATTCATCATCACTTTCGTCGTCGGAGGGCAGGTCAGGGCTGGGTTCGGACCGTCTTCGCTGCGCACGGCGCAGCTTCCTCTTCAGATCATCTATCTCGCGTTGCATGGCCACCTTATCATCCTTTCTCTGGGAAGCGTGGCTGTGGGCCTCTTGTGATCGCGTGGCCTGGCCATCGTCGCGCTTCTGGGGAACGTGCCCGTCCCCTCGGCTTTCGCTCGCCGTTGAAGTATGCACGCTTCCTTCTCGAAATCGTCTGTTGTCGTTCTGACCGCCCCCGGGGTCGCCATAGTTACCCTGATGCCGTGACTTCGCCGGTTCAGGTCGATTGGGAGTTCCTTGGTGAGGGCCTGATCCTACCATGCTTGACTGTTGTCCTTACCAACGCACAAGCTCTCCCCACAGACGGCGCCAATTGTAGGGACCGGTTTCGAGCGCTCTCTAAGGATTGAGAGAGTGGACCCAAGCCCAGCTAACCCTCCAATAAATTTGTAGAGTATGGGCTCAAGAGCTAGGCCTTAGTAGCGAATGCAACGGCCATGCATGGTTGTTCGTGGATTGCGATAAGTAAAACGTGGGTCGGAACACACGATGAGGCTCTTCGGACGGGCCTTATGGAGCTTGAAGTTCCTATTATCTCTTTTCAGAAAGGTTACAAGAGTTGAGAGAATATGAGTTGCTACAGTATGTCTTTCTCTGGTTTTTTCTCCGTCCCCCTCTCAAGAGGGACTTTTTACATTATATATATCTCTCTCAGTTGATCTTAGCCCTACATTTGTTGATCAATCCGGTTTCCACTTGAGTGCTTGTCCCATCAGCCGCATTCCCATCCCTCCTGTGGGTTGCAGCGCCCAAGATGGCACTGTTCAGAGGTCCTATCCTCATTAATGCGGCCAGGGCGTTAGTTGAGAGCATTTAATGTGGAGGTGACAGTTCACCTAGGACTTGCTCCTCCACCATGCTTCAATGTCCGGTGCTTGGCACTTTCTATCTGCTCCTTGGATGCTCTGGGAGATTCTCCTTGAGGGTGTGTTGCTTGCTCGCTTTCTGATTTCGGAAGTCCGAGGATGTAATCATCCTCGGCATGTCTTCTGGGGCGACTGGGCTTTACACTTCGTCCTCGGACCTTGGACGCGTCCTCGGCGTGGGCCTTTGGGCCTGGTTCGAAGTGGGCCGAGGTCGCTTGACTCTTTCTGGCCCCACATATATATATATATATTATTAATAAATAAAAAACCTATATAAATTATTAAAGATTTTAAAGAAGTTACAAGTACATATTTCAACTAATATGTAATCTTTAAGCCCAAATAATAATAATAATAATAATAAGTTCAATCATTTATAAAATATAATAAGAGTAATAATATGAAAAAAAAATTGATGTTAATATTAGTTTTTTTTTTTTAACTGAAAGTGTAGAATACTTTTATTAAAAGAATAACCAAATCCATGTAAAGGAGGGTCCGGGGCTCTCATAGACTTAACAGCTAGCCTAGCCCATGGACAAAATATTTATCATTAAAAAATTCCACCAAAACCACTAGTGGGCTGGCAAAAGCAGAACAAATAAAAAAATGTAAAACAAAAGACATAGAATTTAAGGAAGAGAAGAAGAGAAGAAGGACCGAAACCCATAAATAAAATTTAAGACAAATAGTCACATACATTACCTATACAACACACAGATAAAAAGGGAAAGGCAGACTGGCAGTGGGACCGATACCCACCAGAAGAAAAAATAAAAAAGAGAAGAAGAGAAGAAGAAGGGTCCCAAACCCACCAGAAGAAGAAGATGGGTCTGAAACCCAGAAGATGAAGAAGAAGGTAGAATTTTTTTTTTTTTTTTTTTTTTTGAGAATACGTTTGGGTTAGGCCTGTTGGGTATTTAGTTAATAATGCATTTTGATTTAAAAATCTGGTTGGGGTTGGTTTTGTTTAGGATTGATGTTGGGCTTTTATTTTTTGGGCTTGCTCTGTAACCATTTTTTTTTTTTTAAGATTTTAGTTCAAAATTTGTTTGGCATAAAACTTTTGAGAGTGTTCCTGATTTTGCTAGAGGGTGTTCTTATTTTATTTTATTTTTTTATATGGGTAAACAAATAAAAAAATTTAAATTATTATTATTATTATATATATATATATATATATAAATGTTTTTTAGGTCAGGGTGTTCCTGGGAACACCCTAAATCCAACGTGGCGTCGCCACTGTCTTTGTTTACAATGATGTATAAGATTTTTTGGAGTTTCATCATAAACTAAATTTTTTTTTTATTTTTTTCTACTACCCCTTCTTTTTTAAAATTTTGGGCCCGCCTTTCACTTGGGGGCTTTAGGTAATGGCCTAATTGGCCTAGTGTAAGGGCCGGCCCTGAGTGGACTTTGTGAAAGTGATATTACCTCAATCATATTTTGGCAATGATATTATACAAATTACACATTTCTTTTTTGTAGATGACAATTTACTCTTTTGGTGGGCAATGGTAGAAAAATGTTGATAATTCAAGAAATCTTAAAAGAATACGAAAAAGCATTTGAGATGATTACTGATTAGATGAAGGAGCTAAATAGAAAGTAACTTGGGGTCCAGGAATTGAAATTAACGACATGAAAAGTGCTGGATATTCCCTCTATAATGAAAAGATAAAGAAAATAATTCTGGAGATCAAGGAAATCATAAGGAAAGTAAATTACAAGGGTAAAAAAAACAAAGTTATTATCAATAGCTAGAAGAAATCTTCATCAAAGAAGTAGCACAAGCTATTCCAACCCTTGCCATGTGTTGCTTTAAGTTATTGGCAACCTTATATGATGAGATAAATGTAATGATAACTGAAATTTAAAGGGGCCAAAAGAAACAAGAGAAAGATACACATGATGAAATGGGAAAGGTTACATGAATCAAAGTATCAAAGAGGAATGGGGTATCAAAGCTTTTATTTTGTTAAGTAGCCAGGAATAAAACTAATACACAATACACATTTTGTACAATGTAGAGGTATACAAAGCAATTATTTTCCATCTTGTACATTCCTTGAGGCTACGGGTGTAAACGTGAAAATTTTGGGGTGCTAGAGGGATGTTGAATCCTTCATCTTTCAAGGTAATATCTCCAATTAAAAACCTTCCATAACATGCAAAAGTAAGTCCTCGATAAAGCTGGAGAAGAAATGCTAAAATGAGTTGTCAATCAAAGTATAAAAGCTTACGATGGTAACAAAATATTCCATAGAATATTTACAATCTGCCAACACCTTCCATAAGATGGATGCTGAAGCCTTCATCTTTCAAGGTAATATATATCTTAAAATTAAAAACCTTCCATAAGATGCAAAAGTGCTTTGATAGTCGATAGATATGAAGAAGAAATGCTAGAATAAGGAATCGTCAATCAAATATAAAGATTACAAACATGGGAAGAATTTCATGAAACTTGTATTGGGCTTCAAACCCTCTTACAAGAAGAATAGAAGATCGAATATTGGAGTAGTTTTCGGCCATTTGTATCTAGCCTAGCTAGTGCATTGATGGGCCAAGCAATCTATTAATTGGACCAAAATAGTTTCGGCTTTCACCTATTGCATTTTTGTCATATGTCACTTGTATGGTTGGTTGGGTTTGCTTACCAAAAAAACAAAAAAAGATTACAAAATATGGGGAAAATGATAATATTTAGAATTGGACTGAATGGACCTGGACCAAAAATGGACTAAATAGACCGAAGTGGACTGATATGAATAAAAGGGACCAAAATGGACTGAAATAGATGGAAAAGGATCAAGGTGGACCGAAATGGACCAAGTGAATTAAATTGGACCAAAGGGGACTGAAATAGACTGAATTTGACCAAAGTAATTGAAACTGGACCAAAGTGAACTGGATTGGACCGAAGTGAACAGAGCTGGACTGAATTGGACCAAATTAGACTGCATTCCAGATAGGTAAACTCGTATTAGAAGCAAGCACCAACTTTCTTAGTGCCATTGTGCATATGATGTTTAATTTACTAGAGCTTTTTTTTTCTTAAGTGGGAAGCTCAGGTGTATGTAGCTTGATTGAGATTACTTAGAGGCAGGTCTTATATCAACAAGTGTGTATACAAGTGTGTGTGTATATATATATACACACTACAATTTTTTCACAACGGTTGAGTTGACAAGCTATGATTGGTATACAATAAAAGCGATGTTAGCAGTGATTTCATGTGAAGGTCATGATGTTGTAGCAATCACAATCCACCACCTTAGATATTGTGAAAAAAAATTATGTTTCTAGCATTTTTTATTTAATATGTTACTTCTGTGTGTATCTAAAATGTATTCCATATAGCTACATGATTTCCTTAAAATGTGGAGATAAAGAGGAAAACTCATAGAATCACATTATATCATGAATTACTCTATATTTGCAAATAGCAATTTACTCTTTTGTAGGGCAGGTGTGAAAGAATGTTGGATAATCTGAAGAATCTAAAGAAACATATGACAAAAGATAAATAGAGAGAAGTCCTAACTTTTTTTTTTTTGAGAGAGGAGAGAAGTCTAACTTGTTTTTCAATTAAAAACACAAGAAGTGATATAAAAGTAATAAATCAGAAGCAACCTACGAGTCCAAGAAGTGAAACAACGTGAAAAATATTTAAGATGCCTTTCATAATAGGAAGATCAAAGAAGAAAATATTTATGGAGATCAAAGAAAGAGTTTGGAAAAAATTACTAAGGTAAAAAGACAAGTTATTATCTATAGTTAGTAAAGAGATTCTCGTTAAAGCAATAGCACATACTATCTCAGCTCCCAAGCCATGGTATGTGTTGCTTCAAGTTGTTAGCAACCATTAAATTTTGGTGGGGTCTAAAGGAAGATGACAGAAAGGTACATCAGATACTGTGGAAAGGTTACGCGAATCAAAGCAACAAAGAGGAATGAGGTTTTGGAATGTTAAAGGTTGTTTGGTAAGAGATTTCTAGTAATGTTTTATAAGTATTGTAGAAATTTGTGTGAGTGAAAGAGTGCTGTGGAAATATGTGTTGTAGTGTTTAAACAACGGAAACTGTTGTTTAAACAATAATACCAAACAGGCCTTAATGCTTTTAATTTGTTAGTTGAATCAAACAAAAATGAAGACTAATGCATAATATGTACTTTTTAGTTTTCACCATATAATTAAGTGGCGATGCTTCTTACACATGGAAAAGTAGCTTGACCCAAGTTGGGTAGTAGTAGATGGAGAATAAGCGAAGGGTTAGTGTGAAACATGTGAGGCGATGCATGGATGCTGAAGCCTTCATCTTTAGAGGTAATATCTCCAATTATTAACCTTCAACAAGACGCAAAAGTAAGTGCTCTGCCTCTGATAGATGTAAAAAAGAAATCCTTGAATGAGAAGCTGGCAATCAAAAGATAAAAGCTTACAGTGGTAACATACTAATATATCATAGACTTGTGATTATAGGATTTGTCCAAGGGTCATTTTGTGTTCCGTGAAATTCTTATTGGGGGAAAATCTTTAGGTACTTTCGGAGTACAAAAAATTAATGCACTTTTCTCTTATATTCATAGGAGACTTCATTATAAATTTAATTAGTGAACTTCACCATGAATGTGAGAGGAAATAGTACTATTCTCCCGTACTTTAAAAATACCTAAAAATTACTCTTTATTGTACTTCAAATTCACTTAAAAGAAGCATAGAGAATCTTATAAGGGTTGTTTGGGCCCATTTATATCTAGCCCAGCTAGTGCATTGATGGGCTAAGCAACCCATTGGACCAAAATAGTTTTCACTTGTACCTCTAGCATTTTTGCCATATGTCATTTACCACTTCAACTCCTAGGCTCCCCCTCCAAAAATATAAAAATAATAAAACTTTTACAAACAAAAAATTAATAGAGTTTTTCAGGAAAGTTCTTGAAAGAATGGATCCGTGAGATAAACCTTATGTTGGGATTTATTTTAAAAACCAAGTTTACGTGTCTTCTACGTATGCAGTATCAGTATGCTTAAGATTTAAGAAAGAACAAATTTGTGAGCATTTCCAAATTTTAATTACAATTATGAGTGCTATCTAATTTTAGTAAGTGATCTTAGCAATATTTATGTGAAATATTAAGAAGGCTTTATCTAAAAAGAAATTAAGATTACTTGTCTTCTGCGTATGCTCAAGAAAGAACATATTTTGTGAGCATTTTGCAAAATGTAATATTAATAATTATGTGTACTAGTTAATTTTAGCAAGTGATCTTAGCGATATATTTGTAAAAATCAATAATTGTAGATACAAATGTTTATTAGTTGTAGAATAGTTGGTTGAGCTTGCTTACCCAAAAAAAAAAAAAAAAAAAATAAAATAAAATAAAATAAAAGATTATAAAATACGGGAAGCATGATAATATGAAGAATTGAGCATATCCTGTATTAATTAATGATGATAAAGAATATATTTCATACTATTTACAAACAAATACTATTTACAAACATATATTTCATAGTATTTACAAACATATATTTCATAGTATTTACAAAAAAAATAGTGATGGAGTACTCCATCACTATTTTAAAAATAGTGATGGAGTACCCCTCTTTTTTGAAAATGTTCATCTTTTTTATGAGCTACCCAATTATAAGAGAGATTTTTGGATGCAAGTATTTTTGTGTTAGCAATGCTAATGGCCCAAAGAAAAGGTCATTGTTCATGATAGAATATCATGAGTGTCTCCTATAATATGTTTCTCATACCATCAACAGGTAAGCGGTTATGCTTTAGACTTTATATTCCAAACTCTTTGTTATTGTATGAATATTAGTAATTGATTTATTTATTTTTAGTCATATTTTTTTTTTCTTTCTCGATCCATATTTGACAAATTGTATCTAATTATAATTGGTTATTTTTTGAAGGCTAGAGGAACCCATAAACATTTCATGTTCGGACAACTTGGAGAAGGAAACCGGTCCAAGAAAATTTACGAGAAGAAATTAATAAACATTGTATCCGCCTAAATAAAAACATTTTACCAGCGGAGTGAAAAGAAAAGAAAAGAAAAAAGTTGTAGAGAAACATTGAAGCTTATTTGGTCCATTAGCACTTCTCCTATTCCTGTTGTCTTTATTTTCTTTTCTTTCTTTTCTCAAAAAAAAAAAAAAAAAAATTATTTTCTTCTTCTTTTATTTAGGAAGAGCTTGCTGGCGGAAAAATTATTATTTAAGCATCCTTGAAAGTTACAAGAATCTCGTAATTGAATGACACATATAAAAGGAATGCTTATGTTTGGATATTCATGGAATTACATTTTTTTGGCGAGGAATTACGTTAGTACCAATACCTGTCTACGCCACTTTAATGGAAATTTATCCCTAATACGTATATGATTCTCCCAAAAAAGGAAAGAAATCCCTGATGCGAGTGATTAGCATGAATTTGGCATCTAATTGAAGTTAGTCTTTTTTTTTTTTTTTTTTTAATAGAATACTAAGTATTTTTAACTCACACACATGGGAAGAGGGAGAAGATTTTTTAAAGAAACTTACAATAGTGTATATCTAAAAGGGCCTAATTGAAGTTAGTCTAAAATGAATAAAAGTTATCTTAATGAAAATGAGTAAATTAGTCTAAAGTTTAAATTCATTACCTTATTTAAAGCCAAATATATACTTTAGGTTGTGACTAGTGAGTGTTGCTTTGTAGTTTTAAGATTGAGAAATGCCATATTCACAACATTTTTACAATTTTTTATAACAAATTTTAAGTAATAAGTTATTATTGACAGTTATTGGTAGGCAAAAAAGTAATATAAATTGTGTATTCAAATTAGAACTAATAACAACTTATCACCTATAAATCTATGATTGTTGTAAAAATGTTGTAGATGTAATACTCTTCTTTAGGAGCCATTAACAAAGGAGAAGTGCTATAACCATAATATTTTTATAACACTTTCACAACAAATCCTAGGTGATAAGTTGTTACTGGTTCTAATTTGAACTCCATTGAAGTTATTTTTTTGTCTATAAATAAGTAATAACATACCACTTACAATTTATTGTGAAAGAGTTATAAAAATATTGTAGCATTTCTATTAAAAAAAAGTGCTACTTTTAGAGGCCATCTAGAAATTTACTTGCTCTTAAAGTTCTAGTTTTTATTTTATTTTATTCATTTGGAGTTACATTTTTTTTTTCTTCTTCTTTTTTCTGTACAGTGGAAAGCTCAATTGTATATACAGTTTGAGATTAGAGGTAGGTCTTATATACACAGATGATGATTTTCCACCGTACCTTGGCCGTAAGGTGACTGTTGAGGGTAACAGTGGTAGAGAGAATTTAGCATGAGGGACGCTAATTTTCTGAATCTTGGCAAACTCTTTACTTGCTAAATGGTTTATTTCTTGGTTCCAATGGTGCATATGGCTATGTTCAACTACAACAGTGGCTAGCTAGATCAGTTCCATTAATCCTTTCATCATATGTAAAGTAGGTTACCTAAATTACCTTTGTGAAAAATCAATTCCTAATATTAAAAAAATGGATTATTTTGCTTAATTTCTCACTCTTCTCCCAGTGTGTTATATCACAAAACAAAGTATTTTTCATGTCAATTTTTCTTTCTCAAATCTCCGCAAAATCAATATTTCATAAGTTCAATTCCACTATAACATTTTGCTGAATTTTTTTCCCAGTATTTCATGATTGACATGAAAGGTTATTTCTTGGGAAATTGTTGCAAGTGGTGTGGGGGAATTTATGATTGGTAAAGCCATAGAGGACTATATATGTTATAGGTAACAATAAATAGTGTTAGTAGTGAATCATGTGAAAATGATATTACTTCAATCATAATTTTACAATGGTATTATACAGATTACTCATTTCTTCTATTGCATATGGCAATTTACTCTTTTGTTGGGTAGTCGAAGAATGTCGTTGGCAACCAAGATTTATTTAATAACGAATGATTTTTGAATAAAGGGTGCTTTTTTGATAATGGCAATAGCTTGTGATATTTACACTAGTTTTTATCAAACACATGTTTTTATTTTTGTATTTTGGTTTTGGGTAAATTACAAATTACATCCCTGAAGTTTGAGATGACTAAATTTTACACCTCAAAGTTTCAAAAACTTGATTTTACACCTTGAAGTTTGGTTCCGTTAACAATTCACCCCATGGTTAATTTCTGTTGTTAAGTGACATATCATCATGCTGGTGTGTTTTATTTTTGCCAAATCGGCCTTTAAAACTGTGTCATTTTAGTGATGACCAAGCAAAGAGCTGGCATGCATCAAAACTACATCGTTTCAAGGCTAAATGTAAAACAAAAACCTCTCCCTAAATGATATAGTTTCAGCCAAAATCCTAAAATCTAAAAACAAAACCTCATGACAAAAAACTCAAAGTTCCCACAAACTAAAACCTCACGAACCCAAACCCCTCATCTCAGCGGTGGCGGCGGCACTAGCAGCGAAGGCTCTAGGGGCAGTGAACCCAGATCCAAATCTCCCTAGCTCCTTTACATGCAAACCTAGAAAGACCAAACCCATCGGCTCTTGTGAACCTAGGCAACAACGGCGGCTCCAAGCAGCCTCGACAGCCACAGCGACAATAAAATCATCGGCTCTCTTTCTCTCTCTCTCACTTTTTCTTAGTGTTATTGCTGCTGGATTTGTACAAATTTAGGAATACTAAAGTTTTTATAGATTATGCAACTTTTTATTGATAATTTAATTGTTAGAAGTTGTGGATTATTATTAGGGTATATTTCATGATTTTGCTTCTTATGATGCATTGGTTTATCTGCTAGTTTAAGTTTAGGTCTTCCATAAGAGGAATTATACCTCATTTAAAAAAAAAAATTTAAAAAAGGAATTAAAATTCATTTATTCCACTTTCAATCATTGGTTCATTCATTTGTTAAGATTAATAGATAGACATATCTCTATCTTACACTATGTCCAGAAATTGGAGTTAAGTTTTACAAATGATTAATAACATACACATTATGTCTAGGCTTCACCCCCACTATCCCTGCCCATCTCAGTAAATAAATAAATAGGTTACTTATCAAAAACCTATTAATTTGCCAGTTCTAAAAAACTATTTTGTCAACTATTATGTCTTTTTATATTGGCACTAAAAGTCTAAAACCTAGAAAACTTATAAACAGAAACCCCTAGAGCCCCAACGTTTTTCTCTTTTATCTTTTAATTTTTTTACAGTTTCAAAATTTAATATTTTTTATAAATCCAAAATTTAACTAGTTGGAAGAATAAAGCTAAAAAGTTGAATTATACATGATTATTTAAATGCATTTAAGACACTGAAACGCGTGTACAACTTTACAGATTTACTCTTCTTAAAATAAAATAAAAACTTTACAGATATATTGTTATATTCTTTAACACTTTTACATTTATTTATTTTCTCAATTTAATTATTTTAAGAAATTAAATCACATAATTAAATTTTATGTATTTAAATCAATCTCTTAATTTGATTCTTGTTAACTATTAACTAATTTTGTTTCTTCATTTTATTGATTAAAAATTTGTAATTGTGGTTAATTACTTAATTAAGATTATGGAAAAACATAATTATAATATTGAGTCTAGATTGAAATTTTATTTTTTAAATTATTTTTACTTTTAATCTTAAATATTAATATTTCCCTCGGTTGAACCAAAATTCTAGCTCCACCAGTATCTCCATCCTTGTTTGACTTACAAATAAAAAGCTTTGATGTCATGAGACCCATTCTTCTTTGTGGCTTTAATTTATGTGGCCTTTCCACTTCATTCGTTGTATATAGCCACTTTTTTTTAGAGGGGAAAGTATATAGCCAATTTGAGATTACTTTGAGGCAATTATTAATTTATTATCTATAATTGGAAGAGAGAGATTCTCATATCCCAACCTATGCTAGCTCTGTGTTGCTTCAAGTTGGCTGCAACCTAATCTGATGAGATTAATTCCATGTTCATAAAAAGCCACACTTTGGCAATAAAATATTACTGTCTAGCTATCTACGCTCTCATGTCAATTCATAATCAAATTTAGCATGAGGGAAGCTGATTCTTTTGCATGGAGAATTATCAAACTCTTTGCCAATGGGGGCATATACCATATGTACATCTATAACAGTGGCTAGATCAATTCCATTAATCCTCTTTCAAGAGAATTTGTTCGTAATGCTCAGTTAATAACATGACATTAGTAGCTCTGTAGAATCAGTAATTGTATATTGCATCATTTGTAAAGTAGGTTTCCTGAAATAACTCTGTGAAAAATCAAATCCTAATATTAAAACAAATATGGCTTATTTTGCTTGATTTCGCACTCTTCTCCCAATGTGTTATATCACAAAACAAAACAAAGTTTTTTTTTTTTGGGTGTTAAAATTTCTCTTTCAAATCTCTGCAAAATCAATATTTCATCAGTTAAATTCCACTGACATTTTGCTTACAAATTTTCCAATATTTTCCGTTCGACTTGAATGTCTGGGGAATTTGTTGTAACTGGTGTGAGGGAATTTTTGGCTGCCAAAGTCATAGAAGACTATGCTACTGGTAATGCAGCTTGATGCAAGTTGGGTGATTGAAAAAGGTAGTAGATGGAGAATAAGCAAAGGTTGTAGTGTGAAACATATGAGGCAATGCAAGGATGCTGAAGCCTTCATCTTTTGAGGTAATCTCTCCAATTATTAACCTTCCAAAAGATGCAAAAGAAAGTGCTCTGACAGATGTGAAAAAGAAATCCTTCAATGAGGAGGAGTTGCTAATCAAAGGAAAAAGCTTACATATTACAACGGTAACATACCAATAAATTATAGACTTGTGATTATAGGATTTATCCAAGAGCCATTTTTTGTTCCATGAAATTAATAGTGGCCTTCAAACTCACTTACAAGAAGAATAGATCTTGTAGGGGTTGGTTTGGCCCATTTATATCTAGCCTAGCTAGTGCTCTAGTGCACTGATGGATTAAGCAACCAATAGGACCAAAATAATTTTCACTTCTGGGCTTTTACGTTAAAGAGGCATTTGGTTTACTGTGATGTGCTTTTAATATAATGCATATTACGATGATGTGACATTAAAGTTTTTTGTTTATTTTATTTTTTCTAACATTACCATAATTTAAAATTACAAAATATATCACATCATTTTAATCTCATCACTTTCCTAAACAATATAATGTTGTATTCTTGTATTGAGACTACATTAATATATATATATATATATATATATATTAGATTATAATAACGTAATATTACGACGTAATGTGATATCACGGCAAACCAAATGTCACCTTAACATTTTTATGTATGTCACTTACCACTTCAACACCTAGGCTTACCTTCCAAAAATTATGATACAATAAAACTTTCATGTGCAAAAAATTATTTGTGTTTTCAAGGAAAGTCCTCAAAAGGAACGCATGAGATAAACCTTATGCATGACCTTATTTGGAAAGAAATCAATTTTAAGTGTCTTCTACGTATGCTAGCTCAAGAAAGAACAAATTTCGAATTTGTGAGAATTTCCAAATTTTAATCATAATGATGAGTCCTAACTAATATTAGTAGGTGATCTTAGCAATATCTTTGTGGTATATTAGGAAGGCCTTACCTAGACAGAAATTAGGATTTCTTACCTTCTACGTATGCTCAACAAAGAACACATTTGTGAGCATTTGCAAAAATACAAATGTTTATTAGTTGTTGCATAGTTATATTTCTTAATTTTAAAATTTCTTAAATTAAAAAAAAAAAAAATACCATGTAGAAAGCATTTATAACTTTATGGCTATATAAACCCAAGGGCTCCAAATCAGTTTTCAATAGAAGAAAACCAATTTGTGAGTTCAAAAAAAATAGTGATGGAGTACCCTTCTTTTTTGAAAATGTTCATCTTTTTTATGAGCTATCCAATTTTAAGAGAGATTTTTGGACGCAAATATTTTTGTGTTAACGATGCCAATGGCCCAAAGAAAAGGTCATTGTTCATGATAGAATATCATGAGTGTCTCCTATAATATTGTTTTCGTAAAATCAATGGGTAAGTTGTTACTTTTTAAAATTTACATCCTACCTTTGTTCTTGCGTGAATATTACTGATTTATTTATCTATTTAGAAGTTATGCATATTTGTTTCTTACTCAATCCATATTTTCCGAATTATATCTGATTATTATTGGTTGTTTCTTGAAGGCTGGAGGAGCACATATGTATTGCATGTTCAGATTGTTTGGAGAAAGAAACCAGTCCAAGAATCGTTTCCTCAATAATATATAGTGTATTTCATTGTATCCCCTCCCCAGCGGAGTGAAAGAAATTATTTAAAAAAAGAAAAGAAAAAAGTTGTCTTTACTTTCAAAAATCATCGAAGCTTCTTGTCCAATAGAACTTGTCCGTGTTTGTTTTAGTTATTTTTTGTTGTTGATGCTTTTATTTTTTTACCTTTATTTACATAGACTACGTGCATGACGACAGTGGCTAGATCAATTCCATTAATCCTCTCATCTTCTTGGGGATGGAGGTCCGGACTCAAGAGTACTCTATGTGGCTTATTTTGCTTAATTTCTCACTCTTCTCCTAATGTGCTATATCACAAAACAAAACGAAGTATTTTTCATGTAATATTGTCTCTCTAATATCTGCAAAATCAATATTTAATACATTCAATTTCACTTCCTGTATTTCATGTTTGACATGAAAGGTTATTTCGTCAAAGAAGTAGCATATATAAGCTATTCTAACCCATGCTATGTGTTGCTTCAAGTTGTTGGCAACCTTAAATGAGGAGATTAATTTCATTGTACCTCTTTCATCAACTGCAATGGTCTCGTGTTGCCTACCTATATATAGATAGGATACTTCCTGCGCATGTTTCCACGGTGGTGCGGCTATTGTGGCATTGTTGTATGGTGGCTTGGTCTTGTGAATGAATTTGTGATGGGGGTTGAATCGATCTGAATGTGGCCGTTTCTCCAATGGGTTTTCAAGGTGAAGAACAACGGTGAACTTGGTTGCGGAGGTTGGGAGAAGTTTTGCGGGACCTATAATAGTACTTGTACTCAACATATAGGCGAGCTACTGTGATTCACAGTCATGGCCAAAATCTAAATTTTGGCCTAGAATTTGGTAGGGAGCCCTTCATGGCTACATATTAATATTAAGCTTTTGTGATACAATGAATTAAATGTAGAGTTTATATACTAAAAAATCCTAACTAACCATAATTTTTCCCAAGGTTAATTTGCTTGTTCTACAATTGATTTGGGCTACTTGGACAACAATATATTACACTGTTCTATTAATTTATTTGTTCTATAAGTAAATAAACCTACAATTGATTTGAGCTACTTAGACCATAATATATTACATTGTTCATGCCTATCTCAATAGATAAATATGTATTTTTATTTTTTATTATTGTAAAAATTATAAAATATAAATTATCAGTAGATGCAACTTATGTGATTGAAAAATGGAGTAGATGGAGAATAGGCAACTGGTGTAATGTGAAAAATATGGAGTGACAAATGGATGCTAAAACCTGCATCTTTCAAAGTAATATCTCAAATTAAGAACCTTCCATAATGTGCAAAAGTACTCTGATAGATGTGGAAAGACATGCTAGAATGATATTTCAATCAAATTAATATAAAGCTTAGTGGTAAGTGACAAATATGTCATAGGTGCATAATTATAGGATTCCTTGTCGAACGACCATTTTGTGTTCCATGAAACTCCTAGGGGGCTTCAAGCCTACTTAGAAGAAAAATAGAAGATCAGGTGACGGTATTTTTGGCCCATTTGTATTTAGCCTAGCTAGAGCATTGATGGGCCAAGCAATCCATTGGTCCAAAATAGTTTCCGCACTTGGGCTTTCACCTCAAGCATTTTTGCCATGTGTCACTGACCATGTCAACACCCAGGCTCACCTTCCAAAAATAAAACTTTTCCATACAAAAAACTATCAATGTATCCAAGTAAATGCCGGCTCGGCCAAAGGCCCCATTAAAAAAAAAAAAAAAAAAAACCCCTCAATTATTGAAAATTCTTAAAAATGGTAGGATGACAAATCAATTTAATATATATATATATATATATATAAAAGTAGATTTCAGATTATTTCTCCTACTTTCAAAAAGGCCTCCAAGATATTGGGCAAATAGAAATTTAAGCCAATTGAAACTCTCAATTTATTTTAACTGTGTTGATTAAGTAGATTAGCTATTATCAATTGTTAAAGAGATATTATTAAAACTTAAATAACTAAATACTAAGTAATTTTGCATCTCAAAAAAGAAATCTTTTTAAAACCAAAAAAATATATAATATAGAAAGTTAAATAATAAAAATAACACACATAAAATTATCTCCTTATGTCCCAAATTATATCTAGCTAGCCCTAGGGAATGCATCCATGAAATAAACCCCGTGCAGGGCCTTAGCAAGTAATCTTAACAATGATCTCTCTAGAATATCAAGATGGCCTTATCTAGAAAGAAATCAGAATAATTGTTTTCTATGTATGCTTAAGAATGAATACATTTGTGAGCATTTACAAAATGTAATAGTAATAATAATGTGCCATAGCTAATTTTTGCAAGTGATCTTAACAATATCTTTGTAAAATATCAAGAATTAATGCAAATACAAATGTTTATTAATTATTGCATACAAAAGATGGGAAGAGTGATTTATGTAGAATTGAGCACATTAGGCATTTATGATGATGAAGAAGGATATATTTCATAATATTTAAAAATAACACCGACGTCAAAAATAAAAAATAACACCGTGTAGAAAGCATTTATATCTCAAGCCTATATAAATTCAAGGGCTCCAAGGCAATTTTTAATATTAGAAAAGCAATTCTGTGAGGTAGAAAGAACTAGTGATTGAGTACCCCTCTATTTTGAAAATGTTCATTTTTGTGATGAGCTATCCAATTATCAAAGAGATTTTTGGATGTAAGTATTTTTGTATCCACAGTGCTAATGGTCTTAAGAAAAGATCGTTATTCATTATAGAATATCAAGAGTGCATTAGTAAGAATTTCCCAAATTTATTTTATAATTATGAATCCTAGCTAATTTTAGCAAGTGATCTTAACAATATCTCTACAGAGCATTAGGAAGTTCTTATCTACAAAGAAATCAAGATTATTTGTTTTCTATGTATGGTTGAGTATGAATTCATTTGTGAGCATTTTGTAATATGTAATAGTAATAATTATGTGTTCTAACTAATTTTAGCAAGCGATCTTAGCAATATCTTTGTAAGATATCAAGAATTAATGCAAATACAAATGTTTATTAGTTGTTGCATAGTTGGTTGGGCTTCCTTACCAAAAAAAAGGATTACAAAATATGTGAAGAATAGGTGGAATTAAGCATATCCAATTATCAGAGAGATTTTTGTACGAAAGTATTTTTGTGTTAACGATGCTAATGGCCCAAAGTAAAGAACGTTGTTCCTGATAGAATATCATGAGTGTCTCATGTAATATGGTTTTCGTAGCATCAATGGGTAAGTGATCATTATGTTTTAAAATTTTTATACATACCTTTGTTCTTGTATGAATATTTCATTGATTTATATATTTCTATTTATACATACTTGTTTCTTTCTCGATCCGTATTTGCCCAATAAAATTTGCAAGCATCTCGCAATTAAATGACATATTTAAAAGGAAAGCTCATGTGGATATTCAGTGAATTAAACTCTTTGCTTGCTACTGGTTCCAATGGGGCATATATGGCTCTGTTCAACTACAACAGTGGCTAGATCAGTTCCATTAATTCTCTCATCTTCTTCGGGATGGAGGTCATCAGGACTCAAGAGAGGGCTTTGTTCGAAATGCTCAGCTAATAACATGGCATTAGTAGCTCTGTAGAATCAGTAATTGTATATCTCATCATTTATAAACTAGGTTTCTTGAAATTAACTTTGTGAAAATTCAAATCCCAATATTAAAAAACATGGCTTATTTAGTTATTTTGCTTAGTTTCTCACTCTTCTCACAATGTGTTATATCAAAAAAACAAAACAAAGTATTTTTCATGTTAAAATGTCTTTCTCTAATCTCAGCAAAATCAATATTTAATTGTTCAATTCCACTGTGAAATGATTCTCAAAAAAAAAAAAAAAAAAAAATCCACTATGACATTTGTTTAAAAAAAAAAAAAACAATTAGCCTCATCATTTGCGCTATGCGTGTGCTTAGTGGCTTTTCTTTTTTTAGTTTAATGTCAAAACTTTCCCTTCATCCCAATTCAAGGTTTATGCGTTTGTCCAATGATATTTATGCATTTCTCAATCATTGATATGGTTAGGAATCAACATCATAAGGATAAAATTGACAATTTATTATCAATTATTAACATAAGTAGAAACCCTCTCCTCCCCTCCCATCCAAATTATCCTAACAAAAAAAAAAAACCCCAAAAAAAAAATTCAATTGGACCAAATTGACTGAAATTGACCGAAATAAACTGTAATGGGCTGAATAGACTGAATGGACCAAATAGAAGGAATTGGACTAAAATAGAATGAATGGACCAAATGGACTGTATGAACCAAACTAGACCAAAAATAGACCAAATGAACTGAAATGGACTGAAATGGATCACAATGGACCGAATGGGAACATTAGGGGCTTATTTATTTATTTTTTAGGAATTTCATTAGTCTGGTAAATGGTAATGAATCAACCTTACATCACTTTAGTGGAAATTTTAAACCCCTCGTGCATTTGGTTTAATATGAATTTTGACATCCAATTGAAATTATGGAATCAAGGAAATAGCACAAGCTTATAATTAAGGATGTGGAAAAAAAATTACATGGGTGAAAAAAAAGAAGAAGTTATTATTATTATTATTTTTTAAAAGAAGTTATTATCAATAGCTAGTAAAATGAGTGGTATAGTAGTTATTATCATAAGCTATATAATAACTCAACTGGTAAAATTTCTGATGGTTGAATAAAAATTTGGGGTTTAATCCCTGTCTACACCAAAAACCGATTGATGTCTTGATTTGATGATAGCTCTGTTGAAACTATTTTAAAAAAAAAAAAAACTCAAATTATCAATGGTTAATATTAATTTGAGTTATTATCAATAGTTATTAATAACTCAAAGTGGATGAAAAGAAGAAGAAGTTGTTTTCTTTTCTTTTTTTTGCTTGGTAAGTGCGGGGAATAGAACCCCCGAGCAAGAGGTTACAAAGGAACCCGGGTGCCACTTGGCTACGAGGCCATTGGCAGAAGTTATTATCAATAGTTATTAATTTGAGTTATTATATAGATTCATTTTCTATCACTTTTAACTAGCTTATGGTACAGTTGTACACCGGCTTGATGTCTTTATTGGAAAAGTAACACTCAAGAGTGAATTAAGCGAAGTTAATATAAGTGCATTTTTAACTAGCTTATTCGATTAGGCCCTTTTATAGTGGTACTTTGGGTTTAGTAATGTGTTTGAGCTTGATGAGAGAGTGTAATTGTGTGCGTGTGTGTGTTTAGCAGTTAGTTTGTTTTAAAAAAAAAAAAAAAAAAAAAAAAAAAAAAACTAGCTTATTTGACAAGTTAAAATAAGTGGCATTTTTTGCTTTTGACCTGATTAATCTAATTATTTCACCTGATAAACATTGCCAAATGCTTTTAGTAGAAGTTACTGAATGCTTTTATAATATGAGAATAGTTAACGGATGTCAAAGGATATTGTTTTATGAAATATTTTTAAAAAAAAATTATGAGAAAAAAAAAAGGTAACATATCTTCCATCTTTGGACTTTTTTTTACATTTTCAAAATTTTGGGTTTTTTTTTAAATAAACCCAAATTTTAACTACTTGGAAGGATAAAGGAAAATAAAATTGAATTGTACATAATGTTTAAACGCATTCAATATAGTGAATCATGTGTACAACTTTGCAATATATTACTATTTTTTAACATTGATTTATTTTCAAGATAATGAAACACGTGTACAACTTAGGTGATTAAAAAGGGAAGTAGATAGAATAGAGAATAGGCAACAGGCAACTAATGTAATGGGAAAAATATGGGGTGACAGATGGATGCTAAAACCTTCGTCTTTCAAGTTTCAAGTTAATCTTCTCAAAAAAAAAAGTTAATATCTCAAATTAAAAACCTTCCATAAGATGCAAAAAATTGCTATGATAGATTGTGGAAAGAAATGCTACAATAAGGAGCTGTCAAATAAAAATTAAAGCTTATGGCTGTAATAGACTAATATGTCACAACCTTGTGAGAAATATTATGTTTACAACATTAATGTTGCTTTAACAACCACAAATGTGGTTTAAATTTAATGACTTAATCACCAATGTTGTTGCTAGTTACAGCCATTATTTAATTTTAAGTCCTTTTAACTTCTGTGACATGATTTTTAATAGTTGCGAAGGTCCAATGGATGTGCAATAATTGTGTATGATTTTCATCTGTCGCTGTCAACAACGTGTTTTAATCAATTTGCTCGTCCTAACAAACCATGCTTTGACAAGAGAATATCCTTCAAGGAATAAAATTCTTCTATCCTAATTTTAATTTTTTATTGCGCCGCTTTATATACTCTTCCAATCACAAAGTTTCACGTATTATATTTTTTAATGAAATAACCAAATTTTAAAATGAAAAAAAAAAAATTCTTACACTTGGCAATGTGTATTTAATGATGCATTAAATGGAACATTAAAAAATTAAAAATAAGGCAAAGGATTTTCACTCATTTTTTAGTGTCCTTGTCTATCCCAGGCTCTCGCGTCAATTCATATTCAAATTAAATAAATTAATGTTTTTTTTTTGGGTTTTTCACGGGATGTCCGGGTCAGTTTACCTACACTTCGACTAATCCCCACTTACAGTAGGAGCCTACCGCTGGCCACAAGGTGTTACAGTTGTTGGAACTCGAACTGGAGAGCAAATCCAATCAAACTCCAGAGCGTTACCCAGTGGTGGACAAGCCATTGAGCCACGCTTGGTGGTTAAATTAATTAATGTTAGTAGATTATAAAAAATAATGTGACACTTGCTATCCAACTTTTAAAAAATTTATCACAAGTTCTTTTCCTTGAACCCAATATTAGTTAGAGGGTCGTTTTGTCTTCAGATACTATTGCAGGATCAGATGGTCACAATAAAAATTCATATCAATTTTACAACAACATTTAATATGCTTATCACCTCACAAATGAGTCATTACAAAAAATTCTAAATTGGAGATTATGGTGGGTCATGTGTATTGTGACCCTACCTTTATTGTTTGGTGGGTTTTGTTTAGATATATGACCTAATTTGATGAATATTAGGCCTTTTCTATGTTACAAGCACACCCTACCTCTGTTTAGTCTTCTCCATCAATTGTGTCGAGCGGTGAGAATCTGGTTGAGTTCTGCTTTAAACTATTTTAATTTTTTCCTTTTCATTCCTTTTTATTGGGGTAAGCTTATCTAAGCCTAACTTGCTGTTTCTGTTCTCTACTTGATGCCATATGTATATGATCTTATCATAGATTTTAATCGGTTCATCTTTGTAGGCCATCTAGAAATTGACTTCCTTTCAAGGGTCTATTTTTTAAAAATAATAATTTGGGGTTACATTTTTTTTCCCCTGTTCAGTGGAAAGCTCAGTTTTATATAGCCAGCTTGAGATTCCTTTTAGGAAGTTCTTATATCCACAGATGATGTTTGTCCTGCCTTGAACATAAGGTGACTGTTGAGGGTTGACACTTGACAGTGGTAGAGAGAATTTAGCATGAGGTAGGCTGATTTTTAATTTGCAAGGAGAATTGGTAAACTCTTTGCTTGCTAAGCTTATTTCTTTGTTCCAATGGGCCATAAGCTATGTGCACCTAACAATAGTGGCTCGATCAGTTCCATTAACCCTCTAGGCTCTATGCTTCATCTTCTTGGGGATGCAAGTCAGGACTCAACAGGGCTTTGTTGGAAATGTCCAGCTAATAGCATGATATCATTTTGTGAATATGATATTAGTAGCTCCACTATATCTGTGCCCAATACAAAAATTCTAAGACCACATAATAAACCACAACTCTTACCACAACTGTCTATGTGTCAGACTATGAGTAGTAGAGAAAAAGTAGTGAGTCCATATGAAAGTGACATGCAGCCAGTCACAGTCTGTCATATAAAATAATTGTGGTAAAAGTTGTGACTTTTTATATGATAGTAAGATTACTTGTGTCCAATATTAAAGACATTGAGATGGAGTGAATATGATATAGACCTAAAATTGTGTCAATTATATTGATTAAACTTCAAGCCTTGTTGGTGATAATGCACCATCATTTTGAATGGGGCTTGGGCTGGACTGACGGATCATATGGTTTGAGGTGGGAATTCTAGAGATTTTCCATGCTGGTGAAGAATGTTAGGCAGTCAGCTGTCTCAGCACCTTCTCAGACTCATAATTCAGACCTAGACGAACTTGGTTGGATGTAATCAGTAATGTGAAAAAATATGGGGCCACAAATGGATGTTGAAATATTCATCTTTCAAAGCAATATCTGCAATAAAATCCTTCCATAAGATGCAAAAATGTACTGATAGACGTGGAGAAGAAATGCCAGAATGGGATATACTCATAATTCTACATATTTTTTTAAGGCAAGAAAAGAAAAGAGAAAAAAAGGTCACATACACCAATGTGCTGATCCATTAGTAAGACTCGGCGCTAATTAATCTAAATTCTGCTTTTGTAACTTTGGATTACCCACCACTTCTGATCAACTTCTGGATGTAGTGGAGAACTTGCTCACCTTAGATAAGGAAGCAAACTTTGTAATAGACTTATTTCTATTTATTTAGTCTAATATATTAGCCCTTTTAACCCAAAAATAAAAAAGTTAATAAGAAAAAAAAACTATAGGATTGTTTAAGGGCCATTTTGTATTCCATGCAACTCCTAGTGGGCTTCTGACCCACTTACAAGAAGAACAGAAGATGGGTTTGTTTGATCCCATTTGTTTATATGTTGCCTAGCTAGCTAGTGCAGAGATGGGCCAGTCAGACTTAATTCATTGTACCAAATTAATTTTTACTCCCAGGCTTTCATTTCTAGCATATTGCCATACGTTATCACCATGTCAACACGCACGCACACATTCCATATATATATATATATATATAAACTTTCATGGATAAAAAATTATCAACGCTTCCAAGAATTGCACTCACAATAAACATCGCACAGAGCCATATTTAAAAAGAAGTCAAGATTACTTATCTTATACATATTATCAAGAAAGAAAGCATTTGTTCCTCAAAAAAAAAAAAAAAAAAAGAAAAAAAGAAAAAAGAAAAAAGAAAATAAAGCATTTATAAGCATTTACAAAATTAATTTAATAACAAATTTGAGTCCCATATAATTTTAGCAAGTGCTCTTCGCAGTATAGATATTGCTCTTCACAATGTCTTTGTAAAAACATCAAGAATTAATGCAAATATAGATTTTTATTAGTTGTTGCCTAGTTAGTTGGATTTTCTTGCCAAAAAAAAAAAAATTATTGTTAAGATAGAAAGAATGATAATGCTAGACATATTAAGCATATCATATAATAACTATGATGAAAGATATATGTCATTTTTTTTTAAAATTTTATAAATAATATTCTTCATAATATTTACAAATATGCAGTGTAGAAAACGTTTATGTCGTTATGCTTATATAATATTAAGGAAGCCAAGTAAGTTTGAATTATTAAAAAAAAAAGAGAGAGAGAGAGAGATTTGTGAGGCAGAAAGAGATAGTTATGGACAGTGGCGGAGCCAGGAATTTAGGTCGGGGGCAAGATTAAAAGACAAGATTGAAAGTAAAAAATTTAATCTAAAAAAATTAATCAATATTAATAACAAAATAAATAAACTACTATATAATAATGTAACTGTCATACAGAATCTAACATGAAATGTAAGCTTTAATTTATTTTTTCACACCTAGCTTATTTTACTCAATTGCCCTGGACGATTTTTCATATTTTGAAACTGCTGCATGATTTCTTCACACTCAATAGTCTTAAATATATCTTTCTCAATATATGTGACTAAGCAATCATTCATCCATTGATCTCCTATTCGATTGCGTAATCGATTTTTAATTATGTTCATTGCCGAAAAAGCTCTTTCAACAGTATCTGCATCAACTAGTAAGATCACTGCCAAAGCCACTAATGAGTAAACCAACGGATATGAAACATCCTTTTTTTTTTTTAATTATTACCAAGTGGGACTCATGGTTTTATATTATAGTTGTACCTTTTTGTTTTTAAAAGTCCATCAAGCTACTTCAGACTCCTATCCTAGCTATCCAATGTAGAGATTGTTTTTTTTTTTTTTTTTTTTTTTTTTTAAAAAATCATTACTAAGTGAGACCCATTGGTTTTATATATTAGAATTATAGTAGGAGGAGAAGTCTACTGAGAATAGGTACCGTGAATTGATACATTTTTTTTTTGTCTTTTGTGTCAAGGGGGGGCAAATAAGGCATTTTAGGTCATTATAAAATTATTAGTGAAAAAATCTGAAAGTTCAGAGGGGGCACCTGCCCCCCCCTCGCCCCCCCCTTCCCTCCGCCCTTGGTTATGGAGTACCCTTTAAAAAAAATAAAAAAATAAAAAAATTATGATAAGCCATCCGATTTTCAAAGAGATTGTCAGACTTAAGTATTTTTAATCAACGATACAAATGACTCAAAGAAAATATCGTTGTTCATGATAGAACATGATAAAATACGAAGAAAGTCTCCAATAATATGGTTTTCAAACAAACAATGGATAAGTTATTATATTTTGAACTTTGTATTCCCACCTTTCGTTATTGTATGGAACTATGGATATTGCTGATTGTTTTTTTTTTTTTTTAGTTATACATATTTGTTTCTTTTTAGATTCATATTTGCTGGATTATATCTAACTATAATAGGCTGTTCCTTGAAGGCCTGAGAAGACCATATGTATCGAATGTTCAGAAAATTTGGAGAAGGAAAGCAGTAAAAGAAACAAATGGTCATCACTAATAATATAATTGATATAGCGGGGGTAATTATTCATAACCATATGGTGTCTTTTTGTATTGATGTAATTAGTCGATCAGTCAACCATGCAATGCAGAAGAAAGTTAAATAGGTATTTATTATGATTGTATTTGTATATGAAACTATATATTATAGTATTAGGCAATTATCATTGTAGGGGCATTGGGCCCAAGAGCTCATTATCTATGCATATATTGGGCCTAAGGCCCAAGCTGAGGACTAGAGGTCGTCCGAGGAGGAGTAAACATTGTCAAGAGAGTCCGTGTTAGTAGATGAAGAAGTTAGTTTTGGTCATAATGGCACAAGAGGGTAGGCTGAGGACAAATGTCTCCTCGGCTAACCAGAGCCGAGGTCCGAATAAGTGGTCTGCCATCCAGGAGAACGTTCTAGGGAGTTCTATTGGTATGGATAAGTATTGCAGAAATATCGGACAGGGGGAAGTTTTAAAATATCTGAGGAAAAAACTGTTACCACCGCATTAAATGTTCTGCAGCTAATTTTCTGGCTGCGTTAATATGGAGGTGATACCTGAACAGTGGCTTTTAGCCTTACAACTGCTACATAAAGACTTTAGAAAAGCGCTGATAGAACAAGTATCAATACTAACAATTTGGCCTGCACGTGGAGGATAGAGATGAAAGGAGAAGAGAGTATAAAAGAAGAAGGAAGCAATGGGAGAAAGGGAGGGAGAAACTAAGAGAAAAACACTGTAGCATCAAGAATTGACTTTGTAATTAAACCTGAAATAAATATATAAGAACTGATCTCCTCGGACTGTATCAAAGACGATTTTTTTTAGTATAAACTTGTCTGTTTTCATTCTCTTGTGATCTGAATCCACTTTAGTGCTTGTCTGATTCATTAAAACCTAGTTTTTCCAACCCACTCTCTACAAATTCATTATTTTAGGCTTTTTGGGTCTAAGTCCACCCACCTTTTGGGCTAGGAACTCAAATTTAGTCCATACAATCATAATTTTGTTTTTATATGGAATTATATATTTTATTATTTGAAAAAAAATATAACCTACCAAGATTTTAATAGATGGATCAAATATAAAATAAAATTTAAATTCTCTATTCCATTTTTTTTTCTTTTTTTTGTCCTTTATTTAGGAAGAGCTTACTAGTGGAAAACTCATCACTTAAGCATCCTTGCCATACAATTCAATGACACATTAATAAAGGAATGCTCATGAGTCATGAGGATATTCAATGGAATTACATTAGTTTAGAAATGAACCAATCTTACACCACTTTGGTGGAAATTGAATTCCTCATGCATATAATTTAGTAAGAATTTGACATCCAATTGAAGTTAGTCTAAATTGAAGAAAATTTTGAACAACTCGAACCTTCATTCTATTATGCTCTGGCTTGAAGCTTTGAGTTTGGTTGGTAAAGAAGGTGATCTAACAAAAAGGAAAACCATAGAACCTTTGTTATCTTCAATTTTCAAATACCAGATTATCCTTAAAGAATGACGAAAAGAAATACAAACACAGCTCTATCATATATCCTACGGAGACAGAAAAGAAACCACACAAAGAAATACAAAAGTCAATTTGATTCAAATAATTGATACAGTATAAAAAGTTCAATCCATTTACAACCATAAAAAATAAAAGCTACCATAGGAATGAGGGATTCAAATCCTTAAACCACATTTGCAGGCAGGATAAGGAAGAACATGGCATTTTTTCAACTTTATTTACAGTGATGGTATATAGACAGGTGCTATACAGCTGACTAATGTAAAGCAATCACTATGATTAATGAAATACAGAGAGAGGTGGGCATTAAATTTGAGTTGCTCTTTTCCATCTGATCAGAAAATTATCAGGAATACCAGTCAAAATCTGAGGTTGATTTCTGGGACAGGAAATCTAAATGGGATTGCTGATCTGTTCTCTTGCAGGCCATCAGTAAATTTACAATCTCAATGACTTTGGAGACTAAGGTCTTCAATCCTATCCTGATTATAAACAAAATTTCGTTCCTTTCAAGGATACCGTATTTCATCACTCATCTTTCTCAGCAATTACCACAAATACATCCTTCAATGACCACCTTCGTCTCTCGCTTTTAGCAGGGGGATTGATGACAGCTCTCTCAGCATTGGCAAAACGATAACCAATCACAATCTCCCTCCTTTGTCGGGCTCGTAAGAGTATCTCATAGAAACTCAATTCCTCCCCTTCACGAAGATAGAGATCTGCTTGTCTTATATGCATCTCATTCCCCTGATAAAAGCCAAAACATTTATGATTGATTAAATAGGTTACTCTCTGCATGTGTGTTTGTGTATTGATGGGTAAACCAAGTAAAGTATGCAACATGGATATTATTACTAAGGCTTGGACCCCTGAAGCACTAGCCAAAAGCATGTGTTAACACCCAATCAATATATTCACACCTAATGTTCCTATTTTCCCCCCTCTTTTTTTTTTTTGCATTTTCTTCCGTTTCAAAGATTTAAATGCATATTCACATATCATAAAGCTCTCTCATTTGAAAGAGGAGGGATTGGGGATTGTTCAAAATTGACAATTAGCCCAACAAGCTTCTGGCCTTCCATGGTGTTTGTTGTCCAAATGAATCCATAACATTTTTGTTTCTCAGTTTTGGTATACTTGGAGTGTGTTTGTTTTGGCTTCAAACTACTTCCGGAAAATCATTTCCGGAAAATTTAGGTGTTTGGCTGGTTTAGGAAAATATGGTCAACTGAAAATAATTTCAGTTTTGACCGAAAAAGACCCCTCCCAGGCGGAAATCAATTTCCCCTTTTATTTTCCCTTAAACCAATTTCCGGAAAACACAACTCTCCAAGCTCTCTCACATAGCTCTCTCATCTCTCACACGCGAAGAGACCAACTGCTCTCCAAGCTCCAAGCTCACACCGACGAGCTCCAAGCTCCAAGCTCCAAGCTCCGATCTACTCTCCGGCAATCGCCTTTGATCCGAGCTCCGATCCACACCAAGCACCGCGTCGCCTTCGCTCGAACTCGCCTTCGATCGCCTTCGATCCGAGCTCCGATCCACACCAAGCACCGCGTCGCCTTCGCTCGATCTCGCCTTCGATCGCCGGCGATCGCCTTCGATCCGAGCTCCGATCCACACCAAGCACCGCGTCGCCTTCGCTCGATCTCGCCTCCGCTCGAGCTCGCCTCTGCCCGCGATCTCGCCTCCGCTCGAGCTCGCCTCTGCCGGCGACCCACGAACCCAAAGCCCAAAGTGTTCGACCGAGACCCAGACTTTTGTTTGTTTAAAGTTTGATTGTTGTTGTTGTCGCCGGAATCTTGTTGTTGTTGTTGTTGTTGTTGCGTTGTTGTCGCCGGAATGAAAAAAATGGTAGGAAAATAGCATTTTCCTAATTGAGCCAAACACATGAACTCAATTTTCCACAATAATTTTCATAATTCAACCAAACACTTAAAAATATTTTCCTTTTCCGGAAAATAGCATTTCCGGAAAATATGTATTTTCCGGAAAACATTTTACACGAAACAAACACAGCCTTGATAACACCATGAAAGAAAAACAGGCACAGATATCTTACAGTTCAAAGAGCAAGCAACTGATAAAACCATATGGAATAGAGAAACGAAGAGGAAAAATATAATGTTGCAACTAACAAAGGCTACAAAAACATCAAAGAAAGATTATTGTTCAAACATCAAAAGTCAAAGCAAAGTTTACCAGGCCTAACAGTTAAGTAGTTGGGAAACTACTAGATAATCCATAATTTAGTTAAAATGGAATTTTTGCAGACTCTTTGAGGATATTAAAATTAGGATCCGGTTAATGTATGCCCTTTCTAAGAGGAAGTTCTCTATGACTATAGGAACTCCATTAACTTATGCTCACAAAAGAATTGGCCCCCACAAACTTTTAAGGAATTTTAACACCAGAAATTTGTCATACAACCTGGGCAGAGTGGCACAAATTTGGTCAGCTGTGGAAACAATCTGGCGTCTCAATTATTTGTGGCCTTTGAAAAGTGTTTTTGTAGATATTAAACATACAGATTTATGTGCACGAGGATCCACATGTGAACAATTTAAAAAGTTTCATGTGCATTCATTGCAAGTTTTCTATATGCTGTGTGTGCATATCTCATTATATCATTAGAAGAAGACTACCTCCTCAGCAAAGAGCTCTTCCAATACATCATTTATTTGTCGATCCTCTACAACCATGGCCAGTGCCATGCTGACAAGCTCATTTGATAAAACATAATCGCTGATCTTTGACATGGATAATAAATTTTTTGTCCTTGGATCCAGAATTTCACTGATTATAACTGATTTATCTGAAGCTTGCTGCATATCTCCTATCCAAGACCCTTGTGAGAAGCTTCCTCTATGAACTTGAGTGTCTCTGAATGGGAGACGTTTTGCCTGGAAAAAAAATTTGCTCAGAATTGATGAAAGGGTGAGAGATGAATTATAACTCAATCTCATTGGCAAGCACTGTGATATACTGCCTAACACTAATCTCAATAGTGCAACAAAGAAGGAAGCATCTATTTCAAATCCTGGCCTACTCTTAGTCTCAAATTATGGAAAAGGAACATGAGCCAACATTATCCAACAAATTCTATACAAGTATTGGAAAAAGGTTATAGAATATTTGAAATCTGATCTGATTCTTGAGTCCATTGTTGGTCTAGAAATAATGCCAAAACATCCAAAGTATAGAAAGCATTGAGATGGGTGATATTAGGAACAAAATTTGAAGAGCTAAGTTTAAAGCTGATGGATAAGCAGACAGGTATAAGTAGAATTGATCATCATAATCAGAATAACTCATTACTAAAATGGAACACTCTAATAGGAAATATTAAAGTAGAAGAGATAATGCAAAAGAGGTAACGATTTTAATTAGGTTCACTAAGTTCCATTAGAAGATCAAATTTTAAGGAAACTACCTGAATGTCACGAATTAATAGTAATGTGGCAAGAGATCTGGAATCGGCTTGAATTGCAGAATCTTCCACAGATTCATCAGCCAGAATCAAGATCTGTAAAGACCAGAAACTAAATCAAAATATTGTAAACCTAATTTATGATTCTCACAGCCTGATTAACTGCATTAATAAGGTAAAATTATGGCACTGTTCAGGAGAGGTATGCCGTAGACCACTGACATGGTTACATTAATCTAATGAGTTCTTTCCCATGGGAGATCCCGTTGGTGGTGCCAATACTTCCACAAGAATCACAAGTGCTCAATGTCATTAACTATGAAATTTTTTCCTGAATGCCACTCTAGTGCAAATGTTTATAAAGGGGAAGCTAAAATTTAATGCTACTCACTGAATCAAAAGATTGCAGGGGAAGGCTTTCTAAATGACGTCGTATTACAGCATTTCCCTCGCGATGAACCAAGGATATATTCACCAATCGGTTTATGTCAAGTCCACCATCAGTAAGCTTCTTCTCCCTCTCCTTTTCAAGAACATCATTGAACATCCAAAGCTCTGAACCAGGTGCTAGAAACGCATCCAATACCTTAAAACATTGATGAATGAATGAAAGTTGAGTATTTCAATTGTTTTACTGTAGCGCCAAAGCAGATATAGCAAGTGAAGAAAGGGAAAGCTAGTAAAAACTAATTTACAAGTGTCCTGGTTATGAAGATTAAAATAAAAAAAATTTAAAAAGAAAAAAAGTTTTTGACTTGACTACCACCATTTTGTTTATACCAAGAGAGAACTGGGCCCAAGAAGTATTGAGAGCATGATTGCAGATTTCGTGTTACATTACCATAATCATATCCTCCATATCTCGTCGCCAACCACATAAAAGTATCTTTTTGGTAGATTTTGGAACAAAAAAATCTTTGGGTAGACTTCCTCTCCAAACCTGTAGCATTCAGGCCAAAAGAAGATGGAATTAGGGGCTTCAGTAGAAAGAACTTACCACAATCATATCATCAATGTCCCTCCTCCATCCACAAAGTAGAATCTTCTGTGACTTTCTTGCTGGTCGCGCAATGTTTTTGACTGTAGCTTCTTTGACCTGAACGATCAGATTGATCATACTTTGTAAGTTTTAATTATGGTATGCCTCATTCACTCTCCACGGTAGGCATCATTCCAATGTGCACAAATTAGAAGATCTTTTATTTATTGTTTATTTTATATTTATTTATATCAGTTAGGAACTTTAATTTAACAGGAAAACACAAATCATGCTCTCATATTAGATTGAAGTTATGACTTCACCCTCCACCAGTTGTCAGTTACGAGAGAGATGTCATTTGGTCCCAAAAACATTACACTTATTCTATTTCCTCCTGTATTTAGTTTGTCAAATCATATTTAGTAAGATGGAAATGACTACCTTTGCATTAACAATGGGCACCATCGTCAAAGTACAGTTGTGTATACGATACACAATCAGGGCATACATAGGTTGATAGATCCCACAGCATTGCACACCACTTAAGACTTAAAAGATCAAGTAGGGACAACCCACATGATTATAAAATATAATTGGTCAAGTAGTTGGGTTTGTTTAAACCTTCAAGTGCATTCAACAGCTCTTTATTTCCTATTAGGTGGTAGACCTATCTAATTCAATTAGGTCATGGTGATGGTATAAGCATTGGCACCTCAATTTTATGGAATATAACAACAAAAAGGGACAATTTTTTTTTTTTAATTGATAAGTTTCACACGCATCTAGTGGGTTTTGAATTCAAAACCTTACCCGCAATCAACTCTTGCAAAAAGAGGAAGTACCATTTGAACAAGAGCTCATTGGCAACAAACAAGCATGCACAATGTATAAATGGTAAAACCTCTTAGTGAAGCTACAAATATATTGTTTCAATATTTATCTTTCTTGCTTGTACAGTGAACATTTATGTCTAGGAAATCCTTTTTAGAGGAAAAGAGCAGCCAATAACCAAAGACTGAAGTTTATGAGGGAGAAATAAATTTTTTAATCAATATAATTTGAACCGAACATCTAGCCAAATGCAAGTAACATTCAAATTCTCAATGAAAACATATTAGCAAAGCTGTTCCAGTGCAGTCCAATGGACAATTGCACTTGAACACTAGAAAAGCATATAGTTCAATACAATAGAAAATACTGCAATATGCTGAAGCAGATCTGTATTTCCCCAAGAGATATTGATTATTGGCTTCTTGTAATGTTGACTACTAAATCAACTATATAGCCTATATTTGCTCCTAGCCAAGTCATAGAAACGTTTTCCTAATTCAGACAGTTACTTTTTTCTAAATCTATTTGTTGCTTCCTTTCCCTTTTCAATAGAAGGGTCTGAATATCACCTGATGTGGACAAAAAGTAATCAAAGTATTTCTTTTCCTTGTGTGCGTGTGCATGGTAAGTGGAGTGAACTAAGTCTCTCCCACAACGAAATACCTCAACTATGCCACTAAACAAAAAAAATTAAAACAAACTAGCAGAATATCAAGCAATTTATTTGAAATCTATATGTTCCAAGGAAAATGTAAGCACCGTAGGCAGTGCTGCTGGAGAATAGGTGTCATCATCCTCAGCTATAACAAGAACTTCATCGCCTTCTTGTAGGACATAGGAATCCTCCGGATTAAGAACAATTTTACCACCATATGATGCAACCTTGACTCCACAAGGAATGGCATCAGGAAAACTAATTAAGACATCCTCAAATTGCATGCCATCCAACTGTGGCCATCTCTTGATGTAGAACTCACAATTTTCAAACCCAAGAATATCTTCCCAGATCTGCCACGGACAAAACCCATCAGAGGAAAAAAGTACAGACATCCCATACAAGTAATTAAATGAATCTTATTATAGAACTAATTTGCATAATATGATGATCCAGGGCAGTAAATGAAACTCAAATAACTAGTAATATAAAAAAGAAATACTAAATTAACATTAAGAAACTATCAAAATAATGTTAAAGGGTATAGAGTAATGGAAATTAACCTGTGCAAGTCCTGGCTGCCGAGCACATTGAATCATCAAACGACCAATTACATCATGAGCCACAACAGTTTGTACAAGATCTCCGCCAACAAGTTTAACAAGGACCTCGTTGTCAAGATCACTAAGTTCCACAACTATGTGTCCTCTAAGCCCTTCCTTAACTCCGGTTAGACTTAAAACTGTTCTAAGTGCACGAGCATCACTCTGTATCAGATCAAATGTGAGTTAATAGCAATTTAACCTTATCTAATATCAACCATTAAAAATATCAACGTTGTCACTTAAGAAGACCTGGTCAGCATTTCCATCTTCAGCAAGGACAACGATTGCACGGGCCTTGGAGACAGATACCTATGAAGCAAAAGTTGTCAGCAAAATAATGAAGCTTACATTGGTCTTATCATCAGGTAGCTTTTGGACTGATAAGAAAATAATGACTTCATTTCCCCCCCACCCCCCCCAAAAAGAGAGAGAGAGAGAGAGAGAGAGCACAAAAAGGATGAACATAAATCTAAAATGAACTCAAAATAAGAATTATATATTAACAGACATAAAAGTCATTAAAAGTTATGTATTTTGTGGAAGTCTGTAAGCACTTTGCCAAAAGTCTTTAGTATATTTATTGGAGAGTTACGAACACTTAGGCAGAAGTTAGTATACTGCATTCCAACCAATGATCTCTTTAATGATCCAACTTTGCCAGTGGATTGAGATCAGTCAGCAAGCTTACAGAAAGGGATTCATAACCAGAAACTAGTAATATGACAAGGCTTATATGTTGAACAACCAAAGTAGGCAGACCTTTTTCAGGTCAGCTAGAATCAGAGGGCTCCCACTTCGGCATATCACTGATGTTCCTTTAAAATTGAACTCCATCTTAGCAATGTCAAGTTCCATTTCCTCCTTGTCTCGCTCAGCCATCACGACAACAATTCCTCCTCCCAAACTCTCATTGGCTATAGCAAGTTGATTAAGTAGTGATCCCTGAGTGCACAATGGAATCATTAGCAATGGGAAAATATAAGCGTAGAAAGAAAGAAACAGAGTGATGTCTTCATACAATGAACTGGTGGAATCCAAATCTTACCAATTTATCACTCCACCCAAGTATCAAAGTGTGGCTTTTTTCAACCACCTCACTTCTTCCTTTCCTCAATGAGTCAAGCTTCTCAGAAATTGCATCAGAAACAAGTCCAAGCATCATTGCAAATATAAGCATCCCACCAAAGCTAATGGAAACTGAAACTAGTTTCCAACCAATACCTTCAGAGTCAGCATGATTGCCAGAATCAGCTACATATGTCCAAGATAACCAAAGGCATTCTGCTAAGCTACCATCAGTCACTCCATAGAGTGCCAACCCCCCAAGACATATAAGTAATAGAGTTGCAACCAACAAAGCCAACGGCTTAGCATATGGGTGTACCGATAAAAACAAATCCACCTGATATGCTAGTTGTTTGTTAAGAGAAACTTCTTCAGTAATATTGTCCAATGATCTTGATTTAGAGACATAATCAACATACTCGAAAATCAGAAAAGGGACAGATAAAAGCGTGAGAGAGAGAATGAGAGCTAAAATTTTCAAGTTTGTGCTTGGAATACTATCAATCTCTTGTTCAATGGAGTTGGTAGCACCTATAGAAATATTGCATTTGGAGATCTGGTCCTGCAAGCAGAAACTAGTTCCAATCATTAAGATTTTACTTTATAAATAACACACAAAATTAATAGGTCCCAGCCAAAACATAGACAACGAATCGAAGTCACTGCTAACCCAAAAACAAATCATGCAGAAGTATTTTTAAACAAGATCGCAGACCGTTAAATAGTAGTAGCTCCTTCAGGCTTTATCACAAATATACGAATTAATCTTAAGCAGGTGTGAAATTTGATCGCTAAATAATCCAAGATTATGCAATGCCAACCTAGGCTTATTCAGGTCTTACCAAATGAACTGATCATCATGAGAACATAAAACCATGACAAAACACTAAAAGGTGGAAAAAGTTTTTAAAGGCATTATGGTATCACAAATGATTTTGTTTTAAAGCAGTAACTACTGGATTAGGTTACTTAGGATAAACGTTTGGCTCATGAACAAGTCCAAGCATGGCTCTACAAATGATTAAAACTTAAATCTGTTAGCTAAGCCTGAGCTCAAGCTCAACCTAAATTCTATCCAACTCCAACTTTAACAATATAAGAGAAACATAAAATCTTCACTCAGTCCAGCTCACCATGCTTGCACGTTCCTAAATTCACATCTAGGAAGCACGGACACTTCGTTTAGGGTGTCATATCTGTGTTATACTCGTTTCATACCGGTATCGTACCGGCCATTTCATGTTATAATTTTTCATAATTTGCTCGTGTCACTGTGTTGTACCTGTGTCCATACCCGTAACCATACCCATGTCTGTCTCCGTGCTTCCTTTAGATCAAGTATTTTCACAAGCACCCAATGGTATTGAACCCATGACCTCACCCTCCAACCAATATAATGGAAAAAGGAAGTGTTAGTTGAGCTATAGCTCATTTACGAAATGAATTAAAACGACAACCTTAGTCCCAAATTTTTTAGGGTTAGCTATACATCCCCAACAAATTAGTAATTTTTGGCCACATGTATTTTTTTTACCACTGTTCTATTCTATCTGAAGTCATAGTGTTTGTTACTGTCTTAATTGACCCGTCCTGTTTAACTACTTCTATAAAATGCATTAAAAACCGCTTCAACTAAAACAAACAGTACAATCCATCATAATAGTAAAAGCAACAAAAATAGAAATACAAGCCAAACCAGCTTTTAATTTAAAAAAAAAATTTTGATGTTTCAAACTTTAATGTACCTGAAGCTCATTGACTTGGTTCTGTAATGAGAAATTCTTGTGCAGCAATGAAGAAAATACTGTTATCAAAACCTACACTCACACACATACACATACACATTTGTTCGCCATAAAATTGAGAGAGAGATTATTAAAAATTCAAAATTAATATACAAAAATTAACAAAATTAATAGAAAATAAAAAAATGATAAACTAAAATTTCATTGCAATGTTAGAGAGAGAGAGAGAGAGAGGGAGAGAGAGAGAGAGAGAGAGAGAGAAGCACCGCTACTGAGACCGCCATGTGCCACCGATTTTTCAAGTCCCGAACCGAAACCCCGATAATTTTACTCACTTTCTTCACCGCCGAAACGTCCTCAATTTTCTCCGAAACGCCCGAAACTTCTGTCTTCGGCCCCGAAACGGCGCCGTTAGCCTCGTCGGAAACCTTATTCCTCTGGCTCCGTTGAGACACGTCGACTCTCCGGCGGGTCCTCGCATACTTGAAATCCCGATACGGCGTCGGTGCGGTTTCCGATACGTCTCGGAACGACGGCGATTTGGGAGGAGGAGGAGGAGGAGGGCAATATGGGAAGGAGCTTCTGGGGTTTGCGGTGAATTTGCGAGGGTAGTTTGGGTATTTCGGTGGAGTGGGAAAAAACCAGTCGCTGCTAGTCGAAGGAGGAAGAGAGTCTGAGTCTAAGGACATGATGGGGATTATTGAAAAATATCGAGGGCTTTTTCGGAACTTAAAATTTTAAATTTTTTGGGGTGTGTTTTTTGCCGTTTTGGGTTGTGTTTGCTACTTTCTAAAAGTTCTTTTTATAATGACGTTTTATGTGTTGGAATTTGAAAGCGACTGGTATTAAAATATGTAACACAGTTTTTTTTTTTTTTAACACAGTTTGTTTAATTAAAACGATGTCGTTTTGGGATTTTCTAATAACTAAATTTTTTTTTTAAAGAGTTTCAATTTTCAACTTATGATGTCTGCTCTTGATGATAATTATTTATTATTAGACCAAAACATCAATCAATTTTTGGTATAGGTGGAGATTAAATCTCAAATTTTTTATTCACTCATAAAAAATTTTACCAGTTGAGCTAATTGGAACTTACTTCTAATAAGTAGTTTGAGTTTGACCCAAATGATTTTTTTTTTGGTGGTTCTAAGAGAATGTATAAAGCTCTTTGAAACCGGACTAATGTGTGAGCATGTACAATTCTTCCATTTTGACTCCTAAATTAAAATATGTAACATGATTAATTTATTTGAAAGAAACAATCAAAAGTTCAATTGCATAATTTGACGAAATAGAATTTTATAAGATTTTGAGGTTAAATTTCTAATCACTTAATTACTTACGGTGTTAATTGCATGCCTTGATTTTCAAAATCAACTCAATTTTATTATATAAAATAAGATGCAGATTAACACAATTAATATAGAGATTTAAGACCCCCTCAAAAAAAATATAGAGATTTAGGAAGATGCAAAATTGATTTGAAAAAATAATAATTTGTCATTTACATTTTTTTTTTGAGTTATAAAGCTCTTAACTTGCAAAAATTGAGTTGATTTTAAAAAGTTAAGGGACATAATTAATAATTGATAGGACAAGTAGAATATTCCCTAATAGTTGGTTGACCAAATTAATAATATATCCATTTTTTTTTAATTCCCTAATGTGGTGTGTAGATAATTATAGTGCCCTTTGAGAGATAACCAATTGAGAATTCTCCCATTTGTGCAATCTCCTTGTCTCACATAAAGTAGGTAATTATCAAATAATCATGTGAATGGGCCAATGGTGGTCCAATTGAAATGTTTTTTTTTTTTTTTTTTTAATTGGCTAGAATTGAACCTTTTTTTTTTTTTTTTGACAAGTCACAAGAGAAATGTAACTATTGAATCATACCCGTAGTTGTTTATATTTCCAGTCACATCTTTACGATATAATAAGTGTAGGGGCCTTTTTTGTGTCTTGGGTTGGGCTGGGCTGCCTCCTACGGTAATGGGCCCGAGTATTTCTGAGTAGGAGAGTTGAGACCGGCCCAACTGTAACTCACCTTGGGCCGGCTTGTGCGCAAACTAAGCCTTGTCCGCCAGGAATGTTCTCACGGCAAGCTGAGCTGTCATAAATAGTTTTACGGCAGGCAGGTGTAATAATAATGAAAAAAACAGAGTACAGTGGCCTATTCTTAATGGAAGAATGACCGAGTAATCACAGTAATGGCAATAACAATGATAATAACGGCTTTCACAGAAAAAGAGTAATTAATTAAGCGATAATAGAAGTTAATCAGAATAAATATCAAGTCAAGCTTGAGTCCACGGTGGCAAAGAAAAACCAAGAAGGAAGAACGCTTCCTCTCAATGAAACTAATCTCCCAGGGGAATATCCTGTCGTGGAGATTAATGACTTTGAGGGAATCGGACCTAAATGACAAGTGCCCAAAGGAATTTCTATTGCTTAATCGTCTCCCAGAGAGTGGGATTTTGAGGGGGAGAGAAGGGAACCGACCTACTGGTGCATGCCCATTACACTCTTTCTCTCTGTTTCTTGTTTACTCTCTTATCTTTTCTTCTTTCTTTTCTTTTTCTTTTTTTGTATTTCTTTTTACTTCCTGGTACCTCTGTTTTTCGATCTTCTCTACAGGGCACGCAAGGGTCCTTTTATAGGGCCTGCCATGACTGGATTTTACCACCTTACCCTCTAACCGCCTTTGTCTGGTTTGGGCGTACTTGCCGACCACCCAAGAGCTCGTCTATGTTCCCTAGACAAAGGCTGGTTTGTGTTGTTTGTTAGTCCTCCGTGGCACTTTCTCCTGCCACGGTGTAAATGCTCTCTCTCTCTCCATGGCATGCACCTGACGTTTCCTCCCCAACCTTGCCTCTTTTGGGCGGTCTGTCATCCCAGCAGGACGTACCTCCCAAAAGGGCTTGGGCAAGAACCGTAAAATAGATATTTTCCCCTCTCCCCACCACCAAACCACACCCCCCTTTATCTCTTACCTCTGGCCCATGGCCCCACCATGTCCCATATTGGCTGGGCACAGGCTGGTGGTGCTTGGGTCTTGCGCGTGCTTTCCTGTTATGTACGTTCAAAAATCTGCCTGCGGCTCATGTATTTGCCGCGATCTGGAGCTTTGTTTGCACAGTCCGCCATGCTCCTTTGTTCTTTTACGTGGGCCGCTTTGCATAATTCACTGTTTCCCTTTGGGGGTGGGCTTCTTTTAATACTGGGTCTTACATTTCTCTTGGCCCATTTCTTGGTTGCCCTCATGTCCGACCACATTACTTGGCATTTCCTGTCATGGCTATTTGCTCGTGCTAGGCCTCTTTTCAAGCCTGCCGTTTCATTCTTTCCCCCAGTGGCTTAATATGGCCACTGGTGCTCCTACTTATGGGCTCCAGTGTCCATTTCTTTTCCCTTTGGGCCTGCGGCCCATTTACTTCCTTTGGGCTTCCTCGGCCCATTTACTAACTCTGCATTCCCATGGGCTATTACTAACTTGATTGGGCTTCCTCGGCCCAACCTTCTTATTCTCATCCTTGGGGTTCATAGGCTTGCCATCAACCCCTACTTTCTTTGTTTACATTGCCTTGGGCCTGCCGCGGCCCATTCTCACTTTTCCATACCATATACTGCCCATGGGTGCCATCTCTCTCCTTCCGGGCCCTTTGGGCCCATTTGTTTCCTTAAGACCCATTTGTTCATGTTATGGGCCTGTGATCCATTATTCCTGCCGCTTGGGTTTAATAGTTTTATTCTATGCTTGTCACTTCTATTTGCTGCCTGTTTTGCTGAGTTGGGCCTGTTTTACGAAAACGACCCTCAACAATAAGTTGCATTCATATGACCACTTTGATAACAATATTAAACCAAATGCATTGAATCCCTTTCAAGAAGTTATGAGTAACCATGAATAACTGTGAGTACTTCCTCAAAAAAAAAAAATGAATAACTGTGAGTAGCAAAAGTCTGAAGTAAATTAAATTAATCCTTTCTTTCTTCCTCCAATCTTTCTTTTTCTTTTTTCTATTTTTTTTTTTCAAAAGTAAAACTTAACTTGTTGAAACCCAAAGGCCGACGTATGGTCGTCGCCATCATTCTAATATGATTTGACCATTTTTATTGAAGTGTCAAGACTAAGGACACGACTTGTGTCCAGTGGAAGTTTCCACTGGACACGTTGGATGGTGGACACGTGTTCAAGTGCAAGACTAACGAAGAGGCATCTACTATTTGCTTAGAAATTGGAAAAATCGTTTGTAGTCAAATATACCTACAACTCATCTCCATCAAAAAAATATATACCTACAACCCATAGGCTTGGGTGTCAAATAATTTTTTTTATTTTTTATTTTGCAATGATGGAATAAAACTATACACGGCAAAAGGAGAAAAGAAGCTTATGATCCAAAATGTATGCATTAACAATGTTGCAAGACCATCGCGCACCATTGACATGATGGTCACTTCAGGAAGGAGTTTTATGTATATACATATTTAAGTTAGACTAGAATAAAATATTTATCTTATATAAACAAAATTATCCATAAAATCATCAAATTCATAATAACTAAAAAAATTATAAGTTAAAATTAACAATGTGGTCCTCTAAAAATTACTTGTAAACAAATCGAGTCTCTTATGTTATGAGCACTTATAATTAACTCTCAAGACAGATAGTTTGATCTAGTAAAACTGTGATTATTGAATCATCCCCCTCATTTATATTATATTTACAGTCACATCTTTAACCCCTATAAAGTATTAGTAACCAAGAGATAAGACTGTAAATGGGTACAGTCAAAATGTAATTTAACTTGTAATCCAAAAGCCACCGTATAGTCTATCAAAAAAAAAAAACCATATAGTAGTTATTGTCATTCTCATATTATTTGACCATCAATTTGGAGGAGTCAAGACTAACCAAGAGGCATTTACTATTTAACAGTGGAATATTGTTTATTGTTTTTTAGTCAAGTATGTATACCTGCAATTCATTAGATTGGGTGTTAAATAAGGTTATTATTATTAAGAGGATTCAAAAAGTGTAATTCAACCAAAAAAAAACTACTAGAGAAACTTTTTTCTTAAAAATTACACACTTTCTATCTAAAAACTAGCACACACACGTTTAATACATATTTTTCCTAAAAAATAGTACACACTAAACCCAGCAGTTTATTCCATTTTAATTCCTAAATTTTAGTTTTATAAAAATCATTTCATTTGTAACATCACTAACAATAAATAAATTCAAATTGAAAAATTATATTAAACTCAAAATAAATAAATAAAAAAGTCTCATTGAACATGTGGAGCGCGTGTGATGAGGCTAGTTATTATTATTATTATTATTGCAGTGATGAAAAGTAAAATTTCAAAATCAACGAATGAAGAAAGGAGAGAAATGATCAAAATTTATGTAGACATTTGGATCATATCATCTTTAGAGCATGGAAAGCCTTGGATGTAATTCTCTCTTTTTTTTTTTTAATGGAAGGTTAGAATTAAGAATATTGTCTTTAATCTAATAACTCTAGGCAAAATTTTACATATTGACCATGAATATTACGTAAATCTCAAGGGATGGTACAATCAATTGGAACTCCAAACTTAAGTCTCATGAAGTAGAGATCATTAGTTAAAAGGTTAATGAGACAGAATTGATCTCACTTATTTTGAAGTTTGGAATCACTTATCACTGGCTTTCGAAGCATATGATCACCATGCGAGAAACTCATCAGTTTCCACTTCCCCAAACTGAAATTTTCTCCAACAATTGTCTTGTACATTTGGAATTATAATCTCTCCTAGCATTCTAGGGTTTAGTTCTTCAAATTTCAAAGCTCCAAATCTTCTAAAATTGCCTTTTTTTTTTTTTTTTTTTTTAACTTCTCTCTAGCTCACTTTATTAATTAATTGAATTATGCAACACAATAACTCATTTTTAATCCCTCTTCAATCTAATTTGGGTCTAGTTGTTTCCTATTTTTGTTTGTAAAATAGGAGGTTAATTTCTTTGGTTACAATCTTGCCCCTTGGGCCGTCTTTTGTAATTGGAATTAGCACTTTCTCACCTTCTCTCTTCTGTTCTTGATTTTTTTTTCCCAGAAGATGGAGATGTGCTGGGCCCTTCTCCCCTTTTTATTCTTTATTTTTTTATTTTATCAATGATATATATTTATTCATTAAAAAAATTATTTTATTTTATTTTTTGATAAGCAAGATTCATCTAAAAGGATACAAGGTACAAATTGAAAGCAACCCATTCTTACAACTTGCCAGCATGCCTGCACATTTGCTAGCCCTCTCACAATCCTGTAGGAAGAGAATACATGAATAAATAAATTAAATTGTTCTATAAAGGAATTAATTTCTTTTTCTTCGGACAATAATCAGATCCAAAATCTTAATATTTCAACTCTGCTTGGGTCAGGGTCAGGATCAGGATCTAATCTATCTCAATCGGTTCCAATTGTTTACCTCAAACTTGTCGGCCTTGGTACCTTTACCACACAATTTCCACCACTGACTTGACTCATTCTCCTACCTAGCATAAAAACTGGTATAGCAATGAACTTACACAGGAGCGTTAACACATTTCACTATTACTTACATTTTCATAATGGGGTGGCCTATACTAGTGAAGTGCTTAATGTGGGGTCTGATAGTTCAAATTCAAATCCATGGGCACAGAGGTTGCTTTGAAGAAGAGAGGATGGGTCTATTAGAAATCAAAGAGTTTGTTAGATCCAATGGTAATGATGTAGATCATCTTCTCCATTCATGGGTTAATGACCCAAAGAGTGAGTGCTGTGATTGGGAGCAAGTCATTTGTGACTCGAACACTGGTCATGTGGTTGAATTGTTCCTTCACAATGTCAAGGAATTATCATATGTTTATAGTCCTCGTTTCAAGTATTATTTCTTACGAAATGACAGGGATAATTACATGCATTATTTGGAAACAAATCATTCAATGTGGTTCTTGAATGTTTCTTTATTTGATGCTTTCAATGAGCTAAAAAGTCTAAATTTATCCATGAATGAGTTTGAAGGTTGGATTGGGAATGAAGTTATGTTAATTTATCGCTCTAATTGTTTCTTATGATTTGTTGAGACTTGTATAGTAGCCGGTGGATAGTGTTTATACAAATATTTCTTCCAACAAAAAACACATTATATATGACAGCCATCTCTTGCTAATTAACAAGAAATTCCTTAAGCAAAAAAAAAAGTAGAAGAGAGAAAATGATATTTTTTGGAAGCAATGAAAAAAACTTGATGGTGCTTATTGCTTAGGATTTAGTTTTAAAGATTTGAAACAAAAGATGCTAATTTTAGCTTCATTCTTTTAATGAGATAACTTTTCTCAAAAATAATTTGACTATGTTTGTTTTTATTGTCAAGGGAAAAATATATATAACTCTTTCTCAATTACGATCTTACCATACGTTCTGAAAGTTTGTTTAGATTGAAAAAGTTGGAGATATTAGACCTCGGTTATAATGGGTTCAATCGAAGCATCATACAATCTCTGAGTCTACTTACATCCCTTAAAAATCTAATTCTTCATCACAATCAATTGAAAGGATCCTTCCTTATCAAAGGTATGTTTAATTTTCCATAATTCCTTAAACAATATAAAACAAATCCTACTTTTTACATTTACTTTTATTTTTATGCATAACTTTCGGTTCTTGAAGACTTGGAGATGTTGAATTTAAGTTATAATCTTCTCAATGGCTCCCTAACAATGCAAGGTAAAGAGAGAGAGAGAGAATAAAATGAATTTTGCTACAACCAACTTTACTAGTTCGTTCTAAAGTAAGCTATATATATAATTAACTATTTATGACCAATATCAAAAGAGGGGGTTTTTTTTTTTTTTTTTTTGGTGTGTGTGTGTATGTGTCTTTATGCCAAACAATAGTGTGGGGCCGGTTATCCAAAAAGGTGATGTGGAAATCGTAGGAAATGGGCTTGTGGCCCAACGGCCCAGTCCGAGGACATTCACTTATCCGAGGATAGTTAAAGAAAGATATTGTGGGAATAGTATAAGAAAAAGGGATGGAAATCATATACAGTGGCCTAAAACGTGTCCGAGGATAAGATCCACCTCGGATACCATGGTCCGAGGTGGATGTAAATATTTTACTATTCAGAGTACTCAGCAAAGTTATATTAGAACTGGAAAGTGAATATAGAACAAAGGAGGAACCGGGAGAGATAACAAATATCTTCTCAAGCTGCTACCTCCACATTAAATGCTTCCCAGCTAACCCTCTGGCCGCATTAATGTGGAGGTGATACCTGAACAGTAACCAAGTAGCCTTATGGCTACTGAACGAAGGTTCTGGGAGGTGCTAGATGGGACAGAAAGGAGTTCTCAGACTAGAACCTACACGTGTACGGTGAAAGTAGGATGAGGAACGTGGTATATAACCTGAAAGTGGGTGACATTAGAGGGGACTTTTTTGGAAAAAAAAAAAAAAAAGAAAAACAAGAGAACCTAGAAAGATATCCCCTGAGACCTAACCGAGGAGAGTTTTTATCGTTTGGTTAGTTTGAAGCGTCCTTTGCTACGCAATGATCATGACCTTTTCTACCGAATGGAACTAGTTCTTTCACCCACTCTCTAAAAATTTATTGTTTGGGCTTGTTGGGTTAGAAACCCATCCCTATTCTGGGTCCAATCCAATTTGAGTCCCTACAATTGGCGCCGTCTGTGGGGAGAGCTTGATCTGTTTGTAAGGAAAGGCAAGTGCAGCGGTTGTGATGGAAGAGGGAGCACTGCAGCAACCAGTGGTGGGCCTACACCAGGTGGATATTAATCCACACCAGTTAGAGTCCAGAGGGTCTCAGCATGGTAATCCGTTGGTAATCCTTGGGCAAAAAGGGGGTCGTGAGGGAAGTGTGCGAACCACCCACATTGATAGAAGTCATTCTCGGGGGAAAAGCCATATTTCCCATGAAATGAACGACGGGGACATGCAACGTGAGATTAACAGATTGAAAAGGGAATTGCGACATGAGCGACGAAGACGTATGGCTCACAACTCCAGGCAATCTTCTGAGGAGTCAGATGACACCAGTTATAGACAAAGGTCAAAAACTCCACCCAGTGAATCTTTTTCCTATGATGAGGAGTACCACCGTAAACGAGAGTATAAGAGTCCGCCTCGCAAGGGTTTAGGGAATGATGCCCTAAACAAAGCGTTGAGTCAAGTTTCCAAATCGCCCTTCACGCGACGCATTGAGGATGCAAATCTTCCTCAGCGATTCCATCAGCCCACGTTCACCATTTATAATGGTCGAACAGACCTAGTGGAACATGTTAGCCATTTCAGTCAAAGAATGGCTGTTCATGCTAAGGATGAGGCCTTGATGTGTAAGGTCTTCCCATCTAGCCTGGGTCCAGTGGCGATGAGATGGTTCAACGGTCTGAGAGCGAATTCCATTGGCTTTTTTGAGAAGCTCACCCAAGCTTTTGGTGCCCGCTTTATCACCTGCAGGAGGGTTTCTCAGCCTTTGGGATCGTTATTATCCATGTCTATGCGGGAGGGAGAAACCCTGAAGGCCTATTCTGATAGATACTGGGAAATGTTCAACGAGGTAGATGGAGCCTATGATGACGTGGCTATTAATACCTTTACGACTGGCCTTCCAACCGAGCATGATCTGAGGAAATCTCTGACTGGTAAACCTGTTACCAGTGTGCGTCAGCTTATGGATCGGATTGACAAGTATAGAAGGGTCGAAGAGGATCAGATACGGGGTAGAGGAAAGTCCAAGGTAGTCCCTCAGGAGAGGAGGGATTTCAGGTCGGACCGGTACAATAATAACCGACCTCGGAAGGACTTTGGAGGGCAACCAGGATCTGCTAATTCCCAGGTGGTTAATGCCGTGTTCCGAGAACCAGTATAATGGGTTTTGGAGAAGATAAAAAACAAGCCATTCTTTAGATGGCTCAATAGGATGGTAGGGGATCCTGCGAAACGTAATCAAAACCTTTACTGCCAATATCACCAGGATCATGGACATACTACTGAAGATTGTAGAAATTTGTGGGACCATTTGGATTAGCTGGTCCGAGAAGGGAAATTGACCCAGCTTCTACATCATTCCAGTGGCTGAGGAAGTCAGGCAGGTTCGACAATTCGGGGAGATGCTTCTTTAGGACCCCCCTTAGGCACGATAAACGTTATATTTGCCGCCCCGGGAAGAACCGGGTCTTGCCCCTCTAGGGTAATGTCTGTGTCTCATTGTTCGGATGAGGGCTCTAGTTCAATGCCGAGGAGAGCCAGACTGGGCACCTCACTGGTGTTGGGTTTTTCAGATAAAGACAAGAGAGGAACCATACAACCACATGATGACGCTTTGGTGGTTACACTTAGGATCGGGGGGTATGATGTGAGAAGGGTGATGGTTGATGAGGGAAGCGCAGCCAAGGTGATGTATCCTAACCTGTATAGGGGGCTGAATTTGAGACCCCAGGATCTGACAGCCTATAGCTCCCCGTTGGTGAGTTTTGAAGGTAGATTAGTCATTCCGATGGGTATGATTAGATTACCTGTACAAACTGGCTCAGATGTGGTGGAGGTGGATTTTATTGTGGTAGATGCTTTTTCTCCGTATACGGCTATTTTGGGTAGGCCCTGGCTGCATACCTTAGGGGCTGTTTCTTCTACTCTTCATCAAAAGGTGAAGTATCCATTGGGAGGCCAGGTGTTAGAAATATTGGGAAATCAAGCCATGGCTAGGCAGTGCTTGATAACGGCTATTCAACATCTGCCAGAGACAGATACTTCGGCCACGGCCGAGAATGACTTATAGCAATCAAAGACTCTGGCGACCCTCTTCAGCAAGTCTGCCGGTGAAGCGGAGTGTGAGAATTTGGAGAGGGTGAGTGTTGGGGATGATCCAGATAAGTTCTTTCAAGTTGGGGCATAGTTGCCTTTGTTGGAGAAGGAGCAATTGGTTGAGGTCCTTAGGAGAAACATTGATGTGTTTGCATGGAATGCTTACGAAGCCCCAGGGGTGGATCCAGACTTCATTTGTCATCATTTGAATGTTAATCCTTCTGTTACTCCGAAGAAACAGCCACCTCGGCGTCCGTCCAAAGCACATGCCGAGGCTATCAGAGACGAGGTGACCAAGCTCAAACAGGCAGGGGCTATCAAGGAGGTGTTTTACCCTCAATGGTTGGCTAATACGGTCGTGGTGAAAAAGAAAAATGGAAAATGGCGCGTATGTGTTGATTTCACGGACCTTAATAAAGCTTGTCCAAAAGACCATTTTCCTATGCCCCGTATAGATCAACTGGTGGATGCAACAGTGGGCCATCCTCGGATGAGCTTCCTAGATGTCTTTCAGGGCTATCATCAGATCCTACTAGTATTGGACGATCGGGAAAAGACCGCTTTTTTTACTCCCATTGGAAATTATCACTACAAGGTAATGCCCTTTCGCTTGAAGAATGCAGGGTCTACTTACCAGCGGATGATGACGAAGATGTTTGAGCCACAGTTGGGCAGGAGCATCGAAGTCTATATTGATGATTGGTTGTGAAGAGCAGGTTAGCGGCCGAGCATGTGACAGACCTCACCAACACTTTTGAGATTTTAAGGAAACACAAATTGCGACTGAACGCATCCAAGTGCTCATTCGGGGTAAGCTCAGGGAAGTTTTTGGGTTACATGGTGACTCACTGAGGAATTGAAGTGAACCCCGATCAAATTAGAGCCATAAGTAGCTTACAACCACCTCCGAATCCCAAGGAGGTCCAGAGGTTGACTGGGATGACCGCGGCTTTGAACAAATTCATATCCAGGTCGGCGGATAGGTGCAGACCTTTTTTCCTTTTACTCCACAAGTGGAAAAGATTCGAATGGACCGAGGAGTGCGCCTTGGCATTTCAGCAGCTTAAAGAGTATCTATCTCGGCCACCTATTATGTCCAGTCCTCAGGTGGATGAGGTCTTTTTTTCCTACTTGGCGATAGCCACTTATGCGATCAGTTTTGTTCTGATATGAGTAGATAATGGCGTGCAACGGCCAGTCTACTACGTGAGCAAGCCGCTTCATGAGGCCGAAGTACGTTATCTGCTGTTGGAAAAGGCTATTTTGGCAGTGGTGCACGCTACAAGAAAACTTCCCCATTATTTCCAAGCACACACTGTAGTCGTCCTAACTCAGTATCCGCTCAAAGCAGTACTTCGGAGTGCAAACTACACTAATAGGGTTGCCAAGTGGGGCACGATTCTAGGGGCTTTTGATATCAAGTACATGCCCCGTACCTCTGTGAAGGGTCAGATTCTCACTGATCTAGTGGCCGAATTTGCTGAGGGTCCTGAAGAAATAGAAACAAGCCCCTAGGGCATGGATGAAAAATCAGTTGGCCTTATCTCCGCGCAACGTGCCTTACCCTGGAAAGTGTATGTGGATGGAGCAGCAAATCAACGGGGGTCAGGAGTGGGGTTGGTTCTGATATCTCCTAAAGAAGTCACTATCGAGAAATCCTTGAGGTTGGGATTCTCAGCTACTAACAACGAGGCAAAGTATGAAGCTTTATTAATGGGGATGGTGATGGTCAAGAAACTGGGTGGAAAAACAGTGGAGATGTTCTCGGATTCACGACTGATCGTGGGCCAGGTTAGAGGGGAATTGGAAGCTCGGGACACCAGAATGCAGGAGTACTTGGGCCAGGTCAGGCGTATGCAAGTAAGTTTTGAATTTTTTGAAGTAACCCATGTCCCTAGGAGCGGGAATGCCCATGCAGACTCTTTGGCTACCCTTGCTACCTCCTCGGCGCAAAACCTACCTCGGGTGATAATGGTTGAGGACTTAAACACACCCACCCCAGTAACTGGGGACTCGCTTCAGGTCAATCAAATCAATTCGGCGCATAGTTGGATGGATCCTATACTGTTATTCCTTGAGAAGGATATACTGCCTGAGGACAAATCAGAAGCTGAAAAGATACGAAGAAAAGCTCCTCGGTTTTGGCTGTCCGAGGACAAAAAGTTATACAAACGCTCTTACTCTGGGCCATATCTGCTTTGTGTACACCCCGAAGCATCAGAGGCACTTCTAGAAGAGCTACATGAAGGGATTTGTGGGAGTCACACTGGAGGAAGATCTTTATCTCACCGGGCAATTACTCAGGGGTATTGGTGGCCAGGCATGCAAAAAGAAGCACAGGAGTATGTTAGGAAATGTGATCAATGTCAAAGGTTCGCACCGAACATCCATCAGCCGGGGGGAGTTCTTAATCCTCTTTCTAGTCCTTGGCCTTTTGCTCAGTGGGGCTTAGATATCGTTGGCCCTTTCCCTAAAGCAGTAGGAAATAAAAAATATCTGCTAGTTGGCACAGACTATTTTACGAAGTGGGTCGAAGTTGAGCCTCTAGCTAATATCAGGATGTGGATGTCAAAAGGTTTGTCTGGAAAAATATCATTACTTGGTTCGGAGTTCCCCAAGCTCTCATCTCGGATAATGGTCTTCAATTTGATAGCAAGGCTTTTAGAAAGTATTGTTCTGATCTGGGGATAAAGAACAGATATTCCACTCCGGCCTATCCACAGGGAAATGGGCAGGCCGAGGCTGTCAACAAGGTCATAGTGGGTGGGCTTAAAAAAAGGTTGGATGATGCAAAGGGAAAATGGGTGGAGGAGCTGCCACATGTCCTCTGGACGTATCGAACAACGCCTTGACGGTCAACAGGGGAAACCCCATTTTCAATGACGTATGGGGCTGAGGCTGTGATTCCTCTTGAAACGGGTTTTCCCACACTAAGGACCAGTACTTTCACCTCGGATGGAAATGATGAACTGTTGAAGAAGAATCTAGACTTGATAGACGAACGACGAGAGAATGCGATGGTTCAATTGGCCTACTACCAACACAAGCTAAAACAGGGTTATGATGCAAATGTCAAGTTGAGGCCGTTAGCCCCAGGAGATTTGGTATTGAGAAAAGTCTTGGGAACTACCAAAAATCCAGCCTGGGGAAAGTTAGGGCCTAATTGGGAAGGACCGTATCGTATCACATCTGTAGCAGGAATAGGTGCTTATTACTTAGAGGATTTAGATGAAAAAACTGTACTTCATCCATGGAATGTAAGCAATCTAAAGAGGTATTACTATTAATAAGAACAGCTTTGTTTTACTTCCTCTCGCAATTTATTCTAATTCTGCAACTTGTGTTTCTCATCCTATTGAAGTATTAAACAGAAACTAAGTTATGTCAGGTCCTCGGACCACAAACTTAGTGAAAATTAATACACTATGACAACTATTGAAGTATTAAACAGAAACTAAGTTATGTCAGGTCCTCGGACCACAACTTAGTGAAAATTAATACACTATGACATCTATTGAAGTATTAAACAAAAACTAAGTCATGTCAGGTCCTCGGACCACAGCTTAGCGAAAATTAATACACTATGACATCTATTGAAGTATTAAACAGAAACTAAGTTCTGTCAGGTCCTCGGACCACAAACTTAGTGAAAATTAATACACTATGACATCTATTGAAGTATTAAACAGAAACTAAGTTATGTCAGGTCCTCGGACTATAAACTTAGTGAAAATTAATACACTATGACATCTGTAGGGACCGGGTTTGAGCACTTCTGCTATTGAGAGAGTGGACTCAAGCCCAGTTAGCCCAGTACAATGAATTTGTAGAGAGCGGGTTCAAGAACTAGGCCCTAACAAGCGGGCAACATCCAGTGTCCGTCGCAGGCGGTTGGGCCAAGATTGTCCTCCTAAGTCTGTTTTCGGCACCGGTCCGAGGAGCTTGGTATTGATCTTGCTCCCAGGGGCTCCTTCGGGGAAAAGCCCCCCTTCTGATCTCTTTCTCCTTCTTATATATAGTCCTCTTTTTCAACCTCTCTCTTCCACTTGTTGATCATCCACGTTTCTTCCTTCTGACAGCCTGTCCCGTCAGCCACTTTCTCAGTACCCTCGTGAGTTGCAGCAACCAAGACAGCCCTGTCCAGAGGTCACCACTCCATTAATGCGGCTGGGGGGTTAGGTGAGCGCATTTAGTGTGGAGGTGACAGCTTATCCTGGACGTGTTCCCTCACCATGCTACTATGGCTGACGTGTCGGCCTCGGTTGGCGGAGGACAGTATCATCCTCGGCAGGGTTCCTGGCCATTAAGACCTTCGCACTCCTTCCTCAGACTTTTCTTCCTCCTCAGCATGGGCCTTGGGCTGAATATAAGATGGGCCGGGGTTGCCAGATCATTAGGCCCCACAATAGCCCCTCAAAATCCTGCTGTTCGGCTCCTCGGGCGGGGAGGAGGATTTTGATGTCCTCGGGCCTTCGTCATGACTCTCCCAGCTGTGGCCTACGTCAGCGCTGGAGTTTTTTCGCTTGCCCAATGCACGTTTCTGGCGCCTCGATATACGGTGCGCACCCGCATTAAATGCCCGCATTAAATTCTGGCGGCTTCATACTCCCCACGTTCAACGGTGTGATGGCAATCGGTTGGTGGGGATTTCCTGCCTTTATGGGTTGGAAACTTCGCCTGGTTATCCTTAACTGAGGATATAAATACTTGTTTGAACCGATTTGCCTCCTTATTTGTGCACTCAAGAACCTTGGCGCACATACTCTGAATCCAGTCAAATCTCCACATCAACCAGCGCTCCTTTCCAGCATAAAAAGCCTGTCCGAGGAGCTTTTCCTCATTTCTGTAAGTTTTCTTCTCTCTGTAGCACAAATTTTTCTCTAATTCCTTTCTTTCCTTCGCTCTTTCTCGAGTCTTTTAGTCGTTGTCAGGGATGGGTAGATTTAAGAAGCTAGTTGAGTCTGAAGAGATGATGGAGAAGTTCATCGCTGATTATGGGATACCCAGCAATGTGGGCTTGAGGTATTGCGAGGAAGGGGATTGGTATATTAGGAGGAACGAGGGCGAAGTTGTGATCCCTATAATCGCCTTCTTAGAGGGAGGCATGAGAATCCCTATGGGGCCGGTGACGAGCGGCTACCTTAGGCATTTTCGGTTAGCTCCCACCTAATGCGCCGTCAATATGTTTAGGATACTAGGGTGCGTAAACGCCTTGAATGAGAAGATGGGGTTGAGGTTAACCCACCATGATGTAAATTGGTGCTATAACCTTCAACACCTGAAGGGTAAGACGTACTATATGAAGACGAGGGACGATAGGGTTCGGCTTATCCAGTGCCTCCCCGATTCCAGTAAGGGGTTGAATCTTGATTTTCTCATTGTGTCGGGGGAATGGCACGACGGTCTCCATTGCCCTACAGTGGAGGGAGAGCCAGGTAGGGTACTTGAAGGAGGAGAGGGTCTAGTCTTCTTTCTTTTTTCTTTGTTGTGAATCCGCCTTGTTTGGTTAATGACAGGAGTTTGTTTTTCTTTCTGCAGATCCGCACGCCTTCGCGCCCTATTTTAACCTGGTCAATAAGGAGGACTTGGAAGTCGTTCTCAGGGCGGAGGTCTTTCTGAACGAGGACGATAACCAAGTTAGAGCCGCCCACAAAAATCCTTGGGTACGATCCGACCCAGAAGTCGTTCTCGGCCCCCAAGCACGTGATCAGGGCTCGTGATCCTCGGCTTAGGCAAATCACTGTGGTGGAGCACGGATTTTCATTTTTCGAGGGATCTTCTATTCCGGAGGGCATCTCGTTGGCTAGTTCCTCCTCGTCCCATCAAGCTGCGGAGGCCGAGGGAGAGGGTTTGGAAAAAGAGGGAGAGGTAGTGGACCTGGGTTCGTCCGAGGACAAATTTGCTGCATTCGATAAAGCCTATCTGTCCGAAGATCCCTCTGGTGACTTGGGGGACCCCCATTTGTCTGAATCTGATCTTCTGTCTCCAAGGGCTGGTACTCAAGTCGAAATGGGCTCCAAGAGACAGCCCCAAACCAGCCTGCTTGACTTGCTTGAGGGCAAGCTGGGAAAGGGTGCGTTGAGGGAGTCACAGCCCAAGCTTCCTTCATCCACACCCAAGCTTCCTCCTGCCCCACCTAAGCCTTTGCCTGCACAGACCAGGTCGTTTACCATTCCGCCTATCTCAGATCCTCGGCTTGAGTCCTCTGATTCGAAGAGGAAGAGGTCTTCCAAGGGCAAAGACCCAGCGGATGGGGGGAAATCTCGTTCCTCCTAAAAAGAAGGTGAAGCCCGCCGACCCTCCAAGCAGCTGAAGATTGATGGTTAGGGCAAAGGGAAAGAGGTTGTCCAAGTGTCCGAGCCCCAGGCCTGGCTGCCCGCTGCCATGCTTCACGGGAAGCCTCTGATGGATGACGCCACTCTCAGGGACTTCTGAGGGGGCGAGGGGGCTCGCGTAGCGGATGCCCTTGAGAGGTCCCTCCTCCTCCCCGTCGACATGGCTGAGCTGGGGTGCATGAGGAGGCAAGAAGTGGCCCGCAACCTCAAGAGGTACCTGGGCATGGTAAGACTTCTGATACTTATTCCACCGTTTGAATTTTGTTGCTCAGTACTTATCTTACGGTGCTTTTGTTTTGGTTTGCAGGCTATCCGGGCCGCTTTTAGGCTAGACGAGGAGGTCGACAACCAGGGTAAGGCTTTGGATCAGGAGCGCCATAAGTACTTGAGTGCCGCGAGTATCCGAGAGGTTATCTTTGTTGTTCCTGAGGCTGGCTCCGCCTTACAAGTGACAGATGAAGGCCAGACTGATGCTGCTGAGGGCTTAACTTCAGCGGATAAGCCTGTTAAGGAGACTGAGCGCCATAGAACGTTGAAGGGGGCGGGAGCTGGTAGCCAAGAAGTGCCCCAGGATGTGGTGAAGCCTCCTGCTAACTCCCAAGCCGTGCCAGTCGTCCCTCAGATCCCTCATACTGAGGAAGGGTCCTCAGAAGTAGCCTCTCTGAGCCAGAGTCCCGTGGTACCAGTAGAAACCCTCTAGCAGACTCCTCAGGACAAGCTGTCTACAGAGTTGGGGAAGTAGGCCACCTCGCCGGGCTATCCCATTCTGATGGCTTGGGCCACTCTGATTTTGTTGTTGTTGTCTGTTTTGTTGTTTGTTTTTTTTTTTTTTTCATTTTATTTCGCCTTTTGGCTTGGCGTCATTGTAACGGAACTATATACTTTCTCTTATAATATATTCAGTTATTCGTTTTTAGTTCTTCGGATGATGCTTCCTTTTACCTGTTATACTTTGATGTTTTGCTCAATATCTTAGTCATGGCTGGGACTTAGTCTTGTGAAGTAATTGGCTTTCCCACAAGTTTGGGTCCGAGGACCACGCCACATCTTGGTTCTATCTGATGCTTTTGTTCTTCTGTAAGTAGCTAGTTTCCCTATAGGCTTGAGTCCGAGGACCATGCAAGGCCTTGGTTCTGTCTAACGCTTGTATTCTTCTGTAAGTAGCTAGTTTCCCCATAGGCTTGAGTCCGTGGACCATGCAAGGCCTTGGTTCAGTCTAGTACCCAAGTGCTCTTTGCTGTGGTTTGTTTCCCCAGAGGCTTGAGTCCGTGGACCATGCAAGGCCTTGGTTCAGTCTAACACTTATATTCTTCTGTAAGTAGCTAGTTTCCCCATAGGCTTGAGTCCGTGGACCATGCAAGGCCTTGGTTCAGTCTAGTACCCAAGTGCTCTTTGCTGTGGTTTGTTTTCCCAGAGGCTTGAGTCTGAGGACCATGCAAGGCCTTGGTTCAGTCTAACGCTTGTATTCCTCTGTAAGTAGCTAGTTTCGCCATAGGTTTGAGTTCTTGGACCATGCAAGACCTTGGTTCAGTCTAGTACCCAGGTACTCCTTACAGTGGTTAGTTTTCCCATAGGCTTGAGTCCGAGGACCATGCAAGGCCTTAGTTCAGTCTAACGCTTATATTCTTCTGTAAGTAGCTAGTTTCCCCATAAGTTTGAGTCCTTGGACCATGCAAGGCCTTGGTTCAGTCTAGTACCCAAGTGCTCTTTGCTGTGGTTTGTTTTCCCATAGGCTTGAGTCCGAGGACCATGCAAGGCCTTAGTTCAGTCTAACGCTTATATTCTTCTGTAAGTAGCTAGTTTCCCCATAAGTTTGAGTCCTTGGACCATGCATGACTTTGGTTCAGTCTAGTACCCAGGTGCTCCTTGCAGTGGTTAGTTTTCCCATAAGCTTGAGTCCGAGGACCATGCAAGGCCTTGGTTCAGTCTAACGCTTGTATTCCTCTGTAAGTAGCTAGTTTCCCCATAGGTTAGAGTCCTTGGACCATGCAAGACCTTAGTTCAGTCTAGTACCCAGGTGCTCCTTGCAGTGGTTACTTTTCCCATAGGCTTGAGTCCGAGGACCATGTAAGGCCTTGGTTCAGTCTAACGCTTATATTCTTCTATAAGTAGCTAGTTTCCCCATAGGTTTGAGTACTTGGACCATGCAAGACGTTGGTTCAGTCTAGTACCCAGGTGTGCGAGGCGCGCCCTCATTAATATCCTCGTGGATTAATGCAGATCCAGCGGCTGTAGGCTTCTTTGGAATTCGGGCAGGATTAATGTCGCTGAAAATTCCTCTTTCGAATTCTGGGTGGAGCAATTCCCACCAAACTTTGCCCTCTATATAAGGCTTTCTGGGGGAGTCGTCCTTCCACACTTCACAAATCCTCCAGTCAAACAGGAAGCATGATTCTCCCACCCCCTAAGCCCTTTCAATAACCTCGCCAGGATTGTGATCAGAGCTTGGCGGAATGGGACGGCTCTGGATGAGGGCGGAGGCAAGCAAGCTAAGGGTCCTCCTCCCTCGGTTGAGAACTGCTGCGGTTGTGGTCCGCGTCAGACTTCCGGCGCGGCAAGGCTTGGGCATCATCCTGGTGGTATCGTGCCTGGTGGTTAGGAGGGAGGTCCATGAAGCACATAACGCTCTTCTCCGGCGCGCGTCCATGCCTGCCCTTCAAGCTGGTGGTGCCTCGCTCCCAGCTTATCTGCCGGTGGAGGCTTGCAAGATTACGTCATGCTTGGTGCCCGAATGTTGCCGCCTCCAATGTCCAAGCATCACGAGGCTGGGGGAGCATCAAGAGAACATCATGGGGCGGGGCCGTCGGGCGCCTTTGCATATGTTCCTCTCTTCTCGTCGGTACCACCCACACCGGCCCGGGGGATGCTGGTAGCCTTGAAGCAAGCCTGCCTCAGCCCATTTTTTTTTAGGGTTAGCTCTTGAACAAGTCCGTCTGGGCCTCTGTTTGTATAGTTGGCTTTAAAACAAGCCTATCTGAGCCTCTGTTTGTATTGTGTACTTACTTTTACTTAATAAAATGCTGCAATGTTTAATCTCTTTTCGTTTTCTTTGAATCTTCTACTTTTTTGCAATCACTTTTTCTTGTGCAAACGCGCCACTGTGAACCTTCCGTAAACTAGCTATCTAGGAACGACTGTTCGTTGCGCCTGCTAGTGCATAAGTTCTCCCCACAAACGGCATTAATTGTAAGGACCGAGTTTGAGCACTTTTGCTATTGAGAGAGTGGACTCAAGCCCAGTTAGCCCAGTAAAATGAATTTGTAGAAAGCGGGTTTAAGAACTAGGCCCTAATAAGCGGGCAACATCCAGTGTCCGTCGGAGGCGGTTTGGCCAAGATTGTCCTCCTAAGTCTTTCCTTGGCACCGGTCCGAGGAGCTTGGTATTGATCTTGCTCCCAGGGGCTCCTTCGGGGAAAAGGCCCCTTTCTGATCTCTTTCTCCTTCTTATATATAGTCCTCTTTTTCAACCTCTCCCTTCTACTTGTTGATCATCCACGCTTCTTCCTTCTGACAGCCCGTCCTGTCAGCCACTTTCCCAGTACCCCCGTGAGTTGCAGCAACCAAGGCAGCCCTTTCCAGAGGTCACATCTCCATTAATGCGGCTAGGGGGTTAGGTGAGCGCATTTAGTGTGGAGGTGACAGCTTATCCTGGACGTGTTCCCCCACCACGCTGCTATGGCTGACGTGTCGGCCTCGGTTGGCCGAGGATAGTATCATCCTCGGCAGGGTTCCTGGCCATTAAGACCTTCGCACTCCTTACTTGGACTTTTCATCCTCCTCAGCATGGGCCTTGGGCCGAATATAAGATGGGCCGGGGTTGCCAAATCATTAGGCCCCACAACATCTATTGAAGTATTAAACAGAAACTAAGTTATGTCAGGTCCTCGAACCGCAAACTTAGTGAAAATTAATACACTATGACATCTATTGAAGTATTAAACAAAAACTAAGGTATGACAGATTGTTCATACAACAAACTTAGTAGGAATTAATACTTTTTAAGTAGGGTCCGTGCAATTAAAATTGTGTATCAAAGCAAACTCCATGAGCATCACTTAAAGCATTTTAAGGTGCTCAGTACCTCCTTGGGTTAAATATTTAGAATACTTTATCAAATGTGGACACTTTTTAATGAATTAAAAGCAAGCCTTTGTAGGGCTGTGGAGTTCACTGTTATAGTCTACTTTGATTTCTAATTAGCATACAAGTTTTCCCTTATAGTATCAGATTTTATTCTTCTGTAGCCTGGGATCATGTAAAAACAAAGAATATTCGTGCAGAAAATTATACAAGTGATAGATAGAGCAGCAACATCTCACATAAATTTGGAAAGGGAAATATACATCACAATTAAAAATATCCTCAAAAAAATAATTTAAAAAAAAATGAAATGGAAAATAAGGAGAATTTAACTACGTTAACTATGGTTTTAATTTTATTTGGAGCTTGGGTTGGGGGGTTTTGCCAGTTGCTTCAGGAGGAACATCTTTCTCTTTTTCCTTTGGAACTTCTCCAGCAAGCAAGATGGTTGAGGCTAAAGCCTGTTCAAAGCTTTGAGAAGTTGTTCCATCCTTAGGTCCCTCTGCTGCTTTGTCCGAAGAAATATCTTTTGCAACTTCAGGTTGCTTCTGCTGGTTGAGAGATGAAGGATTCTGAGTTTGTGCTTTTTTGGCCGAATCTGCAACTGTGGAGGATGCCTCCTTTTGTTGAGAAGAAGAGCCTGAGACTCGTATAGCCGGAGGGAAATAAATGTTTTCTGGCCTTCTCAACTCGGAAGAAGATTCAACCCCAACTCGGTTGAGAGCTTCTTCCCAAGTCTAGGCACAGTATGCCCGATATACGGCGGGCACCTCAGCCCAGAAGTTATCCTCAGTCTCAGCAACGTCGACATCGTATCCATGTTGTTCGGCTTGTTCTCTTTCTTTTTCAGCCTCTGCCTTTGCTTTCTCAGCCTCAGCCTTAGCTTTTTCAACTTGGTTTCTGAGTCTTTGGGCTTCCTTCAGTTGTTTCTTCAGAGTTGATATCTGTTCCTTGGAAGTTGCCAGCTGGTCATTAGCATCGCACAGATGTTTCCTCTGGTCCTCGACTTGCCTTTGGGTGTTCTCCAAAGCTGAATCAGCACTCTTTCGAGCGAGTTCTTCCTCGGCTAACTTTTTCTTCAGCTATACGTTGCTTTGTTCAGCAATGGTGAGTGTTTGCACAGATGTGGCTCGTTTCTTCCTCTCATCGTCTATTTGCTAGTAGCAAGAATTGGTTATCTCCTCCAGCCTGAAAGTGGCTTGAACAGCCTAGAGGAAAAAGAGTTAGAGATGCAATAAATAAAGTTGCATGTGTGACATTTATAATTAAAGAAACAAAGCAAGAAGGGTATCATACCATGCCCAAATATCTTTTAGTATTCAGGAAAATCTCGTTCTTTTTTATGCCTCTTAGCTCGGCCATATCCTTGGGAAGTAGAAGGGTTTCCTCTAAGGCCGAGGCAACGTGGCACCCAATTCCGCCGTTGAAATCCCTAATCGATGCATCTTCCCTCAGGGGCTCACCACCGAGCATGGGTGCAGGGAGCCAAGCCTCGAGTTCCGAGGACTGAGTTGTTGTCCTTTCTACTACTCGTTGAGGCCTATGGCTAACCTTCTGCTGCTTCGCAGCTCGTTGAGCCTCGTCTTCCCGAGTCAGACGAGATCTCCCAGTCTCCACCACTTCCTTATCTTTCGACTCTCTCCTCCTCTTCGGATCATTAGGTTCGACCCCAGTTGGTTGAAGTGGTTGAGGAGGGGGAAGAGGGGATTTGGAAGGATGGGGAGGGGGGAGTTTGGGTTGAGATGACTTCCCCGGCGCACCCTTTCTAGGCTGGCCTTCGATCACGTCCATCAAACTCCTCTAGCTCTTTCTCTGGATGCCCATTTCGTCAGAAATCACCTCGAGAAATAGGGGTTGATTGAATACTTCAAATTCGTCTACAGAATCCAACAATTCTACAACTCCCTATGAAGTTTGTTCTTCTTCTCTTTCTTCTTCCTCCTTCCCTTCCTAAGGAATGGAATGCGACGAAGAAGCTCCCACAAAAGGAGTGGCCATAAATAGCGGTTGAGTAAAAGGTGTACCTTCAGGAATCAGAACGTCCTCGGGAACAAGAAATCCTTCAAAAGCTACACTGATGCGGTGAAGCTGAGGATCTTTGGCTTTTATCACGCACTTGGGAGCTTGAAATGCTGTGGAAATCGGTTTATACCCAAGGATTATGTGTGCTGCCCTTAGTTGACCGTCAGATGGGTTCACATACACCTCGGATCGCAAGATTTTATCTAAACTCTCCCTGTTGACTAGTCTGAACTGAGGTCTGGTAGCGTGCTTGTCTGCAAAGTCATTAAAACAGGAGGAAAACTTTGTCAGAAATAAAGATAACTTGAACTAGAGAATACAATCCAAACTATATAGGCTTATAGCCAAAAACCCCACCTGGTTTTCCCTCTTTAGTCGGACAGGGTAAACCGTCGTGCCATTCCCTAGAAAAGATTAAAAAGTCATCTTTTAGGCCCTTATTCGATGTAGGGAGACATTGGATTAACCTTACTTCAGGGTGCCTAGACTTAAGATAGTAGCCCTGACCCTTCAGATGGTTAAGATTGTACATCCAGTTCACGTCGTGATGGGTCAGGCCTAAGTTCATCCTCGCATTTAGGGCTTCTATTCTCCCTAACACCCTGAACATGTTTGGGGCATATTGTGTGGGAGATAACCTAAAGAATCTAAGATAACTTCTAGTGAGATTACCCATAGGAATAGTCATCTCTCCCTTTATAAAGGCGATCATAGGGATAACCACTTCTCCTGTTTTCCTATCGTTTACCCACGTTTCTGGGGAAGCATATCTCATACCCACTGTTGGGGGAATCCTGTACTTAGCTCTAAATATCTCTATATCCTCCTCAAACTCAACCAGACTCTTGAACCTACCCATTTTCTAAAAATCGTGAAGAAAAATTAGTAAAAAGGATTGAGGGCTAAAAAGGGTTAAGGAAACTTACAGGTTAAAAAAGGAGGTCCTCGGACATACTCTCGATATTTATGAGAGCGTGGAGAGGTGAGAAAGAGTGACAGGTTCAATGAATACATGCCTAGATAATGTGATTTTTGTAACTAGAAAGAGAATTGATTTGAAAAGCTATTTATAGGGGCGCAGAAATTGTAAGCGGGAAAAATCCCGCTCATAAATACTGAAGGTCCTCCACCGTTAGATTTACATCTTGCTGTTGAATGTGGGGGACAAAGAAGCCGTCATCATTTAATAATGGCGTGCTCCTGACGCCAAAACGTCAGGAGCGTGCCTTGGGTAGGTAGAAAGGCATTCTGGAGATTAGGAAAGTCCACGAAAGGGGTGAGGGCAAGATATCAAAATCTCCCTTTTTCCGAGGTGACAAAAAGCGAGATTTTGAGGGGCTATTGTGGGGCCGGTTATCCAAAAATGTGATGTGGAAATCGTAGGAAATGGGCTTGTGGCCCAACGGCCTAGTCCGAGGACATTCACTTATCCGAGGATAGTTAAAGAAAGATATTATGGGAATAGTATAAGAAAAAGGGATGAAAATCATATACAGTGGCCCAAAAGGTGTCCGAGGATAAGATCCACCTCGAATACCATGGTCCGAGGTGGATGTAACTATTTTACTATTCAGGATACTCAGCAAAGTTATATTAGAACTGGAAAGTGAATATAGAACAAAGGAGGAACCGAGAGAGATAACAAATATCTTCTCAAGCTACTACCTCCACATTAAATGCTTCCCAACTAACTCTCTGGCTGCATTAATGTGGAGGTGATACCTGAATAGTATCCAAGCAGCCTTATGGCTGCTGAACGAAGGTTCTGAGAGGTACTGGATGGGACAGAAAGGACTTCTCAGACTAGAACTTACACGTGTACGGTGAAAATGGGATGAGGAACGTGGTATATAACCTGAAAGTGGGTGACATTAAAGGGGACTTTTTTGGAAAAAAAAAAAAAAGAGAAAAACAAGAGAACCCAGATACATATCCCCTGAGACCTAGCCGATGAGAGTTTTTATCGTTTGGTTAGTTTGAAGCGTCCTTTGCTACGCAATGATCATGACCTTTTCTACCGAATGGAACTAGTTCTTTCACCAACTCTCTAAAAATTTATTGTTTGGGCTTGTTGGGTTAGAAACCCATCCCTATTCTTGGTCCAATCCAATTTGAGTCCCTACAGATAGGGAGGAGGGATTCAATTCTAGTTCTCTTAATAATAAAAAAGGTAGGTTATGCCATTGAGTTAAAGGCTCTTTATAATCATTTGAATTTTTGAAAAAAAAAAAGATTTTTTTTTCTTTACTTGAATTGTTTTCTCTTTTTTTTTTTTTAAGGAAAAGATAGCGCTTATGAATGAAATATGTGAGAAAAAAAAAATATTCTAGTGAAAAAAAAAAAATAGAGATTGGATCAAGATGAAAGTTAAAAAACAATTCAAGGAGCATCTAAATCAGAATGAAAGCAATGGCACAAGCTGTGGTCAATGTTAAATTATTACTAATTTTACTACAAAAATGTTTACAAACTGACCTAATAATCAATGTGATTGATGTCACAACATAATAAATAAGTGTTTTATTTATTTATTTTTTTGTTAATTGGTAACATATCAGCTTGTAAAGCTTATGTAATATATCTCTAGCATTACTCAAATTCTATTGGTTTTTGCACTAGTTAAATCAAAATCCTTTGCTAGGTTAATTAGCTATAATATTAAGACTGTATAAGGTCTTTTAGAATTTGATGCAATTTTAACTTACATGAGCATTGTTTTTTAACTCTCTCACCTTGCAATATATAACGAGCAATTTTACCTACACAAAAAATTTCACTAACATTTTTTACAATAGTAAAGTTGACAAGCTTTTATTAGTTTTCATCTGAACTCACCATTGACATAAATTTTTCACATACCATTAACAATTTGCCACATCATCTGGGCTCATGTCACTTTTGTGTTTATAGACTTTCTCAAATATAATTCTTTGTTTCTTCTAAATATGTTACATTTATATTGCTACAGATCTTGTAAGTCTAGAAGTCTAGTAACCTTGGAGATCTTCATTTTGGGGGGCAATGCTTTCAATGGTTCATTACGGATTCAATGTAATAAGATTTTCTTTTTATTAAATCATATGGTTAAATTGCCTTTGGTTGCATGTCATTAAAACATGTCTTATATATACACATGCAACTATGTCAATTTAGATATCTCCTCAACACAAATGGTAATTGTTTTATTTTTGTGTATGTAGATTTCGAATCTTTTGATAGTTTGGAGATTTTAGATTTAAGTTGGAATGGATTTACTAGAAATCTTCCTCATTCTATAAGGGCACTATCCTCTCTCAAATCTTTATCCTTGTCCAGTAATTACCTTAATGGCTCTTCACCAACTCAAGGCAAGTATTTCATCAAGATTTTATGTAAAGACGTATTCCTATCCTCATTGGAGTACACTAGGAAGTGCCATCCAACCATAAGTAAGTCGAAGAAAATTATGTCAAAACTTTTAAATTGATGTGTTACTAGTCTTAGAATTCTATGTTATTCAAAACATTTTATATATTATGTTATTTAGATGATACCAAATTACCAATCATATTCATTATCATCTAAGTTTTAAGCTTTTTGTAGTAACATTGGTAATAGTTTTAGCATTTTTCTCTTAAGTTATTTCTATTTTTGCAGGTTTATGTGAATTGAAGAAACTTGAAGAGTTAGATCTTAGTATGAATTCTTTTGAAGGGACCCTTCCTCATTGCCTAAAAAATTTGACATCTCTTCAACTGTTAGATCTCTCGAAGAACCATTTCAAAGGGAACATTTCATCTTTAATAGTTGGTCTGACATCTCTGAAGCATACTGATCTTAGTTATAATCTTTTCGAGGGTTTATTCTCATTTGACACATTTGCTAATCATTCCAAGCTTGAATTCGTTCGAATTATATGTGATAGCAAGAAGCTTGATATCGAAACAGAAAATTCAAGGTGGGTACCTTTGTTTCAGTCGGAGTTCCTTGTGCTATATAATTGTACTCTGAACAAGCTCTCCAATCAAATGCCTACATTCCTCCTTTACCAGCACAACTTCAGAGTGCTTGATCTCTCTCACAAACAATTGAAAGGACAATTCCCTAGTTGGTTGCTTGAGAACAACAAAAGGCTAGTATTGTCTCTCTTAAGAATAACTCTTTCTCAGTCATTTCCATGTGCCACTCAATCTTGGCTTTGCTAGTTTGATGGATGTGTCGGACAATCAGCTCATTGGATAGCTTCAAGGAAATACAGGAAATGTTCGACCCAACATATCATATCTAAACTTATCCAAAAACAATTTTGAAGGTTGTCTCCCACACTCAATTGGTAACATCTAACATGAGTCTCTTGGATGTATTAGATGTGTCCTTCAACAACTTCTCAAGAGAAGTACCAAAGGAATTGCTTGCAGGTTGCTTAAAATTGCTGGTTTTGAAGTTATCTTATAATAATTTCCAAGGACATTTATTTTCAAGCAATTTTAACTTAAACAATCTAGAGGTTTTGAGAATAAATGACAATAAGTTCTCTGGAACTTTGTCAAATGTGTTATCCAAATGCTCTTGTTCCCTAAGTTTCTTGGATGTCGACAATAATAGCATGGTTGGTAAGATTCCTAGTTGGATATGTAACCAAACAAAGCTTGCTCTACTACTCTTGCGGGATAACTTTTTTAGTGGTCAGATTTCTTGTGAAACAACTTCATTGATCTTTCTAGACCTTTCTCATAATCCTTTTTCGGAGTCTTTACCTTCATGGTCACCTAAGGGGTCTCTTAATCACATACATTTGGAGGAAAACTTCTTTTTAGGATCAATACCAAAAGCTTTTCTAAATGTGTCAGGTCTTTTGTGATTGGATATTAGTCACAACAAGTTGTTGGCAAAATTCCTAGTGCAATTGGTAAACTTTCTAGCTTGAAAATTCTTTTACTAAGAGCAAACCGGTTAAGTGGAACTATTCGAACAAATTTATGTCAATTGGTCAAAATAAACCTAATGGATCTCTCTAGCAACTTCTTTTTTGGGTCCATTCCTCATTGCTTTTGTTAGAGATATATATTAGACATATTAGCCCAATGTAATAGGCCCAAACCCATTCCTGCTTGTATTAGTAGTCTAGGGTTTAGTCGCCTATATATACTCATGTTAGGGTTCATTGTAATACAGGTTTTGTACTACACTCTTACACAATAAAGATGTAGCCCTTAAGGGATTCCTCCGTGGATGTAGGCCGACAAGGCTAAACCACGTAACCCTCGTGTTCTCGATGTCTTCATCTTCCGCATCCACTCTAGCATATACAACATCGTATAACACATCACGTTGCTAATAATGTTATTTAACAAAGACATTACCTTTGGGAAGAATCATTCTTATGAGTTCAGCCCTAATTATGTAATAATTATGACATCTACGAAATATGGAAGTGTCTCGGAGGATAGTATGCCTCTAGTAGTTTTTGATGACTATAAATCAACAGAAGAAGTTAACTTCATTACCAGAAACTTGCTTAACTCTTACAAGGATAACATTCTAAATTACATGTCTGGATTGGATTTGTCTTGTAACAACTTAATGGGTGAAATCCCACTTGAGCTTGGAAAACTTTCTTCTGTTCGAGCACTGAACTTGTCTCACAATCAATTGATCGGTTCCATTCCACAAACATTCTCAAACTTGGTTGAATTAGAAAGCCTGGACCTTTCTTACAATACTTTGAGTGGACACATCCCTCTAACACTTATTGAGTTCCATTTTCTAGCAGTGTTTAGTGTTGCTCATAACAACTTATCAGGTAGGACACCAGAAATGAAACAACAATTTGGAACATTTAGCGAGAGCAACTATAAAGGAAATCCCTTTCTTTGTGGTCTACCATTGGATAAAAAATGCACTAGTATAGATGATTTGCCTCGGATGCTGACAAAATCCTCAAGCATAGGTGATGGGAAATGGTATGAAGTAGATCAAGTGGTTTTCTATGCCAGCTTTTCAGTATCATACATCATGTTCTTTCTGGGAGTTATTATTGTTCTTTATATTAGTACTTATTGGCGACTGCGATGCTTTAATTTGATTGAGTTTTACTTGTATGCTTGTTATTATTTTGTTTCTGATACTCTACGGGGGTTATCAAACCGTTTGTATAATTAGGCTATGGATTTCCAAGACTTAAATGTTAGGCAACTCTTGTTGTAGCAAGCTTTACATATATGCATATCAATAATGAAAAATGATTTCGAAAGCTAGACAAGATGTTCACTTATACATTTCGAATACAAGAGGATTTATATTCATACATTTCCACCTTGTTATTTTTCTTATTTTAGTCTTATTTTTTATTATTATTATTTTGATATAAGATAGAAATTCTACACTAGCCTAATCTAAGTGTATATGTGTGTGAAGCTCCCTTCTGGAGACTTGAACCCCGACCCTTGTCTCCTCCACACCTCACAAGTACTTATTCTTGTGGGATTGAGCATTATTGTACACTAGAACCTTGCTTTGCAAAACAAGATACTAAAAATCATGTTGTGACCTTGGTCTTACTCATAGTTACTGACTTTAAGTCATGATTTCAGTTCAAAATCTAAAATTTGTGTACATTGTATGTAACAAGTAGTGTATAATAGACACTACCTTTTAATTTTTCCCTTACTCTATGTTTGGATTGAAGGAGAGGGACTTTCAACCACCTCCCATCTACTGCTTTCTTTTTTCCCTCCGTTCCAAACAAACGCTTAATCTTGTCAATTATATCTTGATAGTTAAATTCAATTGCATTTAATACCACAATCAGTTTCCTCGTTTCAAATGATAGTCTTTATAATTTTGGAATCCATATCGAGTAAAATAGTTATAGATGACTAAGATTAAAAAAAAAAAAAAACTTAAAGATTATTAACTTTTCGTCTCAACCCATCGAAATTGATGTGGCTTAGCATTGACCAATCATTTGGGAATAAGAGTCCTTCCCTCTATTACTATGGCTAAATTAAAAAAAAGGTGTCATGTGCCTATTTTTTTTTTTTCATTTTAAATTTTAGTTATTTTATGAGGAAAAAAAAAGTAATTAGTGGAGTGAAAAGCCGAACAAAAAAAAGGAAGACAAAAATATTTGTATTCACACTATTAAATACAAGAAAGAAAATCTAAACAGTAAGCAGTGAAAGTGTCATTTTTTATTTTTTATTTTCCCAAACATTAAGTTTGGACCAAAACGACGACGTGCAATGAAAGCTATTAAAACAACCAGGGTCCAAACTCAAAAACAGAGTCAGATCCCAAATCTTCTTCACTATCGAAGAAAAAAAAAGAAAGAACTCTCTAGGGTTTAAGCTCAACACGCAAATCTCTACCAGGTACTCTCTCTTTCTCTCTGCAAAACCCTAATTCCGTACAATTTATGTCATATTTCTCTACTTTGATTCCATGAATTGACATTTTCATTTCTGTATATGTATTACTCTGCTGTTATTGTTATTGTTTTGTTCGTTTTTGGAAGTTAAAGATTTTTGTCTGTTTCGTTGGTATTAGTGTTTGGGAGTTCGGGTTAGATTAGCTTTTTGTGGTTTATTTGAATTTCTTTTGGGGGGTGAGGGGACGGTTTAATACTTTAGCTGTCTGTTTGGTTGCTGAGAAAGTTTTTAAGTAATGGATACAGTAAAATGGTTGAATATTAGGTATTCTGGGTTTAGCTTGAAGACTGGGAAAAAAAAAAGAGGAAGTTTCGTTATTTAGTTTTGAATCTTAGTTATCATATTGGCTTAGTTTGTTTCCATGAATTGGCATTTTCCTTTCTGTAAATGTATTACTCTGCCGTTTGGTTTCTGAGAACCTCAATAACTGAGCTTGATTTACCTTATTGTTTGATTGGAAGTTTAGATTTTGGTCTGTTTTGCTGTTCTTAGTGTTGTGGGGCAGTTCGGATTGGATTAGCTTTTTGTGGTTCATTTGAATTTCTTTTGGGGGTGAGGGGATGGTTTAATGCTTTAGCTATCTGTTTGCTTGCTGAGAAAGTGTTTAGGTCATGGAAGAAGGTTGAATATTAGGTATATTGGGTTTAGCTTAAAGACCGAGAAAAAGGGAATTTTGATTATTTAGTTTTGAATCTTAGTTATCATACTGGCTAGTTTGATTCCATGAATTGACATTTTGCTTTCTGTATATGTATTGTTCTGCTGTTTAGTTTCTGAGAACCTCAAAAACCTCGCTTGGTTTATGTTATTGTTTTGTTCGTTTTTGGAAGTTAAAGATTTTGGTCTGTTTTGCTGTTTTTAGTGTTTTGGGGAGTTTGGGTTAGATTAGCCTTTTGTGATTTATTTGAATTTCTTTTGGGGGGAGAGGATGATTTAATGCTTTAGCTGTTTGTTTGGTTAGTGAGAAAGTTTTTGGGTAGACTGGGAAAAAAAAAGAGGAAGTTTCGTTATTTAGTTTTGAATCTTAGTTATCATATTGGCTTAGTTTGTTTCCATGAATTGGCATTTTCCTTTCTGTAAATGTATTACTCTGCCGTTTGGTTTCTGAGAACCTCAATAACTGAGCTTGATTTACCTTATTGTTTGATTGGAAGTTTAGATTTTGGTCTGTTTTGCTGTTTTTAGTGTTTGGGAGTTCAGGTTAGATTTGCTTTTAGTAGTTTATTTGAATTTCTTTTGGGGGGAGAGGATGGTTTAATGCTTTAGCTGTCTGCTTGGTTACTGAGAAAGTTTTTAGGTAATGGATCCAGTAAAATGGTTGAATAGTAGGAATACTGGGTTTAGCTTGAAGACTGGGAAAAAAAGAAGAAGAGGAATTTTGATTATTTAGTTTTAAATCTTAGTTATCATATTGGCTTAGTTTGATTCCATGAATTGACATTTTCCTTTCTGTAAATGTATTATTCTTCTGTTTGGTTTCTGAGAACCTCAATAACCGAGCTTCATTTATTTTATTATTTGATTCGTTTTTGGAAGTTAAGATTTTGGTCTGTTTCTCTGTTTTTAGTGTTTTGGGGAGTTTGGTTTAGATTAGCTTTTTGTAGTTTATTTGAATTTCTTTTGTGGGGTGGGAATGGTTTAAGTCTTTAGCTGTCTGTTTGGTTGTTGAGAAAGTGTTTAGGTCATGGAAGAAGGTAAAATGGTTGAATGTTAGGTATACTGGGTTTAGCTTGAAGACTGGGAAAAAAGGAATTTTAATTATTTAGTTTAAATCTTTTTTTTTTTATATAAGTAAGAAGAAAATATTATTAAAAAAGAAGGAATAGCAAGAAAATACAAGGAGTTCACGGTATTGAACAAAAAGACACAAGCAGCCACAAACAGCCACTAAGCTATTCTAATAGACGAAAGGAAATCCATAAGGGTAAAACAATCCGAGAGACCCCAACACCGAGACCAATCAAAGAGGGTCCGTTGGCATAAGTCTAATAACTGAATCACAGTTTTCCCCTTATCCTCGAAAGAAAATATTATTTAGTTTTGAATCTTAGTTATCATACTGGCTAGTTTGATTCCATGAATTGACATTTTGCTTTCTGTATATGTATTGTTCTGCTGTTTAGTTTCCAAGAAATTCAAAACCAAGCTGGATTTACCTTATTGTCTGATTCTTACTGGAAGTTAATATTTTTGATCTGTTTTGCTGTTTTTAGTGATTGGGGGAGTTTGGATTCGATTAGCTTTTTGTAGTTTATTTTAATTTCTTTTGGAGGTGAGGGGATGGATTAATGCTTTAGCTGTCTGTTCGGTTGCTGAGAAAGTGTTTAGGTCATGGAAGACAGTAAAGTGGTTGAATATTAGGTATATTGGGTTTAGCTTGAAGATTGGGAAAAAGAAATGGAAAAAAGTGATTTTACTTATTTAGTTTTAAATCTTAGGTACTGCATAAGAAGCCTTATTCCTTGGTTAAAAGAGTGCCAATTTTACTAAAGATTTTGTATGCAGTGTTATTTAATCTTCTTTTTTATAAACGTGGCCTGGATATCTAGATTTGTACAATAGAGTATGTTAATGGGTGCACTTGGGGAAATCATTAAGAAGGATAAAATGGGTATCAAATACATTGGGAAGCAGCTAAAGTAGCAAAAGTTAATAAGAAGTTGGGACTTTTTTAACTGAAAGTGGCTCTGACTGCCAAGAAAAAGTGGTCTGACTGCATTGGGAATTCTACCTTAATGGTTTCCCTTAGGTCCGCAATATTGCAACTGGGGTTATTGAGTTGTAGTATGTTGAAGTTGTAGGAACTTAACTATACACACAAACATAAAGAAATAGAAGAAAAATTAAATTGTATGCGGCAAAGGATATTGGAATATATGTATTAAAGTTTCTTTTTTGGTATGCAAAATTCAGGTATTTTATATACTTTTTTATTGAATGTTTGTTCCTAATTCTGGGCCTTAGGATTTTATTACTACTACAATTTACGAGTTTTACGGAGTTATATGTCTGAAAAATAAAGTATCAAGCTAAAGAGATAGAGCTAATGGATTCTTTGAGTATACCAAGTGTATTTGAAGTTTTAAACTAACAGTTGACCGGGTATACATACTCAGTTGTCTAATAACTGTGATAATTCCTTTCTCTCTGTTTAGTCTTGTTGAATGATGAACTCAGGAATAACCAGAATACATTTTCAAACTAGTAATTGATATAGCTGAATACTGTTTTTGTGTGCACATGACTGTTTATTTTTCTTTTATTTTTTTTCATTATTGGTAAAGAGATAAGATATGGTTAGTGTAGATTTTAGGTCCAAATCTTATTAAGTTAAAAAAATTAGTAAGGCCTGAATGAAAATCTAAATCAGTCCCATCTCACATCACATCTTTTTTTCTTTTTTTTTTGATAAGCCTTCTCACATCACATCTTTGTCACATTCTACCCTTACCTCGTGGTATTAGGTTTATTCTTCTTTGATCATTGTCTTAGGATTTATAAAAAGGAGGTATTGCCATTGAGGATTGAGCTCTAGCTCAAGTGGCATCTACTCTACTTTTTAAGAAGTAGGTGGTGGGTGTTTGTGTTCCAAAAAAAAACATGTCTACACGCTCATGAGTTTATGTATATTATTGTTCTATTTCCTTTTCCCACCTTAGTAAAGGAGTAGGATTTGTTAGGCTACATCTTAGGTGCAAATCTTACTAATTTGATCATTTAGCAAGATTGGAACCTAAGTCCTCATCCATTCTTTCTTACCCCTTTAACAGGATTCCGATTGACGTTTACTTTTTTTAAAAAATTGCAAATGGTCAGTCCTTGACCATCAACAACATTGTACTTGTACCTCATGGTAATAATTTTTTTACCCTTGTTTTTTCATCCCTTGGATGATTATAGTGAAACATAAAAAAAAATAATCTTTTCCTGATGCACTGTTAGGATTGATAAAAATGAACATTTCTTTTGTGTGCTTATGATTTTGTTTATTCCCTACTTGGTGTAATGGTGTAAGCAACCAACTTGAGAAAAATTAATGTTCCACACAGTGCGTCATGGACCCAAAAAAATAAAAACAATGATAGTAATCAACTGTAGAAGTATTTTTAATTTTTTATGTTTAAACTTTGTATGACTATAGTTATATTGGGCCCAATTCATTTAGTTTTGACTGCATGTATGCACTAATCAAAGTTTAACACGCACCTTGTTAACTTCGATTGAAGCATGTGATCAAATCTAAATGCTTTTCAGTTTCCTTTGTTGCTAACTAGATCATCATATCTATTTATAATGATTTATGCCTATATTTAATTGTACGGATGATTGTCAATTTTTGTGGGTTGATCATGCGATACAAAAATGTTTTTGTTGTAGTGCTTAACAAATTGATACATCTAGTGCAATGTTAAACATCATTGACAAGAATAATTAACTCTCACCCAAAAAAAAAGTGCAGAATGTAAAAATTGCTTAGTTTTACTCATTTATCATTGTCTTTGCATGCACAATGCTTTAGATTGGTTGTGACATGATGTGGGTGGAGATTCATAGTATAGAACTATAGATGAATTTTGATAATTTTCTGAGTCATACTTTTAAAGAAAGAAAAGGGAGGAGGTGGGGGGAAAGGCTGCACTAACTTTTAGTTTTTGGATATTTTTCCCTAAACTGGTCGAAAATTGGAAGTTCAACATTCTGTTCATCCAACCTTCAACCAGTTTAGGGGAAAAAAAAAATTAAAAACTAAAATAAGATAGTACAGTCTAGTTGTTGATTTTCTGTTTTACTTTATTGTGATTTTGATTTTCTACTTTTATCTTGTTTAACCATTGACTTTATGAGGTATCAGAAAAAATGAAAGAAAATTATTGTCAATGTAGGATGTAGTCATGTAATCAGTTAAACTTATTTCATCCTGCTTTATTTAACATGGATGACTAATTTCTTTAGTTTTTATATCAGGATAAACGCCATAAAGATTAGATTTATCACTGGTTAGAGAAAGTAAAAGACAAAATGGAAGTTATTCCGTCAGGGGGTGAAAATGCTTTGTCTACAGTTGGTCCAAGGCCAATGGAATGGTCTACTGTCCCATATAGTGCTCCTCAAGCACCTGGGCCAAATGGAAAACAGCGGACATCAAGTTTGGAATCGCCAATCATGTTGCTGACAGGCCATCAGAGTGCCATATACACAATGAAGTTCAATCCTGGGGGAACAGTTGTTGCATCTGGGTCTCATGACAAAGAAATTTTTCTGTGGAATGTGCACGGGGATTGCAAGAACTTCATGGTCTTAAAAGGGCACAAGAATGCAGTTTTGGATCTTCATTGGACCACTGATGGATCACAGATAATATCAGCCAGCCCTGACAAAACGCTGAGGGCGTGGGATGTTGAAACAGGAAAACAAATCAAGAAAATGGCAGAACACTCCTCGTTTGTGAATTCATGCTGTCCTTCTCGGAGAGGGCCACCACTTGTTGTTAGTGGATCTGATGATGGAACTGCGAAACTGTGGGATATGCGTCAGAGGGGTGCCATTCAGACATTTCCAGATAAATACCAAATCACAGCTGTCGGTTTCTCAGATGCATCTGATAAGATCTTCACAGGTGGTATTGACAATGAAGTAAAGGTATGGGACTTGCGCAAAGGTGAAGTTACAATGACACTTCAAGGTCATCAAGATATGATAACAGGAATGCAGTTGAGTCCTGATGGCTCCTATCTTCTTACAAATGGTATGGATTGCAAACTCTGCATATGGGATATGCGTCCATATGCACCACAAAATCGGTGTGTAAAGGTAATGGAAGGGCACCAACACAACTTTGAAAAGAACTTGTTGAAGTGTAGCTGGTCACCTGATGGAAGCAAAGTCACTGCTGGGAGTTCAGATCGGATGGTATACATTTGGGATACTACATCTAGACGCATCTTGTATAAGCTCCCTGGCCACACTGGTTCAGTCAATGAGTGTGTCTTCCATCCCAGTGAACCTATTGTTGGATCTTGTGGTAGTGATAAACAGATTTATTTGGGGGAGATCTAAGAATCGCAACTAGAAGAACTTACACCTTAGTGACTGTTATTTCAGCTAATTGTTGGCTCTGTAAGTGCCCTTCAAAGACTTTCGAAAGGTTGTATTCGTATCTCTACTGTAGTTCCCCAAGTTGACTTTTGGTATCCTTATTGGCAATGTTGGAAGATTATGTTCCATTTTGGAAAATTGATTCTACATGTATTTTGGCATCTGTGAATACATCTAGGTTCTATGATCACCTCCCACATTCCTTTATTCCAATCAAAAGTCAATACCTTATTGGGAGGAATTTTTGTAGAAAATCCTAGGCAATTTTAAGGGGACTTGTCACTCACAAATTAAAGGCCATGAAAAAAAAAAAAAAAAAAAAACCTGAAAAAAACCCGATACTGAGGGTCGAAGTCTAACTATAATCTCATCCAAAAAAATGTAAAAGATCTTGCATGCTAGTTTCTATATTTTCTTCTAGTGTGATCGGTGAAAAGATTATATATGTATATTTATACTCCTATTTAAGAAGTTGCCCCTGTGTGGATCAGATATTTTTTTTGTTCTAAAACACCCTTACACCTGGACAAAATTGGAGGACAATTAAGTAAAATTATATTTCTAACTTTTAAACAATCCACTACAAAATAACTTCACATCCACTAAACCACTACTACTAAAATTCAAATTTGCTACAAACACTCTTATCAAAATCTGGCAATCAACTATCCTCTTCTTCTTCTTCTTTTCTTTTCTTTTTTTTTTTTTTAAAAAAAAAAAAAAAAAAAAAAAAAAAAATCTCTTTTGCAGGATCTCCTCTTTTTTCCCTCTCTTACACGTTAAGTTGCTTTTTTTTTTTAAAAGCCTTACTTCTTTTTATGAGGGAAAAAACCCTTATTCTTATCCTTTTTTTTTATAATTATTATCTTTATCCCATCATTAAAAAAAATTCTTTTTTGCAAGATCTTTTTTTTTCCTCTCCTTCACGTTAATTTGGTTTAAAAAAAAAAAAAAAAAAACAACTCTTTACTTTTTTTTTTTCCCCTTATCCTTATACAAAAAAAAACTCCATCAGAAAAACTCTCCACGTGTTCCTTGGGATAACTGGCCCACCAGGCTAATAGACAGCCCGGCCCGTTGTTATTGAGGCCCATGGGTAGCTTACTAGCCTAGTGGGTCAGGCCATGGGCTAGTTTTTATGCCCATGGGTACTTGGTGGGCTAGCCTAGTAGCCCAACCCAATAACTCATAATTCATAACAAAAATATATAGGAGGAAGGATTGATCTTGAGATATTATAGATGAATTTTTTAAGAAAACTTCTTCAACCACTAAGATACTTAAAGTAATTGTGCTAAACTTAGTTTACTAAATATATATTATTCTAGTAGTTTAGTAAATTTGAATTAACCATTTGACATTTTTTTTTATTAAAGATAAAAATAAAAAACTATTTAAACCCTTAATAAAAAAACTAAATAGGTTTCCATCAACAAAACAAAAAATTAAATAGATTTGACTGTAAAAAAATTTGTACTCCCTCCGTCCCATTTTTTTTGTCCTCTATTCCATTTTGAGATATCCCAAAATATTGTCCTGTTTCTAAAAATAAAAGTCATTAATTTACTAATGTTCTTATTATACCCCTATTAATTTACTAATTAAATTTTTTAATAAATTTTTTTAAGGGTAGTTTTGGGAACTTATACATTTTTAAAATGTAGACAAGACAATAAATGATGTTCCCTTAAAAAGTTTGATTTTTCAAACAGAACAAAAAAATTGGGACGGAGGGAGTAATTAAGTATTAAATTCTTTAATTCTTTCCTTTAAAAAAAATAGATTGATTATTCACTTATAAAAAATTAATTCTTTTCTTATAAGCATAATAAAATAATTTGCTAACACAAGCTCATGGGTAACCCATTAGACTCAACCTGGTAGCCCAGCTCGTAAAAGAGAAAATGGGCATTGTCCATGGGCAAGGTCATGGGCTGAGATTTTCTCTTTCGGCTCAGCCCGACTCGGCCCGTTAACTAGTTAATAGCCTATTGTGCCCATGGGCCAAGTAAAAATGGGTCGAGCTGGCCCAACCCGACCCATTGACGACCCTGACTTACAAGTTTTCAACTGACGGAGATAAATATATAAATTAAAACTCATATACTTTAAGACCCACAAATTCACATATACTTTGCTAGATTCTCTCATTCTTCTTTAGATTAAAGATATTCAGTTTAGCTCTAAATCCTCTTCTTTCTTCTTCTTCTACTTCCAGATTTGGTTTCTAAACAATTTAAACAGACTTTGTCAAAGGCTCCAACAGTTTTTTAGGTTGTATCTTTTGCAAGTTTTTATTTCTTTTCTTTTGTTTTGTTTATCATTGACTTTCTTTTAATTCTTACCTGCCATGGCTACAAAGTATTCAAGGGTGTTTGACGATTGCTTATTACCCGTTTTTGCTTGAACTGGCTACTTTGCTTGAGAAAATCTATTGGTAAGGGCTCTTTCTATTTATTTTGGCGTAGAATTAAAAACACAGTTTTTTTTTTTTTTTTTTTTTTTTTTATGGAAATTTTCCTTTATATATTTTTTTAAAGGGGATTACGCTACTTGGTAGTTTATTGGTATTGGTGAAAATATGGTGCTTGATTCTCATATTTGTGGGCACTTTTGTTTGTGGTGTTTCAACTTACTTCTTAAAATGGAACAAGTGGTTCTTGGTTTTGGGGACACAGTTTGCTGAAGATGTGTTTTTAATTTAACTTTGTTTTCTTTAAAAGTGATTTTTTTTTTAAAATTTTTATTTAACTTTGTTTGCTTTGTAAGTTGTAGAACTGGAACGTGTTTTGGGTTTGTAATCCCTTAAAACACAAACTGTTTTTTTTAATAGGAATTTTCTTTTATATATATTTTTTTCAAGGATTTTTTTTTTTAAAGGAACTGGATATAAAGCTTTTTCTTTGTTTTCCTTCATTTAACAAAAAATCACAAAAACGTTTTATTTACCCGAAGCCATTCAAAGTGTGTGTGGACAAAAAGTGTCATTCAAAGCCATTGTTAATTAAAGTTTACTCTTTTTAAAAAAAAAAATTTAATATACTTGGTTTATTCAAAATAATGATAACCTTATTTTAACCCTAACTCTTTTATCTCTTTTAGGTTGACGTGTGCACAAATTTATTGGATTGCATTGAAGAGGTATTGGAATAGAATATTAGATAAGTTCGAATGAGATTCAAACCTCACATGAAGTGGTTGTTATCTAAGAAATTGTTGTAATTTTTTTTTTTTTTATTGTAACAGAAACTATATTTAGCATTTGTATAATTTTATGTGAAATTCAATTTACATTTTTTTTATAATTATTAATTTACTACTCCATAAAAAATTACATACTTTTTCTCAAATTTAAAGGTAGATGATAAATTTTAAATTTAAGCTCTTTTTAACTTTTGTTATGGATGTGTAGTAAGTGGCTAACTTTTAGGACTAAAAAACTAAAATTTTGGATTAAACAAAAATTGATAACTGTAAGCCTTTCCTTTAACACAAAAAAAATAAAAATAAATAAATAAATAAAAACTGTAAGCCTTTTACTGTAAAAGAAAAAAAGAAAAAAGAAAAAAAAAGGTAGTTGCGAAATTTTAAATTTAAACCCTTTTTAACTTTTTATTATGGATGTGTACTATATAACTAAATTTTAGGATTAAAACACTACATTTTAGGATTAAATTTAACTTGATATTTGTCATAAATAAATATAAACCCTTTTTAACTTTTTATTATGGATGTGTACTATATTACTAAATTTTAGGATTAAATTTAACTTGATAACTGTCATAAATAAATATAAAATAACAACAACGCCGCCACCAAAATTTATTAAAAAAAAAAAAAAAAACTAAAACAACAAATATCTGAGTCTTTTACTGTAAAAGGAAAAAAAAAAATGGTAGTTGCTAAATTTTAAATATAAGCTTTATTTTTTAAAAGTTTTTGTTATGGATGTGTAATTCAAGGCTAAATTTTTGGATTAAACACTGTATTTTAAGATTAAATATAACTTGATAACTATCACAAATAAAACAACAACACACCAAAAAGAAAAAAACAGATGCATTTATGTTAACGGCATAATCAACTACACATATAACATCCTATTTCAAGTTCACTTCCAATTTAAAGATAGATAATTGCTTCTAAATTCCAAAGGGTAATTTAATTACACAAAAATTAAAAAATTAATACCCGCCTGGATTTCTTCCTCTCTCCGCACTGTTGTTTCCATTTTCAATCCTGGTGATTTAAAGATCCCTTCTTCCTGATATAAAATAAAAAAAAATCAAAATCATAGCTTTCCTAATACTCCTTTTAATTGTGCCAATATTATCTATCTATCAACTCAAGAATTATGAACCCTTTAGAATGTGTAGTAAGTAGCTGACACAAATAAATCTTAATTATTAAATCGTTCTCATTTATTGTTGTTGTATGAATCATGCTTACCTTGGCTTATGTTATGCGTATGCTTATCTTGGCTTATGTAGTGAATTATTTTACAGCTTTACTTGATGTAAATATTTCAATTTCCTACATTGATCCATCAACTTCTTCATAATAGCTTTTGTGAAGGTCACATGTATTTTGTAAGTAGTTTTATTGTTACAATTTCATTATGGATTTTTAATATATACACTATTTATAAGATTTATTCAATGGATCTTTTTTTTCCTTCCCTAAAGTTTCTTCTAATCAATAACACATTGATTACTACATAAATAAAATTGGCAAAAATGGATAATAATTATGGAATACTAACCTCTGTGCACGCATGTGAGGCTCTTCTACTAGGGGTGTGATAAGTATTATGTGTGGTGAAATAATTTTTTCATCACACCCTTAGGTTTTTTTTTTTTTTTTTTTTTTTTTTTTTTTTTTTTTTTGTGATTGGAGAACGTAGTAATCCCAAATTATAATAAATGCTCTAAATTAGCCCTTACCCAAAAAATAGAAGAGTCTCTAAGCACACGCGTGTACCCAAAAAATAGAAGAGCCTCTGAGCACGCGCGTGAGCGCGTGCTCAGAGGCTAGTATTTATTTATTTATTTACAAAGTTTCTCCAAACTTGTTTGGAGCCCCATGCTTTAACCCCCAATAGGAAGATGATGTGTGTTATTTTATTTTATTTTTTTTTTTTTTTTGTGATTGGAGAATGTAGTAATCCCAAATTATAATAAATGCTCTAAATTAGCTTTTACCCAAAAAATAGAAGAGTCTCTAAGCACGCGCGTGTACCCAAAAAATAGAAGAGCCTCTGAGCACGCGTGTGAGCGCGTGCTCAGAGGCTAGTATTTATTTATTTATTTACAAAGTTTCTCCAAACTTGTTTGGAGTCCTATGCTTTAACCCCCAATAGGAAGATGATGTGTGTTATTGTTGACTTATTTAACAACACTCAATCCAACCAACCAAGTGAGTGTTCTTTAATTCTTTAATAGGGATGGTACCATAGCTTGAAAGAATATATTGTGCTCTTGGCATTGTACACAATTTGGCCGGTTCATATTTATTAGTCCAAGGAATATGTATACAATGTTTTGTCTACATATTTAAGTTCATCACTCCAATTTCAAAAATTACACAATGTTTAATTTTTATTTTTTTATTATTTTTTAGGTTTGATTTCTTGCAATGTTTTTGACAAATTGAGGCCACTATCCAACCTCTATACATCCTCTAAACTTTAGAAAATAAAATACAAATCACAATTTAGCTATTTAGTAAGAAGACAACTAGGACGAGTAAATTCTAGAACTCAATTTTTCTACCCAAATAATTTATCATTATAGCTCATCAAGAACTTTTGCTTTCACTACAATTGTAAACAAAATTGGATTGGGTATATTTAGAGTCTGCTTGACAAAGTTTAGTCCCACTTGATGCCCAATACCACTAAAATCTAGCTTTGCTCGAACAATTCTTTTAAAGATCTGGAACATCAAAGAGTGAATAAGATTGTTTTAGTTTTGGAAGGACAACCTGGATCAATCCATCTTTCATGAAAAGATGTCTATACTTTCCAAATTTGGCCAATTCCCAACTGTTAACAATCATGCAAGTATAAATTCTTACCTTTATAAGCTAAGATGGACTCTCCTTGGTATTAGGTCTAGCTAGAATGGACCTGGTCGGATGGTGATATATTAACACCATTGTGGGAAACATCCTCTAAATAGCACTTCCATACAAGATTAATTGTGAAAACTAGTTTGGATTTTGAAAGATCTCCACACAAATAATAGAAATAAAAAAAAACCTAGAAGAAAAATAAACATTCACAGAAACAAGGATTTACGTGGTTTAGCAATAGCCTACATCCATAGGTGATGGTGTGGAGAAAATTTCACTAATTAAATATGGAGATTACAAAAGAGGTAAAAAGTCACTTTCACAAAACTCAAAGCTTACACACAAAAAACTCTCCAATATGCAGAGTTTAAGGATTCACCTAAAGAGAAGTTTTTCTACTCTCTAATCGTTGCACAGCACGGCAGCCCTCTCTTTAGTTAAAGCAACATATATATAAAAGTTGTCAAAGTCAAATAGAACTCATAGTTATGTTAAATTTTCAAGATCATGCTCCTGATGATTCCCAAAGTCTTCAATCAAGCCGTGTGGCCAAATAACCTCCTAGATAGTTTCAATCATAGCCATGTATTCCACTTCACTGGTTAATAATACAATAGTTGACTGCAGTACTGCAATATCGACCACCAACTCACTGGAGGTCAACCTCTAACTTCAGAGTAGAACAAAGATTATCCAGATCTTCTACAGCATAGTCTGAATCAACATATCCAGCTAAATGTCTTCTGAAAGCTCGAAAATGTGTTAAAAACACACGAGCTGTTTAGACCCCCAATTAAAATTACGGCTTGGTTGATTTTACACAAACTTAATACTAAGTGCGGAAACGTGTAAACACAAGCGTATAAGCAATAAGCTACTCTAATCCATAAACTAAACAACACAGCAGTATAATGGAATAAAACAAGAGTAGTGAAGAAAGATGCAAACTCAGAAAACACCAAGACGTGTTCTCGAAGAGGAAACCGAAGAACTCGGCGAAAAACCTCTCCGCCGCCCTCCAAGCGGAAATCGATCCACTAGACAATCAGTTGGGATACATGAGTGAGCAAAAGACCCTCCAAGCCTAATCTACCCGATGCACCTAAGCCCTCCAAGCTCCTACTCCAACAAGGCTTCTCGGAACCGTGTCTTGTCTAGTTCTCCGGATCCCGCAACAAGCTCCATGTTGCATCTGCCATCCTTGGCTTCTTCCAATGCTTCCCAGCAGCACCAAAACGTCACTCAACACTCTCAAGAGGTGTGGTAAGTGTTTGGGCTATCAACCTCTCAATGGTGTGGAAATGGAGAGGGAAGGGTTGAGGAGATACCACAAGCAAGTGTATAGAGAAAGGTGGGGATGACAATCTCTAATTGCAAATGTGTTTGGCTAGGGTTTTCTCTCTGAAGCCTTCCTCAACATTTGTGGGTAATGGGGGTTTATATAGGATAGGTGCAGAATGTGTGAGTCAGTCAGTACAGGCTGGCAGAACAGCATGTCTCGCGGGTGTCTCGCGGGAAGGCCTTACCCGCGAGATACTCGCGAGATACTCGCGAGAGACAGCTGTCTCCATCTGTCCTGACTCTTCGCATTCCAGCATGTGCAAGGCACATGCTTCACTTCGCGGGAAGCTTAGTCGCGACATACCCGCGAGATTCCATCAGCTTCCACTTTGCTTGAGTCTTCACACACTCTCTATCACACACCCCTTACATCAATTCCCACAACAAATACAGGGTATAAACAATTGATAGTAAATACAATCAAATTTGGCACGGAATAAAAGCCAACAAAACACATAGTTGTAAATCACAACTTTACAATCTCCCCCTTTGGCTATTCCGTGACAAAACCCTAAAACAGACTCTAGACTTAACCGTGAGTTTGGGAACACAGGCAAAACTCACTCACACTTAATTCTAGATTCTGATAAGCTCTTGAAACATATGAACAAGTAACTCCTGAAACACAACAACAAAATATTATCATTGTATGCAGAAAACTTGAAAAGCATATGGAGTATTAAGAGCATGATCAAGCAAGATGAAATAGAGAACACTAGATCATGGCAAGATCAAACAAGTAATCACTATACACAAGCAATTACTATGTTCATTCACACAAGGAATGAACATCCGGATATGCAAGATGATAAGCTCATGTGAAGAGTACCATTTGCAAATCCAACACTCAACCAATGCAAAATACTTGAAGTATTTGCATCTAGGAACAATCCTACATGGGCACAAGAGTGTTCATCACTCAACCAATGCATAGAACGTATATGCATCTAGGAACAATCCTACTAGGGCACAAGAGTGATGTATTGAAGTAAATGTATGACATTAAACTTCAAAAGCACAAGCATAAAGGCTGCATAAGCAAAGTATTGCAAATACATGGCACAAACCATAAAAGCCTACAAATATGCAATGAAACACAACAACCCTTAAAGCTTACAAAAGCAACATGGGTACATGCAAAGTATGCTACAAAGCATAGAGAATATCACAACAGAAAACATCTGAAATAATACTTAAATAAAGAAAACAGTTATAAACACTAAAAATACTGAATAAAAACCGTCTTTTAAACCAATAACCAATGCTACTGTGTATCTAGGCTATGCTCCCCCTAACACTGTGCAAGCGCTTCTCCAGCTCCCCCTCAGAAATTTCTCCCCCTTTTTGACCGGAATGGCCAAAGGTCTAGAATGGTACGGACTCCGAATCAGAGCCATGAGTGGAGGACAACTCCTGAACTTGCGATGCTAATGCGGTGATCTGTCCCTGAAGATATGCGAACTGATCTGCTGTGTGCTGCACATGGGAGTCAAGTACTGTCGACATCTGGTCCATCTTAGCAAGCAACTGATCAAGTTTGCTTAAGCCTGATGGTGGAGCAGAAGATGATGGCTGTGCAGAGGGCTCTGGAGCCGATGTGAACCTGTCAATCTCTTCCTCTGTATCTTCAGCTTCCTCCTGCTGAACCCTTCGTGGTGGTGGTATGGTATGCACACCAGTCTTAGAGCCTCTAATGTGTGCAGTGCTCCTAGTTAGTGTGTGACCACCAATGGGGTAATCCCTCGGAACAGCTGTGAGACCACTGGGTAGCTTGAGCTTTGTCTTGGCAATCAAACCCATGATCAAAGAGGGGAACGGCATCACAGTCCGTGAATTCTGCTTTGTGATGCTCTTCTTCAAGACATGCATGATGTGGCCACAAATGTCAATCTCCTTATGTGTGAAGAGATCATACAGAAATCTTGTTCTCGGAGCAGATAGAGTGGTGAGATTGGTGACTGGATACAGATTGTGAATCATCACATAGCTTAATGTCCTCATTTCTGGAGAGAACTTGAGAGTGTCCATGGATGATTTCTTCGATACACCACCAAGGACTGTGATCATATCATCAATCTTACCCAATCTGTCCTCATAAGCAACTGTGATTTGCTGAGATGGAGGACGAGTCTCCAAAAAATCTTGGATGCTCTCTCTAGTAATCTGAAACTCCTTGTGTCTCACCCAGCCCTCAATGCGATCTCCGTTGACAATGGCATTAGAGAAGAACTCTTTGATGATCTCTGAGTAGACCACTCCAGTTGGGTTCAGCAGCTTGGTCCAAGTTCTATCTTTGAACACTTCAGGGATGAAAGTGCCTTCAAGAGTCTCTAACTGGACTACCCGTTCCATGATGATCGTCTTGTCCTTGTAGCAGTCATTGTACTTCGTATCAGCCTCTATAGACCGGAAATGTTCTGAATCAGTTCGGGCTCTCTTTGAAGTCGATTTCTTCCTAGCTGCATGCTTGGTGGGAGACATCTGCACAAATTCACAAAGCAGAGAAGGAACAACAATGCACAAACACAAAACAGAAGACAAACTTCATTAGATTCAAGTGAGTGCTAAATCAGACATAGACTAACTGAAAAACAGAGCATGATAAACACCAAACATCATGGTAAGAGACTCCAACTTATAAGGCATAACTACAATGCAACAAATTAAGAAATAGTGCAAGAGTGTGTGTCTGTGAGCATGTGCTGATGAGTGTGTGCGGCAAGAGATGCATGAGGGTGCCTAAGTGTGCTTAGTTGTGTGTCAAAAATGTGCAACATGAACAAAGTGATTGAAACACAAAATCAATGACCAAACCAAGTAAAATAAGGTCATACAAGTGAGAATCCATTGATTGAAATCACTTGATTTCAAAATAGCACAAAAATGTCACTCGGACATTTTGACAAACACTTAGTGTGCATAAAGGCAAAAACTACATGAATAATGCATGAACATGTGAAAATCTACCCTCAATACATGACAAAATGCCACAAGGGGCCAACACAAGTGCAGAAACAACTAATGGAACACAGCCCAATCAAAAAAAATGAAAAAGATTCACCCAATTTTGAAAACCAACCCAAAGTTTCGAAAATCCCCAATTATCAAAGCCCTAACAAAAATTCTGCATAATCTAAGTAAAACTTGAAAGGAAATAGTTAGGAAACATACCTTGAAGAAGAAAAATGCAGAAAAAGTGCTTGGATTGAAGGGAAATGAATGGAATAGTGATTTTGGGTTGAAAGACTTTGAGAGAGGTTGAGCGAGGGAAGTTTGATGGTTTTGAAAAACTGTCACATCAGCTATATAAAAACTGAAAACACGCGTTTTTCGCGGGTTAGAGAGTGGCGACACAGTCGCGAAACAGTCGCGAGAAGAGCCACTGAAGCATAAAAATTTTCGCGAGAAGCAATAGGTCGCGAAACAGTCGCGAGACAGTCGCGGTAACTTCTGTCTGAAATTGGAAAAATCCAATTTTAGCCAAACAGTATTTCGCGAGTAGCTTTTGGTCGCGAGACAGTCGCTAAACAGTCGCGAAAGTTTCTGTGTGACATGTTAAAAGAAAAAATTCCCTCAACTCCTTTTCGCGGGAAGCTCTAAGTCGCGAGCTTCTCGCGAAACAACCCCTGAACCAGTTTTTGAAGACACACAAAAACATGCTTTTTAATGAAAAACAAATGACAAGAAAGTATAAAATCACTTTCAAAAACAAATAAAACACTCAAAAATCTTTTTGGGTTTGATCAACAAAGATTGAGCATGTGAAAACACATTTAATCAAGTACAATCACACAAATGAATAAGGCATTCATTGAACATAGACTTGTGTGTTGTGTGTGAATATCAAAAATGAGATAGTCCTTAGTCCAATGTGAAGCTTCAATGATCAATTCAATCAAGGCATACACAACTAGCACTAGATTATGTGATCTATCTCAATTATAGAAGCATGCATATATGACCTCCCACACGTACTTGACAACATTTCATTGAAGCTTTTCATTTGGCTCCATATTTAACATATCATTTGCAACTTTTGAGCAAAGAGAATCTCATTTAGAGAAAGATGCCTGAAATTTTTGATATTTCAATTTATGAGTTAGCCTTTGGCTTGTTGGGCATCATACATTTTATTTTGGTCGCTTTCCCTTTTTCCTAGTCGAATACTAGTTTGTGCGACAGGCTTTTGCAGCTCTATATCTCTTTTCATTTGGAGATTTACAATTAGAGAGCTCTTTTAAGCAAAAAAATAAAAGTGGGAAGATATATAGGCATGAGTCTATGCATGTCTCAAGATCAACAGAATCATTCACTAATCATTCATGACAAGGTTGAAGATCTATTTACAACAGTCACATAGATTTCAGAATTTCTTCCACAATGATATGAGTGCATGAGAGACAAGCTAAGCTCGTTAAATGCACAAAGCCATAAGTACAAAGGTACAGGGCAAAACATGCTTTGAGACAAAACTCAACAAAGTGATCAAACTTTTTGGATTTTCTATTTTTTTATGTGATTTTGAATTTTTTGAACACACCCAAAACAGAACAACAAAAAAAATTAGCAAAGACAATCGGTACAAATCAACCGGACACAATAACAATATTAAAAAATAGAGCAATGCATGAAAAAGATGCAACAGCAAATGTCCCAAAATATTGAAAGAATTTATGCGTGGACATGTTATAATGCTTATGCATGAGCACCCCTTTTCACCCACACGTCACGTGCGTTTGGGGTGATATCCTTAACGGATTGGGTACGAGAATTTGGACTATCAAACCTTCTGGTGAAACTCTCCAAGCAGGTGGTGAAGGCACCAATCATTTTCATCACGTCCATCATGCCAGGATCACGATTCTGACTTCTCGGTTGTTCACCACCCCAAGACCTCATGTCATTTCTCCTTCCTCGTGACCGAGGTGCGCTTGAATTGTTGTCTGATCTCAGCTTTTGACAGTTGGGTCTGGTATGTCCTTGCATTCCGCAGTAATGACACACATAGTCCGTTCTAGGACTCCGTTGTGATCTTGGGAGAGATCTTCCTCTGGTTTCATGTCTACCCATGGAGTGATTTCGGGGCTTATTCACCATTCGTTGCTCACTTACATTCTTCTTCTCAGCCTTCACATTCTCAGGGATGGTTTCTTCTACAATAGGCACTGCGGCCTTCACAAACTTCACTTCTTTGGTAGCTTTGGCTGATGAGCTGCTTCCTCCGGTGTATCCCAACCCGGACTTGTTTGAAGAAGGTTTTTGAGATGAGATAACATCATCTAACTTCTGGGAGGAGACTCTCTCTATCTTGGCATGAGCTTGTACTACCTCTTGCTCAAGAAACCTCACCTTCGTATAGGCTTCTGACAACTCGCCATTTAATGTCTCAATTTCGCACTTAGCCTCTTTATATCTGACCATGAGACTTCTGTAATCTTCCTCAGCCTTCTTCATTTTCCTCACAGCTGCCTTGGCTATTCTAGTATACTCTCCAGACTTCTCAAGAAGTAAAGAATAATTTTCTTGAAGATTAGCTGTATTCTCTTCTTCTTCTTCAGCATTTGATTCATCCACATTCCCAATAGACTCTGAATCTGAATGCTCACCAAGCTCCTTCACAAGAGTACCCAAGTCATCCGACGACTCCACATGAGCAATGGTCATGAATGCGGAGTAGTTTCCCTCTCCGTCACAGCTCTCTTCCGAGTCAGAATCAGAGGATTCTGAATCACTGAGTGTTGTGGCATAAGCTTTGCCTTTTCCCCTTAGAAAATTTGGACACTCCTTCTTTAGATGTCCATGGCCATTGCACTCATAGCATATAATTTCTGAAGAAGGTTGAAACTCCCTCATTTCTTTTCTTGGAAACTCTTTCCTATCACCTCTTGAAGATGAAAACTTTCCTTTGTTGAATGGTTTCCCACTGTTCTTCATCTTCAGAAATTTTCGGAAGTTTTTCGCAAGAAATGCTACTTCCTTCTCCACCCCATCTTCTTCGGAGGAATCACCCATCCTTTCGGTGATGGTTTTAAGAGCAAGTGATTTACTCATCTTATGGGAAGGCAGTCCCATCTGATATGTTTGGAGAGACCCAACTAATTCTTGAATTTTAATCTCATCCAAATCCTTGCTTTCCTCTATGGCTGTAACTTTTGCTCTAAAACTTTCAGGCAAGGACCTCAACACTTTTCTCACCACCTTAGCATCTTCAATCTTCTCCCCAAGATTGAGTTTAGCAATTACAATTTCATTGAGCTTCCCATAGAATGAATCAAACGGTTCATCATCACCCATCTTGAGCTCTTCAAATTTTGTGGTAAGCATCTGAAGCTTTGTGTCCTTAACTTTCTTTGTACCCTCATAAGTGGTCTCCAAAATCTCCCAAGCTTCTTTGGCTACCGTCATGTGAGAGATCCTGTGGAATTCATCAGGAGACACAGCACAAAATATAGCATTTAAAGCTTTACTATTAGCATTGGCTGCTGCAAGAGCCGCCTTATCCCAATTAGCCTTAGGAGCTTCCGGCTTAGTCCAGCCGAGCTCTACCGCATCCCAAACGGTATCTTCTATAGAGCATAGAAATGCTCTCATTCTGACTTTCCAGAATGCGTAATTGTTCCCATCAAAAAATGGTGGAACATTGAGCGATTGAGACCGGTCCATCTCAAATAGGGTCAAGGATCACACTAAGGTGTTTAAACCAAGCAAGTGTACCCGCTCTGATACCAATTTAAAGCTCGAAAATGTGTTAAAAACACACGAGCTGTTTAGACCCCCAATTAAAATTACGGCTTGGTTGATTTTACACAAACTTAATACTAAGTGCGGAAACGTGTAAACACAAGCGTATAAGTAATAAGCTACTCTAATCCATAAACTAAACAACACAGCAGTATAATGGAATAAAACAAGAGTAGGGAAGAAAGATGCAAACTCAGAAAACACCAAGACGTGTTCTCGAAGAGGAAACCGAAGAACTCGGCGAAAAACCTCTCCGCCGCCCTCCAAGCGGAAATCGATCCACTAGACAATCAGTTGGGATACATGAGTGAGCAAAAGACCCTCCAAGCCTAATCTACCCGATGCACCTAAGCCCTCCAAGCTCCTACTCCAACAAGGCTTCTCGGAACCGTGTCTTGTCTAGTTCTCCGGATCCCGCAACAAGCTCCATGTTGCATCTGCCATCCTTGGCTTCTTCCAATGCTTCCCAGCAGCACCAAAACGTCACTCAACACTCTCAAGAGGTGTGGTAAGTGTTTGGGCTATCAACCTCTCAATGGTGTGGAAATGGAGAGGGAAGGGTTGAGGAGATACCACAAGCAAGTGTATAGAGAAAGGTGGGGATGACAATCTCTAATTGCAAATGTGTTTGGCTAGGGTTTTCTCTCTGAAGCCTTCCTCAACATTTGTGGGTAATAGGGGTTTATATAGGATAGGTGCAGAATGTGTGAGTCAGTCAGTACAGGCTGGCAGAACAGCATGTCTCGCGGGTATCTCGCGGGAAGGCCTTACCCGCGATATACTCGCGAGAGACAGCTGTCTCCATCTGTCCTGACTCTTCGCATTCCAGCATGTGCAAGGCACATGCTTCACTTCGCGGGAAGCTTAGTCGCGACATACCCGCGAGATTCCATCAGCTTCCACTTTGCTTGAGTCTTCACACACTCTCTATCACACACCCCTTACATCAATTCTCACAACAAATACAGGGTATAAACAATTGATAGTAAATACAATCAAATTTGGCACGGAATAAAAGCCAACAAAACACATAGTTGTAAATCACAACTTTACATCTTCCAACAGATTCATCTCTCAAACTTCAAACCGAAATCAGCATTCCCAAAATACATCTCAAGATCCATTAACTTGTGAATGACCATTATCCTAATCTTGCACATAGCAACTAGGTTCCACATTGACAGCTTGAGAAATGTTGGGCTGAGACGACAAGTGCATACTACTGCATATGCAAGGCAGCCAACCAAGCCAACCAATCTGTATTAGAGCTTCTGCTATCACAACAATAACATCACAAGGTACACAAAAACACACAAAAGACATTTCTTTATGTTCTACAATGTCAATGGTTAAACCGAATGACAAAGGATAAGGCATTAAATAACACTAGTTATTCTTTTACAAGTAAAATATGACTGTAAAAACTGTAACAATGACAGAAGGTATACCTTTAGTATCTAAGTCAGGTCTTAGAGAACTCATTCTACTGCTGCAGCAGATGAGGTCACCTATTTTCCAGATTGAAGTCTTATATACATGCAGCAATGATTCCTCTACTGACCAATACACTTCAAATTCAGATGCAAATGCCATTAGCTTTTGACGTTTTCCAAGATATCAGCCCAACAAATTAAAGAGCAGAACAGCACTAATGAGTGAGTATCAGCAATTGACATCAGCTTTCGAAAAGTGAAGTTTAAATTTAGTTGAGATTGTAGCAAATCAGACAACTTCGGGACCTGTATAAACAAATATTCAACATAAATTTAACCAGGAGAAGAATACAATAAAATGTGCTAGTGGGTGTTTTGGGTTACAAGATAAAGTAACACAGTTATTAATAGCAAAGCTTAAAGCTCAAAATGTTGACTAGGCATAAAGTTGTTCGGTCTTGCTAAGAAATTAGCAGCTATCGCAGCTTCATTTTGGGGTAGACTGTAAAATTAGTAATGTGAGACATTTTACATTTAGCATTCATACTGGTATGTTCTATCTTTTTCCAAGAAAACTGCATATTGACTTATAAAAAAAAAAAAAATGAAAACTGCATACTGTATCACGTTTCAACTTATCACTGACAGAGAGGCTTTTAGTGTAGGAGCTACAACTGAAATTGGATTAAAACACAGTAAGATATTTTAGTCATGGCTGACTTCATTGATGGAAATTTTAAGTGATATTTCTGAGTAATACAATCAATTCTAAACCTAATGGTACTAATTGAATAATTGCAAATAAGAGTCAGATTGCAAACCTAATGTTCATTGCCTTATCCACGCAGTGTAGGCTAGTTATTTTAGAACTTTTGAATGAACTAGATCCCCCAAGCAGCATATCCTCTTAGTTAAGACAGCAAGACCGATGAGAAGAGAAGACTGTAACAGACAAGTGAAACTCAATTAAGAGAAGCTAGTATTATAAAATGTAATATGGCTTACCAAAAATTGTGTGAACTTGATATCAAACATAAAATTAAATTTGCTAATGGGTTGTTTAGGCGGTACAGTTTTTAGACCCCTTAAACCAACCAGATTAACCTAGTTAATTAGCCAAGTGATTAACTTAGTCCAATTATGCAATTCTAGGTTATCACAAGCATACAATCATATCAATAATATAAAGCAGCGGAAATATAAATAACACAATGATATGATCACCCAGGAAACCACACGGTAAAAACCTGGGGAGGATTTGACCCACCTATCCTCAAGGCAAACCTGAATCCACTATGCGAAAGAATCGAAGTTCATACAAAAGGACTTACAAGCTCCCCGCTTGACTTCCTAATGCTACCCACCAGTAGAACTTACTGACACGACCACGTGCAAACTCCGAATCCACGGACTCCTTCTTTCTTGGATTCTCCAATCAGCTACAAGCACCCACGCTTGTTATTCTTTAAGCTCCAATGACAGCAACTGAGTTGATCATCAAGGTATTGAAATAATCTCTACCTTGAAAACCCTAAGTTTATGTGAAGGAAAGCTTCTCAAAGATCTCACAAGAGATTCACACAAACAGCAATGTATGAGCAACAATGCAACAAGAGCAACTCTAAAAACGTGGCTAGGGTTTTGCCTTATATACCTAGGGCAAAAACATAAAACCCTAAACGTTTAATGAGATAGGGCTGAGTTGGAAATTCTGCAGAAAATGCAATCTGGCCGACTTTCGATCGATCGAGTCTAACTTTCGATCGATCGAGCCAGGCCGAAATGCACCAATGCATCTGCAGCCTCTCGATTCCAACTTTACATAAAATATATAACTTTGAGCAAGCCTAAACAAGACTAAACATATTGTTTTGATCATGGTTTGCCAATATTACACATTAGAGTTCTAAATACATAAATTCCTAAATCTTTAGAACCTAACAAACTCCCCCTTTGGCAATCCGTGACAAAACACAAATTAAAAGCTCAAAGTTTACAAGTAAAAAGCCCTTTACAAAAATAATGCTCATAAACTCAAATTCAATCCTAACTACTATCCATCAGTTGCAAGTGTAGACAGCAGCTCAATTGAATCAACCTGTATATTCCTGAAACACTCAACAAACGCATAAACGCATGTGTGACAGAAAAGAGTAAAACAACAGGTATAACATTCTTGTATGATTCACACAACACACAATAAAGACATATATCAATGAACAACTCATAAATATAAATCAATAAGCAGTGAATCACAAGAAACAAGAATCATGTATATATTATGTATATCAAAAACAATGTTACTCCCCCTAACATGAATAGCCCCAAAAATGATATACAAAGTGAAGCACCTAGATACAATCTAAAAACTCCACAAGCTCCTCAAAACAAAAAAAATACTCCCCCTAACTACAAAAACCCCTCTACAAGTCAAAACTCTACTCCCCCTTTTTGTGACGGAATGCCAAAGGGCAATCACAAGCCATCATCAAAAGGAGGTGGTGAGGGTGAATGAAGATGCGCCAAGTCGGCTCGCAGAGCACGAATCTCATCAAGCAAGTCCACCAAAATCTTACTATGAGCCGCTTGAACGGTCATGACAGTCTCCAAGGTACGACGAACATCAAAGTCGTCCGAAGGAGGTGGAGGAACATCAGCAGCAGCAGCAGCATCACCAACAGGATCAGTAACATCCTCACCAGCAGGACCTGTAGAAGAAGAAGGAGGAGGTGCGCTACTAGAAGGCTCAGACCTAGGGTGTTTAGAGCCAGCTCGAAGATGAGCAGCCCTCTGTCTAAGAAAAGACGCACCTATGGGAGCAATAACATGAACGGGCTCAGAAGAAGGAAAACCACCAAGATCAAGATATAACAAAATCCTATGAATAAAAATAGGATGAACAAGGGCATGAGAAGAAGATGAACTCCTATAAACTTCATTCAAAGAACGAAGAAACAGATAAGGAAAACTGATAGGAGCATTAGTCACTAGAGCATACAAAAATACACACCGCTCGAGAGGAATGGTGTGAACATGAGAAATGGGCCAGATAGAATGACAAGCTATCCTAAAGAAGAGATAGTGCAATCCAAAAAGCTCAGCAGAGGTGATCCTAGGATCAGAACCCCACTGGATAGATGACCCAGTGATGTAAGACATGACATCACTCAACAAAGGAGACTCATCATAAGGGTAGACAGGATTCTGGACCAAAGGTACCCCTAGAGCATCAGCCACTACCTTGGGAGTAATGGAGTACTCTTCGCCTCGTATCCAACTCTTTACCAAAGTGTTGGAATCATAGATGCGGATAGAGATGTTCAAAAAGAACTCTCTAATCAAGGTAGCAGGTGGAGGAGGATCAGAAATATCCACCAAGGGTAACTAGCCCCGACGCTCAAAGTTTGCCCTAATGGCAGGATCAAGCTCATCTAAAAGAACAGAACGCTCAGCCCAAATCTTTCTCCTAAGGTTCGGCTTCTCAAAAATCTCTTGGTTTTTCTCACTCGGAAACTTCTCACGGTCAAAAGAATGTGGGGATGGAGAAGGTGAGGGAACAGACCTACGAGCCCTAATCTTCCTAGGCATAGTGCTAAGGAAAGGACAAAGACACACAGAGAAAATCAAAAGAACAAAATAAAACAAAACCAAGGGCAGACTGCAAGTTAGCACAAAAATAGAATAAAAATCTATATGATGCATGAACAATTACAATGTCATGATGCATGAACTAATGCAGTAAACAAAGTTCAAATTAAGTTCAATTACACAAAATTGGCTTGAGCATAGAGTTTCTACCAAAAACTCCAAAAATTTGAAAAACCACTTGAATGTTTTGAAACAAATTGATGAATTGATCATCACACATGGTTGAAAACAGATTAGAATGACCAATTTCATCAAAACAACAAGCCAATTTCATCAATTAAACCCAATTGAACAAAAATCCCCAATTCGGATCAAATTCAAACCCTAGAAATTTTAATTTTTCACAAAACCTCAAATTGATCAAATTAACCAACATAGATCATGATTATATCAAGTCCCCACAAAAACCCATTGATCAATTTCACAAAACAAGGCTTGAATCATCAAAAACCCCAAATTTCTTAGGTTCGAAAATCCCAAATTAAAATGCATGAAATGTGAAAATAAACTCAAAAGGAAGGGTAAGATAGTCAAACCGGCTCAAGGAGAGAGAAACCTTGCAAAAATTTTGGGAGAAAACGACAAAAAATTCACTGTAGAGCCTTGCCGAGTTGGAGAGAGAAAAAAGGTTTGAAAAAAAACTTTTGAAAAAGTGATTTGAACAAGTCAAAAACAGTATTTTAAAAACCTGATTCGCGATATTCAATTGATCGAAAATTACATTCGATTGATCGAATCAATCCGAGATTTCAAAAAGAATTTTAAGAGATTTTCGATCGATCGAAAAACAGGTTGGATCGATCGAAACAGGCAGCGGCTCACAACATTTTGAGAAAAATTACAGCTTTGAAAAACTCAAACCATATTTTGAAAACAACTCCTCAAAGCATTAAAATTGTTGAAACAAAATGCATGAGTATGAGATGGAATGCTTTTTCAAAAACCCAAGTTTTAATCCCAGTTTCTCCAAAGAAAATTTCAGCCATTCTTCCTTTAAATTCTCAAGCAAAAAAAATGTTTTGCATACAACTCAAGGTATTTTCAAACTTGGTTGGTCAGACCAAAAACACACACAATAACATGTACAATGTTTAGCAAAGAGTAACTTGTGTAGTGTGTGCAACTAGCAAAAGCTTGAGATACATGTGAGGTGATATGTGAATAGCAATCAATCACAAAGTCTACAAAATTCATCACATAGAATTCAAAAGAGACTATCACCTAAAGAGTTACATCATATAACTCCCACATCTCCTAGAACATAAGCTTGCAATCATGTAAGTTTCTTGAATTTTGCCCCATAATTAGATGAAATTTGGCATCAAAGCCTAATAGTACACACCAGTTTTAATTATGTGAATTGGCATCAAGCCTAATAGTACACACCAATTTTAAGCATTAAGCAATTAACAGAGGCTACACCTTATGTTCTTTTTGTGCATGTGCTACACTTTCTCGAGCACAAAATCTTATGATATGCACTAAGGTGTTCATGATTGGCTAGTGAACAGTGGTGAGATGGTTATTTATGCCTTTCTCAAAAGGATCAAGTCCGACAGTCAAATAACATGTGACTTCAAGATTAAGACAAAGTGATAAACACCATAAACATCTTTCCCACACAACATGCACTACAAAGCTTCAACTAGTAAAGTGCAATAAATAAGCTCATCAAAGCTAAACAAGGTACACAAGACATGTTATGTGTAAATAAATTGACCAACCTTGTTTTCAAAGACCAAGAAAAATAGTGCCAAACACAATTTGCTTTTCTCCTTTTTTTTTTCTTTTTTTTTTTTTAAATTTTATTTTAAAAGAGAAAACAAATAAATCCTAGAATGAAATGCATGAATGTTATGCAATGCAAATCCTAGAAAAAAAAAAAAACACCAAAAAACCAAAGAACAATGGTCACAAAGGAATGAGCAATGAAGCACAAGGACCATGTCAGAAAGACTCAATTAGGTCGAGTCTTTTGCATCCAAAACCTTTTAGATGCATTACGAGCATTGGAGTTCTTATTCACATTTGAGTGATTTCCAACTCCAGGATTGGAATAAAGGTTCAACGCCTTTACCAATTCACCAATAAGTGCCATAGGATCTTGTGCTTGAGGCACAGACACTTTTGGTTTGTTTGCTCTCTTAGCAGCTTGAAGCTTGTAACAGTTAGGACGAATGTGTCCAGACTTTCCACAATAATGACAAACCCAAGCAGGTTTACCATGCATCTTGTCCTTAGAAAGGGTAGATTCCTTAGGTTTAGACTCTCCTAGATCAACCCTAATCTTCCTAGGAGGTGAAACTTCTATAGGTTTGACAACCTCACTCACAGGTGGTTTGACAATTTCACTCATAACCTCACTCACAGAAGGTTCAGAAGAAGATGAAGGAACAAAGTTTGTGGAATTAAGAGCAGACACAGAGATGCTTTCAACATAACCCAACCCAGATTTATTAGAATGATACTTTTGAACATTCAGCATGTGATCAAGTTTAGAACTAGCAGATCTAGCAATAGATAAATCATGTTCCAAAGTTTTAACTTTATCAAGCAAGAGCATGTTCTCAGATTTCACATGGTTCAAAAGATCATTAGCATCAAATAATTTAACAAGCAAATTTTTCTTTTCAAGCTCAAGAGAATCAATTTTTTTTCAGGCCAAGATCAACATTCATAGCATCCTTTGCAGCAATTTTGCAAAGTTTATTATAGGCCTCTTGAAGATCTGCATCCTCAGAGAGTTCCCCATCAGAAGGGTTCTCCTCAACAGACACACTTTCATTGACTACAGCAGTAGCAGTGAAAGTAATGAAGTTTCCATCCTCGTCACATCCAGACTCATCATCAGAAACCTCATTATCACTAAGGGTTACAGCCATAGCTTTACCCTTAGTCCTCAAGAATGTAGGACATTCAGATTTAACATGACCATACCCTTGACAACCAAAACACTGAGCACCCAAAGAATTGTTTGAAGATTGACCTACTTTTTCTCTAGGTTTTTCAAAGTTATTAACCTTAGTGGGATCATTCTTCCTAAAGTTTCTAGGTTCAGCAGTGTTTGTACCTCTTGCCTTTCTATTGTTATTCCTAAGAAAGTTTCTAAAGTTCTTGGCAAGGTACGCAATCTCTGTAGCAGAGAGTTCATCATCAAATCCACCAACATCAACATCATCAACAGACTTAAGAGCCATTGATTTGGATTTGTTTGCTTTGGGTAGGTCAGACTCATAGGATTGAAGAGATCCTACAAGCTCATCAACAGGGATGGAGTCCACATCCTTGCTCTCAGTAATGGCAGTCACTTTGGGTCTAAAGTCTTCAGTTAAAGATCTAAGAATCTTCCTAACAATTTTAGGTTGATCATAGATTTCACCCAAATTAAAAGCAGAATTAACAATATCATTCAATTTAGCATAGAATTCATCAAAAGATTCATCATCAGTCATTCTAATGCTTTCAAATCTAGAAGTCAATTGTTGCAGTTTATTGATCTTAACTGCCTTTGTGCCTTCATGCACAGTTTGGAGGATTTTCCAAGCAGTATGAACAACCTCAACATTAGAGATTCTCTTAAATTCCTCCATGGAAACAACGTTAAAGATGGTATTCATAGCTTTGCTATTGAACCCAGCTGTTTCTTTTTGAGAAGTTTGCCACTCACTCACAGGAGTAGTGGGCTTCTCCCATCCGTACTCAACGGAATTCCAAACTCTCTCATCAATGAATTTCAGGAATGCTTTCATCCTTACTTTCCAATAAGCATAGTTATTCCCATCAAAGTGAGGAGGAACAACAAGAGAGTGACCGTGTTCCATGACAACAGGGGTCAAGGATCAGCTCAGAGATCAAAAAATCTCAAACAAGAAGAGCTACCCGCTCTGATACCACTTGTACAATTTTTAGACCCCTTAAACCAACCAGATTAACCTAGTTAATTAGCCAAGTGATTAACTTAGTCAAATTATGCAATTCTAGGTTATCACAAACATACAATCATATCAAAAATATAAAGCAACGAAAATATAAATAACACAATGATATTATCACCTAGGAAACTACACGGTAAAAACTTGGGGAGGATTTGACCCACCTATCCTCAAGGCAAACCTGAATCCACTATGCGAAAGAATCGAAGTTCATACAAAAGGACTTACAAGCTCCCCGCTTGACTTCCTAATACTACCCACAAGTAGAACTTACTGACACGACCATGTGCAAGCTCCAAATCCACGGACTCCTTCTTTCTTGGATTCTCCAATCAGCTACAAGCACCCACGCTTGTTATTCTTTAAGCTCCAATGGCAGCAACCGAGTTGATCATCAAGATATTGAAAATAATCTCTATCTTGAAAATCCTAAGTTTATGTGAAGAAAAGCTCCTCAATGATCTCACAAGAGATTCACACAAACAGCAATGTATGAGCAACAATGTAACAAGAGCAACTCTAAAAACGTGGTTAGGGTTTTGCCTTTTATACCTTGGGCAAAAACAGAAAACCCAAAACGTTTAATGAGTTAGGGCTGAGTTGGAAATTCTGCAGAAAACGCAATCTGGCCGACTTTCGATCGATCGAGTCTAACTTTCGATCGATCGAGCCAGGCCGAAATGCACCAATGCATCTGCAGCCTCTCGATTCAAACTTTACATAAAATATATAACTTTGAGCAAGCTTAAACAAGACTAAACATATTATTTTGATCATGGTTTGCGAACATTACACATTAGAGTTCTAAATACATAAATTCATAAATCTTTAGAACCTAACATAGGCTACAAGATAAAGTAACAGGGTTATTAATAGTAAAGCTTAAGTCTCAATATATTGACCAGGCATAAAGTTGTTCAGCCTTGATTAGCTATTAGCATCTATCACTGCAAAATTAGTTTATGTAAGCAATTTAGATTTAGCTTTCATACATGTATGTTCTATCTTTTTCCAGGAAAACTACATACTATATCTTGCTTCAACTATTCATTGACAATAAGGTTTTTAGGGTAGGAACTACAACATTTTTTTTATAAGTAATAAACTTTATTGAGACCAAAATAGAATCACCCAAAGTATACATGAAGTATACAGTTGCTTATTAAAATTATATAATAGCACAGTAAGATATTTTTGTCATGGCTGACTTAATTAATAGAGGTTTTTAGCTCATATTTTTGAGTAATACAATTAATTTTTTAAAAAAGTGGTACTAATTGATTGCAAATAAAAGTCAACTTATAGAGACATATGTTCATTACCTTATCCAGTCACTGTAGGCTAGTATCCTTCAAACTCTTGTATGAATTGGAGCATGAATTGGAGCACCCAAATGGGTTGGCCTCTTAGTTAAGACAACAAGATTGACAAGAACAGAAGGCTGTAATAGACATGTAAAAATCCATTAACTGAAGCTAGTATGTTAAATTTCTCTGGCAAAGATATGTAGAAGTGACAATCAATTTGTATAGCTAATTTTGGTTAGCATTGTCCACAATCAATTTCAAGGAATCTAACCAACTTATTCACAAGAAACATAGCTTACCAAAATGCAGAAATTCAAAAAGCTTTTAAGAAGCCACCATACTTGTGAATATGTGTAGCTTCTCAAGTGGCAAGTTCATTGTAATTGTACCGGCCCAATTGAAACAAGAATATGCCATCCTGCAACACTGTTGGAGTATGTCATGGATCTTGCCCTCTTCTAATTGGTTAGGGGAGTCATCAAAATCTTTTGGGAGAGTGGTCATTCACTGTTTTTATATCCATACTCATACATGCCTTAATGTGTAAAACTTTCAAATAATTTCTAAGTAACAGAAAGAAATTTTAAACCAAATGGTAATTTTTGAATAATAGCCAATAAAACTTATATATGTCCATTACCTTATTTGCTTACTATTAGGAACTGTTCTTCCAACACGTTCATGAATTGGAGCATCCAAACCAATTGGCCCTTTTGTTAAGGAAAGGCTTACAAGAAGAGAAGAACAAAACTGACATTAATTGAAGCTAGAAAGATATGAAGAAGAAATGATTTGGGAATTATTTGGGCAGATATATACCTTAAGAGTGCAGTAAAGTTCAGATGTTGATGAAAAAGGAGGTCCCTAGGTTAGCCAACCATAACCCAGAAAAAAATAAGATTCAATGGGTGGATGACATACTGAAATTCAGTTTATTAGAAAAGATCCATTGCTAATTACATAGGAAATGGAAGAAACCGTGACGTAAAAGCTGGAAAACTTATGACTCCTGATATTTTGTTGGTTGACAAAGGTAGTGCTATCATGTAGAGCAAACTTGTAAACATTTGCAGAAATAGACGCAATATTAGTCCAATTGGCCAGCAACTAGAAATTTCACACAGGTTAAAACGAAGATGGCTTACCAAAAATTTGGAACTTGATAACAGACATAAAATGAAAAGATGCTCTCTTTGATTTGAATCTCAAGTTGCCCTTCTTTCTTGGGGACATTAGACAGATCATTTACAGACAAGTCAAATGATAGAATTTCACAGCGCTTTGCTCAAATCCTTTGTCAGCTGTTTGAAGTTTGAAGGGATGGAATAGATTGAGAGCCTGTTGATCAAATGTGACCTTTTATTGGAACATTGAAAAATAATAGGCATCTTTAAATTACCTAGGCATTCCACCACATCCAGTGCTGGTAGAAGTTCTGGCTTCTTGCAACTGTTAACAGACAGATGATGTATAAATGAAAGGTTCCCTAACTACAGAAGAAAAAATTCCATTCTTTCTAATTTGTGGTTTTAACTTCCAATTATTATGGTGTTGTGTGTTGAAGTGGATGAGACAGAGACTTGAGGTAAGCAAAATCCCTAAGCATTTAGCCTTGTCCAACAGAAATCGATCTTTAGTCCTAACATCTAGGCATTATACTAAAATAGTGATGCATCTTCAACGTATAGATTAATAAAACCTTCAAGAATCCAACTTCAATGACAATCATAACATGTGCAGGGTCCTTAAGCTCTGACTGACATCAAATTGCCACAAATTTTGAACATAACAAAGAAGAATTAAATATTAGAAGATAAAGGATGGTGCCTGACTTAGTAATTTCAATAATCTTCACGAACATAGTCATTTTGTTCTATTGCATTGTAATCACATTTTTTATAAATTCAAGAGATCTAGCAAGTACAAAAAATAGAGAAATCTGAAGGTTATGTTTAGTTAAGAGGGATACATCAGAAGAGAAGAACATGAGATTGGAGGAAACTCACAATTTTAATGAACTTCATCAAGATAGGAATCAAATTAAAACCCTGGCATTACAAAATTCATGGATTGTCTATGTCCATCATTTAACCACTCTGGCAGCAAACAATACGAAATATTCAGTTTTTTTTTTTTTTTTTTTTTTTTTTTTGTAAATTCTAATAAATTTCCAACCACTTTGGCAGACCTTCCACTTCGCTAACAATAGAGAGCATCTCTATTGGCATGGATTGCGCTTCTTACATAATTTGCTTCAGAAATTAGCTATTCAGGAAAGGAAAAGTTGCCCCACCAGTCCAACAAAGCTTTTAGATCATCAAAATATGAGGCCTTCAACTAAGAATTTGAAAACTATAGCTCAGGTCACTGCAAGAAGAAAGATGATGTTTTTGTTATCCTTGTTTGCATTTAGTATATAAATGTCTATTATTCAATATGACATAATTTCCACTAAAAAAAATCACCCATCTTCTTTAGCTTTCTTTTTCTCTCACAAATTTTTTAAAAAGTGGCAGATGTAATAAATCTTGATTTTATAGATTAGATATCATGCGTATTGTTGGTATAGAATGCAATAGAAACAAAGACACAGTAACAAGTTACCTATCATTAATGGTCATATTGAATGAATCAAATCTCCCCAAGTAGGATTCGAACCTACAACCAATCAGTTAACAGCCGACCACTGTATCATGGAACAATGATAGATTAGAAGCACCATGATGGTACAAAGTAATGCTCCCATTGGACCTGATAATTGCATAATACATGCTAAGACTGTGAATGTTATGTGAACTACAACTCTACAACATTCTGTTGTTTTGGAAAAGAAAAAAGAAATTGAAATACCTGAACTTGTTTTGCACATTAATGCATTTCAGTTCTTTCCCAACTTGCATAACAACCACAGAATAACCTACAAGTACATCATTTTATATTTGGTTCCTTAAAAAAATAAAAACGGTTTACTAGATAAAAAGAGAAAGAGATCAGGGTTAGACAGAACTACCTCATTATTTCTGTATAATTGGAATACGGCCAATGTTGGGCCCTTCAGATGGAATTACCTAGAAAAGAAGAGGAGGAGACCAGGATGATGAAAATTCAGCATCTTTTATGTATTATTTCTGTATTATCTCTTGATTATCGCTTATTTGGGAAAGTGAATAAAGGAATAAAGAAATTAGGGTTGACTATGAATAATATATATATAATTTGTTCATTCAAAGGAGAGTATATGAGAAGAGGATTTGAGGTATCAGAAAACTTACATGCTTATCTTTGGAATGTGGGCAATCTTCAACCACTCAACCCCGCTTAAAATGGTTGCAATAGTAACTTAAAAGTGTTAAACTATTGCATCAACAATAATAAGTTGCAATAACTTATAATTTTCAACTGCAATAAAAGTTATAATATATTAGGAAAAATTGTTGCAATAACTTAAAATGAAAGAATCGTTGCAATAAATTGATATAAATTGTTTTTACAATCTATTGCAACGAAAATTTCGAATTAATAGCTTATTGCAACAAAGTTACCATTGCAATAATTTGATATTAATTCTTTTACAATCTATTGCAATGACAAGCACGTAATTGCAACAAATATTTTGTTGCAATAATTTGATGTGAAGATATAATTGCAGTAATTTAATCCAACTTATTTTGTTCAATTATTTGCAATCTATTACAATAAGTTTCATGAAGAAATAGCCTATACTTACAAGATATTCGAAATAGTAAATTGTTTATTGGAACAGTATATATATCATTGTATCAAAGTTATTATTAAAATATTTGGAGTTTATTGCAACAAAAATTTTTGCTGTATAAACCTATTGCCTCAAATTTTATTGCAACATCTTGTATCAACTATTGCAATGACTCTAATGCTATTGCAATGGTTTTTTTTTTGGTTGCAATAAACATTTTTTGTTGTAGTGTGTGTTGTGGGCAGATACATTAGGTTCTTGCAGTACCAAATTTTGAGTATTTTAAGCGAAGAAAAGTTGCCCAACCACTCAGGTAAAGTTTCTATTCCATCAAAACGAGAGATAATTAGAGTTTCAAGGGCAGTGAAATGTTGAATTTCGCCCGGGAGAGAGTTGAGTTTAGCCCACCCTTGCAAGTATAGATCTTCGAGCGTCGTACGAGAGTGTTGGATGAAATTGAGACTGGGAAAAACATCCAGCTCCTCACAATACCCACCAATCCTCAAAATCTTCAAGCATTTTAATGACCCCTCTGGCAGACGCGTGATGTTGCTGCAATCTTGAATTGTTAATTCCGTAAGAAAGCACAACTCTCCTAGATCTGGAATTGATTTAAGATTATGACACCTGTAGATATATAATTGGGCAAGAGAATGGAATTCTTGTAGATCTGGAAGTGATTTCAGATTAGGACAATTGAATATAACCAATTGTGAGAGAGACGTACATAACCAATTGAATTCTTGTAGTTGAGTAGTTAGAACTTCAAAACCACACCTTCTTATAGTCAAGCGACGTAGACCTTGTATACGTGGAAAACACTTTAGCTTAGGACAATCTTCTATTGTCAACTCCTCGAAGGAAATGAGGGGTTGCGAGTTGTCCTGTATATAACTCAGTTCCCCACAATATTGTATAACGAGTGATTGGAGAGAGTTACAGAAAAGTTGCTCTGGCACAAAAGTAAGTGACATTTCCCAAATCTTGGCAGACTTGAGTGTGGTAAGATTGCTGCTAATCCTTTCCAAAGTCGTGCTATAAACATTATAAATGTCTAAGTTCTGTAGAAACGGAAAATGACATGGGGGCACTCCTCAGTTTAAGACAATATTGAATGGTCAACTCCTCAAGGCAAGGAAACACTACACGTGCTGATGTCACCTCCTCAAGTGCATCCTTCCACTCCACTAGGTTGTTCATATGTACAATTGTGAGGGTTTTTAATGACGGGAACAATACATTACTGCACATGCCGTAAAACTCAACTCCAATACATTTCACGTCATTCATTTCGAAAATTACAAGAGCCTTAAGGTAGGGTAGATGCCCGAGGGTGGGAACTTGTTCACATTTGTTGCACCTTTTTAAAAGTATCTTGATCAAATTGTCAAAATCTGACATCCATGATGGGAATTTCTTTCCACCAAAGCCTTCAATTGTTATGGATTTCAAATTTTGATGAGGACGGAGGCCTTCCAACACTTCTTCTCATTACAATGGTTGACTTCTCTATCTGGACGACTCTAGTGAAATCTTAACTGGTTCATTTTCGCCTTTTTTGGTAAATTTGCACTTCTAGCTTCTTCTTGATCTCTCACATTCTCTAGATGCGTAATGTCTAATTCTCCACTAAGTTGATTCAAGCATCCCAATTCCTTGATCTGCTCACCTGCATCTTGACCCACAATGAAAAATGACAATGTTCATAGACAATTCAAATTCCCCATATCTTTTGGTGTTCGGTTGATCTTTTCATAACAATCAATATAAATATGCCTCAAGTTATCCAATTTTTTTAGATCTTTTGGAAGCTCTTTGAGATAATAGCAGCCTTCAAGTCTTAAAGTTTGCAAATTGTAGAGCTTGGTGATGGAGTTTGGTAATGCTTCGATTTTAGTCCTTGAGATGTAGAGAAGCCTCAAGTGTACCAAGCAACCAATTGAGTCTGATAACTTTGTTATTCTATCCCCGCATAATTGTATAACCCCAGATAATTTTGGAACCCATGATAATTTTAGAACATGCAAGCTTTTAAAATCTGATAATTTGATTCCAGACATAGCATTTTCAGAAACAAGTGTGCGCACTCTCCGAACATGGTCATTTGAAAGTGGAATTTTTGGTACTATTTCCCCATCATATTGGATTAATAAACGCCATACATGATTGATATTATCTTGTGATTCCTCCTCCAAAATCAAAGTTTCAAATTTTGAAATTGAGAAGGCAAGATCATGTACCAAATCATGCATCTTACAACTCTTAACATTATCACAATCATCCTTTTCCACATCCTGGAATAAGGAATTTGTTAACAAGATATCAAAATACTTGTTACCAATATCCTCCATCACCAATCTACTTCCTTGAGATGGTTGAAGGAACCCTTCGGCCATCCAAAGCTGAATTAATTCTTCCTTTTTAATCTCACAATTTTTAGGAAAAATTGAACAATATGCAAAGCATTGTTTAATAGATGATGATGGAAGACAATCGAAGCTCAATTTTAATATCTGTAGCATTTCATTGCTACCATGTCCGGAATTCCAACTTTCATTATATAGAATGGCTAACCATTCACTTTTCTCTTTTTTACGACACATTATCCCTCCTAAGACTTTTGCAGCTAATGGAACCCCTCCACATTTTCTGGCAAAATCCCTTCCAATAGCCTCCAAATCTGGAGTTAATGGAACTCTTTCATTAGGAGATACTTTTTTCTTGATTATGGACCAACATTCACAGTCTAGAAGTTTTTCCAGGTGACATCGAGGAAGTGTCCCCATGATTGTTGCCACATTGTCACTACGGGTTGTTACAATAATGATGTTTCCAATATTTGAATTAATTCCTAACAAACCACTTCTTAAAGAACCCCATTTAAATGACTCCTCATTCCATACATCATCAAGTACTAGAAGAAATCTTTCTCCCTCCAACTCTTTTTGAATTTCCCCAAGTATTGCATTGTTTGTTTCTTGTTGACTTGAGATACTTGTAAGTGATTCTAGAATGTCTCTTAAAATCTTTTTTTCATCAAAATCATCGGAGACACATACCCATATTTTCTTATTGAAATGACTCTTTACTAGCTCATGATTGTAGACCAGTTTTGCTAAAGTTGTTTTTCCCAAACCCGCCATTCCTACTATGGAAATGACCGAGAGTTTTTCACTAGTTGTATTTGTCACTAACTCCACTATTTCTGAAACACAGTCTTCCCTTCCTACAACTTCTGAATTATCAATAAAGCTGTCTGTCTCTCGGTTTGGTATATCATCAAGATTAGCAATTATTGATTCGGCTATACCGAAACACAGATTAAATTCCATTGCTTCATCATAAATCCTTTTTAGTGAATGAGCAATAGTCTTAACTTTGTTGGCCATCTTGAAACGGAATGCAATGCTATTTAAAATTGAAAATAACCATACCATGCAATTCATTTGGTTTTGGATCTCTACCTTTCGCTGAGGATCCTCGTAAGCAAGCTCGCCTAGCACATCATTAGCATCATAAGCAACATTTTTAAGCCTCTGCAGCCAAAGCCTCACGCATTGTTCTCCCACTTGCCTTCTCTCTGCATCAGCCAGCACAGCTTGAATCATCTGTACTGAGTCACGAAGCCGTGTCAGGTCATCCTTGAAGCCCCAAGCAAGGCCGATCTGCTCAGTAACCAGTGGAATCAGTTGGCTTAGTATTTCCTCAGCAACATCAATAATGATAGCCTCAGCCATGTTTTCTTTGGTACTCAGGTAAGTCACAAATATACTGGAAGTATTGATAGCCTCAGCCATCTTTTTTTTTTTCACATGTCAATCAAGTCCGTGTCTTTTTTCTAAAAGGATCTTTATGGGATGGGACATAACCATGTGTTGGAGCTTGTACATCATCCTTAAAGATTTGGTTAAATCTTGATATACACTCATACATTTTTAAAATTATGTATTAAAATTTTCTCAAAAGAAATATATATATATATATATATAGGTGTGTATTAAAAACACAAATTCGGTTTAAAATGTGAAATCAAGAAATTTTAGATAAAATTGTGAAATTGGTGTGGTTTGGATAGCTGAAAAGTAGAGCGTTTTGCATCTGCGTTTAGTTTTTTTTTTTTTTAGCCGTGATTTTTGACTTTTCTGTCAGTGCACTGTTCACCCAACAAAATAAGTAGTGAACAATGCACACCAGTGGGTCTGTGCACTGTTCACAGAATCTACAAACCTCACTTTTCAGCAATTTTTTCATTAAAAATTGGTCCCATAACACTGTTCACACATTTAAAAATATTTTACTACAGTATTTTCAGTTTTCAGTTTTCAATTTTTAGCAAAATAAGCTGTATCCAAACGGACCCATTATCTGAAATCATATTTTAAGGACACTTTCAAAAAAGTGAGTATGCAATGTGTGCAACAGTAAATATGTGATAGTTATTACTGTTAAGATTTGAGATAAATATAGATATTTGATTACATTTAGGTAGACTCAAAAATAATCTCTAAGCTGGTTTTTGATATATATATATATATATATATAATTAATTAATTAATGGATATTCTTAGGACATTTGTTAATGGACTTTTTTTTTTTAATCCCAATTTGAGATTCATGTCTTAGTTCATTGAGATTTGTGTTTTCAGTTTTCAGTAAAATAAGCTGTATCCAAATTGACCCATTATCTAAAATCATATTTTAAGGACACTTTCAAAAAGTGAGTATGCCATGTGTGCAACAGTAAATATGTGATAGTTATTACTGTTAAGATTTGAGATAAATATAGATATTTGATTACATTTAGGTAGACTCAAAAATAATCTCTAAGCTGGTTTTTGATATATATATATATATATATATATATATATATAATTAATTAATGGATATTCTTAGGACATTTGTTAATGGACTTTTTTTTAATCCCAATTTGAGATTCATGTCTTAGTTCATTGAAATTTGTGTGTTAGTTAATCACCAAAATAGCCAAGCATGGAATAAGACATAATTAAAAAAATGAACAATAAAATAGCATTGAAGTTATTAAGCGGTGTGTGGGTGTGGTTTATTCATTTTTTGGGCTAGGTCTCAGTTTGGTTGTTTTTTAACCCTCAAATTCCTTCATTCTCTCTTTCCAATCAGGAACAATTTGCAAAAAAATTCTGCATTTGAGGCAATATACATTAATTTTGTGAAAATGCTCCAAAACTTTTTTTTTCCTTTATCATCATTTACTACACAAATGTAGAACAGAAATGGATAAACCGGAAGAACAAAGATGCAAATTAACAATAAAAGGATATGTAATTTTGTAAAATCAAAATCCCAGCTGAGCCTAAATAGAAAAAAAAAAAATTCCCACGATTGAAGCATTGATAGTGATTAGGGCCTCTAATTTTAAGGATAAAAAGGGTGATAGCATAAAGATAACCAATACCGTGTTTGTAGAAAGTGTGATTTTTCTAGATAATGAAAAAAAAAAATTACACATCTTAAAAAATATAATAAAAAAACGAATGATGATTTGAAGTGGGAATTTTTGATTTGGAGGCTTACATAAATAATGTTGTGACATTTGCTTTAAACAAAACACCTGCTATATGGTATTAAAATTCACATTAACTTTCAGAGATTTCCTAATTAAAATCATTGACAAATTTTGAATTATATTTGAATTTTCAAAATATAATAATTAACGTATCTGACATTAAGGGGTAATTGATTTCCTCAATTCGCATAAATGAATATTAAAATAAATATGATATTTTTTATAAAAATATCCAACATAATGTGAGATAAAAAGTTAAAAGATAAATATAAAAAACTCAAAAAAAGTCAAAAGCTAACTTATTTTTGAAATACTACAATTTAAATTATTTGAAATAACATTTGAGACAAAAGTAATGTCAGACTTATAAAAACAATAAATAATTTAAACAAAAACTAACTTTTAATCGATAACCAAATTTACACACAGTCTACATGGTTCTCATGCAGCTTTATTAATCATATTTTATCATTAATTACCACCTTTAAGTAAAAGCCAACCAAATAATAGGATGTTGTATATTACACACTCTTATACACAACCATATATACACCATTTTTGCACAAAAATTATGGTTTTTTAAGTTAAAAATAATGACTTCAAGTCATTCAAAAAGTGTATGTGCGTACGGTTGTGTGTTAATGTGAGATTATCCTTTAGGTGTATTGATTTGAGGAGTTGTTTTAGTGTATGTTTTTGAGAGTTTGTGAGCATGGGTGTACTGTAATCCTTATTATTGATAATAGACTTTTTTGTGAACTTTGCCTAATGATACAAGTATAGAGTTTGTTGAACTATACAATTTTCTATTTGGTGTAGCCTAGATTTTATTATTATGCGTGTTTGTCACCAAACTTGAAATAAGGAGTTAACTTGTCACGTTAAAAAAAAAAAAAAAAAACGAAAAGAAATTAATAATTGTAACAACCAAAACACATGCTACCAATATCTTTAATCACCAATGTTGGGTCTACAGTTTACGTTGGCAAACCGTGAACAAATTGTTCAAGATTGAAGCAATATCAAGAATCAAGATCAGGATGTTGAAGTTGCTTTCCAAAAGATCATAGTGTTACTTACTTAAAAGTTGTGGACAGGAAGTTTGCGTGTATCAGATTCCATAACTGAAGAGTCTATGGATTAAAAGTTACATCGAATGGTTTACATATGGGATACAACTTCTAGACATATCTTGTATAAGCTCCTTGGCCATGATCAGTCAATGAGTGTGTTTTTCATCCTAGTGAACCTAACGTTGGATCTTGCTATTAATAATGATAAACACATTTATTTTGGGGATATTTGAGAATCAAATTTGAAGAAATTACACTTTAGTCACCTTTTTTTTTTCTTTTTCTTTTTTCAGCAAATTGTTGGTCCTTCAAGTTCTCTACTACAAAAAAGGGATCTATAGCTGCGTTTCAAAAATGTGGCTATAGACCCCAAAAACGCAGCTATAGGATATAGCCGCGTTTACAAACCAGACCTATACTATGTAGTAATAGCCCTTACGGGTCTATATTCGCGTTTTTTTAACCGCGGCTACAGGTTAGACCTATGACTGATATTGAGAGGAATTTTTGTAGAAAATTCTTGATATCTATAATGATAAGAGGATGTTAGTGCCTGTTTGGTTGAAGGTATGAAAAAGTGAAGGAATAAAAGATATTTTGGTTTTTCCTCCTAGTGTTTGTTTGGGGGTAGAAAAATGCAGGGATAGAAAACTCTTTTGTTTGATTGAGAAGATAAATGAGATAATAAGAAACAAAGTTTATGTAAATTTACTATTATGTCCTTATTAGATAAAACAAAAAGTAACTACGTTATATTTTTATTAAAATTTTGTGTATGAAAATCTATGAATGGGCCCTTCATTTTTTTTAAATAAAATTTTATAAAAGAAGGAAACACAAGAAATTGAAGACCCAAAACTGACAAGAAAAGTAAAAAATGAGCACAGAAGAAGAGAGAGAGAGAGAGAGGAAAAAAAAAAAAAAAGACGGCATAAGAAAAAGACACCCAAAAAAAAAAAATGAACATGCTGGGGGTAATATTGTTAGGAATGACAAGAAACTTTTGCTCATTGTTTTCCATCCTATTTTCTTTCCAAATTGGGGAGATAAAGTTTAGTTGGAATCGGGGAGAAAATTGTCAGGCCCCATCATTTTCTTCCCCCCTTTTTCCTTCCAACCAAATACACATTTCATTTATTTTCTCTTCTCCATTTTCTATCCCTCCTATTTTCACCCAAATCAAACACATTCTTAGTATCACTCACTAATTAAATGACATGATGGCCATGCTTTCAAACCTGAATACTTAAAAAAAAGGTGAATATATGATCTTATGTGATCGATGAAAATATGAGGATTATGGTAATATATTATGCTCAATAGTTGATGGCATGAGTTGGGTACTAGAAGTATTGCCCTACGTAACCAAACATGGATTTTATTTCCTTTAATTCTTATGCCCGCTAGAAACAAATCAGTACACCAGTAGCAAATCGGTGCAATGCATGGAAACGTATCAATCTACATGTATATATAAAGAATTTCTTTTGAATGTAGACATTATGATATTCAATTGTAGCAACTTTATTGATTTCTTAAATGATGAGCAACATATTTATATGTTAGCTTTTAATTTGTTCTCAATAACCTATTTGGTCTTACCAAAAACCTTGTAGTTTTTTTTTTTTGAACATCCAAAAACCTTGTAGTTCAAATCTCTTTCCTCTGTCATAATTATCAAATTATCAAAAAATAACCTATTAATCTAGATACTTTGTACTTATTTATTTCATGGATGCTGTAAAAATTTGAAATGTTATTCAAATATGTATTCTCAAGCAAAACATTAGCCAAATTCATTTTTTGGAAAGCAAACCCAGAAAATCAGCTCCAATAGATTCCTTAAAAGCAAAACTTTTCAAATTTCTTTTTTTAAGTTGCTACAATAGTTCTCTTGATATAGAGAATACTGTAACAACTCTAAACCATTTTTCTCACTTAAAATAATTATCTGGTTGAATAAAAAAAAGATTTTTTTTCCTCTTTCCTCACTTTCTTTTTCTTCCTCACTCTCTCTTTCTTCCTCACTCTCTTTCTCTCTTCTTTATCCCAACGGCTACAAAATGTAGAACACAATCCAAACACAAAAACAATTTTCATCATAAACCAAATGAAATCAAAACAATAAAAGCAAAAAGAAAAAAGAGAGAGACCCATTTGATTTTTGTTCTCCACCGACTCTCTCTCTCTCTCTCTCTCAAATGAGATTTTTCATATTATGAACTTTGGTCAATGGTGGTCTGTGGAGTTGTAAAATTATGCAAGAGTTATGTGGTGAGAAATTAACCATGTACTGCCAAGAGTATAAGAAGTAGAAAAACAAGAACAAAAGTGAAGATAGAGAGAGGAGAAAGAAAAAGAGAGAGTTGGATGTTCTGGAGTGAAGTAGAAAAACAAAAACAAAAGTGAAGATAGAGAGAGGAGTGGGTATACGTGTGTGGAGGAGAAAAAACAAGAGAAAAAAAGAAGAAGAAACATATGGATGAAAAAAATAAAGAGAAAAAGGAAAAATAAAATAAAGAATAAGAAATAAAAATTGAGAAATACTTTCACAATATTTTTGCAATAAATTTTAAGTGACAGATTGTTATTAGCTAATATTGGTGAGTAAAAAGTTAATTTCAATGATGAGTTCAAATTAAAACTAGTAACAACTTATCACATATGATTTTTTTTTGTAAAAATATTGAAAAAATGTTGTTGATTTAACACTTCTTAATAAAATTAGATTAATCTTACAACTCATTTTATCATTGTAACAAGTGCTTAATGATATTTCTTAAAAAAAAATTATTGAAAAATTTAAAAATATTACGGTTGCAAGATTGAAAAATATAGATGTTAAGAATTTGAAAAATATGACCATTATGAATGATTGAAGAAAGATTAAATAAATAATAAAGAAATAATATTTTAATGGGATATAAAAAAAAAAGATAAAGAATTTATTGGAAATTGTATTTAGAAAAGTAAGTAAAAAGTAAAAGTCACTGTTCATTTTTTAAACAGTACAAAAATTTGGAGAAATTGCATGAGATGCTTTAAGACTCACAAACTGCTATTTTTGCAAGATTTCATGGTTGCTACCCTCTCACACTCGCTTGTGCAAATCTTTCGGACTTGACCTTTTTGCACGTGCCTCACGTTTATTTTCGCAAAGAGAAAAATACATGTTGCTTGCAACCAAGATAAATTTTTATATATCTTATTCTCTTTATATATTACTAGCCTCTGAGCACGCACGTGAGTGTTTAGAAGTTCTTCTATTTTTTGGGTAAATTTTAATAATTTATATCCATTATAATTTGCGATTACTACATTTTCAATTACAAAAAATTCTTAAGAGTGTGATGAATGTTATGCATTTGTGTTTTGAGAAGTTCAAATACTAAGAAGGTTTTTATTTTTATTTTTATTGATAGAGCGTTATTTGAATGTGGGGAGTTTTTAATTTTTTTTTTTTTTTTTTAAAGAACGTGGGATAGTATTTCAACTTAGAAGTAGAAGTAGTGTTTCAACGTGGGTAGGAAATTTATTTAAGAGAGAATTTACTATTTTAACTCCATTTTGATTGGTTTAGATTAATTAAATTAGGGGTGTTTTTTTTTTTTTTGAGAAACAATTAGGGGTGTTTTTGATAATAAAAAAAGTAATAACTAACTTTCCGAATCCCCTTAATATATACAAATTATTACACATTATAATATTGCTTAATGTGTAGGCGGTGATTGAATCCCAGATTTCTTATACAATTATCAGAAACTTTACTAGTTGAGTTAATTGAAACCCACAACGTGGATTAATGTTGAATATAATAATTTGGGCATTTGACAAACATATATTTATGAAATCTCGGTATATATATTTGTTTAGCCTTGCTATACATATTTAATTACCTCAACTTTATATGTTGCGTAGACTAATACATTTCCTCCAATTTATTTATGTGTCATGGCATGAATTATTTACATATGAGAAAACTATTGGCTCATTAATTTGTTATCTTTTTTTTTTCTTTTTTTTGAGAATCCATTAATTTGTTATCTTGATCACTCATTATGTTATTCTACGCATAGGAAAAAACGTAACAGTAGCGGCCAAAGAACGACCCATTGGCATGGGTATCAAACTTGACTACGCTAAAGAACTTGAGTCGAGTCGCTGACCTATCAAAACACGACATATGTCATGGCCACTAACAATGGATATTCCAATTGATCCTTATTTTAATAAGCACTATTCAAGTTTTTTTTTTATTTAAAAATTATAATAATTACAAGAAAAATGAACTAAAATAATAAAAATAAACAAACAATAAAATAAGAAAATTAGGGGGGAAAACCTCTCATAATGACAATAACTATTTTGACATAACATCAAAAGGTTAGGAACTAAACTAACACATTTGAAATATTAGTAACTAAATTGATATATCTAGAACTTGAAGCATTAGTTACTAAATAAAATGATGGTTCAATTTTAATTTGGATTGATGGATAATTGCAATTAACCCTAATTTTTAATAAGCTTTATTCAAGTTAAAAAATAATAATCATAGTTACAGGAAAAATTAACTAAAATAGCCAAAATCACAAACAATGAATTAAGAAAATTATGGAAAAATGAAAAAAAAAAAAAATCTATCAGGATTATTTTGATACAATACTAAAAAGTTAGGAACTAAATTGACATATTTAAAACGTTAAAGACCAAATTGACACATCAATCAATATATATATAAAAGCAGAGACCTCATGCGGGAATGCATGAGGTTTTGCCATGTGGCACTCTAAGCTTCTATGTAGTCTTTTTAACCTTTTTTCCCATTAAATTTTTTCACTATAACCTAATAATTTATAGTAACTTATTTTTACTGTCACATATATGGGCTGAGGTTGATAATGACCAAACAATTGTAATCTTCTAAAAAAAAAAACTACGTTCTCAAAGTAGATGAAAAGCCCAAGCCCATAAATATTGACCCAAATATGAATTGCCCACCAACATGTAGCTGAAAGGCTACAATCTTTGACCCACCCCAACTTTGAACCCCCACCAACGTGTAGCTCAAAGGATAACCCACGCCAAGTCTGAACACCCCACCAACGTGTAGCTCAAAGGCTACCATTTGAATTCCCACCAACGTGTAGCTCAAAGGCTAACCCACGCCAAGGCTGACCCACCCCACAGTTCAGCAAATGAAAGCCTAAATTTTTACACACAATTCCTCTTCTTCCTCCCACCTGTAGATTAAACCCAGCCAAGAATTTTAGTCACTTCCAACCTCTATTTCTCTATACAAAAACTCTTCAACTTCTAAGAAAACAACGGTTTCCATTCCAACTCAGTGATTATCTATACAAACACTCTTCAACTTCTAAAAAAAACAACGGTTTTCACTCTGACTCAGTGATTATTTGAAGACATAAATGTAGGAGCTTAAAAGATTTCAGCGTTTAGTATTTTGGGCTTCAATGCAGCCACTTCCAACCAATTATAAAATGCAGTTAACACCAGGTAAATGCTACCTGATTTATGAAATTGAAGAGTTAGTTTTATTTAATGTTCGCTTTGCATGTTGTAAAATCTGTTCTTTTATATATCTCCGTCTCCTTATGCCTCAAAACTTATGCCACTATAATTTCTCACAATTCATTTCAGAGAGGTATGTTTACTTTCTTAATTTTATGTTCCTCTTAAATAGTTCGTTTATTAATTTATTTTTGAATCCCAAAATACTATGTTTGTTGTTATGCCATTATAATCTTACATCTCATTTCACATTCGTTGTTAATTTCATGTTTCTCTTCAATAGTTTGTTTATTGATTTGTTGTTTATTTAGTTTAGCCATCTTTGAAAACTATTTATAATTCAATAGTTGTTAACGCACAGAAACAATATTGATTTTTTTGTTAAACCAAAAAAAGAAAACACAAATAAAACAAAACAAAGGAAGTATTTACAATTAATTTCAAATTCCTTTTCAAAAACCACTAGGTTCCTTAACACCTCAAATGCACATATGAGATTCTCCAAACTAGAAATGATGTAAACGACTTGTGATTTTGATGCAGAGGTCAAAGGTCATTGTGGGTTTTGTGAGGGTTGTGATTGGATATGGGTCTTTGGTTGTTTGAGATTTTTAGTGTTGGAGCTTTTGTATTGGGTTTACGATGATGTGTGATTGGAATTTTGCCAACAGGCTGAAGCCACGAAGAAGAATGTTTTATGGGCTTTGAGACTTTTTAGAGAATCTCATTCTCATTAAAACATGTCTTCCTTTTTCTCAATTTCAATTCAATAAGATTTTGGTTACTATAATGTATTCTGCAATTTTGGTAGGCAAATTCTTTGTCATCGACCAGTGCAACAAAAGTATATCTATATCTTGACATTTCTGAGGTTGCTAAAATAATTGATAGGTGCATATTTTTAAAATTATTAATAACAAAAAAAAAAATGATAAATAGCTTTTTTTATCTCACAAAATGCCATTTACATTATTTTTTCCTTTTTAAAAATTCAATGATATGAATGGTAAAAAACATGATCCTCTACAAGAAATACCAAAAATACATGCAAAACAGTTTTCAGAATACATGCAAAACAGTTTTCAAAGGAGGATTTATCTTTAAGCAATATGAAGACAATACCAAAGCTCAAATGCATTGAATGGGATCTTACGAAACAGGTTTGTTAATAATTTCAAAGTAGACTCATCATTTAGTTTAAAAAAAAAAAAAAACATATTAACTTCAAAGTTCATTGTAGGATGTTAATTGCTATTGTGTTGCAACAATAAGCAACATTGATACAACAAAGGGTTGGTATTATATTTCATGCGTGTTATGTGGAAAGAAGGTCAAATCATAATTAGGATCATTTTGGTGCACAAAATGTGAAACAAAAACAAATCTGCCTATCCCAAGGTTAGAGGCACACACATTAACTACAAAGTTTGCAATTTTTTTTATAAACATTTTCATCTTACTATAATTACTATACAATTGCAAAATACTTCAGATACATGATTCAAATTGAAGTTTTTGATTCAACTGACAAAACAAATTTTGTCATATTTGATCGAGATGCTGAGAAAATCCTAAATAAATCTGCAAGAGATCTTGCTGAAAAACAAACTGAGGTACAACTTATTTAAATTATTAAATTTATTGTAAAACTATTGATTATAATATAAATTAAAATTCCTAATATGCAAATTGATATTGAAGAAGGTATCCCACATGATCTTAACAAAATTTTAGGAAGAAAATACATTTTTCTACTTTGCTTGAATGAATTCAATCTAAAGGATGGTTTTGAAAATTACACAGTTGCTAAGATTTTTGATGCACCTTCAAATGAGAAAAAGGCATGGAAGAAAAAAAAAACACAAGCCAGTATGCTATATTATTTCTTTTGCTACACTATACTGATGTAAATAACATGCTCAAATTTAATATGAATATAGATACCTATGCAAAATCTTAGCGACAACAAATCTGCCAGCACAAACTTTGTTAGATCCAGTCAAGAATCTTCTAGTGCCAATTCATCAATGATCAACACAAATGATGCAACAAAAGGAGAAAATGATAAAAGCTCACAAATTGAACAAATAAGGATAGACCAAACTTCAAAAGTTGAAGATGAAGAAACAGATGATGATAACATACCCCTCAACATGCTTTACAAGCGTCGACATACTTCAAAAAACAGAGCATTCAAGAAAAAAAAAAAATTCGCAATAAAGCCTTTTATTACATCACAAAATAAATATCAATAATATGGAATGAATTAACATGCTTTTATCAACTTTTGTTATACAATATTACTCTAAAGTTGATTCTTTTTTCTTGATTACTTCAACAAAATAAATATAATGAATATGTGTCTACAATTTAAAATTGTTACTTCTTATGATAAACTTAGTACTAACAAATTTTTATAACAAATATGCTATAATATATGTACAATATTCTTCATAAAAAATTGTATAAACCATTACAACATTATCCGCGCATCGCATGGACAACTTACTAGTTGTATAAATGTTAGAAACCAAAATGATAATTTTCCTAATTAAAAAAGAAAATAAAAATGAATTTAGAAAAAATAGGAATAAAGCTTTGTTCACATTCCGATTGAAATCATCACGGCCGGAATTTGGAGAATGGACCAAAATGAGCCCGAATTTAGACCAATGTAGAATATGTGGGTGATTTACATTGCCAATTTATTTAAGTTTGACATTCTATTCTTCCAACTTTCTACTTGTTACACGCACGTTGTTACACGCCAACTTTTTAACAATTTCAAAACTAAAATCGTGTTTTCAACTCACTATTTTAGTTCAAAAAATGTATGTATAATAGTGTGTGTAACAAAAACTACCAAAAAAAAAAAAAAAAACCCATAAACTAAAAGAAGAGAATACAGCCTAGTTTGTTATCTGTTTTACTTTTTTGCAGTTGGGTTCTTTTCTTTTATCTTGTTTATCCGTGACTTTATGATGTATCAGGGGAAAAAAAAAATAGTAATATTTTGGGTTACAAGATAAAGTAACACAGTTAGTAATATTAAAGCTTAGAGCTCAAAATATGGACTAGCATAAAGTTGTTCAGCCTTGATTAGAAATTAGCAATTATTTCTGCTTCTTTTTTAGCATTCATACTTGTATATTCTATTTTTTTTCCAAGAAAACTGCATATTGTATCTTGTTTCAACTCATCACTTTTAATGAGGCTTTAGAGTAGTAACTACAACTGAAATTGGATAAAAGCATAGTAAGATATTTTAGTCATGGCTGACTTCATTGATAATTTGATAGAAGGTTTAAGTCATATTTCTGAGTAATAAAAGTAATTTCTATATTAAATGGTACTAATTGAATAATTGCAAGTAAAATTCAGTGTACGACAACATAATGCATCCAATATATATATATATATATATATATATATATATTTGTAAAAAAAGTCAGCTTACAAAAAAAATATGTTCATTGCCTTACCCACGCATTGTAGGCTAGTATCATTTGAAGTTTTGTATGAACTGGAGCATCCAAAAAATATGGCCTCTTTGTTAAGACAACAAGACTGACAAGAACAGGAGACTGTAACAGACAACCAGTAATAATCCATTAAATGAAGCTAGTATTATTGACTGCTCTGGCAGAGATATGTAGCAGAGATTATCTAAGACATTTTTTTGACAATCAAATAAGTGTAAGATGGCTAATCACTGGATCTATATACCTTAGCAAGTAGTAAAGTGTTGAATTCACTGGAGTAAATGGCTCGATGGGAATTCTGTTTGGTAGATGGATGAACCGTTAGGAAATCTGTTTGGTAGAAAAGATCCCTTGTTTAGTATATACATATACAGGAGATGGAAAACTTACATCTCACTCATATGTTGTTGGTTGGTTGTCAACGTACTGCGGCCAACTTGAATATTTCTATTAATATTTCAAATCCAATATTATTCTGATTGAAACAGAAACTTTTGTGGGTTTAAAAATAACAAAAGACAAAAGAAAGAAAACACAGAAATAGTAAAATGGCTTACCAAAATCCATAACTTGATCTTTGGAAAAAAAAAAAATGCAATAAATATATTTTGACTTCATTCAAATTTCAAGTTTCCCTTACTGTAATTTCATAGTTTATGTCAGTGATTATCTCTAAAATTTGAAAATGTAGGTTGAGGGAGATTGAAACTAATGTACGAGAAATAGTTAATAATCAATTAATCATGCATGAGATATGTGTAACAGATTAACAGTGTATTGTACTACTAAATCTCTATGTACTCTCTTAAAGTTATAAGACTTGTATTGTACCAAAAATGTGTCGTTCTTCTAAATTCTCCTACCTACCATCCCCTCTTCTAAAGGAGAAATTATTAGCACCTCTAGTCCTCCCAAGTAGTCCCAACCAATAATAAAAGGCCATATGTTAAAACAATGCTAACTCAAGGGAGAGGAGGGGAGGTTGTTTTAGTTGGCTCATATTTAAACTTGAGTAATGCTACACCACAAATAATTCAACTAAATTTTTACAGATTGATGATATGGAATGGTAATACACATATAAGAACTAAAATTTCATTACAAGTTTTATTAAAAAATAAAATAAAATAAATTCTCTCCCTTCCCATCCTTCCTTCTTCTCCCTCTCCCTCTCGTCTCTCTCTGCATCTCCGGTGATTTGCTCGCTGCCACATCCACAATCCAGTTTTAAATTTTATAAAGACCAATGGATATCAGTTTCAACTTTAAACCAATTGTTGCAGCACTGCACAGAAACTCCCAACTTTAAATTTTATTTTTTTAATAGGACTTGTAATGAAATTTTAGTTTTATATCTGATGTGTGTTTTTTTTTTTTTTTTTTTTTTTTTTTTTTTTTTTTAAGCTTTCGTGGAACTTTCCATAGCAGCAGATTGTAAAAAGTTTGTGGAATTGTTTGTGGCTGCAGTATTACAAAAGAGGAAATTGTGAACAAAATTGGATTTTTGGTATATCTGGAGTCTGTTTGGCATTCCGCTAAAATCTAGCTTAGGTCGAACAATTCTCTCAAACATCTTGAACATCAAAGAGTGTCAGAGAAAAAAAGATTAAAAAAGAGGTGAACAAGATTGTTTAAGATTAGAAAGACAACGTGAGTAAATACATCTTCATGAAAAGATGCCTATGTTTTTCAGATTCGGCCAATTCCACATTGTTAATAATTCATTTAAGGGCCTTGGTAATTAGGCCTAGCTAGAAAGGTGCAGGCAGACGTTTACCCAAAAAAAAAAAAAAAAAAGAGGTCCTGGCAGACAACGATATAACAACATTATCTCCAACTCATGATTATAAGAGCATAAAGGACGTGGCCCTCTATGTGATCCCTACTTAGTTCAAACCTGACCAATTGACGAACCACAACATTCACAACTTAATGATGAGATCAAGATGGAGATTAGGTCACACTAGAAATGCAAAATACAGAAAGTCTTCCCTATAGCAAAATTAGTTTCAAGAGATAGAACAAAGCAGCCATCTTCTTGGGCAATATGGGTCATTGAAGCCTGCATATTTCATTGCCTACACATGGTGGCATAAGGAATAAACAAAATTTTAAGGAACAATATAGCATGTAAGGAAGCTCTGATATAAAGGAAGGGAATGTTGAACAATAGATATAAAGAGAAACGCTTGATTTTGAAATGGTGATGATTGATGGTAAACTATTCTGTAGATATAGAAACTTCTTTCACAAAGAACTGATGTGGGAAAGGGCATATAGCACTTTCATACAAGATTATAAAAACTGTTATAGGCTTAAAATCTCTGTACATGTAATAGGAATGAAAAAAACCTAGAAGAAAACTGAACACTGTTGAGTTCAAGTCTTGATGGACTTGAAACCATGTCTCTGTGACACAACAAATCTTTTGATCAAAGCTCACAAACAAAATTTCTTCGTTGTCTCCACCAAAGCCCCTAGTGATTGTTGCAAACTTCACACTAGGATCAAAACAAAGTAGTACTAGAACTTGTGCAAAGGTACTGGCTTAGTCATCATGTTAGCTAAATTATCTGCAATCCTAATCTTCTGAAAAAGAATATCTTCCTTATCAACAACATGCTGAGTTCAAGAGTAACGGACTTGGTCTTTTTCTAAATGAATGGATCTCCGACCGTCACAAAATAGACAAATGTGCTTATGATGAATTTTCAAGTCTTCAATCAAACCGTGTAGCCAAAGAGCCCCCTTGTTGACTACAATCAAACCCATGTATGCAGCTGTAGTGGTTGCCAATGCAATAGCCTACTGCAGTTGTAACGCCCCAAAATCATAAGCAATAAATGTCTATTTAATCTGAATAATTCATAAAATATGTTAAATAAAAGAAACTAGCAACCTTGACTCTCATCACAAAAGTCAGAGCTCTAATTCACCAAATACAAACATCCTCAAGATAATTCTCCAATACAATGTTTAATGCCATAAAAATAACAATAAAATCCTCAATTCCACAAAATAGTTCATAACTGCTGTCTCCAAAAATCTCTACTCCAATAATCCCTCTAATGTATCTGTAATAGGAAATAAAAGGGGGGGTGAGATAACTCAATAAGTGGAATTCACTAACATCGGGGTGTGGGAACAAACCTTTCAAATAAATAAATTTTTTACAACAATTTCATAACTTGTAACTCATCAATATTCATCATCAAATACTTCATATATATAAAAACCAATATCTTTATATTGTGAGCCATCACAATACGTACATCAATACAATCACATAACAATTTCCTAGGCTTTTCTCGTGGTCAACGTTTACGCCCCGTTGACAGGGTTGTGCTATCCCCTTTTTGGGACTGGAACCTCCTTTTCATCTACTTTCTTAAGGATGGTTCCCTTGGAACCTAAAGGGTGCACTCCCTTGCTAAGAAGCTTCATTTTTGGATCCTTAATAGTATTCTCCCTTGCTAAGGAGCTATCAAATGTGCACTGTCCCCTTTTTGGGGACCGTCCCTTGCTAAGGACTAGCTGCAGTATGATTATCCCTTGCTAAGGACTAGATACCATACTGAGTTTCTATTCACGACTTGCCATAGGTTTTCAAAACACATTTCAATATGCTCACAAAAATAATCCATTCATAATTCTCAAAAATATAAAGATATATTCACGCATAAAAGTTTAAATAAATTTAGGTTGTCCCACAAGTTTTTCATAAAACAAATAGTCAATGTGCACATCAAACATTTATAAAATATCAATTTATACATAGAATATCAACATAATTTTGATATAAAATAGTTTAACAATCTACATTGTTTTGGGAAAACCCCCAAAATTAGTAAACACCACTTACCTCTTAATTGCAAAAATAAAGGAAATCAACCTCTCTTGAATCACAATGATTCGGTAGAATTAGAACCTAGCAACACCAAAAATAGGTTCATCAATGCACAATTTCCCACTTAAAAATCTATTTTCACACTTAAATGGTTTTATCCTAGACAATATTGATTTATCCAAAATCTTCTATTTATCCACTTAACTCTTTAATACACTTTCAGCTTGATCAGATTTTCGGACATAACAATACTGCTGCCTAATCTGATTTTTCCATTGATATAATCATGGATATTCAAGACTTCAAAATGGCCGAATAAGGTAAATCTCATCAATCTACAATTCACATCCTTTCTTGTCATGTAGCTATATCCATCACCCTAATCTAATATAATAATAACCATAGGACATCCTTTCCCATAAAATACGGATAAGTGGGGGGTTGTTGAGATCAGAACATATGCTTAGAATTTCCTTTTTCCTTTAATATATTGATAGGTTAGACTTTATGAAGTCATGCCTATTGTCCTATCAGCTACTAAAGCCATTTCATGCACAATTCCTCCCTGAAATGTGGGATGATTTTTCTAGTCATAATCAGGTTTTATTTTATTTTTATTTATCAACATGATGACAACATTGAATTTTCAAGTCCACACCTACCCCTATGTTCTGTGCAGCACAAAGACTCATATACACAGAAATTCTCCATCCTAGGTGTGTGATATATCAATAGCCCTTAAGCTAGATAGACACTTGTTACGTATCACATAAATAAAAGAACCCCAAATAAAGAGGAGAGCTGACCTGATTCTCCTACACAGCCGCAGAGAAGGGAAGAAACAGCTCCCTTGTATGTTGCGGCTGAAAAACAAAAAGGAACTTCTTATACTCATACACGTGTAGCCTAAGAGGAAAAAGGTTAGGGTTTTCAAGGCCCATATATTTACTTATAACACCTCACTTGGGCTTTATATCTCATAGTATTTATCTTATTCTTAATATCTTAGGCCCAAATCAATTCAATCCGTTTACTTGTAGGCCTCCTTATAATTTATGTATAATTAATTAAATTGGAGTCAAAAATTATGGGGTGTTACAGCAGTATCAACCTCCAACTCACCAATGCTTTAGCAAATGTAAGTAGCTCATAGTAGAATGGTGCTTATCTAGATCCTTGACATAGTCTGAATCAATGTGTCTTCTAAAAGATTCATCTCTCTCAAACTTCAAACCCAAATCATCTCAAGATCCATATAGCAGCTTGCCAATTATCCTTCCTTAGATCATGCATATAACAACTAACCATGCTAAAAGCCTAAGAATTGTCAGGCCGTGTACATACCATTTCAAATATGAGGCTGCCAACCAAACTGGTATTAGAGCTTCTATTATCACAAAAATACCAGCACAAGGAACACAAAAACACACAGAAGACATTTCTTTGTATTCTACAATGTCAATGGTTAAATAGAATGACAAAAGAGAAGACATTAAATAACATGAGTTTTTCATTTCTAATTAACTATGACAATGAAAAAAGGTATGCCTTTAATATCTAAGTCAGGATTTAGAGAACACATTCTATTGTTGTAGCAGATTAGGTCACCAATTTTCCAGATTGGAGTCTTTTATTTAGGTAGCAATGATTTCTCTACTGACTACCACACCTCACAGCCAGATGCAATTAGCTTTTAACGTCCTGCAAGATACCAGCCTAAGGAATTGAAGAACAGAATGACACTAAACAGTATACAACTATTTCAGCTAGTGAAGTTTACATTTACCTGAGATTCTAGCAAATTTGTCAACTTCAGGTCCTGCACAAACAAATTTACAACATAAATTTAGCCATGGGAAGAATAAAAGTAAATTTGCTAGTGGGTTGTTTAGGCTACAAGATTAAGTAACAGAGTTAGTAATAGTAAAGCTTAAAATATTGACTAGGCATAAAGTTGTTCAACCAGGGTTAGCAATTAGCAATTATCACTGCTGCTTTTTGAGTAGACCGCAAAATTAGTTTATGTAAGCAATTTAGATTTAGCATTCATACATGTATGTTTTTCTAGGAAAACTACATACAGTATCTTGCTTCAACTTATCATGGACAATATTGTTTTTGGTGTATGAACTACAACTTTTTTTTGATAAGTAATAAGCTTGATTGAGACCAAAATAGAATTGCCCAAATTATTCAGGAAGAATACGGATGGGTACTAAAATTATATAATAGCATGGTAAGATATTTTTGTCATCGCTGAATTAACTAATAGAAGTTTTTAAGTCATATATCTGAATAATAAAATTAATTTAAAAAAACAAATGGTACTAATTGAATAATTGCAAATAGAAGTCAACATAGAGAGAGGCATATGTTCATTGCCCTATCCACTCACTGTAGGCTAGTATCCTTTAAACTTTTGTATGAATTGGAGCACCCAAACTGGTTGGCCTCTTAGGACAACAAGATTGACAAGAGGAGAAGGCTGTAACAGACATGTAAAAATCTATTAACTGAAGCTAGTATTATTAAATTGCTCTGGCAGAGATATGTTGAAGCGATTTTTCTGTGAAGCTATTTGACAATCAATCAAGTGTGCAAGATGGCTAACCATTAGATTTATACCTTAGAAATCATTGAAAGTGTTGAAGTCACTGGAACAAAGGGCTCTAGCCTCTAGGTGAGGCCATGATAACAGATAAGATTTGATAGGTGGATGAACTGTCAGGAGTTCTGTTTAGTAAAAGATCCCTTGTTTAGCATATATATAGGGCATGGAAGGAACCTGTGTAGCTAATTTTAGTTAGCATCTTCCATGTCAAGGAATCAAACCAACTTATTCACAAGAAACACAGCTTACCAAAATGTAGAAATTGAAAAAACTTCTAAGAAGCCACCATACTCGTGAATAAATGTATTTTCTCAAGTGGCAAGTTCATTGTAATTGTCACGGTCCAATTGAAACAAGAGTATGCCATCCTGCCACACTGTTGGAGTATGTCATGGATCTTTCCCTCTTCTAATTGGTTAGAGAAGTCATCAAAATCTCTCGGCAAAGTGGCCATTCACTGTTTTTATATCCACAAAACTCAAAAATGACTTAATGTGTAAAACTTTCAAATCATTTCTATGAGAAACAAAACGAAATTCTAAACCAAATGGTAATTTGAATAATAGCCCATAAAAGTTATATATGTCCATTACCTTATCTGCTTACTATTAAGAACTGTTCTTCTAACATGTGCACGAATTGTAGCATGCAAACCAAATGGGCTTTTGTTAAGGAAAAGCTTACAAGAAGAGAAGAACAAAACTGACATTAATTGAATCTAGAAAGAAATGAAAAAGAAATTATTTTGACAATCAATCAACATGTAAGAAGGCTTTTCACCAGATACCTTAGAGTGCAGTAAAGTTCAGATGTTGCTGAAACAAAGGTTTCTAGGTTAGCCAACCATAACCAAAAAAAAAAAAAAAAGATCAAGTATTTTGTAAAAAAGATCCATTGCTAAGTACGTAAGAGATAGCAGAAACCGTGATGTAAAAGTTGGAAAACTAAGACTCACCTGATATTTTGGTGAGTCTTATTGGTAAAGAGATAAGATATGGTTAGTGTAGATTTTAGGTCCAAATCTTATTAAGTTAAAGAAATTAGTAAGGCCTGAATGAAAATCTAAATCAGTCCCATCTCACATCTTTATCACATTCTACCCTTACCTCATGGTATTAGGTTTATCCATCTTTGATCATTGTCTTAGGATTTATAAAAAGGAGGTAATACCATTGAGGATTGAGCTCTAGCTCAAGTGGCATCTACTCTACTTTTTAAGAAGTAGGTGGTGGGTGTTCGTGTACCAAAAAAAAAAACACGTCTACATGCTCATGAATTTATGTATAGTATTGGTCTCTTTCCTTTTTCCCCCTTTGTAAAGGGGTAGGATTTGTTAGGCTACATCTTAGGTTTAAATTTTACTAATTTGATCATTTAGTAAGATTGGAACCTAAGTCCTCATCCATTCTTTCTTACCGATTGATGTTTACTTATAAAAAAAATTATTAAAAAAAAAAATTGCATATGGTCAGTCCTTGACCATCAGCAACATTGTACTTGTACCTCATGGTAATAATTTTTTTACCCTTGTTTTGTCATCCCTTAGATGATTATAGTGAAACATAAAAAAGAAAAAAGTTTTCCTGATGCATTGTTAGGATTGATAAAAATGAACATTTCTTTTGTGTGCTTATGATTTTGTTTATTCCCCTACTTGGTGTAATGGTGTAAGTAAGCAACTTGAGAAAAATATAATGTTCCACACCTAGTGCGTCGTGGACCCAAAAAAATAAAAACAATGATAGTAATCAACTGTAGAAGTATTTTTAATTTTTATAATTAAACTTTTTATGATATAGTTATATTGGGCCCAATTGATTTAGTTTTGACTGCATGCATGCACTAATCAAAGTTTAACATGCACCTTGTTAACTTTGATTGAAGCAAGTGATTAAATCTAAATGCTTTTCGGTTTCTTTTGTTGCTAACTAGATTATCATTTCCATTTATAATGATTTATGCCTATATTTAATTGTATGGGTGATTGTCAATTTTTGTGGGTTGACCTTGACAAAAATGTTTTTGTTGTAGTGCTTAACAAATTGATACATCTAGTGCAATGTTAAACATCATTGGCAAGAATAATTAACTCATCACCCAAAAAAAAGTGCCGATTGTAACAATTGCTTAGTTTTACTCATTTTCCATTGTCTTTACATGCACAATGCTTTAGATTGGTTGTGATATGATGTGGGTGGAGATTCATAATATAGATGAATTTTGATAATTTTCTGAGTCATACTTTTAAGGAGAGAAAAGGGAAGGTTGGGGGAAAAGGCTGCACTAACTTTTAGTTTTTGGATATTTTTCCCTAAACTGGTCGAAAATTGGAAGTTCAACATTCTGTTCATCCAACCTTCAACCAGTTTAGGGGAAAAAAAAAATTAAAAACTAAAATAAGATAGTACAGTCTAGTTGTTGATTTTCTGTTTTACTTTATTGTGATTTTGATTTTCTACTTTTATCTTGTTTAACCATTGACTTTATGAGGTATCAGAAAAAATGAAAGAAAATTATTGTCAATGTAGGATGTAGTCATGATAATCAGTTAAGCTTATTTCATCCTGCTTTATTTAACATGTATGACTAATTTCTTTAGTTTTTATATCAGGATAAACGCCATAGAATCTCCAATCATGTTGCTGACGGGCCATCAGAGTGCCATATATACAATGAAGTTCAATCCTGCAGGAACAGTTGTTGCATCTGGGTCTCATGACAAAGAAATTTGTGGAATGTGCACGGGGACTGCAAGAACTTCATGGTTTTAGAAGGGCACAAGAATGCAGTTGTAACGACCCCGCCCCAACTGTAGATATTGTCCGCTTTGGGACCCATACACCTCACGGTTTTGTTCTTCCCCAAGTTGGGCTGGGGAAAAGGCCTCTACACATTGAAAGGAGATCATTCCTTATAAACACATTCTCATGTATTTCCCTAAGCGATGTGGGATTCCATAAAATGCAAGACCCCCCCTTTTTTGGGTCACTACAGCAGTTTTGGATCTTCATTGGACTACTGATGGATCACAGATAATATCAGCCAGCCCTGACAAAACGCTGAGGGCATGGAATGTTGAAACAGGAAAAAAAATCAAGAAAATGGCAGAACACTCCTCATTTGTGAATTCATGCTGTCCTTCTCGGAGAGGGCCACCACTTGTTGTCAGTGGATCTGATGATGGAACTGCCAAACTGTGGGACATGCGTCAGAGGGGTGCCATTCAGACATTTCCAGATAAATACCAAATCACAGCCGTCGGTTTCTCAGATGCATCTGATAAGATCTTCACAGGTGGTATTGACAATGAAGTAAAGGTATGGGACTTGCGCAAAGGTGAAGTTACAATGACACTTCAAGGTCATCAAGATATGATAACAGGAATGCAGTTGAGTCCTGATGGCTCCTATCTTCTTACAAATGGTATGGATTGCAAACTCTGCATATGGGATATGCGTCCATATGCACCACAAAATCGGTGTGTAAAGGTAATGGAAGGGCACCAACACAACTTTGAGAAGAACTTGTTGAAGTGTAGCTGGTCACCTGATGGAAGCAAAGTCACTGCTGGGAGTTCAGATCGGATGGTATACATTTGGGATACTACATCTAGACGCATCTTGTATAAGCTCCCTGGCCACACTGGTTCAGTCAATGAGTGTGTCTTCCATCCCAGTGAACCTATTGTTGGATCTTGCAGTAGTGATAAACAGATTTATTTGGGGGAGATCTAAGAATCGCAACTTGAAGAACTTACACCTTAGTGACCGTTATTTTAGCTAATCGTTGGCTCTGTAAGGGCCCTTCAAAGACTTTCGAAAGGTTGTATTCGTATCTCTACTGTAGTTCCTCAAGTTGACTTTTGGTATCCTTATTGGCAATGTTGGAAGATTATGTTCCATTTTGGAAAATTGATTCTACATGTATTTGGCCATCTGTGAATACATCTAGGTTCTATGATCACCTCCCACATTCCTTTAGCTTAATCAAAACCTTATTGAATGGAGTTTTTGTAGAAAATCCTCGGCAATTTTTAGGGGAGTTGTGTCACTCAAAAATTAAAGGCCATGGAAAAAAAGAAAAGAAAAAAAGAACCCTGATACTGAGGGTCTAACTATAATCTCATCCAAAAAAAAAGGTAAAAGATCTAACTATATATTGACAAAGTTTCTCCAAACTTGTTTAGAGTCTTGTGCTTTAACCCTCAATAGGAAGATGATGTGTGTTATTGTCGACTTATTTAACAACACTTAATCCAAGTTCCAACCAACCAAGTGAGCGTTCTTTAATAGGGATGGCACCACAGCCTGAAAGAATATATTGTGTTCTTGGCATCGTACACAATTTGGCCGGTTCATATTTATTAGTACAAGTTATATGTAATATATACAATTTGTGTACATATTTAAGTTCATCACTCCAATTTCAAAAATTACACAATGTTTAATTTTTATTGTTTTTATTATTTTTTTGGGTTTGATTTCTTGCAATGTTTTTGACAAATTGTGGCCACTATCCAACCTCTATACATCCTCTAGACTTCAGAAAATAAAATACAAAGCCTAAATTAGCTATTTAGTAAGAAGACAACTAGGATGAGTAAATTCTAGAACTCAATTTTTCTACCCAGATAATTCATCATTACAGCTCATCAAGAACTTCTGCTTTCACTACAATTGTAAACAAAATTGGATTGGGCATATTTAGAGATTGCTTGACAAAGTTTAGTCCCACTCGATGCCCAATACCAGTAAAATCTAGCTTTGCTCGAACAATTCTCTTAAAGATCTAGAACATCAAAGAGTGAATAAAATTGTTTCAGTTTTGAGAGACTATGTCGATCAATCCATCTTTCATGAAAAGATGTCTATACTTTTCAGATTTGGTCAATTCCCAATGGTTAACAATCATGCCAGTATAAATTCTTACCTTGATAAGACTCCCCTTGGTCTAGCTAAAATGGACCGGGCCGGATGGTGATATAATAACACTACCTCTAGTGCATGTGATGTTATCAAGAGCATAAAGGATGTACCCTTCTATGTGATCCTACGTAGTTCAAACCTTGACCAATTGATGGACCACATCATTTAGAATTGAATGATGGATCTAGATGGTGATTAGTTTATAATTGAAATACAAAATACACTAGTAACAGCAGAGAGTCTTCCCTTCCTATGCAGAATTGGTTTGCAGTTAGAACAAAGCAGCCACCTTTGAGGTTAACATAGGTTATTAAAGCCTGCCATATCTCCCTTGGTTTGCCTGTAGGTCCGAAATATATTCCAATGCATACATATGGTGGCATACTAAACAGAATACTAAAGAACTATAATTATAACTTATAAGGAAGCTCTTGGAAATTAAGGTAGGGAATACTATACAATAACCCACATTAGACCGTAGAGAAATCTGGACCGTGAGAATGGTGATAATTGATGATAAATTATTTTATAGATATAGTAAATTATTTCGCAAATAAATAGTGGGAAACATCCTCCATACAAGATTAATTGTGAAAACTAGTTTGGATTTTAGAAAAATCTCCAAACAAATAATAGAAATTAAAAATACCTAAAAGAAAAATAAACATTCACAAAATCAACAAGGATTTACATGATTCAGCAATAGCCTACATCCACGGGTGATGGTGTGAAGAAAATTTCACTAATCAAATATGGAGATTACAAAAGAGGCAAAAAGTCACTTTCACACAACTCATACCCCAAATACACCCTAAAAAATCTCTAAAAAACACAAAGTTTAAGGCTTCACCTAAAGAGAAGTTTTTCAACTCTCAAATCGTTGCACAGCACTGCAGCCCTCTCTTTAGTTAAAGCAACATATATATAAAAGTTGTCAAAGTCAAATAGAACTCCTAGTTATGTTGAATTTTCAAGATCATGCTCCTGATGATTCCAAAAGTCTTCAATCAAACCGTGTGGCCAAATAACCTCCTTGATAGCTTCAATCATAGCCATGTATTCCACTTCACTGGTTAATAATACAATAGTTGACTGCAGTATCGACCTCCAACTCACCAGAGGTCAACCTCTAGCTTCAGAGTAGAACAAAGATTATCCAGATCTTCTCCAGCCTAGTCTGAATCAACATATCCAGCTACATGTCTTCCAACAGATTCATCTCTCAAACTTCAAACCCAAATCAGCATTCCCAAAATACATCTCAAGATCCATTAACTTGTGAATGACCATTATCCTAATCTTGCACATAGTGACCAGGTTCCACATTGACAGCTTGAGAAATGTTGGGCTGAGACGACGAGTGCATACTACTGCATATGCAAGGCTGCCAACCAAGACAACTAAATCTGTATTAGAGCTTCTGCTATCACAACAATAACATCACAAGGTACACAAAAACACACAAAAGACATTTCTTTATGTTCTACAATGTCAATGGTTAAACCGAATGACAAAGGATAAGGCATTAAATAACACTAGTTATTCTTTTACAAGTAAAATATGACTGTAAAAACTGTAACAATGACAGAAGGTATACCTTTAGTATCTAAGTCAGGTCTTAGAGAACTCATTCTATTGTTGCAGCGGATGAGGTAACCTATTTTCCAGATTGGAGTCTTATATACATGCAGCAATGATTCCTCTACTGACCACCACAATTCAAATTCAGATGCAATTGCCATTAGCTTTTGATGTTTTTCAAGATATCAGCCCAGCGAATTGAAGAGCAGAACAGCACTAAGGAGTGGGCATCAGCTATTGACATCAGCTTTCGACAAGTGAAGTTTAAATTTAGTTGAGATTGTAGCAAACCAGACAACTTCAGGACCTGTATAAACAAATATTCAACATAAATTTAACCAGGAGAAGAACATAATAAAATGTGCTAGTGGGTGTTTTGGGTTACAAGATAAGGTAACAGAGTTATTAATAGCAAAGCTTAAAGCTCAAAATGTTGACTAGGCATAAAGTTGTTCGGCCTTGTTTAGAAATTAGCAGCTATCGTAGCTTCATTTTGGGGTAGAATGTAAAATTAGTAACGTAAGACATTTTAGATCTAGAATTCATACTGGTATGTTCTATCTTTTTCCAAGAAAACTGCATGTTGACTTATAAAAAAAAAAATGAAAACTGCATACTGTACCATGTTTCAACTTATCACTGACAGTGAGGCTTTTAGTGTAGGAGCTACAACTGAAATTGGATTAAAACACAGTAAGATATTTTAGTCATGCCTGACTTCATTGATGAAAATTTTAAGTCATATTTCTGAGTAGTACAATCAATTCTAAACCTAATGGTACTAATTGAATAATTGCAAGAGTCAGATTACAGAGACATATTCATTGCCTTACCCATGCAGTGTTGGCTAGTTCTTTTAGAACTTTTGAATGAACTAGATCGCCCAAGCAGCATATCCTCTTAGTTAAGACAGCAAGACCGCTGAGAAGAGAAGACTGTACCAGACAAGTGAAACTCAATTAAGAGAAGCTAGTATCATAAAATGTAATATGGCTTGCCAAAAATTGTGTGAACTTGATATCAGACATAAAATTAAATTTGCTAGTGGATTGTTTAGGCTACAAGATAAAGTAACAGAGTTATTAATATTAATGCTAAGTCTCAATATATTGACCAGGCATAAAGTTGTTCAGCCTTGATTAGCTATTAGCAGCTATCACTGCAAAATTAGTTTATGTAAGCAATTTAGATTTAGCTTTCATACATGTATGTTCTATCTTTTTCCAGGAAAACTACATACTGTATCTTGCTTCAACTATTCATTGACAATAAGGTTTTTACTTTTTAGTGTAGGAACTACAACTTTTTTTTTTTTATAAGTAATAAACTTTATTGAGACCAAAATAGAATCTCCCAAGTATACAGTTGGTTATTAAATTATATAATAGCACAGTAAGATATTTTTGTCATGACGGACTTAATTAATAGAGGTTTTTAGCTCATATTTCTGAGTAATACAATAATTTTTTAAAAAAAATGGTACTAATTGATTGCAAATAAAAGTCAACTTACAGAGACATATGTTCATTACCTTATCCAGTCACTGTAGGCTAGTATCCTTCAAACTCTTGTATGAATTGGAGCACCCAAACGGGTTGGCCTCTTAGTTAAGACAACAAGATTGACAAGAACAGAAGGCTGTAGCAGACATGTAAAAATCCATAAATGAAGCTAGTATGTTAAATATCTCTGGTAAAGATATGTAGAAGTGATTTTATGTGGAACAATTTTGACTATCAATCAAGCGTGCAAGATGGCTAACCATCAAATTCATACCTTAGCAAGCATTGAAGTGTTGAAGACACTAGAACAAAGGGTTCTAAGTGAGGCCACAATAACAGAATAAGATTTGATAGGTGGAAGATCTGTTAGGAATCCGTGTAGCTAATTTTGGTTAGCATCATCCACAATCAATTTCAAGGAATCTAACCAACTTATTCACAAGAAACATAGCTTACCAAAATGCAGAAATTCAAAAAACTTTTAAGAAGCCACCATACTCGTGAATATGTGTAGCTTCTCAAGTGGCAAGTTCATTGTAATTGTACCAGCCCAATTGAAACAAGAATATGCCATCCTACCACACTGTTGGAGTATGTCATGGATCTTGTCCTCTTCTAATTGGTTAGGGGAGTCATCAAAATCTTTTGGGAGAGTGGCCATTCCCTGTTTTTATATCCATACTCATACATGACTTAATGTGTAAAACTTTCAAATCATTTCTGAGTAACAAAATGAAATTTTAAACCAAATGGTAATTTTTGAATAATAGCCGATAAAAGTTATATGTCCATTACCTTATCTGCTTACTATTAAGAACTGTTCTTCCAACATGTTCATGAATTGGAGCATCCAAAACAATTGGCCCTTTCATTAAGGAAAAGCTTACAAGAAGAGAAGAACAAAACTGACATTAATTGAAGCTAGAAAGATATGAAGAAGAAATTATTTTGGAGTTATTTGGGCAGATATATACCTTTTAGAGTGCAGTAAAGTTCAGATGTTGATGAAAAAAGAGGTCCCTAGGTTAACCAACCATAACCCCGGAAAAAAAATAAGATTCAATGGGTGGATGACATACTGGAATTCATTTTATTAGAAAAGATCCATTGCTAAGTACATAGGAGATGGAATGTAAAAGCTGGAAAACTTGGACTCACTTGATATTTTGTTAGTTGACAAAGGTAGTAGAGCTATCATGTAGAGTAAACTTGTAAACATTTGCAGATATAGACACAATAATAGTCCAATTGGCCAGCAACCAGAAATTTCAAACAGGTTAAAACGAAGATAGCTTCCAAAAATTTGGAACTTGATATCAGACAAAATGAAAAGATGCTCTCTTTTGACTTGAATCTCAGGTTGTTCCTCTTTCTTGGGGACATTAAACACGTCATTTACAGGCAAGTCAAATGATAGAATTTCACAGCGCTTTGCTCAAATCCTTTGTCAGCTGTTTGAAGTTTGAAGGGAATGAAATAGATTGAGAGCCTATTGATCAAATGTGACCTTTTTATTGGAACATTGAAAAATAACTGGCATCTTTAAATTAACGAGGCATTCCACCACATCCAGTGCTGGTAGAAGTTCTGGCTTCTTGCAACTGTTAACAGACAAATGATGTATAAATGAAAGGTTCCCCAAGTACAGAACAAAAAAAATTCCATACTTTCTAATTTGTGGTTTTAACTTTTAATTATTATGGTGCTGTGTGTTGAAGTAGATGAGGCAGAGACTTGAGGTAAGCATAAAATCCCTAAGCATTTAGTCTTGTCCAACAGAAATCAATCTTAGTCCTAACATCTAGGCATTAAACTGAAACAGTGATGCAGATTCAACGTCTAATGAAAACAACAATACAACTGCACATAAACCAAAAGTAGATATGATAAAACATTCATTACAGTTTTCCAAATATCTATCATTGAGCTCATCTATAGTCTTAAAAATGTGAAAAGAAAATCTCTAGGATGCATGATTTCATTCCAATGCATAGAAGATGCATAAGAAAAAAAAAGAGCAGCATAGAAAAAGATAGATTAATAAAACGTTCAAGAATCCAACTTCAATGACAATCATAAGATGTGCAGGGTCCTCAAGCTCTGATTGACATCAATTTGCCACAAATTTTGAACATAACAACAAAGAATGAAATATTAGAAGATAAAGGATGGTGCCTGACTTATTAAGTTCAATAATCTTCACAAACACAGTCATTTTGTTCTATTGCATTGTAATCACGGTTTTTATAAATTCAAGAAATCTAGCAAGTACACAAAATAGAGAAATCTGAAGGTTACGTTTAGTTAAGAGGGACACCTCAGAAGAGAAGAATATGAGATTGGAGGAAACTCACAAATTTTAATTAACTTCAACAAGATGGGAATCAAATTAACACCCTGGCATTACAAAATCCAGCTATTTAACCACTCTGGCAGCAAACAGTACGAAATATTCAGTTTTTCTTGTAAGGTGAGCATTAGATGCACTTAGCTAACAGCAGAGGGCATCTCTATTGGAATGGATTGCACTTCTTCCATAATTTTCTCCAGAAATTAGCCATCTTGTTCCCAAAAATTCAGCTCTTCATGAAAGGAAAAGTTGCCCTACCAGTCCAGCAAAGTGTTAAGATCATCCAAATATGATAACTTCACCTAAGAATATTATTATGTGTCAAAGTTTGATCAATTTGAATTGAAAATGCAGAGTACCACCCATGGAAATACATATACACTACACTTGCTGCTTTCACAAGGTTTAGCTAGAAAGATGTTGTCCTTAGCTTTCTTTTTTGCTCACAAATTTTTTTTAACCGTGGCAGATGTTATAAATCTTGATTTTAAAGATTAGATATCATGTATAGAATGCAATAGAAACAAAGACACAGGAACAAGTTACCTATCAATAACAGTCAAAGCAGATGAATCAAATCTCCCCAAGTAGGATTCGAACCTACAACCAATCTGTTAACGGCGACCACTTTATCATTGAGCTACTGTGGAACAACGATAGATTCGAAGCATGATGATAGTACAAAGTACTGCTCCCATTGGACCTGATAATAGCATAATACAATGCTAAGACTGAATGTTATGTGAAATACAACTTTACAGCATTCTCAACTTTAAAGTACTAGATAATTGCATAATACAATGCTAAGACTGTGAATGTGAACCACGACTCTAAAAGCTAGACTATTAAAAACTTGAATGTTAACTGAAGCGCTTCAGCAGCAGAATGCTAACTAATATCAATCTTATAAGTGTGAATTATTACTTTTTCACAATGCATAGTTTTATTTAACTATTGAGAGTGAATTTCCCTTGCATTCCGTTATGTTGGAAACAAAATAAGAAATGCCTTGGGAGAGGAATTGAAGTACCTAAACTTTTTTGTTCATTAATGCATTTCAGTTCTTTTCCTTCTTGCATAGCACCCACGAAATAACCTACACGCATAACATTTGTTATATGGTTCCTTAGAAAAAAAAAAAAGGGAAATGGAGTATACGGTAAAAGAAGAGGAGGAGATCAGGTTTAGATGGACTTACCGCATAGTTTCTGTATAATTGGAATATGGAAAAATCGGCGTTGAATATTGTTTGCAATTATCGAAAGAGATAACTCCATTTTTTTTTTCTTCTTCTAAAACAAAATAAAGAATAAATTAAAAAAAATTAAAAAGATTAGGGAAAAGTGAATAGAGGAATACTGAAATTAGGGGTAACATACCGCCCATCTGTCTTGGAATAATTTGCACAGCTACCGTTAGATATATTCAACATCGATATAGAGATACGGGATGTCGGAAATTTTGGACCACTCTGCACCGCTCCCCTCTGCGCATCTTTCTTTTAATTTGGGGCAATCATTAATGATTAACACTTCGAGGTGTTGTATAGCTTGCTTTGTTGGCAGATACACCAAGTTTTTGCAACGGTAAAGTTGCAAAGACTGAAGAGAAGAAATGTTGCCCAACCATTCAGGCAAAGTTTCCATTCCATCAAATTCCCTTATGGACAGCTTGTAAATAGCAGTGAACTGTTGAATTTCGTCCGGGATAGAGTTGAGTCGAGTCCATCCATATAAACATAGAAATTTAAGGGACGCATGGATGGAAGTCGTGGAACTGGGAATGGAGAAAACATCCAGTTCTTCGCAAAACCCACCTATCGACAAACTATTCAAGCGGCAATCCCATAACCACTGTGGTAGACGTGTCAACTTTTGGCATTTGAAAATATCTACTTCGGTAAGAGAACGCACTTCTCCTATATCTGGAATAAACTCCAGGTTGGGGCATCCGGAAATTTCTAATAGAGTAAGAGATCGAAACTCTGGTAGATCTGGAATCAATATCAGATTAGGACAATCAGTTATGCTCAAATCTAGAAGAGACGTACAGAATTGCAACCCAGTTGGGAGAACTTCAACACCACATGATATCGCCAAGTGTCGAAGAAGGGATGCGGTAGCTTGTATACTTGGAAAAGACATCAACTTAGGACAACCCTTTACCTCCAACGTCTCAAGGGAACTGAGGTTGTCCGGAATTTGACTCAGTTCCCCACATTTTTCTATCTTAAGTGAACGCAGAGAGGTACAAGTAATCTGCTTTGGCAGAAAAGCAAGTTCTGACACTGAAGAAATATCAAGGGATGTGCATGTTGTGAGGTTACTGCAAATCTTTTCAAATACTGTGCTGCAAACTCCACCAATCTTTAATTTATTAAGAGATTGAAAATGACATGGAGCACTCATCAGTTGAGGACAGTCTTCAATGGTCAACTCTTCAAGGCAAGGAAACACGACACGCGCTGCTGTCACTTCCATAACATCCTGCCACTCCACTAGGCAGTTCATTTTCTTCAATTTGAGTTTTCTTAATGCCGGGAACAATGCATTTCTGTCACTGTCATCACTGTACATGGTGTAAAACTTAACTCCTATGCAGGTCACTTTATCCATCTTCTCTATAACAAGAAACTTGAGGCAGGGTAGATGTCCGAGGGTGGGAACTTCCTCACATTCTGTGCAACCGTAAAAATTTATTTTAACCAAATTGTCAAAAAGTGACAAAGCACCCTTTGCATCACAACTTCTCAACATCCATGATGGGAATTTCTTTCCACCGAAGTTACCAATACATAAGGATTTCAAATTTTGATGAGGCTGGAGGCCTTCCAACACGTCTTCTTCATTACGGTAATTGACTTCTCTTCTATTTCTACTATAAGCCCAGTAAAAACCTAACTCGTCTATTTTGGCCTTTTCAGCTAAATTTGCACTTCTAGCTTCTTCTTTATCTCTCACATTCTCTAGATCCCCGATGACCAATGTTCCACGAAGTTGATTCAACTGCCCCAATTCTTCGATTCGACGATCTGCATTTTGACTCACAAAGAAAGGTGGAGACCTTTGTAGACATTTCCACTGCCCAAAATCTTTCAGTAAACAGAGCATGTCAACATTAGAATTGACAACAATATATCTCAAGTTAACCAATTTTTTTAGATCTTTTGGAAGCACTCTGAGACCATAGCAATCGCGAACATTCAAAGTTTGCAAATTGTAGAGCTTGGTGATGGACTTTGGTAATACTTTGATGTTAGGACATGAGATGTGGAGAAACCTCAAGTGTATTAACCGACCAATTGATTCTGATAACTCTATTATGCTAGACCCTGACAATCTTAGAACACGTAAGCATTCAAAATTTGATAACATGTTGCCAAACACATTAGCATTTGAAATAAGTGTGCGCAATCTCCTAACACGGTCTTTTGAAAAAGAAATTCTTGGTACTATTTCTCCTTCAGATTGAATAGATAAACGTCGTACATGACTAATATCATCCATCGAATCTCCCTTCACAATCAAGGTTTCCAATTTTGAAACTAAGAGGGCAAGGTCATGTACCAAATCATGCATCTTACAACTCACAATATTATCAAATTCATCTTTTTCCGCATCTTGCAATAAGGAATTTGCTAACAAGATATCAAAATACATAATACCAATATCCTCCATCACCAAATCACTTCCTTGAGATGATTGAAGGAACCCTTCAGCCATCCAATGTTGAATTATTTCTTCCTTCTCCATAACATAATCTTTAGGAAAAATTGAACAATATGCAAAACATTGTTTTAAAGATGGTGATGAAAGATAATCAAAGCTTAATTTTAATATTGGTAACATGTCATTGCTCTCATGTAGGCCACTCCAAACTTCACTATTTTGAATTGTCAACCATTGACTTTTCACCTTTTTTAGTGACATTGTCCCTCCTAAAACTTTTGCTACTAATGGAACCCCTCCACATTTTTTAGCAATGTTTCTTCCAATAACCTCTAAATCTGGAGTTAATGGAACTGCAGATACCCTTTTCTTGATTATGGACCAACATTCATCATCATCTAGTTTTTCCAATTGATGTCGAGAAAGTGTTTCCATGATTTCAGCCACCTTGTGACTACGGGTTGTTACAATAATATTGTTTCCAAAATTTGAATTAATTCCTAACAAACAACCCCTTAATGCATCCCATTTCCGTAAATCTTCATTCCAAACATCATCAAGAATGAGAAGATATCTTTTTCCTTGCAACTCTTTTTGAAGGTTTTGAAGTATTGCATTCTTACTTTCTAATTGACTTGGGTTACTAGTAAGGGATTCAAGAATCCCTCTTAAAATCCTTTTATCATCAAAATCATCAGAGACACATACCCATATTTTCTTATTAAAATGAATCTTTACTAGCTCATGATTGTACACTAGTTTTGCTAAAGTTGTTTTTCCCAAACCTGCCATTCCTACTATAGGAATGACCGAGAGTTTTTCACTAGTTTTTCTAGTCATTAATTTCACTATTTCTGAAACACAATCTCCCCTTCCTACAACTTCTGAATTATCAAGAAAGCAGTCTGTCTCTCGGTTTGGTATAGTCTCAGGATTACCATTTATTGATCCTGCTCTAATAAGTCCAAATTGATTTGCTTCATCATTAATTCTCTTTAGCGATTCACCAATAGTCTTAAATTTGTTGGCCATCTTGATACGGAAGGCAATGGGGTTTGAGAGTGAAAAGAAGAAGCATACCTTTCTCTTCATTTGGTTTCGGATCTCTACCTTTCGTCGAAGAAGCTCGTAAGCAAGCTCATCTAGCACGTCATCAGCATCATAAGCAACATCTTTAAGCCTCTGCAGCCAAAGCCTCACGCGCTCTTCTCCCACTTGCCTTTTCTCTGCATCAGCCAGCACAGCTTGAATCATCTCCACTGAGCCACGAAGCCGTGTCAGCTCACCCTTGAAGCCCCAAACAAGGTCAATCTGCTCAGTAACCAGTGGAATTAGATTTCCTAGTATTCCCTTAGCAACATCAGAAATGATAGCCTCAGCCATGTTTTCTTTGGTACTCAGGTAATAAGCTGGAAGTATTTGGAAACTATAGAGGTATCAATATGCTAGAGACTAACAGCAATAACTATATAGAAGATGGGAAACATCAGAACATCAACTTGTACATATCTATTTGTCCCATCTGGTGACATAACCATGTGCTGGAGCTTGGCCATCATCATTAAATATTTGTCCAAGGGCCAAAGCAGATAAACCTTCACAATTTGGCAGAGTAAAAACTCATATTATATGATCAACAAAGTAACATATTATATGGAAAAGTCATCAACTTGCACAAGTTTAAAGTAATTTAGTCCGTTCGTCACTTCTACCAAGATGGAGGCTTATGGAATGGGGACACAAACCATGTGATGGAACTAGCACATCATCATTATATATTTGTCCAAAGGGGCCAATGCTGCATGTATATATGTACGTTTTGATAAACTCATATTCAGTCAACAAATTAATATAGTATACAAAAATATAGCTGGCACCATGTGCGCAACAATAACTTTGATAAAAAAATCAATGGTATCTTTTTAATTTATGTGATAGTCCTGGGAGATACTGAGCTGAGGGAAGCATAGTCACTGAAACGATGCAGGAGGGCTTTTGACCAACACCACTACGTACTAACTGCTAAGGGCAGTTTTTCACCAAAAAATCATAAATTCTCTCACAAACTCACTTAACTGAGACTTGCTACAATACAAAAATTATTGTATGTGTGTGAAAATTTTGGTGGTAAAATCGTTGTTACCAAAATTTCCTTGGACGACTAATGGAAATATCAAATAAACTCTCCCAAACCCAAAGTAGTTTGACAGCAATCTGGGTTATGTTACTTGTCACTACACATGATTACTCTCTATATATGTTAGGATGCAACAAAAATTAACAAATTTTTGACAGACTATAAAAAGTGCTTAGTTTATTTTTGACAGCAATCTTGTCTATGTATTATGTCACTATCACACAATTACTCTTTATGGTTATGTTGGATAGACTATTTTGAAAACTGCGTTTTATAAAAATAATGTTTTTAAAATATGCATTTTGAAAATAAGATTTTGAAAGTCACAATTAAAAGTTTCATAATACTTGTAGAAATTGTAATTTGAAAACTCTAATTTTTTTGAAAGCCACAATTAATTGCATTTTCCTAAAAACGAGAGGCCAAAGGCATTTTGTTTCGTGTTTTCTAAACACGTGTTTGCTTCACATAAATGTTTATCCAAACATGCTCTATATATACCAGGATGCAATTAAAATTAATTATAATTATATGTATGTTTTTCAAAAGTTTCTACCTAAATTTAGTATTATTCTGTTCATTTTTAAAAAAACTTTGCTAACTTTTATAAAACCTTAGAAGGGTATATTAGTATGCAAATTCATCCATTTTAATCATTTAATCGTTTTTTTTTTTGAGAATGTTTAATCATTTAATTGTGATTTGTTGAATTAATAATATATTTAATTCTTAACTTTCTTTTTTATTGCAGTATAATGAATTTTGTTAATGTTTATTATATTTTTCGAATAAGCTAAAAACATTATTATAAAAATCGACTGAAAATGCATTAATCCATTTAGTATAGTAAAATTTTCGTTGAAATTTATATTTGGGTTAGTTGACTCAAATATACAAAATTTTCGTAGAATGGAAGTCTAACTTAGGACACTTGACACATACAAAATTAGAATAAATTAGCTTAATCTTACATAAACTTTCATATTAATTATACTTTAAAATTTAAACTAGTCGCATGGGAATTGCACATAAACCCAATTTTATCAAGACTAACCGATCAAAAGCTAAAATTAAATGGACAAAACCTAAGCATCACATAAAATCTGAAGGCATGGGATGTTGAATTAAGGACACAATTAAACAAATCAAGTAAGAGGCAGAACACTCCTCGATTGTGAATTCTTGCTGTCCTTTACGGAGAGGGCTGCCAACACAATTTTGAGAAGAACTTGTTGAAGTGTAGCTGGTGCTGGTCACCTGATGGAAGCAAAGTCACAGCCGGGAGTTCAGATCGGATGGTTTACATTTCAGATACAACTTCTAGACGCATTTTGTAGAAGCTCTCTGGCCACACTGGTTTAGTCAATGAGTGTGTTTTCCATCCCAGTAAGCCTATTGTTGGATCTTGTAGTAGTGATAAATAGATTTATCTTGAGGAGATCTGAGACTCAAAACTTGAAGAAATTACACCTTAGTGACTGCATTTTTAGCTAGTTGTTGGTTCTATAAGTGCCATTCAAAGACTTAATTTGAAAATGTTGTACTTTTATCTCTACTGTAGTTCCCCAATTTGAATTTTGGTATCTTTATTAGCAATGTAGAAGATTATGTTCCATTTTGGAATTTTGTTGCCGCGTGTATTTTAACATCTGTAAATGCATCTAGGGTACACTAGTAGCAAATTGTTACAATGCACTGAAAAGTATCAATCTATATGTTTATATAAAAAATTTCTTTAAAATGTAGACATTATGATATTCAATTGTAGCAATTTTATTGATATCTTAAATGATGAGAAATATGCTAATGATGAGAAATATGGATATATCAATGGTGGGTTTAGATGAAAACCAATAAGAGATTGGTCACATTAATATTTTACAAAAATGTTGTAAAATAATTTGTTACTGTTTCTTTACTTTTTAGCTTTTAATTTGTTCTCAATAACTTATTTGGTTCTACCGAAAGTCTTTTAGTTCAAATCTCTCTCCTCCAGCTATCATAATTATCAAATTAAAAAAAAAAAAAAAAAACTCTATTTGATCTAGATACTTTGTAGGTATTTATTGCATGGTTCATATATATATCCTCAAGCCATATACGGTGATACAACTGCCTTCAATTATTTTTTATTTTCTTATGGTTTTCATTTGCAAAATAAATTTTAAAAAAAAAAAAAAAAAGGGAACGAAAGAAAGTGCCTACCATAGTTGTCAAATCGTGAATTGTATCGTGAATCAATTTTTTATTTTTTTGTATCGTGTATCGTATCGAATCATGTATTGTAAGATACACAAACACCTAATAAAATTATAAAATAATTATAGATATACATATATAAAAAGCATATTCATTATGAATTCAAAATATATTCAATTAATGACCAATTTAATCATTACTTATGTAATAAAATTTAACAAAGCTAACTAAATAAACCAAATTAACTTATGTTTATAACACGCACATTCAAATTGATTAAACTCAGAAGTAATACATGATATATGAACAAAAATAATAATATCTTTTCATCATCTTGGCTAATCAACTCCATCTAAGTCAATGTTATCATCATGTTCAGCATCTTGCAAAACTATTTTTTCATAGACATTTTCTTTATTATTATCAACATTTACTTGTTTTTTTTTTTTTTGGTTTTTTTTTATTCTAATAATTTTTTCTTTATATTTTTTCTTGGCATTCTAGCTTTTTAGGCTCAAAATAATAATAACAAAATAAAAAATAATTACATTTTCATTTAATAAATTATTAATAGCATAGAAAATAAATTTGCACATATGAAAGTGAGTGTTATGAGTATAGTCTAAATTTTGTAGGAGAAAGAGAAGGGAGGAAAAAAACTCATGGACTTATTTCATTAGACTCAATTAAGTTTCCCAATAATTTTGTGTTAACAAAGTCTAACAACTTGTTTAAATAAAATAAAATCACAAATTTTAATAAAAAAAACTCATTTTAAACCTACATGTCTATGTATCGTACGATACGTACGATTCACCGATACCATACGATTTATACGATACACACCTATGTATCGGACGATTCATGAGCACTTATGATACGCTCTTACGATACAAAACTTTTTGTACACGATACGATACGTATTGTACGATACGTATCGTGTATCGTACGATACTGACAACTATGATGCCTACAAAGTACAAACACCTACCGTTGAAAGATGTTAAAGTAACCTCTAAGTTAGGAAAGCTATTTAGTTTTAATTATGTTGAATTTTTTTTTTTTTTTTTTTTTTATGGGACTAATTATGTTGTATTGCTATAATATCTCCACTGTCTTTAAATGTTGCACTTGTAACCAATGATGAAAAATGGAATCACTGATTTGTCAACTTCCAAGAAGTCAATTACGTGGAATGTACTACTATTATCAAATTATTTACAAGTTGTAGTGGAGTTATTATGAAATTACATATTTTAGCTTTTTTAGGACTACTCTATTACGAGTAATGCAAGAAATATAAATTTTTTTACAAAATTTTTTACAAATTGTTAATGTGGTGAGTGGTTATTGGTAAATAAAAAAATAATGTTAATGGTTATGACAATTGTTGTTAATTTTATGTTATCAATTTTACTTGAAAACTTTACAAATTGTTATGACAATTAAAATGATATGTGGATGTCAATAACCTATTAAATATATTTTTGAATTACTTTTTGTATACATCGTAGTTTCTCTGTTGCTAGCGAAGGTTGGTTTGCAAATTCTCTCCTGGTTGTAGAATTGTCGTCCCTCTTGAAGGTGTTGGTGTCCCTTTGCGTAACAAGCTTGCGCCTAGGTTTCTTGTTTGATTTTTTTGTCTCTCTCATGGAAGAACTCACAAAGCAGTGGAACGGGCTCTCCCTCACACAACAGGAGGGACCCAAGTTTCAGTTGAACAATGATTTAGCTACTACAGAATACCTCATTGCTGCAAAATTCTTAACAAAGCGAGCCCTTAATATTGAAGCAATTGCAGCAACTTTCAAACCACTATGGCGCTCTAGGAACGGGTTCAAGGTGAAAAATTTGGGCAACCATGTTATTCTTTTCACGTTTGACAATGAGGCAGAGGTGGAGACAATTATGGCAAATGAACCTTGGACTTTTGATAAGCACCTGATGGTGCTTCAGCGTTACAGTAAAGAAGCAGATGGGGAGAATATGTCCTTTAACCATACCAACTTTTGGGTGCAAGTACATGGTATCCCAATCAGATTCATGAACCCCAGAGTGGCAGAAGGTTTGTGTGAAACAGTTGGGCAGGTACTACGCCATCCAAACACTCCAACTGAAGACGGAGAGGGCTTTATGCGAGTGCGTGTACGAGTTGATATATCACAGCCCTTATGTAGAGGCTGAGTGGTGACTCTTGGGGAAAACAAGGAACAATGGGTGTCGTTTAAATACGAACGCTTGCCAAACATTTGTTATTGGTGTGGTTGTCTAACACATTCTGATCGTGATTGTGATCTTTGGATTGACAGTGCAGGTACTTTGAAGGAGGAAGATAAACACTATGGTTCTTGGCTACGGGCTGCTCCTTTCAGGGGCTCACGCAAGGCTGTGGTAAGGGTCCCCGGTTTCTATGAGAGAAAGGAAACAAGTGCGAGCAAAAGTGACCCCACACGTCCTCCTAGACGGATGCCGACGGCAGAAACAGAGGTGGTTGATCAGACACCTTCTGACACGGAAATGGCAGGTGCATTGAAGGCGGATACGTCAGTTTCAAACTTCAAATCACCTTTCCAAAAAGAGAACACCCCAGCTGGCCAAATCCAACGTAATCCAGAGTTGACGCCCACACATAAAACCTCAGTTACGTTTGAGGAACAGATAAATGCCATTGATTGTGCTCTGAATAATTTTGAGATACCTGGAGGAGGAACTCACACCCACAATAAATTGTCAGGTAACTTGCCTTTCCCAAATAACCCCATCACTACCCAAAAAGCCCCTCTGAACACCCAAACAACACCTTAGCCCAAAATATCTTCTCATATCCCACTCTTTCCTCTAAATAATTCCCTGGAGCCCACACAACCGAAATACCTTCCCATGCACCAAAGTCAACCACACAACCCAAAATACTTTCTCATGCGGAGCCCACACAACCCAAAACACCTTGCCATGCAACAACGTCAACAACACTAACCAAAACACCTTCCCATGCACCTATTTCATACCTCGAAACTTTCCATGACAATCCCACTGCAAGCAAACTTCATCACAACACTCACTCCCCAAGTACATGGAAGAGACTCATCAGAACTGACAGGGAAGAAGTTTTACCAAGGACGGAACCGGTGAAGCAGAAAAGGGGGGCACCATCTCATACACATCTGACTGAGTTACCAAATAAGAAACTTGCAGTTTCTCAGTCTGATCATGACAACATCCAGATATTGGCGGAGGCTGGTTACCAGCCCTGCTAGAAGCAATGAGTCTCTTAGTGTGGAACTGTCGTGGGCTTGGGAACCTTCGTACAGAAGATTAGCTCGCAGACATGGTGTGGGCAAAAGATCCCTCGGTTGTGTTTATAGCCGAAACATGGACCGATAGAGCAAGGCTGGAATTAGTTCAGAGAAAAATTCAATTCAAGCACATGTTTGAAGTACCAAGAAGGAATAAGGCGGGGGGTTTGGTATTGTTTTGGAAGGAAGATTTCAAGTTAGATATTGAAACTTTCTCTCTTAATTATATTGATACCACGATAAACAAAAACCAGGAAAATGAATGGCGATTCACTGGATTTTACGGTGAACCAGACACACAAAAACGACATGAGTCCTGGACCAAGCTGAGACAGTTGAAGAGAAGAAGTGGTTCACCTTGGCTATGCGCTGGTGATTTTAATGAAATCATGCGACAGTCGGAAAAACAGGGGGGTAGAACAAGACCACATGGTCAGATGCAGTTATTTAGAAATATCCTTGATGAATGTGAATTTATGGATTTAGGATTTGTGGGCTTTCCATTTACTTGGCACAAACACTACACGAATTTCACCGTGTGGGAAAGGTTGGACAGAGCAGTGGCGACAAATGAATGGTTCACAATGTTCCCGGATACAAAAATTTATCACTTAGGCACAACAACCTCTGATCACAAACCACTATGGATCACACCTGAAGGCATGGACTCGGGTTTCCAAAAACCGTTTCGCTTTGAATAGATGTGGATGACGGACAAGGGATGTAGTGATACAATAGAAGCAGTATGGTCAGAGCAAGTGACTGACCCGTGGGATACAAGGGTGGTGAAAAAGATTGATAAGTGTGGCATTGAACTAGCACAATGGAGTAAGAAGTCTTTTGGAAGTGTGAAATGGGAACTACAACAAAAAAGAAAAGCTTTACAGCAGGCGGAGAGGGACTCAATACGTACAGGGGACTCAAGAAGGATGAGATTTTTGGAGACTGAGATAAATAAGCTTCTTGACAAGGAAGCTAAAATGTGGGCACAACGAGCAAAAATTCTATGGCTAAAAGATGGGGATCGAAACACCAAATTTTTCCACACTAAAGCTTCCCAACGACGGCGACGTAATTATATTACAAAGCTGTATGATCCCACGGGTAGGTGGTGCACTAGACAACCTAAGGTGAATGAAATCATTGTAAACTTCTATAAAGATCTTTTCACAACAGCCAACCCGAGAGGCATGGAGGAAGTTTTGGAGAATATATCTCATGTAGTCACTGATGACATGAATGAAACATTGCTCTTAGATTTCACTATTGAAGAGGTTGAAATGGTAGTCAAGCATATGGCACCTTTGAAGTCACCCGGCCCTGACGGTATGCCCCCTTTGTTCTACCAAAGTTACTGGTCTTTAATTGGGTCGGACGTTGCTCAAACTATACTGCACTACCTAAACACAGGTACTCTGCCTAAATCACTTTGCCACTCTTTTATAACTTTAATCCCTAAAGTTAAGAACCAAGAATATGTGACACAATTTAGACCCATTAGCTTGAGTAACATGTTGTATCAGATATTTGCAAAGGTCCTAGCTAATAGACTGAGAACTATCATGCCCCATATTATTTCTGATCATCAAAGTGCTTTTATACCTGACCGTTTGATTTCATATAACATCCTAGTGGCTTTTGAAACTCTACACTACATGAGGAATCATATTAACAGCAAAACATGTTTTATGGCATTGAAGCTGGATATGAGTAAGGCCTATGATAGAGTTGAATGATCCTACATGGAGAAAGTTATGTTTAAAATGGGATTCAATGAAAGATGGGTCCAACTGATGATGCTTTGCATTACTACTACATCTTACTCTATTTTGATTAATGGGGAGCCCCATGGAGAAATCTCACCCACAAGGGGGCTTCGGCAAGGCGACCCTCTCTCCCTGTATCTTTTTCTCATGTGTACGGAGGGGCTACATGGTTTGATACAGAAGGCAGCCATTAACGGTGATATTCGAGGAGTGTATATTTGCCAAAATGGACCCAAAATAACTCATCTCCTCTTTGCTGATGATAGCTTGATTTTTTGTCGAGCTAGAGAGGGAATGCCAAAGTTTGTTACATGTATTGGCCACATACGAAAGAGCATTGGGGTAGCAAATTAATAGAGCCAAAACTACACTTTTCTTTAGTAAGTCTACACCAGGAGACATGCAAAATCTGATCAAGGACATGCTTGGAGTTACCGTGATACAACATTATGAGAAGTATTTGGGCCTCCCTTCTCTTGTTGGTAGAAATAAAAAGGAGAGTTTTACTCACATCAAGCAACAAATATGGAAGAAATTACAAGGGTGGGAAGCTAAGCTTTTATCTTAAGCGGGTCGAGAAGTTTTGATCAAAACCGTCGCACAAGCCTTACCCACCTATACTATGAGTTGCTTTAAGCTTCCTATCACTCTTTGTCATGAAATAGAAGCTTTGATTTGTAGATTTTTTTGGGGTCAAAGGGGTGATCGTAGAAAAATTCATTGGGTCAAGTGGCAAGACCTATATACACCAAAAAATCAGGGTGGTATGGTATTTAAAGATCTCGCCTTGTACAATGATGCACTGTTGGAAAAACAAACTTGGAGGTTGTTACATGACACTCAATCCCTTTTCCATAGAGTGTTCAAAGCCAAGTTCTTCCCAAACTCCATGGTTTTGGAAGCAAAATGTCCATCAAGTGCATCCCATGCTTGGAAGAGCATAATTAAGGGAAGGGATGTGATAAAACGAGGTGGTTTATGGTGCATTGGGTCGGGATATTCGGTGCAAGTGTGGGGCGATAACTGGCTGCCTAAGTCTGGATGTCCGAAAGTCATCTCACCAATGACAAAGGGTTGTGAGACAATTACGGTGGAAGACCTCATTGATCAAGAGAGCAGAACATGAAAAGAAGATTTAATTGATAGATTATTCTATGACTTTGAAGCTTCATCTATTAAAAATATCCCACTATGCCGATCCTTACAAGATGACACTTTGATTTGGCCTTTTAATTCGGATGGTGTATACTCGGTCAAGTCAGGTTATAGATTCTTGCAGGACTCATGCCTAGCCCGTCAACCGAGTTCATCAACATAAAATCCCCTGAATCAGCTTTGGAAGAAGCTCTAGAGCCTTGATGTTTCGAATAAGGTGAAACACCTAATATGGCGGGCATGTAAGGACTCACTCCCCACCAAGACAAATCTGACCCGACGTAAAATTGTCTCCGACAGCCTCTGCGAGATATGTAAGCAACATGAAGAGGACACACTTCACGCTCTGTATCACTGTCCCAAACTACAGAGCTTATGGACGACGACTCCATCCTGGAACCAGGCTTCACTCAAGCAAAGCACATGCTTCACTGACTTTATTATTTCTATTTTTGTAGGTCTGAAGGAACCTGAGCTTCTCATGGTGGTGTTATGGAACTTGTGGAAGCGTAGGAATAACCTCCGCTTAGGCAAGGTTATAATACCACTGAACAAGGTGCTAGAGCACTCTCTGGAGCAATGAATTGAGTCCCACTCCAACGCCTTAACATTAACAACATCAAGGAGCAAGCAACCAGCCAGGTGGACACCACCTCCGGATCATTGGTACAAAATTAATTTCGATGGCGCCACATTCACAGACAAGGACACAACAGGTAGTAGGATCGTGGTGCGCAACAGTGACGGCCTCGTCATGGCATCTCTGGCACAACAAGTCCCACTGCCACCTTCAGTTATAGAGGTCGAGACCCTAGCTGCAAGACGGGCTCTAGAGTTTGCTTTGGAGTTGGGTTTTGAACGGATCATTCTTGAAGGAGATTTTGAGTCGTTGGATAAAGCTCTGAAGACTGAGTGCAGTACCTACACTGCTACACATCGTACGGACACCTAGTGCAAGATATTCTTTTCCTCAGTATACACTTGTCTGATTTTAAAATATCTCTTGTACGTAGACATGGTAATAATTTAGCGCACTCCTTAGCAAGAAAGTCACAATATTTATCACATATGTCCGTATTGATGGAAGAAGTACCACCGGACCTTTTATCTATATTACATGCTGATTTCACTAGCTTTCATTAATAATACAAGGGCCTCTTTCTCAAAAAAAAAAAAAAAAAAGAATTACTTTTTGTGATTGGTGATATATTTTTGTAAGCCTTACGTTATAAAATTTATAACATTCCTAATATCATTCATTTAAAAACTTGTTTATTATCTTCTTGAAGTGTCACTAATCACATTCATTTCTACATCATTTGTAAGTTTTTTTAGTAAAATTTGTTTTGTTCCTAGCATTTTTTCCAAAAAAAAAAATTATAAAAAAAAAAATAAATTTTTGTTATAAAAAATTATGATATTAAATATTAGTTAAATATTATTTAAGTGATAACATAAAAGCCCCATTTAACTATATCGCCTTAGGCTTCCAAATTTGTTGGGCCGCCCTTGATATACTATAAACATCAAAACTTTTCGAGAAGCAATTGTTGGAGCATTTTAATTTTAAATTTAAATTTTAATATTTTAATGAATAATAAATTGGAAAATTTAGTAAAAAAAGATATGGGAGTTAGGGCTGTCAATGCTCGACCCAACCCGTGAACACGACACAAACCCAAAACGGGTTTCGGGTTTGGGTTAGGCCTTAATGGGTTTGGTTCATAAATGGGTCGATCCAAAAGTGACACGATAAGAGATGTGTCATAAGCGGGTTAACTCACGTAACCCGTAACAGACATGTTTGACACGCCAATTTATTTGTGTCAATCCGAAATGACCCACTTAACACAACCCGTTTAATTTCTATAACAAATAAATATTTATTTTATTTTAGATTTGTCAAATACTTTTTATATCCAACATATATTTTAAATTTAAAAAGAAGAGTATTACAAAAACTTACAAGGGATATAATTGGAAATTGAAACCTTACAAACCTTAGATCTCTAAACCCTAAAAACCCCAAATCTCTAAACCTTCTTATAAATATCTTTTTTTTTTCTTTTTTTTTTTAAAAAAAATTTTAGCCGTACTACTCACTCTACTATCTTATAGTTTCACGCCCAATTCTCAAACTCAAAGTCTCAAACCGGTTATTTCTCTCTCTCTCTCTCTCTCTCTCTCTCTCTCTCATGTGTTTATTTTTTTTTGCATAATGCTTTTGTTATATAAACTTTGAACCCATATGCCATTATTAATATATGAGATATATTACTTGTTGATTAAGGCCACGGTTGTAGCTTTTGTCTTGTACCGTGTGTGTGTGTGCGTGCGTGTGTGTGTGTTTTTTTTTTTTTTGGTATGTTTGTATTAGTGTTGGACACCATCTACATATCTTGCAAGTGGGTTTATTGAGATAGTTTATAAACTAGATCTGATGGGTATTGGTTTTAAAGATTACAAGAATGTGGGTTGAAGACTTGAAGTGTATGCATTGCTTTTGGAATGTAATTATTTCTAGATAGATGTTATATTTAATATTATGCAGGTTAAAATGGGTTGTATTACATTCGTGTTAACTCAATACGACTCGTTTATTAAGTGTGTCAAATGGGTTGGGTCAGGTCAACTCGTCTTATTAGTTATTAACAGGTTGGGTTAGGGTTAAAGGATCATGGCATAATTATTAAATGGGTTGGGTTAGGGTTGAGCCATTAAGTCGAATATCCCTACCTCAACACAACACGAACCCAACATGCTAACTCGAATTGACACCCCTAGTGGGAGTTTAATGTGGTAAATAAGGTTAGTGTGTTATCATATTTAGAATTCCACGATAGCCTTATTAATTTATAATATCGTGGAAATTAAACAAAAGATTTGGAAACTATAGAGGTATCAGTATGCTAAAGACACATCAATAACTATATGCATAGGAGGGGGGGGGGGGGAACGGATTTATATATTGACTAATTTTTTTTTTTTTTTAATATTAGTATATTAACAGGTACTAATTTTAGCAATTTTGTTCAATAAAATTATATTTTGCCCCGTCTTAACAATGCCACCAATTCTTTTGAGAGAAATGTTATAGTCACATACTTTTTTACAACATTTTTACAAACTATTGAAATAGTAAATTCTTATTAATTCACGTACTTGCATAACTTTTTATTTATCAATAAACACACTCACCATATTAGCAATTTGTAAAGATTTTGTACTTTTAGCATTTGCCACCTTTTAAAGGCCATAAAAATTAATGGATTAAATCGAAAACAAAATATACAAGTCCAGGAAAATTAGCCCAACAACAAAAATTACCAATAATAAAGCTAAAAAAAATTAAACTCAATCAATCTATATTACCCAAAATAAACAACTTGGTCATTTAAAAAGTTTTAAACAAAAATTCTTAGTAATAAAATAGTAGAGTCAAAGGTTGGAGCTGCCGCATATAGCTAGCAACAAAGTTGCCCTCCTAACTCCAAGTCTTGGGTCTGTCCCTGACTATATATGGTCTCCTAGCTTTTTGCAATTTTCAACTATATATATAGTATTCAAATAATAATAAAAAACACAAATTGTAGAAAAATATAGTTATTAGCCCCCCAAAATGTTAGAATTTAGGCCTTTTAACTTCTCAATCCTTTTGAATTAGTTCTGAACACAAGTTTTATACATTGTATAGTTGTTTGGGTTTTGGGCAACTCCTAAACAATTTTTTTATATTTAGCTTGGCTCTGGAAAACTTTTCTGGCACTGCCTTTGACTATATGGTCAATGAAGTAAATATATAATACAGAAATAGCAGGCCACCATTTGCATGTGAATTGCGCACCAACATCTCTAACTTCTATATGTAATTTGTCTAAGGGCAAAGGGAATATATGGATTCACATTGTGACAGAATCAATGCTAAATATTTAATCAAGACATATATAATATAGAATAGCATACCACCATCTACCTGTGCACTTCTGCGTCAACATCAATGTAACTTTTTTGTTTAATGGCCCATGCACAGATATGTATATATATATATATATATATATATAAAGAGATAATATTGCTCACACAGTCATACACAAACATTATATATAGCTTTTTAATTTAATTTAATGGCCACCATTATGCAAGTAGCACGAGATGTCAATTTGCACAACTTAAGTTATGTAGATGGATATCCTTTTCGAATATGGGCATTGCAGTAGGTATACGTTCACATTTTTTATAGACGCATGTTCTCATGAACAAAATAATATACTATTGAGAAATATATATATAGCTGGCACCATTCAACAATACTTATCTTCTTAATTTATGTGAATTGTCCAAGGCTGATTCAAATAAACATTCATTAATTTGTATTTAATTTGACAGCAGAATCAATAGTTGGTGAACAACCAAAAGTACTACAGACACCGAGTGTTTTCACATAAATATTCTCAGACTAGCTCACTTCACTGAGACTCAGGGACGGAGGCATATATGGATTTGTGGTGGCAAGCCACACCCAATTTTTATTTTTATTTTTTTTAATATTAGTATATAAATAGGAATTAATTTTAGCAATTTTGTTTTATAAAAGTATACTTTGCCCCCTTTAAAAATATCAATGATTCTTTTAAGAGTAATACTACAGTTACAAACTTTTCTATAACATTTTTACAAATTTTTGAGGTAGTAAATTCTTATTTGTTCGCATCTGGACTCATCACTTATATAACTTTTTTACTCACCAATAACTACTAATCAGATCCGCAACTTGTAAAAAAAAATTTGTAACCCTAGCATTTTCCTCATTTTAAAGGCCATAAAAAAAATTTATAAATCTAAAATCTAAAACAAAATATACAAGTCTAAAAAATTAGCCCAATAAAAAAAATTATCCATAGTAAAATTAAAAAGAATTACGCTTAATCAACCTATTTTACCCAAATCAAATAAACCGGCCGTTTAAAAAATTTTAAACAAAATAATTTTGTTCTTATCTAGCAGTAGACGCATGCAACAAAGACACAAAAAAACTTTCAAAAGTTTAAGTAACAAAGTCAGAGGCCGGAGTCATTGCAGTTACTAGCAACAGAATTGCCCCCTAATTCCAACTCTTAGGTCTGTCCCCACTGAGACTTGCTACAACGCAAAATTATAGAACGAATGTGAAAATTTCAATAACAAAATCAGTGTCTTTAGACTTTTCCTGTGAATGAGTAATTGAAATAAGCCATCCCAATGTAGTTTTAAAAGCAATCTTGTTTATATTTTCAGTCATTATCACATGATTATTCTCTATGGGTTTATTTGGATAGGTTGTTTTTAAAATTGCGTTTTATAAAATAACGTTTTTAATACATTTTGAAAGCCAAAATTAAATGTTTGGTAATACTTGTAAAAATTGTAGTTTGAAAACTCTAAAATTTTTGAAAGTCACAATTAACAATATTTTTCTATTAAAAAAAAAAAAAAAAAAAAGGAGAGGTCAAACCCATGGGTTTTTTTTTTTTTTTTTAGAAACAAACACACACACACAAGAGAGAGGCCAAACGGCTCAAACCGATGTTGTTTTGTGTTTTCTTCTGGAAACACATGTTTGCCTCGCACAAAAATTGATCCAAACTGGCTCTATATATGCAAGGATTCAATTAAAATTAATTACAATTATATATGTGTTTGGGTTTCAAAAGTTTCTTCCTAAATGTAGTATTAATTCTGTTCATTTAAAAAAAAAAAAAAACTTTGCTAACTTTTATAGAAAAACCTTAGACGGGTATATTAGTATGCAAATTATTTATTTGTAATTATTCCAATTTAATCATTTAGTTGTGATTTGTTGAACTACTAATATATTTAATTTTTAACTTTTTTTTTATTGCAATACAATGAATTTTGTTAGTGTTTATTTTTCAAATAAGGTAAAAAAATTATTATAAAAATCTACTGAAAATGCATAAGTATAGTAAAATTTTCATTGAAATTTATATTTGAGTTAACAATGAATTTTAGAAAAAAATATTTTAAATTAGTTTGAAAGAGTCAAAGTACTTTTAAATATACTTATGACAATTGAAGAGAAACTCGGTAGAAAATTAGGGTAGAATTGAAGCCTAACTTATGACAATTGACACATACAAAATTAGAATAAATTAGCTTAATCCTTAGGTGAAGTTTCATGGAGTATTAATTATACTTTAAAATTTAAACTAGTCGCATGGAATGCACGAGAATCACCTCTTATTGTACATAAACCCAATTTTATCAAGACTAACCGATCAAAAGCTAAAATAAAATGGACAAGACCCAAGCATCACATAAAATCTGAAGGCATGGGATGTTGAATCAAGAAAACATTTAAACAAATCAAGAAAAGGTAGAACACTCCTCATTTGTGAATTCTTGCTGTCCTTCACGGAGAGGGCCACCAACACAATTTTGAGAACTTTTTAAGTGTAGCTGGTCATCTGATGGAAGCAAAGTCACTGCTGGGAGTTCAGATTGGATGGTTTACATTTGGGATACAACTTGTTGGATCTTGTAATAGTGACAAACAGATTTATTTGGGGGGAGATCTGAGAATTGAAAGAACTTGCACTTTAGTGACTGTTTTTTAACCAACAGTTGGCTCTTTCTAAGTGTCCTTCAAAGACTTTGAAAAGTTTGTATCTCTACTGTAGTTCCCCAAGTTGAATTTTGGTATCTTTATTGGCAATGTAGAAGATTATTTCCCATTTTGGAGTATTGGTGCTACATGTATTTTGGCATCAGTAAATACATCTAGGGTTCTATCATCACCCCCTCATCCTTTTTTCCAATCAAAACCTGAAATTGAGAGGAATTTTGTAGAAAATCCTTGGTATTTACAAGGGGTTTTGTGTCACTCACTAATTAAATGACAGGATATTAGGATGGCCATGCTTTTGAACTGAATCTTGAGGGTCTAGTAACTATAATATATTTTAAAATGGTGAAAAATCTTGCATGGTACATAATGTTTTCCTCCTGTGTGATCGGTGAAAAGATAAGATCAATATTTGGTGGCCTCATTTTATTTATTTTTATTTTCTGTGGTAGTTGATGCCTGATGGCCTCAGTTGGAGGACGGGAAGTATTTCCCTATATATGATAACTGCATATGGATTGTATTTGCTTTGATAACTAGGCTCACTAGTCACACCAAGGCATATGGATACAATATCGCTACTGCCTTAAATTATTCCTTACATTCAAAAATATATTTAACAAGAAATTTTACCAATTAAGTTAATTAGAACCCACATCAAGTTCTAATTTAGTTGTGCTAGTAACCAAGGATGAGCTCTCTCTCTTCTCCCTTCTTTTTCCCTCTAACTGAACAAATATAATATCTTCAATCTTAAATAGTGATTTCATAAAGTCGATTGATATTTGTGTCCTTCGATAGGATGTAATAAGGCACCGTATAAGATATTAAGATTGCCTAATTAAAAGAAACCTAAAAAAAGCCAAAATTCATATTTGCGTTGCTTAGTCTGCTGGAGCATCATTTTCATCTACAGGTTCATCCGTCCAGTTTCAAAAATTTCAGGAATAACATATTCATTAACTGTACAAGCCAATCTATCCCCGTGGGCAGACTCTGAAAAATTAAGCTTACCAAGAAGCAACTATACAAAATGTTTGATTTTTTGTACACAAAATTTTTCAGGAAGCAACTATACAAACTATACAAATCTTAAATAGTGAGGAGAACTAGGGTTTTACAAATGGTGGCCACTAGCCAACCTCTGTACATCCTCTAAACTTAAGAAATGAAAAATACAAAGCCTAAATTAGTTGTTTCGTAAGAGGAGAACTAGGAAAAGTCAACTCCAGAACTCAATTTTTCTACATAGCTAAGTCACCATTACAGCTCCTCAAGATCTTCTTCCTTTTCTCTCTCTCAAAAAAAAAAAAAGATCTTCTTCCTTCACAACATTTTTAAACAAAATTGATTGAGTATATCTAGAGTCTGCTTGACAAAGTTTAGTCCCACTTGACCCCCAATGTCACTAAAATCTAGCTTAATTTGCTCAAACAATTCTCGCAAAGATTTGGAACATCAAAAAGCAAATAAGATTGTTTCAGATTGGAGAGACAAAGTGGATCAATCCATCTTTAATGAAAAGATGCCAATACATTTCAGATTTGGCCAGTTCCCAAAGCTGAGATTGACTCCCATTGGTAATTAGGTCCAGCCAGAATGGAGCTGGCTGGATGGTGATATAATAACACCAACTCCAGCACATATGATTTTATCAAGAACATAAGGATGTATCCCTCTGTGTGATCCTATGTAGTTTAAACCTTGACCAATTGATGGAGCACATCATCCAGAATTGAATGACGGGATCTAGATGGTTATTAGGTTGTAATTAGTATACAAAATACATTGACTATAGTGACAACAAATTGTCTTCCCTTTTGCAGAATTGGTTTGCAGTTAGAACAAAGCAACCACCTTCAAGGATAACATGGCTCATTGAAGCCTGCCATATCTCCCTTGCTCTGGCTGTAGGTCCAAAATCTACTTCAATGCCTACATATGGTGGCATAAGGATTAAACAAAATAGTGAAGATATAGAGTAAGGAAATATTGAACAATAACCCACATTAGACTGTAAGAGAAATACTCAGATTGTGAGAATGGCGATGGTTGCTGATTAATTGTTCTACAGATATAGCAAATTATTTCACAAATAAGTAAAAGACCTCTAGATAGCACTCCCACACAGGATTGATTGTGAATACTAGTATGAGTCTTAGAATGGTCGCCAAACAAAAAATAGTAATGAAAAAAACAAGAAGAAAGTTAGACAATCACATGTACAACAAGGATTTACGTGGTTCAGTAATAGCCTACATCAATTGGTGATAGTTAAGAGAAAATTTCACTAATCAAATATGGAGATTAGCACAAAGTTACTCTCACAAAACCCCAAACCCCATATACACCCTAAAACTCTCTCACAAATACAAAGTTTAGGGCTTCACCTAAAACAAAGAGAAGTTTTTCTACTCTCCAATTGTTGCATAGCACTGCAGCCCTCTCTTTGGTTGAAACAACATATATGTAAAAGTTGCCAAAGTCAGATAGAGAACTCCTTTTTATATTTAATTTCAAAATCGGGCTCCTGACGAATCCCAAGTCTTCAATCAAACCTGGTGTCCAAATAGCCTCTTTAATAGCTTCAATCATAGCCATGTATTCAGCCTCATTGGTTGACAATGCAGTAGTTGACTGTAGTGTCGACCTTCAACTCACTAGAGGTCGGCCCCTAGCTTCATAGTAGAAAGAAGCTTATCTAGATCACCAACATAGTCAGAATCAACATATATAGCTACGTGTCTTTCAACAAATTTCTCTCAAACTTCAAACCCAAATCAGCATTCCCAAATATATCTCAAGATCCATTTAACAACTTGTCAATGACCTCCCAGAATTTTGCATATAACGACTAGCCATATTGGCAGCCTTTTAAATGCTGGGCTGAGTGTGTACCATTGCATATATGAGGTTGCCAACCAAATTGGCATTAGAGCTTCTTCTGTCACAAAAATAACAGCACAAGGTACACAAAAGACATTTCTTTATATTCTACAATGTCAATGGTTAGACTAAATGACAAAAGAAAGGACATTAAATAACACTAGATATTCTTTTACAAGTAAAATATGACAATGAAAAAACTGTAACAATGACAGAAGGTATACCTTTAGTATCTAAGTCAGGTCTTAAAGAACCCATTATATTGTCGCAGTAGATGAGGTCACCTATTTTCCAGATTGGAGTCTTAAATACATGCAGCAATGATTTCTCAACTGACCACTGCACTTCACATCCAGATGCAATCGCCATTAGCTTTTGATGTTTTCCAAGATACCAGCCCAAAGAATTAAACAGAACAAAATTAAAGAGTGAGTATCTACAAGTGACAACAGCTTTCAACTACTCTCAGATGTAATTGACTTTAGCTTTCAACAAGTTAAAATTTACCTGAGATAGTAGCAAATCAGTAAACTTCAGGACCTGTATCAACAAATAGTCAACATAAATTTAACCATTGTAAAAATATAATTAAATGTGCTAGAGGGTGCTTTGGCTTACAAGATACAGTAACACAGTTTGCAATAGCAAAACTTAAAGCTCAAAATTTTGACTAGGCATAAAGTTGTTCAGCCTTGATTAGCAATTAGCAGCGATTCCTGCTTTGTTTTTGCGTAGACTGCAAAATTAGTAATGTAAGCAATTTAGATTTAGCATTCATACCTGTATGTTCTATCTCTCCCCAAGAAAACTGCTACTGTATCTTGTTTCAACTTATCACTGACAGTGAGGCTTTTAACTTAGTCAAGGCTGAATTCATTGATGGAAGTTTTAAGCCATATTTCTTCTGAGTAACTTACCCAGGCAAATAAAACTCATTTGCCCTTATTGTATGGGTGTGAAAATTTTGGGGGCAAAACCAGTGTCACCAAAATTTTTCCGTTTAAAAACATCATCTCTTTCTTCATTTCTTTTTATTCAGACTTCTCACCGCCAATCTCGAAAATTATTGCTTCAGTAAAATCGACAATCCGTCGGGTTGTTTTCGTAACTATAAAACATTTTGATTTCACTTTTCAATCGAAGGAAAGAGATTTAGAAGCCAAATTTCTTCTCGACAGCGAGATGAGATGTGGCGAGAGATATGAAACCGTTGGGGTTTTCTGCGAGCCAGGGCAAAATATAGAAGAAGAAAGAGTTCGAGATTTTTAACGCCGTTATATTATTATTATTATTTGTCACTACACATGATATATTTTAATATAAAAAATTATACTTTGTTGAACTATTTATTTATTTAATTTTTAATGATTTTTTTTTTTATTGTAATACAATGTTGTTGGTGTTTATTATATTTTGCAAAAAAGCGATAAAAAAAAAAGTAATTTATTATGAAAATCTACCGAAAAATGTATAATCAATTTTCTAAAGTATTAAAAAAATTCTAATTAAAATTTATATTTGAGTTAACTATAAGTTTTGAAAAAAGAATTTAAATTAGTTTCAAATGAGTTGGAATCTTTAGAGCTCCGAATGGAGAAACAGTAATACTTATTAAAACACAAACGAAAATTACATAATCAGAATACAACTATAATTACAAGGATTACAACTACAAAAGGGTCTAACCCTTATAGTTATAAACTGAGGTTATAAATAACGAACATAAGACACATACAAACAATGTGGGATAAACATCTTTTTTTTTTTTAGTAAACAGTAATACTTATTAGAACACACATGAAAATAATAATACCAGTGTTTTGAACCAGATTTATAATACATTACATAATCAGAGTACAATCAAATGCTATAACTAAATGAAGAAGATCTAGCATCACATTAAATCTTACCTAATTCAAATATTTTTAAAGTATATGGTTAGATTTATGAATGGCTAGTGATAAATTTATTAAATATGGAGAATGAAATCATACAATACTTTTAAGGGGGAAACTATTGATATTAATATTACCACTTTATATTTTTCAAATAACCTAAAAAAGAATCATTTAATATAAAATTCTTCTGAAAATTCATAATCTGTTTTCTAAAGTATAGTAAATTCTCATTGAAATTTATATTTGAGTTAACAATAATTTTAGTAAAAGTATTTTAAATTAAAAAGGGTTTGAAGTACTTTTAAATATGCTTATAGTTTAAAATTGAAGCGAAACTCTGGCATAAAATTAGGGTAGAATTGAAGCTTATAAAACATTTAACACATTCAAAAATTAATCCTCAAGTGAACTTTCATAAATAAATAAATAAATATATATATATATATATATATTAATCTAACTGAAATTTTTATATTAATTATATTTTAAAATTTAAATTAGTCGCAAACCAATGGAATGTTGGAGATTCATGGAAAAAAAATAGCGCAATTATTTATTACAACACATAATTTGAATTTTTATCCAGACTCACCAATCAAATGCTAAAACTAAATGGACAAGACCCAAGCATCACGTAGAATCTGAGAGCATCGAATGTTGAAATAAGAAAACAAATCAAGAAAATGGCAGAACACTCCTCGTTTGTGAATTCATGCTATCCTTCTTGGAAAGGGCCACCACTCGTTGTCAGTTGATCTGATGACAGAACTGCCAAACTGTGGGATATGCATCATGGTGTGCCATTCAGACATTTCCAGAAAAATAGCAAATCACAGTCGTCGGTTTCTCAATGGGAATCAAACCTAAAGAATTGAAAACACATTATTTCAGTTTTTAAACAACATTATATGTATTTTCACATATTTTTTCACCTGTACATATTTTCAAAAAAACTGAAAATAGTTGTTTAAACACATGTACCAAACGGGCCCACATTTTCAACTAATTGTTGGCTCTTTAAGTGCCCTTCAAAGACTTTGAAAATGCTATATTCGTATCTCTTATTGTAGTTCCCCAAGTTGAATTTTGGTATCTTTATTAACAATGTTAGAAGATTATTTTCCATTTTGGAATATTGTTTCTACATGTATTTTGGCATCTGTGAATACATCTTGGTTCTATGATCACCTACCACAAGGGGCGGCTTGATGCATTTGACGGCCTAAAGCGAAGATTGATTATCATGTTTTATCTATTAAACTAGTCGCAGACCCGCGCATTGCGCGAGATAATTTTTTTTTTTAAGGTGATCTTATTAAATATATTTGGGGTAATAAGTAATAACACTCTCCCATTCATATTAATAACAGAATATTTTAAATTTATTTAAGAATCTATTTATAAATGTTTAACCATGGTTAGTAAAGACACTTCTCATAACTTTAGAATTAAAATACAAATTTATAAAATACCAAAACATTTGAAATGACAAATCTCTCCATAACTCATTGGGAAAAGAAAAAGGGTAAAAAAGAAAAAAGAAAAAAGAAAAAGCAAAAGACATTACTTAATATTTTAAAATGCGCTTTAATTTAAAATTTTAAAATAAGAGAATTTAATTTTAAAATTAAGGATAATTTTGGAACCCACCTTAAGCACAATCAGATTAGTACACAATATTTTAATATTAATTTCATAAAGTTTGGTCAAACAAATGTAAATGATGAAAATATTTTTTCCTTTCAAGTTTGGGGTAGAGTGTCATTTCCTCAAACCTCAAGGAATGGGAATTTAATTACCCCTATATTATTATTATTATTGCTGTTGTTGTTGTTGTTGTTGTTGTTGTTAATAATTGATTTTTCATTTTCTTTTAAGTTAATAAAAACCTTACATATACCTTTTTATTTATTTATAGAATATACATTTTTTTAACCTTTACATATCTTTCTTTTAATGTGAATCTTTACATATACCTTATGTAAACTTTATATATTCCACTTCTTTAGATGTGTAAAATCATAGACTACTACTTCATAATGATAGTAGCTAATTAGTTTTATCACTTTTTTTTTATAATTTCATTTATAACGTTTTTCTATTATTATCATATATTTACTGGCTAATGATTTTCATAACAGAGGTGTCAAATGAGATGTAGCATTGTTTAATTTATTAGATTTTTAAATGTAATTGTGTATGAAGATTACACACACACACACACACACACATATATATAAAGTTAAATGAAATGTCAAAAAAAGGATTTCAAAATTTTCTAACTTTATTTCTTATGTAATTTCTATTATTACATGAGAACATCTCCTTTTAGTTATGAATTAGAGTTTGATTAGTTTTAAGTTTAAATATATTGCTATGATTGTGTTTAATTATTGATTCAATTTTTTAAGTGAATGTAACAATTGATTTGTTGCACTATGAAGTTCTTAATGTTCTCCATATTGGTCATATTTATTTTTTATTTTTACTTCTCCTTACAACCTCTTTGTTTTCCAATTAATAGTTACTAATTGAAATTTTTTTTTTCTTTACCATCTCTCTCTCTCTCTCTCTCTCTCCATAAGCAACCTACTTTTTTCCAAAATTTAATGATGATTTTATTGCATTAAATATGCATTGTAGTTTTTTTTTTTCATTTAGTTTTGCTACCCTTAAGTTAGTATATCCATAACTATTCTTTATATTATATTTGGTTTGATATCCTTATTATTATTTTTTTTCATTTAGTGTTTCCCAATTGGCATTTGTTTTGTATTATATTTTTCCTTTGATATATTGAGTTTGAGAATGAGTGTGTCCCTAATATTACTCCACTTTATGATGACACTTTTATTTATTGAATTTAAATAAAATTTTGAAATTTTAATTGTTTTAAATAAAAAGGAGAGAAAAATATAAATAATTTAATGATATGGAAGACGTGGGGAGATGAATAGTGATATTAAGGTAGTGGGGAGATGAAAAGATAAAGGTAAGGAAAAAGCTTGGACAAAGTGTAAATGTTAAAAAAAAAAAAGTACAATTTTTTAAGGATAAATTTATTGATTTGAATTTAAATCAAATATTCCATGTTTAATTATTAAAAAAAAAGAAAATATAAATAATTTAGTGATGTGGAAGATGTGATTGAATTTAAATGTTGAATAACATAAGATGAGAAGAAAAAAAAAGTAAAAATAATATATATATATAACAATAAATACCAATAAAGAGAACAATTGCACATAAAAGATTTTTTTTTTTCTTCTCATAACTCTAATTAAAATTGATGTTTTTTTTTTTTTTTTTTTTTTTTTTTTTTTTCAATATGTGTTTTTGTATTGTGTTTTTTTAATTTCCCATTAGAAAGTCTTTTCTTTCCCTTTTATAATTTTGATTGAATTTTGGTTTGGATTAATACTTAGTTGTTTTTGGAAATAGGAATTTGAATATGCCTACTAGTTTTTTGACTAATAAATTATTATAAAATCTATTTTTATTTCTTTAGTTTTATTTTAATTTTGGTTAAGTTAACATTGTAATTTTGTGACGATTTTTTATTATTATGATAATTTCCTTATTCCTTAAGAGATGAGTTGTATATTAAGCAAATGTAACACACTACAACAAAGTTAGAAGAATACAATTCACCTTAAAAAATATTAATGAAATACACAAAAAAAAAATTATTAAAATGATATATTTGTAGAGATAAAAAGATTTTAAAAAATAAGTGTAAAAATGGGACTAATTCTAATTCTAGGAAACATATATAGAGAAATAGAAATAAGGATGCTAATTAAAGAACATTGGCAATACCATCAATCCTGTTTGAAGCTTAATCATAGCTCCACTAATTTGTTGACTTTCAGCTTTTGGCTGGTTTATATTTAGGCGAGCTTCAATGCCGTAAAATTCCTTATTGTCTGGTATTACTTGAATTCCGGCAAATTACCCGATTAAATTAAGTGAGAAAATGAGCATAATGATTCTAGTGTAGAAAAAAGAAAAAGAAAAAAGAAATAAAGAATTCCCAAAGATTAGTAATTTGGCATAAATAGAAGAATGTATAAAAAAATTCATCAAAACATTGAGAGAGAAAGAGAGAGAGAGAACTTTTTTTTGAATTCCGGTAAACTAACCAATTAAATTAAGTGAGAAAAATAAGAGAAAGGATTCCCAAAGATTAGTAATTTGGCATAAATAGAAGAATGTATAAAAAATTCATCAAAAAATTGAGAGAGAACCTTTTTTTGTGAGAGAAAACCATGCATAGAATAAAATAGATAGTTACAAATATATAGTAAAAGAGTGTGAATAAGAAGAGAGAAAATAAAGGAAGGTGAAGAGAAAGAAGAAGAATAATATTTATGTAGAGGGTAGTGGGGAGATGAAAGAAGAAGAATAGTATTTATGTAGAGGGTAGTGGGGAGATGAAAAGGTAAGGGTGGAAAAATGTTGGAAAAAGTGTAAATATTAAAATAAAATAAAAAGTAAATGTTAAAAACAATTATAGGAAATTGAAAAGAAAATGATAATGAGGTGGACGCTGATGTGGCTCAACTGGAGTGCAGCAATAATAAATGCTACATTTCAGCTTTTAGATATATATAGATATAGATATGGATTACTAGTAATAAAATGAATCAGGTAATTCTTTTTATTTTTATTTTTTAATTTTTAGAAATAGACACAAACAAGTTGATAAAACATTTTTACATTTTTTGATGCGACAAATTGGTAGTGGTAAGTAAAAGAGTGATGTTAGTGGTAGACCTAGATGAGAACTAGTAAAAGTTTGCTAACTTAACTATTGTGAAAAATTTTGTAAATTTTTTTGTGTATTGTTTTTTTTTTTTTTTTAGAAGTGCTATATTCACAATATTTTTCACAACAAATCATAGATGTTAAGTTGCTTCTTGTTTTCTATTTGAATCCAACACTAAAATTATTTTTTTGCTAGCCTGTAACAACTTGCTGCTTAGAATTTGTTGTAAAAATATTGTGGACGTAAGGATTTCTCTCTCTCTTTTTTGTTTGTTTTTCATTTGATAAAAAAAAATTATTTTATTTATTGATTAATATTTGGACTTAATTAATACTATTTGTGCGCACCAAAAACTGAAACCCGTTGGGCTGGGCCTCACTTGGACTCACAACTTATTTGTACAGTGGGTTTGGATTTCCCACAATGGGTCGCTCTAAACACCAAGGCTCAACTGAAGCGCTTTCCTCTCCTCGGGGACCTGATCCAATTCCTTACTCAGCTCTCTCTGTTTACACTCTTCCTTCCCTCAATTCTCCAACCCTTGTCTTCTCAAAACTTCTTGTATTTATAGCTCACGAAGTAGTGGAGAGGTCATAAATGCTCGCCAGTAAGTGCAACCGGCGGTCCAGTGTTATCATTCGTAAGTGGGCGGGTAGGTGGGCATGGGAAGCGGTGAGGATGGCGTTGGAACTTGGTTCCTGCCTCCACGACAGTTCCCGGCAGCGGTGCCTCTCCGAGGCATGGCCGAGCAGGTGCAGGGCGGGGCGTCCCGCGAGCTGTGTGTTCATTACTGCTCGGGAAGGGGTCCACCGAGAAACGATGTAAAAGCAGATCGTGGGCCTGCAGCCCGCGGGGCTCGGGGTGGGCCGCTAGGCAGAGGGAGACCGGCCTCATGGGCCTTATACCCTGGCCAGGGCCCAAGGCCCACTACGGGTCATGGTGCGGGGACCGTACACTATTAAAATGAAAAAATAATCCTATTAGTTAAAATTTAGGGGCCTTTTTTGTTTGGGGGCCTTAAGTGACTACATCAATTGCTTCTAGCAATGAGCCAACACTACCTCCTGCATTCCTTTATTCCAATCAAAACCTTATTGAGAGGGATTTTTGTAGAAAATCCTTGACAATTTTAAGGGGTGTTGTGTCACTCACAAATTAAAGGCCATGAAAAAATAATAATAATTACAAGGGTCTAACTATAATCTCATCATAGGTTTCAGTTAGCTCAACTGGTAAAGTCTCTAATGGTCAAATAAAAGATTTGAGGTTTAATTTTCGCCTACACCGAAAACCGACTAGTGTCTTGGCTTAATAATAAAGAGTTATTATCAAGAGCGTACACTATAGGTTGAAACTCTAAATAAATAAATAAAAAAAAAAAAACTATAATCTCATCCAAAATAAAAGGTAAAAGATCTTGCTCAATATTTTCAATAGTTTCTTTCGGTGTATCACTGAAAAGATAGGATATATATATATATATATATATTGACAAGTTTGGAGGCTTGTGCTTTAACCCCTAATAGGAAGATCGTGTATGTCATTATCAACTTATTTAACCACACTTAATCCAACCAATCAAGTGAGTGTTCTTTGTTAGGGTTGATACCAGCTTGAAAGAATATATTGTGTTTGGTGTGCTGTCGCAGGCAACCAAAAATAAAATCTATACTCCAAAAAATATATGTAGTAGTGCGAGTAAGGATCGTTCCCACGGAGAGTATCTAGCCTAATTTTATGCTACGTGAACAAGAATTGGGGGGGAGGGGGTTAAGTATAATGAAAACAATTTTAAGAAAAAAAAACTAAGGAATAATTCAAATTAAAGTATCGAAATCAATCAAGAGAACAAACCTTGGTCCAAGTCAACATCCACCATCGGAATTTTACAACTGATCATCGATGCAAGTATATACCAATTCACACTTTGAATATTCACCGTTGGAACTATTTTCCTATCTCTCCTTAGTCGTAGTTAATTAGAAAACAAGCGATCTAATAGACCCTAACTACTAAACAACCCAAGACAAGCGCTAAAGGTTTAATCTAGTAGCAGCCTTAAGAATTAGAGAGATCGATGAAACTAAACAACACAAGCACAAGTGGTTGTATTTAATTTAGTCGAGCGTTCTTCCTAAGATCTAATAATTTCTGACACAGAAAATCATTAAATCTTGGTTGCTTCACAAGTTAGAGAGATCAAATAATTACAGATTTTGATATCTAACCTAACAGTAGATTGCAACAAATAATAAACTAGTAGGCCTCCTAGTAATTAAACAAGACAATCATGAGAATAGGCATAGAAGAATATCCGATATTCAAAGCATAAATTGAACAATAAAAACAAATTAGATTTTACAGTTTTATTGATTCTGAGGCTTCAGTTTCCTTTGACCAAGTATAAAAGTTTTAACCACGCAGGGCCATGACAGAAAACTCGAAGGAGAAAATTAGAGAAGAGGGGAGAGAGAGGCGTGTGTGTCCAATCTGATTTCTCCTCCCCCTTTTACACGTTAATTCCCCCTTTCCCAAGCCTACAAAATCTCCTAAAAATATTCTAAATAATAATATCCAAATCTGACTAATTAAGGAAAAATATTAAAAATAAAACAAAGTCCTAATATAACTAGGAAAGTGGTGTTTTCTAGCTGGAATTTTCGTGCACCAGATCTGGAAACTTCTGAAAATAAACCGCATCAGATCCACGTATTAGAATTGCAGGCTAAGGAATGTTCCAGAACGTCAACAGTGCAGGTGCAGCAACTTCAAGCCCGATTTCGACCTTGATTCGGCCCGTATCTCTCAAAACGCAAAACATGAAAGTTGTAGACCTTTGTCTTGGCGTTCCACAGCATCTTGAATCATCTTAATCGGAGCTCAGATGAGAGATTTGTGCCCAGATTACAAAGCAATGTCAAAGCTGTCTAGATTCACCCAATTAACTACATTTTGCACTTAATGCCTTCATTTGCATCCTAAATCAAAATATAATAATAATGAGTACATTTAGGCACCAAATAAATAAGACTAAACATTAAGGTAGAGAAATATGACAATTTGCATTCTTATTAGTGTTCTTGGTATTGTACAAGATTTGGCAGGTTCACATTTATTAGTACAAGCTATATATATACAATGTTTTGTCTACGTATTTAAGTTCATCACTCCAATTTAAAAAATTCCAGGAGTAACATATTCATAATCTGTACAAGCCAATATGTCTGCCTGGTCATACTTTGATCATCAAAATAATCCAAGAAGCAACTATATATACAGAGTGTTTAATTTTATATTTTTATTTTAAATATTTTTCCAAAAGCAATGTTTGATTTCTTGCAGCGCTTTTGACAAAATTGTGGCCACTATCCAGCCTCTATACATCCTCTAAACTTTAAAAATAAAATATAAAACCTAATTAGCTGTTTGGTAAGAGGACAAGTAGGAAAAGTCAATTCTAAAACTCAATTATTTTACACAGCTAATTCACCATTACAGCTTATTAAGAACTTCTGCTTTCCCAACAATTGTAAACAAAACTGGATTGAGTATATATAGAGTCTGCTTGACAAAGTTTAGTCCCATTGGACCCCCAATGCCACTAAAATCTAGCTTTGCTGGAACAAATCTCTCAAAGATTTGGAACATCAAAGAGTAAACAAGATAGTCTCAATTTTGAGAGACAATGTGGATCAATTCATCTTTCATGAAAAGATGCCTATAGTCTTTTGAAACAATCATGCAAGTATCAATTCTTACCTTAATAAGCAAAGATGGACTCTCCTTGGTAATCAAGTCTAGAATGGACCTAGCTGGATGGTGATATAATTACACTACCTCTAGCGCATATGATGTTATTGAGAGTATAAAGGATGTATCTTTCTATGTGATCCTAATTAGTTAAAATCGTGACCAATTGATGGACCACATCATTTAGAACTTAACGATGGGATTCAATTTGATCCTAATTAGTTAAAACTTTGACTAATTGATGGACCACATCATTAGAACTGAATGATGGTATCTAGGCGGTGATTAGTTTATAACTGAAATACAAAATACATTATAGTGACAACAGATATTTCAATGCCAACATATGGTGGCATAAGGATTAAACAAAATACTAAAGAACTAAAACTTATAAGCTCTTGGATATAAAGGTAGGGAAACTGAACAATAACCCACATTAGATCGTAACTTCGTAAGAGAAAACTGGATTATGAGAATGTTGATGATTGATGATAAGTTATTCTATAGATATAGCAAATTATTTTGCAAATAACTGTTGTGGGAAACAACCTCTAGATAGCACTCCCATACAAGATTAATTGTGAAAACTGGTTTGGATTTTAAGAAAATCTCCAAACAAATAATAGAATTGAAGAAACCTAGAAGAAAAATAGACATTCACAGAAACAACAAGGATTTACGTGGATTAGCAATAGCCTACATCCATGGATGATAGTGTGGAGAAAATTTCACTAATCAATTATGGAGATTACAAAAAAGGCACAAAGTCACTTTCACAAAACCCAAACCCCAAATACACCCCTAAAAACTCTGAGAAATACAAAGTTTAAAGCTTCACCTAAAGAGAAGTTTTTCTACTCAAATTTTTGCACAGCACTGCAGGCCTCTCTTTACCTAAAGTAATATATTTATAGAAGTAGTCAAAGTCAAATAGAACTCCTAGTTATGTTGAATTTCAAGATCATGCTCCTGATGATTCCCAAAGTCTTCAATCAAATTGTGTGGCCAAATAACCTCCTTGATAGCTTTTAATCATAGCCATGTATTCAATTTCACTGTTTGACAATGCAATATTTGACTGCAGTATCGACCTCAGACTCACCAGAGGTCAACCTCTAGCTTCGTAGTAGAACAAAGATTATCTAGATCTCCAAAATAGTCTGAATCAACATATGCTAAGTGTCTTCCCACAGATTCATATCTCTCAAACTTCAAACCCAAATCAGCATTTCCAAAATGCATCTCAAGATCCATTTAACAACTTGTCAATGACCTTTATCCTAATCCTGCATATAAGGACTAGGTTCCACGTTGACACTGACAGCTTGAGAAATGTTGGGCCGAGTGCGTACTACTGCATATACGAGGCTGCCAACCAAGCCAACCAAATCAGTATTAGAGATTCTTCTATCACAACAATAACATCACAAGGTACACAAAAACAAACAAAAGACATTTCTTTATGTTCTAAAATGTCAACGGTTAAACCGAATGACAAAGGAGAAGACATTAAATAATAATAGTTAATTCTTTTAAAAGTAAAATATGACAATGTAAAACCTGTAACAATGACAGAAGGTATACCTTTAGTATCTAAGTCAGGTCTTCGAGAACTCATTCTATTGCCACAGCAGATGAGGTCACCTATTTTCCAGATTGGAGTCCTATATACATGCAGCAATGATTTCTCTACCGACCACCACACTTCACATTCAGATGCAATTGCCATTAGCTTTTGATGTTTTCCAAGATATCAACCCAACAAATTGAAGAGCAGAATGGCACTACGGAGTGAGTATCAGCAAGTGACATCAGCTTTCAACAAGTGAAGTTTATATATAATTGAGATTGTAGCAAAACAGACAACTTCAGGACCTGTATAAACAAATATTCAACATAAATTTAATCACGGGAAGAATATAATAAAATGTGCTAGTGGTTGTTTTGGGTTTTAGGATAAAGTAAACATAGTTATTAATAGCAAAGCTTAAAGCTCAAAATGTTGACTAGGCATAAAGTTGTTCAACCTTGTTTAGAAATTATCAGCTATTGCTGCTTTGTTTTGGGGTAGACTGCAAAATTAGTAATGTGAGACATTTAAGATTTAGCATTCATACCGTATGTTCTATCTTTTTTTGCATACTGTATCTTGTTTCAACTTATCACTGACGGTGAGGCTTTTAGTGTAGGAGCTACAACTGAAATTGGATTAAAACACAGTAAGATATTTTAGTCATGGCTGACTTCATTGATGGAAATTTTAAGTCATATTTCTGAGTAATACAATCAATTCTAAACCTAATGGTACTAATTGAATATTTGCAAATACCAGTCAGATTACAGAGACATACGTTCATTGCCTTACCCACGCAGTGTAGGCTTGTTCTATTAGAACTTTTGAATGAACTAGATCGCCCAAGCAGCATATCCTCTAAGTTAAGACAGCAAGACGGATGAGAAGAGAAGACTGTAACAGACATGTGAAACACAATTAAGTGAAGCTAGTATTATCAAATGTAATATGGCTTACCAAAAATTGTGCGAAGTTGATATCATACATAAAATTAAATTTGCTAGTGGGTTGTTTAGGCTACAAGATAAAGTAACAGAGTTCTTAATGGTAAAGCTCAAGTCTCAATATATTGACCAGGCATAAAGTTGTTCAGCCTTGATTAGCAATTAGCAACTATCACTGCAAAATTAGTTTATGTAAGCAATTTAGATTTAGCTTTCATACATGTATGTTCTATCTTTTTCCAGGAAAACTACATACTGTATCTTGCTTCAACTATTCATTGACAATAAGGTTTTTAGTGTAGGAACTACAATTTTTTTTTTTTTTTTTTTTTTAAAATAAGTAATAAACTTTATTGAGACCAAAATAGAATCACCCAAAGAATACAGGAAGTATACAGTTGGCTATTAAAATTATATAATAGCACAGTAAGATATTTTTGTCATGACTGACTTAATTAATAGAGGTTTTTAGCTCATATTTCTGAGTAATACAATTAATTTTTTTTATAAAATGGTACTAATTGATTGCAAATAAAAGTCAATTTACAGAGACATATGTTCATTACCTTATCCAGTCACTGTAGGCTAGTATCCTTCAAACTCTTGTATGAATTGGAGCACCTGAACGGGTTGACCTCTTAGATAAGACAACAAGATTGACAAGAACAGAAGGCTGTAACAGACATGTAAAAATCCATAAATGAAGCTAGTATGTTAAATTTCTCTGGCAAAGATATGTAGAAGTGATTTTCTGTGGAACAATTTTAAAAATCAATCAAGCGTGCAAGATGGCTAACCATCAAATTCATACTGTAAAGTTGTGATTTACAACTATGTGTTTTGTTGGCTTTTATTCCGTGCCAAATTTGATTGTAATTACTTTCAATTGTTTATACCCTGTATTTGTTGTGGGAATTGATGTAAGGGGTGTGTGATAGAGAGTGTGTGAAGACTCAAGCAAAGTGGAAGCTGATGGAATCTCGCGGGTATGTCGCGACTAAGCTTCCCGTGAAGTGAAGCATGTGCCTTGCACATGCTGGAATGCGAAGAGTCAGGACAGATGGAGACAGCTGTCTCTCGCGAGTATCTCGCGGGTAAGGCCTTCCCGCGAGACACCCGCGAGACATGCTGTTCTGCCAGCCTGTACTGACTGACTCACACATTCTGCACCTATCCTATATAAACCCCCATTACCCACAAATGTTGAGGAATGCTTCAGAGAGAAAACCCTAGCCAAACACATTTGCAATTAGAGATTGTCATCCCCACCTTTCTCTATACACTTGCTTGTGGTATCTTCTCAACCCTTCCCTCTCCATTTCCACACCATTGAGAGGTTGATAGCCCAAACACTTACCACACCTTTTGAGAGTGTTGAGTGACGTTTTGGTGCTGCTAAGAAGCATTGGAAGAAGCCAAGGATGGCAGATGCAACAAGGAGCTTGTTGCGGGATCCGGAGAACTAGACAAGACACGGTTCCGAGAAGCCTTGTTGGAGTAGGAGCTTGGAGGGCTTAGGTGCATCGGGTAGATTAGGCTTGGAGGGTCTTTTGCTCACTCATGTATCCCAACTGATTGTCTAGTGGATCGATTTCCGCTTGGAGGGCGGCGGAGAGGTTTTTCGCCGAGTTCTTCGGTTTCCTTTTCGAGAACACGTCTTGGTGTTTTCTGAGTTTGCATCTTTCTTCCCTACTCTTTTATATTCCATTATACTGCTGTGTTGCTTAGTTTATGGATTAGAGTAGCTTATTGACTATACGCTTGTGTTTACACGTTTCCGCACTTAGTATTAAGTTTGTGTAAAATCAACCAAGCCGTAATTTTAATTGGGGGTCTAAACAGCTCTTGTGTTTTTCAACACATTTTAGAGCTTTCACATACCTTAGCAAGCATTGAAGTGTTGAAGTCACTAGAACAAAGGGCTCTAGGTGAGGCCACAATAACAGAATAAGATTTGATAGGCAGATGTACTGTCAGGAATCTGTGTAGCTAATTTTGGTTAGCATCGTCCACAATCAATTTCAAGGAATCTAACCAACTTATGCACAAGAACCATAGCTTACCAAAATGTAGAAATTCAAAAAGCTTTTAAGAAGCCACCATACTTGTGAATATGTGTAGCTTCTCAAGTGGCAAGTTCATTGTAATTGTACTAGCCCAATTGAAACAAGAATATGCCATCCTGCCACACTGTTGGAGTATGTCATGGATCTTGCCCTCTTCTAATTGGTTAGGGAAGTCATCAAAATCTTTTGGGAGAGTGGCCATTCACTGTTTTTATATCCATACTCATACATGACTTAATGTGTAAAACTTTCAAATCATTTGAGTAACAAAACGAAATTTTAAACCAAATGGTAATTTTTGAATTGTAGCCAATAAAAGTTATATATATATCCATTACCTTATCTGGTTACTATTAAGAACTGTTCTTCCAACAGGTTCATGAAGTGGAGCATCCAAACCAATTGGCCCTTTTGTTAAGGAAAAGATTACAAGAGAAGAACAAAACTGACATTAATTGAAGCTAGAAAGATATGAAGAAGAAATTACTTAGGAATTATTTGGGCAGATATATACCTTAGAGTGCAGTAAAGTTCAGATGTTGATGAAAAAAGAGGTCCCTAGTTTAGCCAACCATAACCCAGGAAAAAAAATAAGATTCAATGGGTGGATGACATACTGGAATTCAGTTTATTAGAAAAGATCCATTGCTAAGTACATAGGAGATGGAAGAAACCATGAAGTAAAAGCTGGAAAACTTGGACTCACTTGATATTTTTTTGGTTGACAAAGGTAGTAGTGCTATCATGTAGAGTAAACTTGTAAACATTTGCAGATATAGATGCAATAATAGTCCAATTGGCCAGCAACCAGAAATTTCACACAGGTTAAAATGAAGATGGCTTACCAAAAATTTGGAACTTGATATTAGACATAAAATGAAAAGATGCTCTCTTTTGACTTGAATCTCAAGTTGTTCCTCTTTCTTGGGGACATTAAACATGTCATTTCACAATGCTTTGCTCAAATCCTTTGTTAGCTGTTTGAAGGGAATGAAATAGATTGAGAGCCTATTGATCAAATGTGACCTTTTATTGGAACATTGAAAAATAACTGGCATCTGTAAATTAACGAAGCATTCCACCACATCTAGTGCTGGTAGAGGTTCTGGCTTCTTGCAACTGTTAACAGACAGATGGTGTATAAATGAAAGGTTCCCCAACTACAGAAGAAAAAAATTCCATTCTTTCTAATTTGTGGTTTTAACTTTTAGTTATTATGGTGCTGTGTGTTGAAGTAGATGAGGCAGAGACTTGAGGTAAGCATAAAATCCCTAAGCATTTAGCCCTGTCCAACAGAAATCGATCTTTAGTCCTAACATCTAGGCATTATACTGAAACAGTGATGTAGATTCAACGTCTAATGAAAACAACAATACAACTGCACATAAACCAAAAGTAGATATAATAAAACATTCATTACAGTTTTCCAAATATCTATCATTGAGCTCATCTATAGTCTTAAACGTGTGAAAGAGAAAATCTCCAGGATACATGATTTCATTCCAATGCATAGAAGATGCATAAGAAAAAATCAAAAAATGAGCAGCATAGAAAAAGATAGATTAATAAAACCTTCAAGAATCCAACTTGAATGACAATCATAACATGTGCAGGGTCCTCAAGCTCTAACTGACATCAATTTGCCACAAATTTTGAACATAACAAAGAAGAATGAAATATTAGAAGATAAAGGATGGTGCCTGACTTATTAAGCTCAATAATCTTCACAAACACAGTCATTTTGTTCTATTGCATTGTAATCACAATTTTTATAAATTCAAGAAATCTAGCAAGCACACAAAATAGAGAAATCTGAAGGTTATGTTTAGTTATGAGGGAGACATCAGAAGGGAAGAACATAAGATGGGAGGAAACTCACAAATTTTAATGAACTTCAACAAGATAGGAATCAAAAAACCCTGGCATTACAAAGTTCCTGGATTGTCTATGTCCATCATTTAACCTCTCTGGCAGCAAACAGTATGAAATATTCAGCTTTTTTTGTAAAGTGAGCATAAGATGGTAGTAAATTCTAATAAATTTCCAACCACTTTGGCAGACCTTCCACTTAGCTAAGAACAGAGAGCATCTCTATTGGCATGGATTGCGCTTCTTCCATAATTTGCTCCAGAAATTAGCTCTTCAGGAAAGGAAAAGTTGTCCTACCAGTCCAGCAAAGCTTTAAGATCATCAAAATATGATACCTTCAACTAAGAAATTGAAAACTATAGCTCAGGTCACTACAAGAAGAATAGGAAATGCAGAGTACCACCCATGGATATATATATATATATATATATATCCAACGCTTACTGCTTTCACAAGATTTAGCTAGAAAGATGGTGTTTTTGTTATCCCTGTTTGCATGTAGTCTATAAATGTCTATTATTCAATATGACATAATTTCCGCTTAAAAAAATCACCCATTTTCTTTAGCTTTCTTTTTCTCACACAAATTTTTTAAATCGTGGCAGATGTTATAAATCTTGATTTTAAAGATTAGATATTATGAGTGTTGCTGGTATAGAAAGCAATAGAAACAAAGACATAGGAACAGGTTACCTATCAATAACGGTTAAAGCGAATGAATCAAATCTACCCAAGTAGGATTCGAACCTACAACCAATCAGTTAACGGCAACCACTGTACCATTGAGCTACTTTGGGACAACGATAGATTAGAAGCATGATGATGGTACGAAGTAATGCTCCATTGGACCTGATAATAGCATGATACAATGCGAAGACTGTGAATGTTATGTGAACAACAACTCTACAGCATTCTGTTATGTGGAAAAGAAAAAAGAAATTGGAAAAAAAGAAATTGAAGTACCACGGAATAATCTATATTTATATTTGGTTATGTTTAATAGAAAGAAGAGAAAGAGATCGGGTTTAGATGTAATTACCACATTATTTCTATATAATTGGAATACGGGCAATTTTTCTATGACTGGAGATGCTGAAAATTCAGTCGCTTCTCTAATCTCTTCATCGTCTATTTGGGAAAGTGAATAGAGGAATAAAGAAATTAGGGTTGACTATGAATATATAATCTGCTCATTCAAAAGAGAGTGTATGAGAAGATTTGAGGTATCAGAAAACTTACATGATTATCTTTGGAATGTGGGCAATCTTCAACCACTCAGCCCCGCTTCCCTTTGCACATCTTTCCTTTAACTTGTAGCAACAAAAAATTTCTAGTTCTTCTAATTTGATGAGGCGTGTTGTGGTTGTGGGTAGATACATCAGGTTACTGCACAACCAAATTTTGAGTTTTTTAAGGGGAGAAAGGTTGCCCAACCACTCAGGTAAAGTTTCTATTCCATCAAAACAACTGATAAGCAGAGTTTCAAGAGCAATGAAATGTTGAATTTCGCCCGGGAGAGAGTTGAGTTTAGCCCACCCTATCAATTCTAGAACTTTGATCGTATGAAACTGTTGGATGGAATTGAGACTGGGAAAAACATCCAGCTCCACACAATAGCAACCAATCACCAAACTCTTCAAGCATTTTAATGACCCCTCTGGTAGACGCGTGATGTTGCTGCAACCTTCAATTTGTAATCTTGTAAGAAAGCACAACTCTCCTAGATCTGGAATTGATTTGAGATTATGACACTTGTAGATCTCTAATTGGGCAAGAGAATGGAATTCTTGTAATTCTGGAAGTGATTTCAAATCAGGGCAATCACCTATATACAATTGTGAGAGAGACATACATAATTGTAGCTCAGTAGTTAGAACTTCAATACCACACCTTGATATACTCAAGCGGCGTAGACCTTGTGTACATGGAAAACACCTCAGCTTAGGACAATAATGTATTGTCAACTCTTCAAGGGAAATGATGGGTTGCGAGGTGTCTTGAATATAACTCAGTTCCCAACAATCTTGTATCGAGAGTGATTGGAGAGAGGTACAGAAAAGTTGCTCTGGCACAAAAGTAAGTCCTGACATATTAGAAAGATGGGCAGACTTGAGTGTGGTAAGATTGCTGCTAATCCTTTCCAAAGCCGTGTTGTAGACTCTAAAAATGTTTAATTTCTGTAGAAACGGAAAATGACATGGGGTACTCCTCAGTTGAGGACAATATTCAATGGTCAACTCCTCAAGGCAAGGAAACACTACACGTGCTGATGTCACCTCCAGTGCATCCTTCCACTTCACTAGTCTGTACATATGTCTAATTGTGAGTGTTCTTAATGACGGGAACAATTCACTACACATGCCGTAAAACTCAACTCCAATACATGTCACGTCATTCATTTCGTGAATTACAAGAGCCCTAAGGCAGGGTAGATGCCCGAGGGTGGGAACTTGTTCACATTTGTTGCAGTCATATAAATTTATCTGGATCAAATTGTCAAAATGCGACGACACCCATGAGGGGAATTTCTTTCCACTAAAACCATCAATTGTTAAGGATTTCAAATTTTCATGAGGATGGAGGCCTTCCAACACTTCTTCTTCATTATGGTGGTTGACTTCACTATCTAATCTTTCACTCCAATGAAATCCTAATCGGTTTATTTTTGCCTTTATTGCTAATTTTGCACTTCTAGCTTCTTCTTGATCTCTCACATTCTCTAGATTCCTAATGTCTAATTCTCCACTAAGTTGATTTAAGCACCCCAATTCCTTGATTTGCTGACCTGCACCTTTACCCACCATGAAAAATGACAACATTCGTAGACAATTCAAATTCCCCATATCTTTCGGAGATCGCTTGATCCTATAAGTATAATCAACATAAATATGCCTTAAGTTCTCCAACTTTTTTAAATCTTTTGGAAGCTTTCTAAGAAAATTGCAACTTTCAAGTCTTAAAGTTTGCAAATTGTAGAGCTTGGTGATGGAGTTTGGTAATGCTTTGATGTAAGTCTTTGAGATGTGGAGAAGCCTCAAGTGTACCAAGCAACCAATTGAATCTGATAACTCTGTTATGCTATACCCAGATAATTTTAGAACACGCAAGCATTTAAAATTAGATAAGTTTCCAATAGCATTGTTTGAAATAAGTGTACGCAATCTCCGAACACTATCTTTTGAAAATGGGTTTCTTTGTACTGTTTCCCAATCATATTGGACTACTAGACGTCGTACATGATTCATATCATTGCTTGAATTCTCCTTCAAAGTCAAAGTTTCAAAATTTGAAATAGATAGGGCAAGATCGTGTACCAAATCATGCATCTTACAACTCGTAATATTATCATATATATCTTTTTCCACATCTTGGAATAAAGAATTCTTTAACAAGATATTAAAATAGTTGTTACCAATAACCTCCAAACTGCTTCTTTGAGATGGTTGAAGGAACCCTTCAGCCATCCAAAGCTGAATTAACTCTTCCTTTTTAATCTCATAATCTTTAGGAAAAATTGAACAATATGCAAAGCATCTTTTAATTTCAAGTGATGGAAGATGATCATAGCTTAATTTTAATATTGGTAGCATTTCATTGCTACCATGTGGGGAATTCCAGATTTCGTTGTCTTGAATTGCTAACCATTCATTTCTGTCAATTTGACGACACATCAGCCCTCCTAGGACTTTTGCAGCTAATGGGGCCCCTCCACATTTTTTGGCAATAACCCTTCCAATAGCCTCCAATTCTGGAGTTAGCAAAACTCTTTCATTAGGAGATACTTTTTTCTTGATTATGGACCAACATTCATCATTTGAAAGTTTTTCCAAGTGACATTGGGAAAGTGCCCCCGTAATTGCTGCCACATTTTCACTACGGGTAGTTACAATAATGTTGTTTCCAATATTTGAAGTAATTCCCAACAAACAACTTATTAAAGTATCCCATTTAAGTGAATTTTCATTCCATACATCATCAAGGACTAGAAGATATCTTCCTCCCTCCAACTCTTTTTGAAGTTTTTCAAGTATTACATTGTCTGCTACTAATGGACTTGAATCATGTGTAAGTAATTCTAGAATGCCTCTTAAAATCTTCTTTTCATCAAAATCATCAGAGACACATATCCATAGTTTCTTATTAAAATGATTCTTTACTTGCCCATCATTGTACACTAATTTTGCTAAAGTTGTTTTTCCTAAACCCGCCATTCCTACTATGGGAATGACTGAGAGTTTTTGACTAGTTGTATTAGTCACTAATTGCACTATTTCTGAAACACGATCTTTCCTTCCTACAACTTCTGAATTATTGATAAAGTAGTTTGTCTCTCGGTTTGGCATAGAATAAAGATTAGTATTAACTAATTCGGCTCTAGCAAGTCCAAATTGATTTGCTTCATCATTAATTCTCTTTAGCGATTCACCAATAGTCTTAAATTTGTTGGCCATCTTGATACGGAAGGCAATGGGGTTTGAGAGTGAAAAGAAGAAGCATACCTTTCTCTTCATTTGGTTTCGGATCTCTACCTTTCGTCGAAGAAGCTCGTAAGCAAGCTCATCTAGCACGTCATCAGCATCATAAGCAACATCTTTAAGCCTCTGCAGCCAAAGCCTCACGCGCTCTTCTCCCACTTGCCTTTTCTCTGCATCAGCCAACACAGCTTGAATCATCTCTATTGAGTCACGAAGCCGTGTCAGCTCATCCCTGAAGCCCCAAACAAGGTCAATCTGCTCAGTAACCAGTGGAATTAGATTTCCTAGTATTCCCTTAGCAACATCAGAAATGATAGCCTCAACCATGTTTTCTTTGGTACTCAAATATGCTGGAAGTATTTGGGAAGTAGAGAAGAATTGTGATGTTCAAGAATAGCAGCATCCAGCAACTACAATTATTTATCCAAAAAGAAAAAAAGCAACTACTATTATTAAAAGAGGGGAACTTTTTTCTTTCTAATTTTTAGAGGGGAAAATCTTCTTTCACATGTCTATCAGGTCCGTGTCTTTTTTCTAAAAGTAGCTTTATGTGATGGCACATAGCCATGTGCTGGAGATTGTACATCATCATTAAGATTTGGTTCGATCTTTGGTATATAGACTTGCCCACACATTTACAAACTTCCTCCTTTAAAATTATATTTTGAAAACAAAAATTCAATTACCTTTAAAAAGATAGTTTATTTTATTATTTTTAAATTTTATTATATTTTTTAATATTATTTATTAATTTCACTGTACTATTTCAGTTACTTTTACAGTAAAAAGTTTCTAGTCTCAATTAAATAAACTGTTCTTAAATAGACCCTAAGAATTAAATCAATAAATTTTACTTAAAATTGTGAAAATACAATTTCATCATTTTAATTAAAATTATATTTTTAAAACAAAATTTAGAAGACCTGTGTACAAAATGTGTGCAAGAGTGAGTATGCAATGATCATTACTCTTAAGATTTGTGACCGATGAAAATATTCATTAACATTTAGACAAACTCAAATATTTGTTCACATATAAATACATACATATATACTTACTGGCTTTATCAAAAACCATCTTAGAGATTTTTTTTTTTTTTTTTTTTAATGTCAAAATTTTTTATTTACCCCCAATTTGAGGTTTATGCCTTAGTTCAATGAAATTTATGTGTTCATTAATGAGCAAAATAACCAAGTGTGGGATGAAACATAATTTAAAAAATGAAGTTAATGAACAACAAAATAGCGTTGAAGTTATTACCTAGTGCGTGGGAGTGGGTTTATACATTTTTTTTTTTTTTTGGCTAGGTCTCATTCCATTTTGAGGTCTGGACTATTAAAATATGGCAAATGCATAAATCTCATTGTGTTAAGGCATAACCTAAAATTGTGATGAATGAAAATTTTTGTTAAAAAAAAAAAAGCCTCTAAATACCTATAGTGCACACAATTAGCCTAGTCTCTATTATTGGTACTATAGAAAAATAAAGGCAATTCATTTATTTTAAGACAAAATCACATTAAATTGTTAATAAAAAAATCCATATTAGAGAGAAAGGCATAAATAAGTGGTCATTATTTTACGTTAAAAAATTAAAAGAAAAATTACATCCAATCACTTGGTCTCAACCATTTTTACTTCGGTGCTCTAGTAAGTCACAGATATGCGGTAAGTATTTGGAAAGACTAGAGAAGAATTGTGATGTTAAAGACTAGCATAAACAAGTCAAACAATTACTATAAGAACTAGTCATAGATCCATGTGATGTGCGGTAATATATAATTATTTTGTAATATGCTATAATGTATAATTTATTCTCTAAAAATTATTGAAAATAATTTGTTCTACTTAAAAATTGAACTATTCTTAAAAGTATTATCCATTTCCGTTCTATTATTTTGGGTTTTTCTTAATAACTAAATCATGAAATCAATGAAGAATCAAAAATCAAAAACAATTTCTATGCATATCTATACTACATATAATAATGGAAGTTTTGAAAAAAAACTTTCTTTCTTCTCTTAAAGTTCCTTAGAAATGTCTTTGGCCACTTAAGAAACTTTTATTGTCAAACTCTCATGTATCTAGGTTAACCATCCTAAATCCTGTAAGAACCAAATTCCACATTTAGCATTATCAAAATCAAATAAAAATTAAACCTCCAATCATGTTTTGAGATTTTCTATTTCCTCGTGACCAAACTTTTGAGGTAGATTTTTTATTGTCTATTGAATTGCAAGATCAAATTATTATGTGCTGCACATAATAAGAAAAAGTGTGCTAAACATAATAATTTTCGAAGCCAAACAGAAATTGAGAAAGGTTCCACAACAAAAAAGAACTATTGAGTCAAAAAATATGAAAGCAATAATCAATCAATATATATATAAAAGCAGAGACCTCATGCGGGAGAGCATGAGGTTTTGCCAAGTGGCACTCTCTTTGAAAAGATAATTGATTTTTTTTTTTGAAATAAAATACATCATTCTTAATTTATTACACTTATTAGATGTCACATCAGTTATTTACTAAACTCAATAGATTTTAATTAGTAATAAATAAGACTAATGGATAAGATAGAAGGATGTTAATCATCAAAAACTCTTTGTTTTCCTTATTCCTCCATCCAAAGGTTTTCTTATGTTTATGCCTACTCCTCTTCCCTTATAACTAAATGCCTACTCTTCCTAAACCACTACATGCCTTCTCCTATGCCTATGTTGCTAAATTACCAATTCTATGTTCTATAATTTGCACAAACTCAAATAGCATTCAGATTATTTAAGAACACATGGAATCATATAAAAATCGCCAAATTAGAGTTTAAAACTATAATTAAATTTTTAAAAGAAATCTAGGCACATTTACACAAAAATTCCATGTAACTAAGTCACACTTAGGAATATTGGACCATTTTTCTTTTGTATAAATAGAAGGGTCCCAATGGGATGAGGGGGCTAACAATTTTCTCTCCAAAACATTTATTGTAGGAACACAAAAATTTTCCATTGTAGACTTTTCACGATTAAAGAACATGACTTGCCAACTAATCAAACTAGAGTTTTTAGTACCTACAGCAATTTCACAACATCAAGAACAAACCCAAGTGTATACAATGTCAAATTCCATAGTCTCCTGTTACATCAATTGAGTGTTTAATTTTTCTCGCAAAGTATTGAATAGTAAAGCTTTTGGGCCATAGTCTCAATTACAACTCTCAATCATGTTGGACTTGGATGACACCTATCAACAACGTATCATTATGAGATGCAGAAAAAAATTGGAGTGTACACAACGTTTAGTGTGGATGGGAAGAAATTTCATCCTATTCCAATTGGTTAGGTTAGTGAGGGACCTATTCCAATTTAATGATCCTGGAATTTTGTATACAAGTAATAATCAAGGAAACTTCCACCTAAAATAAGTCAGACTTTTGGCAAGAGAGAAAATTGATGTCTAGACAAATCAAGCTAAGGCCGACCAAAATGGACCATATTCTTAATTTCTTATCTCTATTTGTTCCATGTACAAGACTTATAGTCAATGCTTGGCGTATAAAAGTTGAATATCTTATCTAAAGTTCATCCTCTGAAAGCTTGAGAAAAAATTCATTTAAACCAACACAATATGTAAATTATAAAGGAATCAAAGAAAAATTGTCAAAAATAATGAAAATTTAATCTATGCGTAAATTCTTATAAGGATGAACACAATAGCAATATCCTTTTAAATAAAAAATAAAGATAAAAAAATCTATACTTATTTTGTACGTATGATAAAGTCCTATCACAAAGTTTTTTGAGACTCATGTTGATTAGTGATTAGAAGTTATAAAGGAATAATCATCAATATATATATAAGCAGAGATCTCAATCGGGAGTGTGTGAGGTCTTGCCAAGTGACGCTCTAATTTTGCATTTAGGATTTTTTTTTACCTCTTTCATTAAGTTTTTTTTACTGTTATCCAAAAGTTTACATTAACTTATTTTACTGTTATCTCATTAGTCTCTCATTAATTGCCTAAGCTTACATCACACATTTATCTTTTTTTCATTACTTTTAGCATACCCACCTTTTTAATACTTTAAAAAAAGCAAAAAAATAATAATTAAGGACTAATAGTAATAACTAGGCAAAAATACAAAACTGACCCTCTAACTTTCACCGTTTTTCATTTCAGTCCTCTAACTTTCATTTTTGTTAATTCAGTCCTCTAACTTTCAATTTTTTGTCAATTCAAGACTCTGTTATTGTGCAGTTATTGCTGCCGTTAGAATCACTAAAACGATGCCGTTTTGCTTGTGTGTGTGTGTTTTTTTTTTTTTTTAATAAATTCGGTATTAAAATCAGAAAAATCAGGAAAAAAAAAAAAAAAAACATTAAGGGTCCCCTTCCCCTGAAAAACCAGGTTCTTTCCGTGCTCCTCTTCTAACCAATCAGCCAAATGGTTCACAAGCAAATCTACATGCTCTTCAGCTTTCCCACCAACCTGGTAATTGAGAATCTCTGTATCCAACACAACCACAACCACTACAAATATTATTGTATATCATTCAATAACAAATTTCATTAACAATAAACATATAAATTATATAACACTGCAACAATATACCTCAGACCCAATCAGCCAACAAAAAAAAAAGGCAGTCACAGACCCATTCTCAGCAATATATCACTTTCTAATGTTTTTATTATCTAATGTTTCTTTTATTTATATCACAGACCCACAATGATTCCGATTCATCAACAATTCCGATTCAGAATCAAGGCAAGCGAGAGGTGAGGTAGAGAGAGTGAGAGTTTGAGAGACTTACCAGCTGCAAGGAGGAGGAGCTTTTTGTCGTGGGTCTGTGACGGCAAGGTCAGAGCAGAGACTTCAAGATGGGTCGACGGAGTGGGTCAGCGACTTCGAAATCTTTTGTCTCTTTAAAATCAGAAGAATTTTGGGCGAATTTTACGGTGGGGTGGTGGCGGTGAACTCAGTCTCTCTCTCTCTCTCTCAAATCGGCTCTCTCTCTCTCTCAAAGTTCCTTAATGTTTTTTTTTTTTTTTTTCTTATTTTAATTCCAAAAAAAAAAAAAAAAGCAAAACGGCGTTGTTTTAGTGATTCTGACAGCAGCAGTAACGGCACAGTAATGGAGCCTTGAATTGATAAAAAATTGAAAGTTAGAGGACTGAATTGACAAAAATGAAAGTTAGAGGATTGAAATGAAAAACGGTGAAAGTTAGAGGGTCAGTTTTGCATTTTTGCCTAATAACTAACTAGATAAGGCCTTGGAGAGAGATAGAGAGACATAAAAATGTTGTGGATTGTTAAATAAAACGCATTATTTCACTATAAAAGACTTGAGACTGACAAGAGAAAAAGAGAAATCTGAGGGGACGTAGCCTCCGTCATATTGGCCTCCCACCACCATCAAGACGCTGAAACCCCTACGGGTATTTTTCTTTTCTTTATAAATTAGGAGATTGAATATGATTTAGGTTTGGGTAATTTGGTTAGATAGTTTTTGTTTTGGGTATATAAGTAGAGAGAATATTTGGTACGCAATGTAAAGCCATATTCTACCATGGTTTTAAATCATCTATAAGAAACGTGCATACACACTTGCCCACACCATGTTTTAATGTCGCACTATCAATGAGTGGAAGACAGTGAGAGAGTTGGACATACTTTTATTTCATAGTATTAAATATGTGAACACAACACAAATTATTTAATTTTCAAAGTCCCGTTACTCTTTTGCATTTATTTTTTGTTTCATGATTTAAAAAAAAAAATTAATCTTACCTTTTTTTTTTAAGGGTGAAAAATTAATCTTACCTTGAGAAGGCTATAAATATGCAGTGAAACAACAGTTAAAAATTGCACACACATAACCATTATAATTATTCAGTACAAGGAATGAGTAAAAAAAAAATTAGAGGAATATTGTAGAATAAAAGTTGTTACAAAATGTCTCTCTCTCAGAGACCTCATGCGAGAGTACATGAGGTCCTGCCATGTGGCATTCTAATTTTGCATTTAGCATTTTTTTACCTCTTTCATTAAGTTTTATTTTATTGTTACCAAAAAGTTCACATTATCTTATTTTACTGTTATTTCATTAATATCTCATTAATTGCCTAAACTTACACCACACCTTTCATTATTCTTCATGTCTTTTAGCATACCCACTGTTTTAGTATTAAAAAAAAAAGAAAAAAGAAAAAGAAAAAAAGAGAGTAACGGCTAATAGTAATATAACTAATGAGATAAGACTCTAAAGAGAGATAGAAAGACACAAAAATGTTGTGAATTGTTAAATAAAAAGCACTATTTCACTATATATTACCAAAATAAAAGACCTGAGACTAACAAAACATTTGAAAGAGAGAGAAAAAGAAACCTGAGGGGTCACCACCTTTATTATACTGACCTCCCACCACCATCAAGACACCGAAACCTTTACGGGTAATCTTTTTTTCTTTTTAAATTAGGGGCTTAAATATGATTTAGGTTAGGTAATTTGCTTGGTTAGTTTTTGTTTTGTGTATATAAGTAGAGAGAATATTTGGTGTGCAATGTAAAGTCATATTCTACCATGGTTTAATTTTAAATCATCTATAAGACACATGCATACACACTTGCCTACACCATGTCTTAATGTCGTACTATCGATTAGTGAAAGATAGTCAGAGAGTTGAGTATACTTTTATTTCATAGTATGAAATATGTGAACACAATACAAATTAGTTTATTTCATGGTCCGATTACTCTTTTGCATTTATTTTTGGTTTCATGATTTAAAAAATAATAATCTTACCTTAAGAAGGCTACAAATATGCTGTGTAGCTACTAAACCAATTTTTAATATCTCAAAATGTATATGTTTTTTTACTCTAATTTAGTTTACTTTTTCTTTATAATTTATGTACAACATTATTCAAAACTGTTTTACATAAAATATCATAAAATTATCCGTGCATCGCACGGGCAACTTACTATTGGAGTATAATTACAGCATATGCTCTATTATTGTTTCAAAACAATCATAGGTAAATATAAACAAATTGAGATTGTAGCAAATCAGAAAACTTCAGGACCTGTATAAACAAATACTCAACATAAATTTAACCACGGGAAGAACATAATAAAATGCACTAGTGGGTGTTTTGGGTTACAAGATAAAGTAACACAGTTATTAATAGCAAAGCTTAAAGCTCAAAATGTTGACAAGGCATAAAGTTGTTCGGCCTTGTTTAGAAATCAGCAGCTATCTCTGCTTCATTTTGGGGTAGACGGCAAAATTAGTTGAGTAAGACATTTTAGATTCAGCATTCATACTTGAATGTTCTATCTTTTTCCAAGAAAACTGCATACTGACTTATCAAAAAAAAAGGAAAACTGCATACTGTAACTTGTTTCAACTTATCACTGACAGCAAGGCTTTTAGTGTAGGAGCTACAATTGAAATTGGATTAAAAACACAGTAAGATATTTTATTCATGGCTGATTTCATTGATGGAAATTATAAGTGATATTTCTGAGTAATACAATTAATTCTAAACCTAATGGTACTAATTGAATAATTGCAAATAAGAGTCAAATTACAGAGATATGTTCATTGCCTTACCCATGCAGTGTAGGCTAGTTTTTTTTAGAACTTTTGAATGAACTAGATTGCCCAAGCAGCGTGGCCTCTTAGTTAAGACAGCAAGACTGATGAAAAGAGAAGACTGCAACTGACATGAAACTCAATTATGTGAAGCTAGTATTATCAAATGTAATATGGCTTACCAAATATTGTGCGTAGTTGATATCAGACATAAAATTAAATTTGCTACTGGGTTGTTTAGGCTACAAGATAAAGTAACAGAGTTAGTAATAGTAAAGCTTAATGCGCAATATATTGGCCAGGCATAAAGTTGATCAGCCTTGATTCGCAATTAGTAATTATCACTGCTACTTTTTGGGTAGACTGCAAAATTAGTCTATGTAAGCAATTCAGATATAGCTTTCACACATGTATATTGTATCTTTATCCAGGAAAACTACATACTGTATCTTGCTTCAACTAATCATTGACAATAAGGTTTTTAGTATAGGAACAACAACCTTTTTTTATTTAAATAAGTAATAAACTTTATTTAGACCATAATAGAATCACCCAAAGTATACAGGAAGTATACAGGTGGTTATTAAAATTATATAATAGCACAGTAAGATGTTTTTTTCATGGCTGACTTAATTAATACAAGTTTTTAACTCATATTTCTGAGATACAACTGATTTCAAAACCAAATGGTGCTAATTGAATAATTGCAAATAAAAGTCAACTTACAGAGACATATGTTCATTACCTTATCCATTCACTGTAGGCTAGTATCCTTCAAACTTTTGTATGAATTGGAGCACCCAAATGGGTTGGCCTCATAGTCAAGACAACAAGATTGATAAGAAAAGAAGGCTGTAACAGACATGTAAAAATCCATTAACTGAAGCTAGCATGTAGAAGTGATTTTCTGTGAAACAATTTTGACAATAAATCAAGTGTGAAAAAAATGGCTAATCATCAGATTCTCACCTAAGCAGGCATTAAAGTGTTGAAGTCACTGGAACAAAGGGCTCTAGGTGAGGCCATAATAACAGAATAAGATTTGATAGGTGGGTGAACTGTTAGGAATCTGGGTAGCTAATTTTGGTTAGCATTCTCCACAATCAATTTCAAGGAATCTAACCAACTTATTCACAAGAAACATAGCTTACCAAGATGCAGAAATTCAAAAAACTTATAAGAATCCACCATACTTGTGAATATGTATAGCTTCTCGAGTGGCAAGTTCATTGTAATTGTAATGGCCCAACTGAAACAAGAATTTGCCATTCTGCCACACTGTCAGAGTATTTCATGGATCTTGCCCTCTTCTAATTGGTTAGGGGAGTTATCAAAATCTTTTGGCAGTGGCCATTCACTGTTATTATATCCATACTCATACATAACAGTGGGAGGCCGCAGCCGCAGCCACTCTCCCTATTCCATGGGAAAATGATTGAATCGACCAACATTAACGCAGATAAGCAATTAAATGTTAAAATCCTTGGGAAAATGGTAGTTGGGTGCATTGAATATTGAGGAATGTAGCTATCATTCATGGTTGACATGGATGAGAAGATTGAGGAGAAAAGTTACTTGGCATGCACACATAGTTGAATGGAGCTAGCCTAATTGTCAACTGAATTCCAGGGAAAAAAGAAAAAAAAGAAAGGAAAAACTATACAAAACCTCTACGTGGTTTCTCCCTTAAAAAAAAAAAAAAAAAAAAAAAAAACCTCTAAAATTTTAAACATTACACTTTATTTACCCTTTCAATTTTGTTTTGTGTGTAAACCATTAAACATTAGTTAAAATAAATCGCTACTAGGGTCTTGTCCATGGGCTACGGCTTGGGCCTATCGGCCCAAGCCTCCGCTCCATGGACTAAGCTTCAGAAAATCTCCCATTAAAAAATCACGCAACATTATTCTAGTCGGGTCGAGTCGTCAACCGGATCAAACATAAACTAGGTTCCACAAAGCCCAACAATACCTTCAACTAAGAATATTATTAGGTGTCAAAGTTTGGCCAATTTGAAATCTATAGCTCAGGTCACTGCAAGAAGAATAGAAAATTCAGAGTACCACCCATGGATATATATATATATATATATATATATATCCTACACTTGCTGCTTTCACAAGTTTAGCTAGAAAGATGTTGTCTTTGTTATCCTTGTTTGCCTTTAGTATATAAATGTCTATTAATCAATATGACATAATTTTCACTAAAAAGATCACCCATTTTCTTTAGCTTTCTTTTTCTCTCACAATTATTTTTAATCGTGGCAAGTGCTATAAATCTTGATTTTAAAGACTAGATATTATGCGTGTTGTTGGTATACAATGCAATAGAAACAAAGACACAGGAGCAGGTTACCTATCAACAGCGGTCAAAGCAAATGAATCAATCTCCCCAAGTAGGATTCAAACCTACAACCAATCAATTAACGGCTGACCACTGTGCCATTGAGCTACTGAGGAACAGCAATAGATTAGAAGCATGATGATGGTACAAAGCAATGCTCCCATTGGACCTGATAATTGCATAATACAATGCTAAGACTGTGAATGTATGTGAACTACAACTCTACAGCATCCTGTTATGTTGGAAAAGACAAAAAGAAAATTCCTTGGGAAAGAGAGAAATTGAAGTACCTGAACTCGTTTCATGCATTAAAGCATTTCAGTTCTTTCCCCAGGTGCATTACAACTACGGAATAACCTACAAGCGCACCATTTTATAATTTGTTCCTTAAAAAAAATGGTTTACTAAAAAAGAAGAGAAGGAGATCAGAATTACCACATTATTTCTGTATAATTGGAATACGGGCAATGTTGGGCCATTTTTCTGTGATGCTGAAAATTCAGTGGCTTCTGTATACATCAGGTTGTTGCAGTTCCGTAGAGTAAGTGATTGAAGAGAAGAAAAGTTGCCCAACCACTCAGGCAAAGCTTCTATTCCATCAAATTCAACTATCAACAGCTCTTTAAGAGCAGTGAAGTGTTGAATTTCATCTGGAAGGGAGTTGAGTTTAACCCACCCTTTCAAATGTAGAAATTCGAGCGTTGTATGAGAGTGTTGGACGAAATTGAGACTGGGGAAAGCATTCAGCTCCTCACAATACCCACCTATATACAACTTCTTCAAACATTTGAATGATCCCTCTGGCAGACACGTGATGTTGCTGCAATCTAAAATCTTTAAATCGGTAAGAGAGCACAACTCTCCTAGATCTGGAATTGATTCGAGATTGTCACAACGTAAGATCATTAATTGGACAAGAGAATGGAATTCTTGTAGATCTGGAAGTGATTTTAGATTAGGACAATCTTTAATCATCAATGACGTACATAATTGTAGCCCACTGGGTTGAACTTCAACACCACACAAGCTTATCGTCAAGCTTCGAAGAAGAGGCGCGGAAAAACACTTCGGCTCAAGACAATGAGATATTTTCAATTCCTTCAAACATTTTAATGACCTCTCTGGCAGACACGTCAACTTACTGCAAAGTGAAATTTCTAAATAGGTAAGAGAGCACAACTCTCCTAGATCTGGAATTGATTTGAGATTATCACAATGGTGGATCAGAAATTCTGCAAGAGAATGGAGTTCTTGTAGATCTGGGAGTGATTCTAGATTAGGACAATTGCTTATCTTCAATAGTGAAAGAGACTTACATGATTCTAGCCCACTGGGTAGAACTTCAGAACCATAATCACATATTATTAAGCGTCGAAGATGGGGCGCGATAGCTTGTATACGTGGAAAACACTTCTGTTATGGACAATCATGTATTCTTAACTCGGGCACGAAAAGTTTTATAGAACCCAGTTTCCCACAATTGCTTATTTGGAGTGATTGAAGAGAGGTACAGAAAAGCAAGTTCTGGACGGACGTGAGTTTGGTAAGATTGCTGCAAATCATTTCCAATGCCGTGTTGCAGATTCTAGAAACCTTTAATTTCTGTAGAGACGGAAAATGGCATGGGGCAATCTCTAGTTGAGGACACTCTTCAATGGCTAACTTCTCAAGGCAAGGAAACATCACACTCGTTGATATCACCTCCAGTGCATCCTTCCACTCCACTAGCTTGGGCATATCCCTAAAAGTGAGTCTTCTTAATGTCGGGAACGATACATTACTGCTGTAAGAATCAAGTCCATCACAATTACTTAAATTTATCTCAATCAAATTGCCCAAAGGCGACGAAGCATCCATGGCATCACTTGTCAACACCCATGATGGGAATTTCTTTCCACCAAAGCCATCAATTGTTAACGATTTCAAATTTTGAAGAGGGTGGAGACCTTCCAACATTTCTTCTTCGTTACGGTGGTTGACTTCTCTGCGTGAATTGTAACTCTAGTGAAATCCTAACCAGTTTATCTAAATTTGCACTTTTAGCTTCTTCTTCATCTCTGACATTCTCTATTTTGTAGATGTTTAATTCTCCACTAAGTTGATTCAAGCGTCCCAACTCTACTATTCGATGACCAGGGTCTTTATCAACTTTGAAAAATTTGAAGGTTTGCAGACAAGTCCACTGCCCCATATATTTCGATGGTCGGTGAATGTAAACATTAAAATCAAGATAAATATGTCTCATGTTAACCAATTTTTTTAGATATTCTAGGAGCTTTTTGAGATCATAGCACCCTTCAAGTCTTAAAGTATATATGTTGATTGTAGAGCTTGGTGATGGACTTTGGTAATTCTTTTATCTTAGTCCATAAGATGTCTAGAACTGTCATACGTGATGTTAGAATTGTATAATGTGAGAATGAAACCGTCAAATGTGAAAAAAGAACCAGCACATGTGATGTTGGAACTGTATAATGTGAGAAAAAAGTAAGGAAACCACCAAATGTGAGAAAAAAACTGTCACATGTGATATTGGAATTGCACAATATGAGGATGGAACCGTCAAATGTGAGAAAAAAGTAAGAGTGGCAAAATAAACCCAAACTCATTTACTCGCCCACACCCACCCACTTTAATTAAACCCAAATCCACCTAATTATTAATTGGGTTAAATAGACATTAACCCAATTAGACCCAATAATCATTAGGTTTTAACTAAAAGCCAATTGAACTCTATATAACCCAAAAACAATATCCCCAAATTCATCCCAATCCTTCCCATAATTTCAACAACAAAAAAAAACCCAGCCCGTTCCAGTGTTTCTTTTTAAACTTAGCCATCATCTTCTTCTCTCTACTCAAACCTTAGCCTCTCTCTTTCCCGCACTCTCTGTGCTTCTCTTTGAGCACGAAACTCTTCAATGGGGGCTTTATTCTTTTGGCCGAACTCATCGGAAGAACAAACTGGCGCCGGCAAAAGAAAACTGAAAGCATCAGTGAGTGGAAAGCTAGGGATTACGAAATCCATGTCGTCGTTTTCAGCTTCCGGTCACGGAAAGTCGCCGGTGGAGATTCTGACGTGGCAAGTAGCGAGCAAGTGCTTCCTCTACAGCTAGATGAAGACGACGGTTTCTTAGTAGCCGAGAATCCAAGCTTCGGATTCCCTTCTGCCGATCAGAGAAGACACAGTAGCTTCGTTCCGTCAGTAACGGCGCCGCCGCGAAGGGCAGTTTTGACGGTGGCTCCGCTTTTTCTTGTATGGCTTTCATGATTTTTTAGTGCTTTTCTATATTTTTCTTATTTTTGGTAGATTTCAACTGTTTGGTAGGTGAGAAAGTGTGGGAAATTACAAGAAATTTGTTTAATATTTTGGTCTTTTTTTTAGATTTTAGGGTAATTTAGTCATTTTCACTTTAGTGACATTTTGGTAATTGGGTAATTAGGTAGGTTGGGGTTTACCCATAATAATTGGGTTATGTTGGATTTGGGTTAGAAGCAATTAGTTAAATGGGTTTTAATGGGTAAATGGGTTTTATATACCCAACCCAATTATGTCCATCCCAAACCCACCCAAACTCACTCATTTGACACTCCTAGAAAAAAGTAACTTAGTGTAGCAGGTTACCTACTAGTGGGTACCGTACCTCCTCTCTTTTTTGGGGTATCGTAGAATTACTCATATATATATATATATATATATATATATATATATATATTCAGAGCTAAAAGAAAATACAATTGCATTTCAAATTAGAATTCAATTAGAGTCTAATTTTGTATCATGTACCACATCTAATCTAAGCTTTTAAATTTTTGTGCCAAGTGAATTAATTCAGTTTAAAAATTGGATTTCAATTAGAGTTTAATTTTGCGCCACATGTCCAATCTAAACTAAAAATTTTAATTTTTGTGCCAAACGAGTTAATTCAATATATAAAACAAGAAGTCCAATCTATATATATAATAATAATAATAATAATAATAATAATAATAGGTGAAACTGAGAGAAACTTAAATTAGAATTCTAATTTTGCGCTATGTGTCCTAAATTATTTATTCTTAAAGAGTTTTATTTCTTAATTTTGAATCAAATGTGAGACTACATCATAAATATTCATCCAAGTGAGTTATTAAGTACAAAAACCAAATAGTCTAGAATAAATGAATCGTAAAAAAAAAAAAAAAAATGTGCTTCACAATAATTTTAAAAAAAAATGGACAATTTACATTTTATACCTAATAATATCTTTACAAAATTTTTTAAAGAGTTAACAAAATATAAAAAAGACTATCAATAGTATTTAAATTATATATATATAGTGATATTATATTATACATCTTATTGTATATCTTTAAGTGTATCCATACATATGCATGGAGTTACAAGCTAGTTAAAAAAAAAAAAAAAAAACTAATCATAAATCTTACTCTATATTTTAAATTAGAGGAAAAGAGAGTTTAAATGATTTTATATTTATGAGCCTTTTTTTGTGTAACTAAAAATAATTCAAATTTATAAGTTATTTATGTAATATATCATGACTATGTACGATCCATTACTAACTAGGTAATATATATATATATATATATATATATATTAAAAACCAAAGCTTAGAGAAAATTCAACTATAATCAAAATTGGAGTTTGCTTTGGTTAGCATTCCATAAAAATTAAATTGTTGCTGTTATTTTTTCTTTAAACTAATTAGTATTTTTTTTATACTGTTTCCATTCAGATATTTTGTATACAAAGGTCTTGAACCTAAAAAATGGTAATCAAGTTGAATGATCATGTGCACCTATCTCCATTCAATTTAGGAGATACTATTGGATCAATCTATTATTTTATTTTGTGTTGTATTTAGTAGAATTTCACGTATAATAATTGTGAATTGTTATTGTATATGTAATATCTAATAGTGATTTTCAAAATTATATATACTAACATGTAACTCATGCAAATACATGGATGCATTTAAAATTAAACACAAATTTTTTTATAAAAATAAAATAATTAGTCAAATTATTTTATCTAATTAGTAATGGACCGTATATAGTCATGGTGTGTGTGTGTGTGTGTGTGTGTGTGTGAGATTAGGTTTTTATGCTTTATTTATATTAAATTTCTCGTTTTCTACATTGAATTAACTTACTTGGCACAAAAATTAATAAAACTTAGATTAAATGAGACACATAGCGCAAAATTAAAATCTAATTGAATTCCAATTTTTGCACTAAATTAACTAACTTAACACAAATTTAAAAAATTAGATTAGATGAGACACATGGCGCAAAATTAGAGTCTAATTGAATTTCAATTTGAAATCTAATTGATTTTTCTCTCAACTTCGCCTATTAATATATATATATATATATATATATAGATAATAGCAGTGGAAAGAAAAAATTTGCGTAACTATTATCATGGAAATTGCAAGGAGAAACCATTTTAGTACCTCGAAATATCTTGATTGAACTAATGTCCTATTTGTTTAATAACCTAAGTTAACATCAATAACACCACTTCAATTTATCATTTCTATGCATTAGTACGGGTTACATATATATATATATATATGTATGTATGTATGTATGTATGTATAAATAGGTAAAACTGAGAGAAAATCCAATTAGAGTCTAATTTTACATCACGTATCCCATCTAATCTAATTTTTTTAATTTTTGTGTCAAATGAGTTAATTTAGTGTAAAAAACAAGAAGTCCAATATAATAAACCATAAAAAACATAATTAATAATTTATCTAACTCTATATATAAAATATATAATTAAAGGAAGAGAGAGTTTGAATGATTTTATATTTATGAACATTTTTTTGCATAACTAAAAACAATTTAAATTTATAAGTCATTTATGTATTATACCATTACTATGTACGATCCATTATTAATTAGGTTATATATATATATGCTTTTTTAAACCAAAGTTTAGAGAAAGTTCAACTAAAATCAAAATTAGAATTTTCTTTTATTAGCTTTCCATACAAATTAAAATTTTTATATTTTTACAGTTATTTTTTCTTTGAACTAATGAACATATTTTTATACTATTTCTATTTAGATATTTTTTATGCGTAGATATTGAACGTAACAAATTATAATTAAGCTAAACGATTCCATGCACTTATCCCTATTCAATTTAGAAGATACTCTTTGACCAATTTATTATTTTATTTTGTGTTTATTTAGTAGAATTTCACATATAATAATTGTGAATTAAAATTGTATGCATAATATCTAATAGTGATTTTCAAAATTATTACGTAATAGCAATATAATGAGAAACTTGACATAACCAATATCATGAAAATTGCATGGAAAAACTATTTTAGTACCTCCAAATGTCCTGGTCAAACTATGTCCTATATGTTTAATAACTCAAACTAACATCAATAGTACCACTACAATTCATCATTCCCGTGCTTACGCATGAGTTACACACTAGTCTATATATATGTATGTGTGTATGTGTGTGTGTGTGTGTGTATTAATAACCAAAATTGTGTGAAAATATAATTAGATTTCAAATTGAAATTCAATTGAAGTTTAATTTTGCGCTATGTATCTCATCTAATCTAAACTTTTAAATTTTGTGCCAATTTACTTAATTTAATGTAAAAATTGAATTTCAATTAGAGTTTAATTTTGCGTCACGTGTCCCATCTAATCTAAATTTTTTTAATTTTTGTGCCAAGTAAATTAATTCAGTATAGAAAACAAGGAGCCCAATATAAATAAACCTAGGTAATATATATATATATATATATTTATTTATTTATTTAAAACCAAAGCTTAGAGAAAATTTGATTAGAATCAAAATTAGATTTTGTCTTTGTTAGCTTTTCATACAAATTAAATTGCTTAGATTTTTGCTGCTATTGTTTTCCCCTAAACTAATGAGTATATTTTTTTTTTTACACTGTTTTTATTTAGATATTTTGTATGTGAAAATCTTGAACTTAATAAACTGTACTTAAGCGAAATGATTTCATGCACCTATTCATATTCAATTTAGGAGATACTATTAAGCCAATTTATTCTCTTATTTTGTATTGTATTTACATGTAAACTTGGAATGTCTATATGTTGATGCAATAATTCCATGAACATATAGAGAAGTATATATGTAAAAGTTAAAGAGAAGTCAGGTCTCATCTATCTTCGATCTTTCCTATGTTGCTCTGATAAGTGAAAATAAGATGAGAGCATTTGGACAGTATAGAAGAATTATGATTGTTTAAAAATTAACAGCAACAACTATATCTTTAAAAAAAAATAGCAACAATTTATATATATAGAAGACGTCAATTACTTGCACAAGTTTAAGTTAGTTTTATAGTCTGTTCATCTCTCTTATCTCGGTGGATCCTAACGGAATTTTTTTTCTAGAGGGCCAATATTGCAGCATGTATACGTTCATGTACATTTTTCGTATACTCATATTCAATCAACAAAGTAATATACTAATATATTATACAGAAATATCGCACCGTTTGCGTGTGATTTGTGTGCAACAACAGTCATCTTCTGAATTTATATAATTTGTCCAAGGCCCAATGCAAATAAAGATATTTTATTTCCATTTTGACGTAACCAAAAGCTGTTGAATGACCAACACTACTACGGACACCGAGTTTTTCACAGAAAAATTCACAAAACTCTCTCGCAGACTCACTTCACTGATAGCCGCTACAACACTAAAACTATGTTAGCTGCTCTTTTTCCCCGCTTCTTTAACCCTCTCTCACTAAACAACTAAACAAATTCGTTCATACACTATTTCATGTTATGAAAAAAAGCTATGTTCTCTTCAATATTAGATAGATGTGTTTATGGATCCCAATAGCTCATCTAGGCCCTCCAAGCAATAATTCCTCAACTGATAGGTGCTTCCTCTAAAATTATAAAAAAAAAAAAAAAAAAAAAATTTAATTCTAAAATCAAAAAGAAAAAAGAGGAGAGGAAACACCTATTAGTTGAGGACTTAAATGTTTTCTTGATTAACTAAACTTCAAAATTATTCACAAGTAGAAGTGGAGTTATTATCAAGGGTAGAATACATTAAACGGTTCGGCGTAATGCCAAGCACATCCATAAAATTTCAGAATTAACCAATATAGTCCCTAAACACAAACAGCATCACAAGCCATTTGTGCACTCTCTTCTCTTTCATTTTCAAGTTTCAACTACCATTCATTCATTCATCCTTCACAAACCAGCAGGAAGCAGCGGCATATCGTGGATAAACACAAAGCAAGTAGCATAAAACTGAAATTTCCGTTCAAAGCTGAAAAACCCCAAAATTTTGGTTTAGTTGGCAACAACATTGGTAATTCATAGCCATAGCTCCACGGTCTCTCACAATTCAATGCTGAAGCACAAAAAAACTTACTTTTTTCTCCACAAATTTCGAAACATCAAAAGCCCACATTTACTTTGTAAGCCATTTCTCTCTCATTCCTATTTCCCACGCTCTGTTCTGTTTATTCTAAAATCTCGTTTAGTTGGCGAGAATCAAAGAAACCCAATATTTCCAATCTTCATTTCATTTCATTGCTTGGTTTTGACATTTGTCCCCAGAAAAACCAAAATTTTGGAAAAAAAAAATTAGGAATTATGGATCAAGGAGCACAAATCAACCAAACTGAATATATATAACTTGTGTAGCTAATTTGATACTAAAAACAATAGAAATCGTGGGGAAAAATATCAAAATTTTGAGCTTTGTTAAAATTTTCAACTATCTTTGCCCTTCTCTATTTTTGTTCTTCCTGGGATAAAGCTAAGAATTGGAAAAAACTTGTTGGACACCTCTTTCATGATAAATACAATCCCTAACAAGAGAGGTAGTGTACACCTCTCTTGGATCTGTCACACGACATGACCTTACTGTTTTCTTTCTTCTTCGGTAGCAGAGATAAGTGTCGATGAAGATCAAAGGGTGAGTGACCGTTTTAAGAAAAATAGAAATTTTGGGTTTTGTGTTTGTCTCAGTTCTGAACTGAAATTTCAGTTTTTATGGTACTTGCTTTGTGCCATCCATGATACGTTGCTGCTTCCTGCTGGTTTGTTAAGGGTTAATGAATGAAGGGTAGTGTTAAAACTAAAGAGGAGAGGAGAGTGTACAAACGGTGTGTAATGCCATTTGTGTTTACGGACTATATTGGTTAGTTTTAAAATATTATGGATGTGTAAACCTCGAAACCTCAAGGGTGTTTAATGTATTTTACCATATTATCAATTATGAACACTAGGACTAGCTCTACTGGTAAAGTTTCTGATGGTTGTATAAGAGATCTGGGGATCAATCCCCGCCTACACCAAAAAACTGATTGGTGTCTTGGTCTGATGTTAAAGAGCTATCATTAGGAGCGGACGCCATAGGTTGAAACTCTCAAAAAAAAAAAAAAAAAAAAAAAAAACTTTAAAAGCCATGGGCATACTCTGAAGCATGAATTTTAAATGTTGGATTTCTTGCAACGTGTTTGACAAATCATGGCCAATATCTAACCTCTGTACATCCTCTAAACATTACAAAAGAAATATACAAAGCCTAAACAGCTATTTGGCAAGAGGAAAACTAAGAGAAGTTAGTCACCATTACAGCTTGTCAAGAACCTCTGCTTTCACAGCAGTTGTGAACAAAATTGGATTGGGTTTATCTGGAGTCTACTTGACAAGGTTTGGTCCTGCTATATCCCCAATTCCTCTAAAACCCAGCTTTTTTCAAACAATTCTCTCAAAGATTTGGAACATCAAAGAGTGACCAATATCGTTCAAGATGTGAGAGACAATGTGGCTCGATCCATTTTTCATCAAAAGATGCCTATACTTTCCGGATTTGGCCAGTTCCAAAATGTTACCAATCTTGCAAGTATAAATTCTTACCTAGATCAGCAGTGATGGACTCCCCTTGGTAATTAGGTCAAGCCAGAATGGTCTCAGCCAGATGGTGATATATTAACATTACCTCTAGTGCATATGATTTTTTGAGGGCATAAAAGATGTGCCCCCTTTTGTGATCCTACTTAGTTCAAGCCTTGACAATTGACAATCCACACATTAACAACTGAATGATAGAATCCAGAAGGTGATTAGGTCAATTGATATACAAAATGTATTCTGCTGAATTGGTTTGCATATAGAAAGAATAAAAATAAAAAGCACTCTCCTTCTAGGGCAATATGGGTCATTGAAGCCAGCCATATCGCCCTTGGTTTGGCCATAGGTGCAAAATATATTTCAATGCCTACATTTGATGGCTTAACGACTACAAAAAATGCTGAAGAACTATTGCTCGTAAGGAAGCTCTTGGATATAAAGGGAATGCTGAACAATAACCCACTTTAGACCAAGAGAAGTACTTGATAGTGAGAATGGTGATGATAATTTCTATAAATGTAGCAAATTATTTCACAAATAACCATTGTGGGAAAGGACCTTTCGATAGCACTCTCAAGATTGATTGTAAAAATTATTATGGGTTTTAGAAACATTTCCAAAAAAAAGAGGGGGGAAGAAAAAAACAAACTGGAAGAAAAATAGGTATAATAAGAGAAACACGAAGGATTTCACTAATCAAATATGGAGATTACAAAAGAGGCAATAAAACTCTCTCACAAAACGCAAACCCCAAATACACCCTAAAAAACCATCTCACAAATACAAAGTTTAGGGCTTGACATATAACATCTTTCTACTCTCTAATTGCCACGTAGCATTGCAACCCTCTCTTTGGCCAAAGTAGCATATACGTAAAAGTTGCCAATGACCTTTTCCTCGATCTTGCATATAGAGACCAACCATATTGACAGCTTGAGAAATGTGGGGCCTATTACATGCCATTGCATTCATGAGGCTGCCAAACAAATTGGTATTAAAGCTTTTGCTTCACAACAATAAGAGCACACCGTTTTTTTTTAAGAAAAAAAAAGGCACAAGGTACACGAAAACACACAAAAACATTTCTTTGTGTTAAAAAATGTCAATGGTTAAACCAAATGAAAAAGGAGAAGACATTAAATAACACTATTTATTCTTTTGCAAGTAACTATGACAATGAAGAGACTTTAACAATAACAGAAGGTGTACCTTTAGTATCTAAGTCAGGTCTTAGAGAACGCATTCTATTGTCGCAGCTGATGAGGTCACCTATTTTCCAGATTGGAGTCTTATATACACGCAGCAATGATTTCCCTACTGACCATTTCACTTCACATTCAGATGTAATTGCCACTAGCTTCTGGTGTTTTCCAAGATACCAGCCCAATGAATTGAAGAACAGAATGGCACTAAAGAGTATCCAACTCTATCAACTACTCTCATCAGCAAGTGAAGTATATATACTTGAGATTCTAGCAAATCTGTCAACTTCAAGACCTGTATAAACAAATATTCAACATAAGTGTAACCATGGGGTTCTGGCAAATCTTTCAACAATATAATTAAATATGTTAGTGGGTGTTTTGGGTTACAAGATAAAGTAATGCAGTTAGTAATAGCAAAGCTTAAAGCTCAAAATATTGACTAGGCATGAAGTTGTGTAGCCTTAATTAGCAACTATCACTGTTTTTTTTTTCTTTTTTTTCGGTAGACTTCAAATATAGTATATGTAAGAATTTAGGTTTAGCATTCATGCTTGTATGTTCTATCTTTTTCCAAGAAAACTGCATACTGTATCTTGTTTCAACTTATCAATGACAGCGAGGCTTTTAGTGTAGGATGATTGTCTGTAGTGATACCAAGTATAGTATACTCATCAACATTTCTGGATATGTATGTGACATGGTTCCAGGTGACCTACAACCAAAAATATTTTCAGGAAGAAATATAAAGAAAACTCAAGACAATAATATTAATGTAGTTGGACAATCAATGCAATTGGGGTACTAAGGATGCAATGACATCAACTAAACAAAAAGCTATGTTAGAAAATAAACATGAATTAGATGCAATGAAACCAATGGTATAAAAAAAACAGAGGTGAATTGTGACTTTTTCCAAAAAAGAAAAAAAAAATGTTATCAAAAGACACAATTAAACCAAGACCTTCAAGCTCACCTTTTATATTTTAGAAATCATGGAATTGGTTAAAAGGGTAAAGAAAGAAAGAAGAGGTCTATATATATATATATATATGGGAAGTAGGGAACCATCCTATTGTTGCTGCTCAGAGAAGGCATAGTTAGAAATATGTTGCAGTTGTTATCCCTGTTTGAATTTGGACATGCACAGTATTTTCTCACTATTGTTGATATATAAATGTCTAGTCTATTTTTCAACATGACATATTATTTGCTAGCATGATCACACATTTTCTTTATATTTCTTTTTCTTTCACAAAATTTTTTCCCACTACAGTTGTTCTTAATCTTGATTTTGAAGATTAGATATTATGTGTGTCATTGGTATAGAATGCAATAGAAACAAAGACAGGGAACAGGTTATCTACTCTGAACAGTTAAAGAGAACCCTTTCATTCTAAATTAACGAATTCAGAATGAATCAAATCTCACCAAGAAGGATTCAAGCCTAAGACCAGTCAGTTCACAGCTAACCGCTATACCACTTAGCTACAGAGGAACAATGGGAGATTAGAAGCGTGATAAAGGGGTTTAGGATGGATAAGGGTACAAAGTAATTCCTATTGGACCTGATAATTTCTTATTACAATGCTAAGACTGAATGTGAACTACACCTCTAAAGCTAGACTCTTAAAAAATTGAATGTTGGTTGAAGCTCTTCAACAATAGAATGCTAACATCAATCTTGTGCAAAATTATTACTTTTCTGTGATAAATAAGCATACGTATTTTTATTTAACTATTGACAAAGAATTTCCCTTTCATTCTATTATGTCATGAAAGAAAAAAGAAACGCCTTGGTAGAGAAATTGATGTACCTGAACTTGTTTACACACTAGTACATTTCAGTTCTTTCATAGCAGGACATGGTTTAATTCGCTATATTTGTTGATGTGCCAAAAACTGAGACTAAGTGGAACCTGTGTAGACAATTTTGGTTTGCATCTTCCACAATCAATGCCAAGGAATCTAACCAACTCATTCACAAAAAACAGACCTTACCAAAATCTTTTAAAGTGGCAAGTTCCTTGTAATTGTAACAAGCCAATTGAAACAAGAATATGCCATCCTGCCACGCTGTTAAAGTATGCCATGCATCTTGCCCTCTTCTAATTGATTAGGGAGATTATCAAAATCTCTCAGCAGAGTGGCCATTCAAACTGTTTTTATATTGATAAAACTCATTAGCGACTTAATGTATAAAACTTTCAAATCATATATTTTTTTTTTTTTGCTGAATACTTTCAAATCATATCTATGGCCAATAAAAGTTATATAAAACTTTCAAATCATACAACTCATAACTGACTTAATGGCCAATAAAAGTTATATATGTCCCCTACCTTATTTGCTTACTATTAAGAACCATTCTCCCAACATGTGCATACATCCAAACCAATCAGCCTTTTTGCTAAGGTAAAGCTAACAAGAAAAGAAGAATAAAATTGACATTAATTGAAGCTAGAAAGATATGGAGAAGAAATTATTTTGAAAATCAATCAACTTGTAAGATGGCTTTTCACCAGATATATACCTTAGAGTGCGGTAAAGTTCAGATGTTGCTGTAACAAAGGGCTATAGGTTAACTAACCATAACAAGAAAAATGATTCAATAGGTGCATGACTTAATAGAATTTGGTATATTACAAAAGATCATTGTCAAATACATCGGAGATGGAATAAACCATGATGTAAAATCTGGAAAACTTAGACGCACCTGATATTTTGTTGGTTGACAAAGGTTGCACTACCACATAGACTAAACTTATGAACATATGCAGATATAGACACAAAATAATTCCTATTGGCCAGCAACCAGAAATTTCACACAGGTTAAGAAGGAGAAGAAGAAGTAATATGGTTTACCCAAAATTGTGTGAACTTGATATCAGACAGAAAATGCAAAGAGGCTCTCTTTGATTTGAATCTAAAGTTGCTCTTCTTTCTTGGGGATATAGACAGGTAATTTACAGACAAGTCAAATGAAAGAATTTCATTGTTTTGCTTAAACCATTTTCAGCAGTTTGAAGGAAACGAGGCAGATTGAGAGCCTGTTGATAAATAATTGACATCCGTAATTTAATGAGGCACTGCACCACATCCGATGCTCGTAGGTATTCCGGCTTCTTACAACTGTTAACAGATAGATGAGGTAGAAATGAAAGGTTCCCCCCCACCTATAGAAGGAATAAAAAGTCCATTAATTCTGTGGTTTTAAATATTATGGTGCTGTGTGTTGAAGCAGATGAGGCAGACTTGAGGTGGTGCATAAAACCCCTAAACATTTAACCTTGTCCAACAGAAATGAATCTTTAGTCCCAACGTACAAGGCATTATACTACAATAGTGAAGCTTGGGATTCACCGTCTAATGAAATAGACAATAGCAGCGCATAAACCAAAGGTAGATATAAAACATTTGTTACAGTTTAATATCAGTGCCATAAATTTTGGCAGATATCTGTCATTGGGTTCATCTATAGTCTCGAAGTGTGAAAGAGAAAATCTCCAAGGAGCATAATTTTATTCCAATACATAGAAAATGAATAAGAAAAAATCAAAGTGAAAAGCATAGAAAAAGATAAATGAATAAAACCTTCAAGAATCCAACATCAATGACAATCATAACATGTGCAGGGTACTCAAGTCCCAAGTGCCATCAATTTGCCACAAAATTTGAACCTAACAAAGAAGAATGAATTTGAGGAGGAATTAGAAGATAAAGGAAAGTGCCTGACTTATTAATTCACTTATCTTCACGAACACAGTCATTCCTTTCCATTGCATTATAATAACAGTTTTTGGAATATCAAGAAATTTAGTAATTAGCACATGAAATAGAAAAATCTTTTTTTTTTTTTTTTTTATAAGTACATGAAATAGAGAAATCATGAAGGCAACATTTTGTTAAAAGGGAGACATCAGAAGAGAAGAAAATGAGATTGGAGGAAACTCACAAATTTTAATGAACTTCAACCTGATAAGAATCAAATTAACACCCAGGCATAACAAGATTCTTGGAATGGTATATGTCCATATTTGACCACTCTGTCAGCAAACAGTAGGAAATATTCGGCTTTTTTCATCAAGTGAGCATCAGATGGTAGTAAATTCTAATACTTTTTCAAACACCAGAGAGCATCTCTATTGAAATAGATTGCACATCTTCCTGAATTTGCTCCAGAAATTAGCAAAATCTTATATCACAGAATTTTCACTAGCAAGATCACCCATCTTCCTGAATTTGCCCATGCTTGTGCTGTAGATCTTGATTTTGAAAATTAGATATTATCCGTGTTATTGGTAAGATATCAAGCATGATGAAGGGGTTCAAGATGGATCAGGTTACAAAGTGATTCTCCCACTGGACCTGATAATTGCATAATACAATGCTAAGACTGAATGTGAACTACAACTCTGAAAGCTAGACTATTAAAAACTTGATTGTTGGTTGAAGCTCTTTAACAATAGAATGCTAACATCAATCTTGTGCAAACAAATTATTACTTTTTTGCGATAAATAAGTATACATAGTTTTATTTAACCATTAAAAAAAGATTTTCTTTTTCATTCTATTATGTTGGAAAAGAAAAAAGAAACGTCATGGGGAAATAGAGAAATAGAAGTACCTGAAATTTTTTGTACATTAATGCATTTCAGTTCTTTTCCATCTTGCTTAACAGCCACGAAATAACCTACACGCATATAATTTGTTTTATTGTTCCTTTAAAAAAAAAAGTTTACTGTAAAAGAAGAGAGGAGATCAAGTTTAGATGGACTTACCCGATAATTTTTGTATATTTGGAATATGGGTCATGTCGGGCCTTTTCTTTTTGAACGGTAAGGTTTTCAATTTCTTCTGCAATTATGGAAGAGAGATATCCATTATATTTTTCTCGTTCTTCTTCTTCTGAAACAAAATAAGGAATAAATGAAAAAAAAAATTAGAAGAATATTGAAATTAGGGAAAACTATGAAATATGAATATATATATATATATATATATAATTGATTGTATAAGAAGATGACTGTGTATTAGAAAACATACCGCCTTCTAAAGGGTAAGTATCGATTCCGAAACTTCGAATGTGGGAAACCTTCGGCCACTCTGCACCGCTCCCCTTTGTACATCTTTCCTCTAATTTAGGGCAATCCTTAATCAATAACATGATTAGGTTTTGCATCGCTTTTGTTGTTGGAAGATACAACAAGTTTTTGCAACCCCTAATATCCAACCTTTGAAGAGAAGAAAGATTGCCCAACCACTCAGGCAACGCTTCTAATTCATCAAATTCTCCTATGTACAGATGTTTAAGGGCATTGAAGTGTTGAATTTCATCCGGGAGAGTGTTGATTTTAGCCCAACCATATAAGTATAGTCTTTCAAGGGATGTATGCAAGTGTTGGATGGAACTGAGACTGGGGAACACATCCAGCTCCTCACAAAACCCACCGATCAACAAAACCTTCAAACAATCCCTTAATCCCTGTGGTAGACCTGTCAACTTTTGGCATTTGCAAATTGCTAATTTGTTAAGAGAGCGCAATTCTTCTAGATCTGCAATTGATTTCAGATTGGGACATCGCCAAATTTCTAACTGGGTAAGAGACTGTAATTCTCGTAGATTTGGAATTAATATCAGATTAGGACAATCATTTATCCTCAAATCTTGAAGAGACGTACAGGATTGCAACCCAGTTGGGAGAACTTCATCACCACATGATATTGCTAAGTGTAGAAGAAGAGATGCAACACCTTGTATACTTGGAAAAGACATCAACTTAGGACAACCCCTTACCTCCAACGTCTCGAGGGAAATGAGGGTGTGCAATGCATCGGGTATATGACTCAGTTCCCCACATTTTTCTATTCTAAGTGAGCGTAGAGAGGTACAGAAAATCTGCATCGGCAGAAAAGCAAGTTCTGACACTGAAGAAATATCAAGGGATGTGCATGTTGTGAGCTTACTGCAAATCTTTTCAAATATTGTGCTGCAAACTCCACCAATCTTTAATTTACTAAGAGATTGAAAATGACAGGGAGCACTCATCAGTTGAGGACAGTCTTTAATGGTCAATTCTTCAAGGCAAGGAAACACGACACTTGCTGTTGCCACCTCCATAACATCCTGCCACTCCACTAGGCAGTTCATGTTCTTCAATTTGAGTTTTCTTAATGCCGGGAACAATGCATTTCTATGACTGTCATCACTGTACATGGTGTAAAACTTAACTCCTATGCAGGTCACTTTATCCATTCCCTCTATTTTAAGAAACTTAAGGCAGGGTAGACGTCCGAGGGTGGGAACTTCTTCACAATCTGTGCAACTCCTTAAATTTATCTCAATCAAATTGTTAAAAAGCGACAAAGCATCCTTAGCATCACAACTTCTCAACATCCATGATGGGAATTTCTTTCCACCGAAGTTACCAATACTTAAGGATTTCACATTTTGATGAGGCTGGAGGCCTTCCAACACGTCTTCTTCATTACGGTAATTGACTTCTCTTCTAGTTCTGCTATAATCCCAGTAAAAACATAACTTGTCTATTTTGGCCTTTTCAGCTAAATTTGCACTTCTAGCTTCTTCTTTATCTCTCACATTCTCCAGATCCATGATGCCCAATACTCCACGAAGTTGATTCAACTGCCCCAATTCTCCGATTCGATGACCTGCATCTTGTCTCACAAAGAAAGATGGAAACGTTTGTAGACATTTCAACTGCCCAATATCTTTCAGTGAACTCCACATATCAACATTAGCATTGACAACAATATATCTCAAGCTAACCAAATTTTTTAGATCTTTTGGAACCCCGCTGAGACCATAGCAATCTCTAACATTCAGAGTTTGCAAATTGTAGAGCTTGGTGATGGACTCTGGTAAAGCTTTGATTTTAGGACATGAGATGTGGAGAAACCTCAAGTGTATTAACCGACCAATTGATTCTGATAACTCTATTATGCTATACCCTGACAATCTTAGAACACGTACGCATTCTAAATTTGATAACACGTTGCCAAACACACTAGCATTTGAAACAAGTGTGCGCAATCTCCTAACAAGGTCTTTTGAAAAAGAAATTCTTGGTACTATTTCTCCTTCAGATTGAATAGATAAACGCCGTACATGACTAATATCATCCATCGAATCTCCCTTCACAATCAAGGTTTCCAATTTTGAAACTAAGAGGGCAAGGTCATGTACCAAATCATGCATCTTACAACTCACAATATTATCAAATGCATCTTTTTCCGCATCTTGAAATAAGGAATTTGCTAACAAGATATCAAAATACATAACACCAATATCCTCCATCACCAAATCACTTCCTTGAGATGGTTGAAGGAACCCTTCAGCCATCCAATATTGAATTATTTCTTCCTTCTCCATAACATAATCTTTAGGAAAAATTGAACAATATGCAAAACATTGTTTTAAAGATGGTGATGAAAGATAATCAAAGCTTAATTTTAATATTGGTAACATGTCATTGCTATCATGTAGGCTAGCCCAAACTTCACTTTTTTGAATTGTCAACCATTGACTTTTCACCTTTTTCAGTGACATTGTCCCTCCTAAAACTTTTGCTACTAATGGAACCCCTCCACATTTTTTAGCAATGTCTCTTCCAATAGCCTCTAAATCTGGAGTTAATGGAACTGCAGATACCCTTTTCTTGATTATGGACCAACATTCATCATCATCTAGTTTTTCCAATTGATGTCGAGAAAGTGTTTCCATGATTTCAGCCACCTTGTGACTACGGGTTGTTACAATAATATTGTTTCCAAAATTTGAATTAATTCCTAACAAACAACCCCTTAATGCATCCCATTTCAGTAAATCTTCATTCCAAACATCATCAAGAATGAGAAGATATCTTTTTCCTTGCAACTCTTTTTGAAGGTTTTGAAGTATTGCATTCTTACTTTCTAATTGACTTGGGTTACTAGTAAGGGATTCAAGAATCCCTCTTAAAATCCTTTTATCATCAAAATCATCAGAGACACATACCCATATTTTCTTATCAAAATAATTCTTTACTAACTCATGATTGTACACTAGTTTTGCTAAAGTTGTTTTTCCCAAACCTGCCATTCCTACTATGGGAATGACCGAGAGTTGTTGACCAGTTGTACTAGTCACTAACTTCACTATTTCTGAAACACTATCTTTCCTTCCTACAACTTCTGAATGGTCAAGAAATGAATCTGTCTCTCGGTTTGGTATAGTCTCAGGATTACCATTTATTGATCCTACTCTAATAAGTCCAAATCCATTTGCTTCGTCATTAATCCTTTTTAGCGATTCATGAATAGTCTTAACTTTGTTGGCCATCTTGAAACGGAATGCAATGGGATTTGAAAATGAAAAGAAGAAGCATACCTTTCTCTTCATTTGGTTTTGGATCTCTACCTTTCGCCGAAGAAGCTCGTAAGCAAGCTCATCTAGTACATCATCAGCATCATAAGCAACATCTTTAAGCCTCTGCAGCCAAAGCCTCACGCGCTCTTCTCCCACTTGCCTTTTCTCTGCATCAGCCAGCACAGCTTGAATCATCTCTACTGAGCCACGAAGCCGTGTCAGCTCACCCTTGAAGCCCCAAGCAAGGCCAATCTGGTCAGTAACCAGTGCAATCAGATTTCCTAGTATTCCCTTAGCAACATCAGCAACGATAGCCTCAGCCATGTTTTCTTTGGTACTCAGGTAAGTCGCAAATATGCTGGAAGTATTTGGAAACAATAGAATTGCATGTGATGTTAAAGAGTAACTGCAGCAGCGGTATATGTAGGAGGGAACCCAAACATCAACTTGCATAGATGTGTTTTTTACGTTTATATGGAGCCCAATGGGATGCGAACAGAGACATATTCGTTCTCATTAGTTTTTTAACTTAATTATGCCTTCGCCATATCAAAAAAGAAAATTATGCCTTCACGAATTCCTCACTTTAACCAGCACATGCCAAGTATCATATTCCAAGTCCATTTTGGGAGGAAAAGGTAGGAAAGAAAATGGAACAACGAATTACTTGCTTTTGCTATTTAACCATCTTTCTTTTGGTGCTCCGACAAGTAAAGAGATATGGTGTTAAGTGTGTTTAACCAGCTTTTCTTCATTACACACAAATTGTACACTTGTGAGTTGTGGCTCATGATTTCCAAGTTTAACCCTTTAGACTTTTCTATATACTACTCAGCGACAAAGCCTTTTTGACACAAAAACAAAATTGTAAGGACTAAAATAATACATTTGAAAGATTATGGATTGTTTTATAAAAAATGAGGCAAAGGTTAGGGGCCAAAATGTTAATTAAAAACCTTTATTTGCCCATTAACAATAATTTGCCAATTGTCCTAGGAAAATATAGATTCATATTGCGTGTGCATTCAACCCACCAATCCGACAAACTCTACCTAATGGTTCCAACCCAATTCAACCTAAAACCTCATATTTGTGTTTTTTTTTTTTTTTTTTTTTTTTTTTGTGTGTGTGTTAATGGGTTGGGTTGGGTCCTAACTTTTTGTTTTTGAAGCTTCAATTGGGTCAAGTTTTGGGTTGATAGTTTTCAACCAAAGTAACTCAACCCAATTCACTCTATTAATGGCTTAGAAAATACATGAATTTTAAGTTTGTTAATTTAATTTATTTTGGAGTTTAAGCTTTGGTTTAAATTTAATAGTTTAATTTATTTTGAAAATTTGAGACTTAGTTTTGATGAAATTTGAATTTTATGTAAATTTTATTAATTTGTTGTATACCGTGCACAAATAGTTGAATGAAAGCCAATATTTTCTAATTAGGCATTGATAAAATGGCTTCAACATGATGGCCTGCCCAACCTAATCTAGTCCCTATGAGTTGGATTGGATTGGATTGGTTTTTTAGAGCTGCCATAAGTTGTGTTGGGTTGGGTTGAAAAATACTCTAAAACCAACCCAACTTGACTCATTTACACTTCCAATCATGTGAATAAATGCTAAATACTTAATCAAGATGACTAACATATATTTTCTATAAAAAAAAAAAAGATAATTAACAATATATATAGAGTAATACTACAGCCGCAAACTATTTTACAATATTTTTACAAACTATTTATATAACATATTTTTACTGGTTTTCATTTTGGCCTACTACTAACATCACGTTTTTGCTAACCAATAACCACTCACCACATCACCAGTTTGTAAAAAAAAAATTTATAAAATAATTTGTGGTTTTAGCATTTTTCATATATATATATATATATATATATATACATATAGCTTACGACCATCTACATATGCAGCCTTTATTGTTGAGGAGATTCGCTTCATTGCAAATTGTCTTAGTCAATTTTTGTGTATTCATATTCCAAGTTCTTATCATCTAGCGGCCCAAACTTTGGCTGGGTTTGCTAATGAGAATAAGAAAGAGCTCGTTTCATTAAAAGAATACTCATCTTTTCTCCTTCCCACATTGTTCAAAAAGACATCAAATAAATAAAAGCCTGCTATTAATTTTATAATAATAAAAAAATGATGCCACCTACATCACAAATCTCTTTAAACATGATTAAACTACGTTGTAAATAATATATTTTAGGAGATTCCAAATTAAATCCTATAGTTTAACAGTTTCAAATCAATCTTATAATTGAATATTGTTACAAATTAATTCTCATACTTTCGTTAGTTTCAAAACAAATGCTAGACCTTCAAAATCGTATTAATTTAAACAATGGACTTTTCAAGTTTGATTGCAAAGTTTCACTTCATGATAAAATTTTAAAATTCTAAGTTTGATTTGAAACAAACGAGACTATATAGTTCAATTTGAAACCAACCCTTAATTATAAGGGTTTAAAATGTAATTTGCCCAAAATTAAGTTTAGTATAGGCACAGGAGATTAATATTTATGTACACTAGTGTATAACCCTATGCATATGTACGAGTACAATTAAAAATAATTATGAAAATTCACTTGGATTCTATGATTTTTGCACCCAATAATTCACTTGCCATAAAAATTAAAAATTTGATTAGAGAAGTGGCACAAAATTGGATTCCAATTGATATTCAACATAGAATCTAATTAGATTTGGACTCTTCAATTCTTGCACCAAATAATTCATTTAGCACAAAAACTAAAAATTAAATATGACTTATGGTGCAAAATTAGATTCCAATTGAAACTCAATTTAAAATCTAATTGGAATTTTTCTTAGCTTTCGCTTTTTGTAAATCATATATTTCTAAAATATGTAATATATGGTTTCTCATTATATATATCTATGATTTAGAATTTAATTGGTTTTAGAATTTTTAGTTTCTGTACCCAATAATTCACTTACCACAAAAATTAAAAATTTAGATGGACACGTAGTGAAAAATTGGACTCCAATTAAAATCCAATTTAGAATATAATTGGATTTGGACTCCTTGATTTTTACACTCAATAATTCACTTGATACAAAATTAAAAATTAAATACAACATGTAGTACAAAATTAAGAATTCAATTAAAATCTAATTAGATTTTCTCTGAGCTTTGGCTATTAATATATATATATATATATAGATAAAAGGAATAGAAATCATTTATCCCAATTTAGTTATTCCACTTTATGTTCTACTATTTACACTATGTCATGTGTTTTAATATATTTTTTTTTCCATTTTAAACTTTGGCTACTTTATGAGAAAAGGAAAAAAAAATATGTGGCAAGTTATGATTGTGTATAATAAAGTGGAAAACCTAAAATGGGATAGATGATTTTTATTCATGTATAAGAGGACACTTGGGCCTTGGCCAATGTCAATCAACAGAACATAAAGTGAAGCACAATTTGTAAGAAAAATAATTTTTATTCAACTTGATCATAGGTCGAATAGAAATCTCGTGACCCACCTTTTTTGTTCCATTTTATGTTGATATGCAATATGGTTTTTTTTTTTTTTTTCTTTTTCTTTTTAAAATCTAGTTATTTTATAAGGTATATAAAAAAAGAACACGTGCTAAATTGTTATTGTTATGATATAGAGTAGAACATAAAATGTTGGACTGAGAATTTTATTCAATATGGGTTGGGCTTCACTTGTTATATGATGAGACCATTGTTTACTCTTCAAACATCCTTTATAATACTTGAGAAAAAAAAAATTTCCTTAATAATACATTGCAAAGATTACCCTTTATTGTGTTGCTCATGCAGGATAAGTTCCATGTTAGATCCACTAGTCCCAACTCCCAAGTGAGCCCCATAATCCATGTATTTGATATAGAAATATAAAATAACATAGCATGAGATATGTGTAAGTCCATGTACTGAATGTACTGAATTGTACTACCAAATTTCCATGTACTCTTTTAAGTTGTAAGACTTGTACTGCCTGTACCAAAAATGTGTTGCTCTATATCTTAACTCTTTAAGTTCAGCCTATAGTTAGGGCATGCATGACAGTCAAATTTTTTTTTCATCTAGATGATATCAGAGCTCTTCTTCTAAATTGTCCTAACATATATATGCACTCTACTAAGGTCCATGTTCTCTTGTTCTTCACATATCTGCTCAATTTTATATTTCTAGCTCCTCAATGTCTCCGCCATATGCTTCTCAAGGTAATACTTAAATTTGTTAATTGCATCTCTTATATATATATATATATATATATATATATATATACCACAACCGTATCTTTACATGTTTCTTATGTAGATTGTAGATCAAATTAACCGCAATATCGCTTTGCTTTGATGATGTTTTCTCTTCTTATTTTTTTTCCCAAAAGTTTTCCCTTCCTTCAACATTCTAGTGCAAGGCATGCCTAAAAACATGAGCATATTAACATGTGCCAAAGCATAGTACTACCGCTCTTTAGTTGGTAAAGCCTTATGTTGTCATACATAAGGTTTAGGATCGAATTCTTATTACACCAAAGCATCTAGGTGTTAGGGAAGAAAAATGGCTTCCTTCCGTTGTGTGGCCCATAAACTTAGCTCTTGATTTTTTCTATAATAGATAAAATCTCGAGCTCATCTTAAAAGGAGTATCCAATCTTCAAGGTAATGAAAGATATTTATAAAGTCACACCTCTTCTCACTACTAGCTATATATAATATATAATTCATATTATACATAAACATGTCCTATATCATAGTTTATATTATTCTTTATTTAGTAAAGTCTTTTGATGTCTCAGATTATTCAAATCTCTTGTACCTCAAGGGAGGGGAAGCTGTTGTAATTGGCTCATATTTGAAATTTTAATTTTTTTTGTTGAGAAAAGACTCATATTTGATAGTGGGCCACTAAGTTGAGGGCTTTAAGTTATGATGCAAAGGAGTAGAGTAGGCGAGTGAAACTGCACATAGACACACTACTAGACCACGTAAACAAATTATTTTACAACAAAAGGCCAATTCAAACATAGGGAAAAGCTAACAATCTCGTGGTGCAATTTGTAAACCTATGCAACCGATTTTTTTTTTTTTTTTTCCTTCTAATAACAATTGTGAACCCCTCCTTGTGGTGAATCCGTAATTGTACTCAAATGTAGCTCAAAAATTCAACCCTCAAGAAGCAAATTTGCATCCAAAATGATAACTTTCTGGTCCCGTTAAGCAAACATATACGGCGATGTTGAACGGGCAAACCTAGACAATGTTGTTTCTTTCTTTTTTTTTTCCTTCATTGACAAAAGCAAGCATGATAGGATAATTATGATCGATTTTGGTACAATTTTTCCCCCTTATTGGATTGCTTCTCGAGACATTAATGGTCTTCCAACTTGTCGGTTCGATAATAGAGGTCGAGCCAAGTAGTCAAGACAAACACCGAACAAAAGGTCAAACAACGTGCCCATCAACTTTTGGCATTGAAAGTTAGATGAATGCTCATTTAACTCGTGAGGGGCAAGACTATAAATAAAATCCATAAGAAAAGTCAATCAAGGTGGCCGCTCCAACCATCATACTTATTTCCTTTTTTTGTGGCCCATGCATTGAGGGGCCCATTCGTTTCGGCTTAAAGTTGAAGCTCAATTGGTAGATATGTATAATCTAGTACCCCACATATCTTGTTTGGTAACAAGATAATAATACTTCAATTACGAACTTACACCCACAAAATCTTTCAAGGAAAAAAAAAAAAAAAAACCACAAATATTGTTAATTATATATTTTATTTATATAATAGAGGGTAATGTACTAATGTTTCGTTCATTCCTTTAAGCTCTTAAATCTAGATAAAGGAATAATTTGATGAGAAATTTTGGTTTTTATGCATCATTTAGTTCAATTTTTTTTTTAACTGATGTACATGTAATTTTATTGATATTTAGAGCAGATACTTCTTTCATAACGTTATCACTAGTCTACGCTGCATATAGATTATTCTCTTCGAATATACTGATAATTTGCATAAGAACTGAAAAGTCAAGAATGAAAATTTGACAATTCCACTAATATAACCTTAACATGAGAAAAAAAATAAAACAAACCGGGTTCTTGTTAGAACAAAATATTCAATCCAGGTACGTCACGTGCCGTTGTGTGTATGGGTCTTTATCTATTTATTTGGGAAGATGTGTCATATGTGTGTATGGGTCTTTTTCTTTCTTTTTCTTTTTTTTTGATGACGTGTGTATGGGTCTTTATGTGTTTATATGTATAAAGTTCGTATATTATATACTATTGGTTTTTTTGGCCATTTGTCGTACTGTAATAGGCCACTTAGATTTCACTAAGACTTCTTGGCCTTATCTCATTTATTCTCACAGTTACATGTATGATGACATATTACTATCTCTATCTTCTCTTCTTTCATTATATCAATCTCTTTCTCTCACTCTCTCTCTTATAGCCGCCTACGGACTTTAATTTTCAACTTTATGGGGATGGTAATAATAAATGCCCTCGATATAGTAGCTCGGATTCTAATGTCAACGAAAAATCTTATCCTCTTTGAAAGTTCCTCAATTAATATCCACATGGTGGTTATTGTTTTCATTATGGATGAATAATAATGGTGCAATAGACCCAACTAATTTGGCAACTTTTTTGCATCTTATTAAGACGACACATTGAATTTTTGTCAATTTTTCGGATCAAATTTTACTATATACTAATAATTTGTACTCAAAATGTTGTGAAATTTGACACGTTTCTGTATATGTGACCCTATATATTGAGAATCTAGTCTTGCACAGTTCTCTCATAACCACAACCATGGCTTCTCTCTCACAACCATCCCTTACTACCACCACCAAGACCCACATTCCCCCTTCCTCTCTATCTCCATTTTTTCCCAAAAAAACCCAACTTTCTAAACTTCCAAAACGCAACCATCACCTTGCTCCTAGAGTAGTCTCATGCAAAGCCCAAAATGATGATCAAAATGGACAACAACGATCTCCTCTAGAAATGTTTGATAGGAGAGATGTGCTCATTGGCTTAGGAGGCCTCTATGGTGCTACAAATCTTTACAATGATGGCCCTTTTGCCTTGGCAGCTCCTGTGTCTGCCCCAGATCTAACGAAGTGTAGCAAAGCTGATTTACCAGCTGGAGCAAAACCAGTCAATTGTTGCCCACCATCATCCACTAAAATCATTGATTTTAAGCTACCTCCACAAAACTCACCCTTGCGTGTTAGACCCGCAGCCCATTTAGCTGACAAGGAATACATAGCCAAATACTCCCAAGCCATTAAGCTCATGAAAGCTTTACCAGCTGATGACCCAAGAAATTTCACACAACAAGCTAATGTTCATTGTGCTTATTGTGATGGTGCATATGACCAAGTTGGTTTCCCTGACCTTGAAGTCCAAGTTCACAACTCTTGGCTCTTCTATCCCTTCCATCGTTACTACTTATACTTTTATGAAAAAATCTTGGGAAAGTTGATTGATGACCCAACTTTTGCTTTGCCATTTTGGAACTGGGATTCACCTTCTGGCATGAAAATGCCAGCCATGTTTGCTGACCCCAAATCACCACTTTATGATACTTACCGCAATGCAAAGCACCAGCCACCGACCTTGCTTGACCTTGATTATAGTGGCACTGATGAATCAACAACAAGTCAAGACCAATTGTCTAGCAACCTCACCGTCATGTATCGCCAAATGGTGTCAAATGGTAAGAATCCCAGGCTATTCTTTGGCAATGCTTACCGTGCTGGAAGTGATCCTGACCCGGGTGCTGGGTCGATTGAGAACATTCCACATGGTCCTGTACACTTATGGTGCGGTGACACTACTCAGCCTAATCTTGAAGACATGGGCAACTTCTACTCAGCAGGTATAGATAAATTAATTAGTAATAAATTACTGATTCTCTCGTAATTTTAATCCTTTAGGATACAGTGAGTTCGATCATTTTGATAATTATTCTTAATATCTAGCCTTCCATCAATCATGTTATGCGTCTATTTTTTTTTTTTTTTTTTAAATGTACAAATTAGATCAATTTTTCTATATAAGTTTTACAAAATGATGTATTATTAATAATAATAAAAAATTGAATTATTATATTATTTAAATTACAACAATCACATTTATATATTGTTGGCTGTCATGGTAAAGATTAGAGTAGCTTTAACATTTTCCTTAGATATTATTAAGGGGAATTTAATCGTTTGAATGTTATTCTTGGCAGGTAGAGATCCAATATTTTTCTCCCACCACTCCAATGTGGATAGAATGTGGACTATATGGAAAACATTAGGAGGGAAGAAACGATCTGATCCAAAAGACAAAGATTGGTTAAACACTACCTTTTTGTTCTACGATGAAAATGCACAGCCAGTTCGTGTTAAGGTTAAGGATTGCCTTGAGTCTACAAACCTGAACTATGTTTATCAAGATGTGGAAATTCCATGGCTAAAGTCTAAACCAACACCACGTAAATCAAAAACCAAGAAAGTAGCCAAGTTGTTTCAACTAGGAGGAGGTGTAGGTGTAGCACAAGCTGCTGAAACATCATCCTCGAGTGTTAAGTTCCCAGTTGTTTTGGACAAGGTGATAAGCACTGTGGTGTCTAGGCCTAAGAAAAAGAGAAGCAAGGATGAGAAGGATGAAGAGGAGGAAGTGTTAGTGGTTGAAGGGATTCAGTTTGAGAGAGATTCGGCTGTGAAGTTTGATGTGTATATTAATGATGAGGATGACTCGCCCAGTAGACCAGACAAGACCGAGTTTGCTGGGAGCTTTGTGAATGTGCCTCATAGGCATAACCATACGAAGAAAATGAACACTATCTTGAATCTTGGGATCACTGAGTTGTTGGAGGATTTGGACGCTGAAGATGATGATAGTGTGGTGGTGACCTTGGTGCCAAGGTTTGGCAAAGGGCTAGCCACAATTGGTGGAATCAAGATTGAGTTTGTTTCTTGAAGTTGAATTTTCAACGATTTTTGTGTTGTTCTGCTTCTTTCTTTCTTTGTTTTCTTGCTAATTTTATCGAGCAATAGGGCATAACAACTTTCTGTCTTGTCCTTTACCAAAAAAATATAAATAATAATAATTAATAACTTTTTGTTTTGCACTTTGTATATTTTACTACTTCTTTTTAAGTCCCGCTGGTGTAATGAACAAGAAAATCACACTTTCCTTATAGTTGCGTAGGGCTTTTTGTGGTTATAAAACGATAGACAGAGAGAGGATAAGGAGGGATTGAAAAAGAAAGCTATTGCACCGGGAAATTAAAAGTTGTAAAAATCACTTTTAATTTCAACCATTGATGTTCTATTGTAAAGTGTAATACCCTGATTATTTCACAAGATTTCAATCCGGATAAGGTGTGCTGAGAAAAGGATAGGTTCATTGAACAGTTTCACTTGAATTTTTTTGCCAAAAATGCAAGGGAGAAATTATGGGAGGTTAACCTACGGTGCCTACCAGTCTACCACCAAAGTGCACCACCACCAACAATCATAAAGTGAAAAGATAAAGCAAGATAAAGATAAATTTTATATTTGGGTACACCTAGGTGTAGTAGTATACTTTTCTTTTGAAAATGGCTCGTATAAAATTAAGTACACTTTTATGTGAAAAAAAAAAATGGTGTACTAATAATTACAAAGACGAGATGCGTAAGCCAATAATAAAGTCACAAGAAAAAACGATGGTAGAAATTTATTCACTCTTTTCTGTATATTTTTTTTAACTCGTTGACGGCAAAACTTATTCAAATTTAGTTCCTCCAAAAAAAAAAACTTATTCAAATTTATTAATTGCTTTGAATTTTTTTGTTATAAATAATTTAATAATTCATTTTTTCTTTCTTATATAATATATAATTAACACCTTTACTAAAGGATAAAATTTAGGTATAAATTTTTAAGTGCTCTACATATTTTAAAATTTTCAATTAAATTTAAACAATCTGACTTAGAGAGGCCAGTAGTTGGTGAGACTTATCCTTGACAACATATACCTCAAAGTCATAGCTAGGGCATGCTAATGGTGTAACATGGTAAACAAGTCAGTTTGATTGGGTTTGGGTTTGACCCGGCGAAGTTCAGATTAAAAATAGGTCATCATAAATTGGTTGCAAAAACAACGATTCTTAGGACCCGTTTGATAATATTGTTCTAGTAACGTTTATTAAATGTTGTGAAAATACGTATGAGTGAAAAAATATTGTTAAAATACGTGTTGTGTTGTTTAAACAACACAACCAAACAGGCCTTTAATTACCCAATCTTTTGAAGAGCGAGTCAACCTAATATCACCCATGTTTTTTTCACAAGCCAAAAAAAATTATTAAAAAATAAATAAGAAACTTGATAATTTTTTTTTCTTCCTTTCGTTACAAATAATATAAAAGGATAAATAAACAACAAAACTCAAAATAAAAGTTAAGTAGTACATAGATCTAAAGTTTAGAAGGTTCACTAAATTAAAAGCTTCAAGCATCGACTTCGTGAGGAAAGAATGTATGAGTGTAAGGAAAAAAGAATAGAAAAAAAAAAAGGAAATAAAGAAAATAAAAAGAAGCGAAAATGCAATATCTTTCATGGGCTATACTATGTACAGTAGCTCAACAAAATGGCTTGACTTTGCCTTTCTTTTTTTTGATAATCTAATAGTTACAACAAATGAGACAAAATTTAAACCTTAAATGTTATGAACATATTAAAAAATGCTAACCAATTGAGTTACGAGCTCTTAGCAACTTTTACTGCTCTTGATTTTGAGTAATTGGGAATGGAAGATTCATTGAACCTCTATTCCTCAAGTTTAATCCTAGTTTTGATCCTTTCGAGGGCCTATTCCCATCAACCTGCTATTCTTATTAGGCCCAAACTTTGTACATTCGCCAATCCTTTTTAATCCCCCATATTGGCGTTTAATCTTAGTCCAGTGTCACGCAACCAATGGCCCTTTATCATTTACATAAATGCTACCAATATATTTTGTTTTTTGAATTAAGTAATTTGGACTTTGGAGCACTTAATGGATTAGAGTACGAAACACTGGGCCTAGGGTTGAGTACAAGACGTCTGGAAATTGAAGTTTCAACACCGTGCGAGGACAAGAATATGATTTTTTTTTTCACATCATTGTGAACTTGTGAATTCTTCTTAAAATCATATCATATGGCGTAAGAAATAGAACATATACGGGATCAGGTAATAGTTTACAACAAGTCTATAGGCACAATTAAATTCACAACAAATTTAACAACTATCCAATGTAGCAAGTAGTTAATGGTAGATAATAAAATAGTGTCGGTGGTAAGTACATATGAAAATCAATAATAACTTGCCAACTCACTAGATATGAAATTTGCTTTAAAAATTGTTGTATCTTAAGCATGGCTCATAATCTAGGATTCTAGTGGTAATAGTATACTCTACAACGTCTCATGTTTGTGATTGGAATCTCATCTCCCCTTCCCAATTATATATGCAGCCTATCTACTACCTTGAATTAATGGATATAGGTTATAACCTACTCAAAGAAGTGTAACAATACTCTGTTAGAAATTTTGGGGTTAATTTCATTAAAATGAGTTTCTCATTAGATTATAGTCTAGCCGACGCTTAAAACCTCAAAATGTCATTCAGATTTGATAATACACATCACTCAAATTTCAACATGTTATTTTGCTTCGTTAAGTGTGTTAACTATGACTGGAGAGTACGATCAAATCTAAATGATTTTAGTTTCAACATGTTTGCTAATTAACTAGACTTCTATTTACACGATTGTGTTTTTGTGTGTGTCTGAGCAGGTGATTAATCAGTTTTTTTTGGACCTGGTGCATATATGATATACAAAAATGATGTGCTTGTGGTTGTTCATGCTTAGCTAGTGGGTACATTAGGTGCTTCTTGTTCTTACTTTTTCTTTTTCTTTTTCTGAAGAAGAGCAGAAAATTAAGAAGTTGACCAGTACAAGCACAACCAATTTTCGTAGTGGACTTGGTTGCCAAAAGAGCTGAACCAAGCTAATTATACAAACTTTTCTCTTGCTAGTAAATTTAAGACACTTGATACAGTTGCTTGCTCAAGTACCAAATATCCTCCACTTATGCACAAATAAGTTCGGGTAACACTTGGCAATTCTTGGAGATAAAGAGCTTAGCTAGCCCCTGGTAGCTTTTGATTTTGTAGAGGATTCTTTTCCAAGACAGGTTGTTTAATTAAGGAGCCAAATCGAGTAGAGTATTATAAAATATTTCTCTAAAGCTTTTTTTAAAGAGAATTTCAACATATGATGTCCACTTCTAATAATAGTTTTTTATCATCAAACTAAAACATCAATTAGTTTTTGGTGTATACAAAAGTTGAATTTCAGATCTTTTATTTAACCATTAGAGACTTTACCAAAACATTTATCTAAAAAGTGTGTGTGTGTATATTCACCTATGTCCATGTGTAATAGTATGATAGGTGTTAACTGAAGTGGACCGATCAGATCAAAATAGATCGACTGAAATAAACCAAGCTGGATCGCAATGGAGCGAATTGACTAAGTGGATCTAAATGCACTGAAGTGAACTAAAATGGAGCAAATGAACCGAAATGGATCGCAATGGAGCGTATGGACCAAGTGGACAGAAGTTGACCGAATAGACCAAATTCGAGCGAATGGACCAAAATTAAACCAAAAATAAACCGGAATGCTATGTGGCTCAACTAAAGCTTAGCAAAAATAAATGCTAATTTTCAGTTTTTAGATATTATATATATATAGATAGATAAAGATTATGCCAGGTATATTCTTAAAGTAAATTGTTATATCCACAACATTTTTACAACAAATTATAGGTAATAAGTTATTACTGATTTTAATTTAAATCCATCACTAAAATTATTTTTTGGTCCACCAATAACAATCCGCTACTTATGATTTGTTGTGAAAGTATTGTAAAAATGTTGTAGACATACCTTTTTTCATTTTGAAATATGTTCTTGCACATGCATGTTTATGAATTATGAGCTAGTTGTCTAACAATTTAACTGTAAATCATTTTTTCTTAACAAGGACGTTTTTGTTAGTATTAATGAGATTTAATTTCTTTTACCTTTCATAAGACTTAATAATAAATAATAATAAAAAACCACTGTACACCTTTGATGCGTGGTCACTTCACAAGTATAAGTGCTTGCGGAATGAAGGTCGGGGTTCAAGTTTCTAGAAGGAAGTTTCACACACATATACACTTAGATTAAGTTAGAGTAAAATTTTTATTTTGTAAAAAACAAAAAACAAAAAACAACTATACAGACATTGACTTTAGAGATCAAAATAATAAAACCTTAAGGAGTTTGTAGGTGTAACCCCCATTAGAAGTGGTCTCCTAGTGCTTATCCAGTGTAACCCCATGTTTATCACTTGGTGATTTACATTATGTTGAAAGCAATAAGAATAGAGAAATAATTTTTTATATAATTATTCAGGGGACCTACAGTGATTTTTTTTAAAATTACTGTAATATATTGTAATGGATACATAATGAAAATAGTGTCACTAATAATTTTAAGTGAAAATGATATTATTTAAACCTAATATATAATATCAATAATCATGAAAAATATTGTATTTTTAACGTTAATAATTTACAAAAAGTGTCATAATAAACTCAATTCTTTTAACAAGTACAAAAGTACATTTCTTGCTCATTTACATGCTCAAAAGTATATGTGTCAATTTTTTTTTTTTTTTTTTGTGTTTTTTAGAAGATAAACTTTGGTTATATATAAATAAATGCCGAAAACAATTATGATAAATGTCAAAAAAAAAAAACTCTATATTATATTATAGATAAGAAAAAGAAAAAGAAAATGTGGTACATTGTGATGGGAGGGAATATTAAAAAATAAAAATAGTTACCGAGGAATCTGGTCGTTTTTTTGGTAAATTACCGAGGAAGCTACTCCTTTTTACTCCTTTGCCACAGCCACAGGCACAGCAACTCAATAACATTCCAAGATTACAGTCAAAAAATAACATTCCAAGATTGAATGCATCCTATAAAAGAGCATTCACATTAAAGTCATGATTTTTAAAAGAGTGGCTCACTTTTTCTGGTAAAGAAAATAAAAAAGAGTGGCTCACATTTTTCATATAAAGCAAGCAGGAAGCAGAGGCAGGGCAGAGGTCAACAACACAAACACCAAAAGAAAGACAAAGCAAAGCAGTAAAAGAACAATGGCTGCTGCTTCGTCTGCTTATCTTATCAACTCCAAATCTGAACTCTTTGTTACTGGCCCTTCTCCTCGTACTTTCAGACAAAAAACCACCTGGGTGGGCCCCACCACAACAAACTCTTTGAGGTTGTTTAGGAACACCAAGAATTCTGGAAGCATCAGCAACAGCAACAAGCTCTCTTCTTCTTCTTCAGGTTGTTCTATTGTCTGCAAGGCTGCGTCTGTGAAAGCCCCCACTGAGATTGAGGGTCTCAACATTGCTGAGGATGTTTCTCAGGTCAGATTATAAACCCAATTTGTAGTCTTTTGTTGTTTTTTCAAGGATAAATTTGAGAATTAGGAAATGGGTCGCTTTGGTTTCTTGGATTTGGCTGATTCTGATAAGTATGTTATTCATATGAGAGTGAGATAATAATGTTGTTCTTGGGATTGTGTTTTGGAATTATGAATTGGGTTCTTTTACTTTGTTGAAAATTCATATTAAAGTTGTATTGTTTTTGGATGAAATGGTTCATTGGAATTGGAATTGGAATTGATTGTTCTTATTATTTGGAATTTTCAATGTTGATGAAAATGTCATTAAGGTCTGGCAATAAAGTGTTTTTTTACATGATAATTAATGGAAACCATGAAATGAGTAATTCTGATTTGTTAAGAATGTGGATGGGAATCGGCTAATGTTACACATTCGTGATTCAGAAGAGGCAATTTGGAGGAAAATTTTATCTTTGAATCTTCTTTGTACTTTTTGTGATTATTGATGGTCAACTCTTTCTGTCACTATGGTAGCAAGGTTTTGAGGTCAATTTAAATGTAAAATAGGATGAAAATAGCAGCTCTTGAAACCAGTTTGAGTTAATTGATTATGCTGGACCAATAAGAGGAGTGAGTTGTTATGTAAATTAATTATATTTTTAAGGTGAAGAAAATTGGCATTTTCGAGGATAAAATAGTGAAGTGGGTCAATCATTTTTTCCTTTTTATTTAATCCTTGAAAATATTGTGTGAATGTAGTTCTATATACATATAGTTAAAAATAATAATAATAATAAAAGGGAAATAAAAGAAAAATGTGAGTCAATAAAATTCTGAGAACTATATGTAATTCTTGATCTGGTAAAACCATTACTTTTGTTTGGGAATTTTTTGATAGATAATTGCAATTCAATTAACGAACAAAAATGGGCGCAACCCTAGTACATGAGAAGTATACATGGGAACACCCAAAAGGAAAGAGAAAATAAAAGAATACAAAATTAACATCTAAACTAAAAGAAGTCCATGAATTCTAACAGATTTGAAGAAGTGAATGAATTAGCAGTCAGCTAGAGTGCATGTAAAGACCACAGGAACAAGAGCTTTAGATGAAACACTGCTAGCTCATGACCCTTAAATTGTGCGTGTGTTTTCTCTCTCCAAATGCGCCATATCAAACACAAAGGAACAGCTCTCCACAACACTACCTTGAGTTTTTATTATTTATTTTTCCCAAAGCTATCTTTCCAACAGGCCAATAGATCAAGCATTGTCCTAGGCATTGCTGAGTTGACTTCAAATAAGCTCCAAACAAACAACAATAAGCCTTTATCTAACTCACAATGAAGAAAAATATGATCCACGGATTCTCCATTAAATCTACACCTTCAACACCAGTATGTAATAATTATATCCTGTTTCCTTAGATTGTCCATTGTTAAAATTTCACCCTTTTCTGCTGTCTAGGAAAAAGAAAGCTACATGAGGGAAAGCTTTGACTTGCCAAAGAGCTTCCCAAGGAAAGTTTGCATTGCCCCTGTTGCTCAAAGCTTTATAATAACTGTTTACTCTAAAGCCTTGACTTTTGAAAGGCATCCAGATAATTCCATCCTCTTCTCCCCTTCTAACCTTTGTAGCATATAAATCATCCAAGAAGGATTCTATGGACTCTAATCTTATACCACCCGAATAAAAGATGGATTCCACTGAACATTATATGTCAATAAATCCATATAATCTGCCATCATGGCATCTCTATTTCTAGTTATTAGAAATAGCATTGGATATTTTTGATAATTTGATAATTGGGGGAGGGGAGATTTGAACCCAGACATCTTTGTTGGAAACAACAAGAAGTGCAGTTAAGCTACATGCTTTGTGGTTGTTACAAGTCTGAAAGTTAATTTGGATAAGAGTGAGGTGGTCCCCAGTAAGCAATGTGGGTAATATGGAAGAGTTGGTTGATTTTCATGGTTGTGAAATTGGGAATTACCATTTACTTATCTTGGGATGCCTTTAGGTGCTTTCTTAAGGTGACATTGCTGTGGAATCCTATTTTGACGAAAATGGACTGTAGGCTGTTAAAAAGTACACTTTCAAGTTTACTAAGTTATTACCTTTCATTATTTACTATTCCTACTAGTGTGGCAAATAGGTTGGAGAAATTACAAAGAAATTTTTTGTGTGGCACCTCAGATGTGGAGTTTAAGTTCCCTTTGGTGGCATGGGGACTGTGTGTTCTCCTATTACTACAAAATTTGGGGAGCAATGGGGTGGTTGGACTTTGGGTTCCGTTAGGGTACCTCATGGGTGTAGCCTATGGCAGGGTATTAGGATGAGTTGGGGCACTTTGCAGCAATATGTGTATTTTGAGGTCGGGGACGACACTCAATTGAGGTTTTCGAATGATGTTTGGTGTGGAAGTCAGTCTCTTAAAGAATTGTATCCTGACTAACTGCCTTGCTCAATTGATCATAATGCCTCAGTCCATTCAGTCATGGATAGCCCAGTAGGTGGGGAAGGCTGGATCTGGAACATGGAATTTCACAGAGATGTTCATGATTGGGAGTTGGAGTCAGTAGGTTTTTTCTAGATCTTCTTTACTCCAATATTCTTTGGAGAGATGGGCGTGACAAGATAATGTTGAAATGGAAAGAGGGTGGTGTCTTTACTGTTCGCTCTTATTATGATGTTATCCACAATACACCAACTAACTCTTTCCCCTGAAAGAGTGTTTGGCATTTTAAGGCTCCTAAGATGGTCTTGTTTTTTGTTTGGACAGTGGCGTAGGGAAAGATCCTTAATTGTGATAATCTCATCAAGCGAGGATTTTCCTTGGTTGGATGGTGTTGCATGTGCCGGTGTAGTGGAGAGACAGTAGATCATTTGTTCATTCATTGTGATGTAGCCTATGGTTTGTGGTGTCTGTTTTTTAGAACATTTGGGATCCATTGGGTACCAACAAGAGGGTGGCAGATCTTTTGTTTGGGTGGAAGAATTAGTTTGGAGACACTCTTCGGAGATTTGAAATGTGGTACCATTATTTTTGATAAGTAAGAATAGAATATTATTAATAAAAGAAAAGCAAGAGAAACACAAGAGTTCACGGTAGTGAACAAAGGAAAAAAAGAAACAACAAGACAAAAAAAAAAACAGCCCCTAATCTATTCTAATAGAGGAAATAAAATCCGTAAGGGTAGAACAATCTGAGAAACCCCAACATCGAGACCAATCAAAGAGGGTCCTTTGGCACAACTGTAATAACTGAACCAATCAAAGAGGGTCCTGTGGTACCATTATGTTTGATGTGGATCTTGTGAAAGGAGAAAAATAACCAGACTATTAAAGATTTTGACAAATCAAATATTCAGTTGGAAGCATTGTTGATTAGAACTTTTTTTTATTGGTCTCGTGCTTGGGGTCTTACATTGCAACACTCTTAAAGATTTCACAGAATCACTTCTATTTTGTGCAAAATTTTCTGTAATTTTTTTTAGTTACAGAGTGCTCATCATACTGAGCATGAAGTAATCATTTTATTTGTAAATTTATTACTAATAAAAAAAAGAAAAAAAAAATAGATTGCTGGAAAATATGGACAACAGTTGTGCTTTGGGATTTATGGCTAATTTGATATGTTATTTGGTGGATATTACTAGAGAAAATACATGGGATTTTAAGGTTTTGATAGGTAAGGAGACAAGCATGATTTGGGGTTGTAAAGAAGAACAAAAGGAGAGTAATTTGTTGCTGTTCATGGACTGTATGAAACGTGACGTGAACAGTAACTCTGCACCAAAGAGAAAGAGAGATAAGAATACTCTAGGCACTTTAGCCTCATTTTCCATTAATGAAAGTCTGAATAAAAGACTCCTAATACCTTTAAGAAGCTCTTGAATAATCTAGATCAAGCATTATTTAAAAACTAACCCTAAGAAAAAAATTATGCACAGGACTTTTATGAAATTTCAATTTTCCCTCACATAAACTACCTGTAACTTATAAACTAATGACTCAATTTAAAACTATTTTAACCCTGAGACTCTCATTATATAACCTTCGAAAGTATATAGATTTGCTTCAATCGGATACGGCATGATGGCCTCACACATGGAAAACTCTTAAGCTGTCAAAACTGAAAATCTCTCTAAAAACAACAACTTTGACTCTTGTTCCATGGCTACATCAATAAAGCTATGTCTTCTTTTATTGCATACATAAAAGAATACTAATCCATAAAAACATCAAACTGCTCTTACTTATTTTTTCTATTGGTTACTTTGTGACACAGCTTATTGGGAAAACCCCAATGGTTTACCTGAATAATATTGTAAAGGGGTCTGTAGCAAATATTGCTGCCAAGCTTGAGATCATGGAGCCATGTTGTAGTGTCAAGGACAGGTAAGTAAAAAATGCTACTTTAGGTATTAAAATTTTATGAGCATCTTGTAGTTAGTATTCAAGGTTTTCAAGAATTAAGGTAGAAGTGATAATTGGCATGACCCACTTTGAGAATTATGTGGTCTTATGAATGTTCTTACAAGGTTCCTTTATATTTTGCTATGTGGATAGTTGATTTTTTTTTTTTTTTAAATTCCAGGATCTCTCATAAGTCAGATTGTCAATATTATCTGTTTATATATATATATATATATATATTTTTTTAAAGGTCATTTCTTAAGCCAGTAATCTAGCTTTCTGTTCTAAGTTTCTAACAAGTTCACAATTTAGGCAGCAAATATGTTCATTTATAGTGATTAAAGACTAGATAGAATTCTTAGGCTAACTCCACTATTGAGTTCTTACAATCGTATCCATCCAATGCAAAATGAGTGGATTTGATTTTGCCATATCATTAGCATTTAAAAAAGCATTGACTATTACAATTTTGGTATCTATTTTATATCATTGATGATGTGACAAATCCGATTCATTTATTTCACAATTTATGGATAGAATTTTAAAAACTCCATAATGGAATTAACTTAGGAACTCTATAGAGGATCTTAATCCTTAAGGACCCATATGTCTTGTTCCTATACTATGAGGATCACATAATCTCATCCATCTGAAAAGCTAATATCCTAATTTCTGGCCTTAAAACTCTTTGGAATTAGACTTGGAAATTGATTTTTAATATTCTCACTAATGATTCTGATATTTGGCTGCAGAATAGGTTACAGTATGGTAACTGATGCAGAACAAAAAGGACTTATAACGCCTGGAAAGGTAAGGGGCAGTAGGTACTACTCTTATGCATATTGTTGGAATTGTAATGTGAACTTACTTTAATGGAAGAATTGTCTTATGGTTTTTCTCGATATGAGCACTTTGGGGCTGGAAATTTGGCTTCTTATAAAACAAGGTAGCCTTCCTTTGATTGGCTGCCTCAACAAAAATCAAATTGACAGGGAATGATGACTGATGCTGTATGCAAATTTTTCTAAGCATAAATACCGAAATACTTTTGATGCTATATTAGCATTGTTTCTATAAGCCTAAAGCTAGAGCTATGATTTACCATCAGACCTTGATTTTTAGTTTGAGGATCAATTTAGGGTTGGGTCTTTCTGTAGCTGGAAGTGGGCCTTGATGCATGACTTTTGTCATAGATGACAAGGGCCTGCTTCACACATACTTCAAGCCAGTAATTGGATATATCATTCAGGTTTGCATTAAATAGTTTTTGCTTTATAGTGCCAAGTTTGATATTATACTGGAAATGCCAATAGCAAACACTAGTTGCAATTGTGGTGACAGAATTTTTTGGGGTTTGACTATTGTGAAAACTAAAAGCCTCCTATAGACTATAGTGGATTGACTTAGTGAACCATTGAGTTGCTTATTTGTCACCTGTTAGAAACCCATTGGTAGAACTCACATTTGAAAACCGACTTGCAAGGGAGGGTGCCCAAGAGCTTATAAACACATGGTTAATCTTACACTTACTTCATGTGGGACACTAGGATCATAACATCACTTTTGTGCCGGAATGAAGTAAATCAAGTCCAAATGTGTTAGTTGTCTTTTATATTTAAATTTGAACAAACACTATTGTTTGGTATTTTTGTTAGAATTTGCATGAGATGACTCCCCACAAATAACTATTGACATTATTTTTTCAGCTTCCATTCTGATGGAGAGATTTTTGAATTTGAACTTCATCTAGTTGTTCTTGCATAGTTTCCAAAGTCATTCTGAGATAGCTGTCCTCTTTTGTGTATTTTTTAGAGTATTCTGGTGGAACCTACAAGTGGAAACACAGGCATCGGTCTTGCATTTATTGCTGCTTCAAAAGGATATAGACTCATCTTGACAATGCCAGCATCAATGAGTTTGGAAAGAAGGGTTCTTTTGAAAGCATTCGGGGCTGAACTTGTATTGACTGATTCAGCAAAGGGCATGAAGGGAGCAGTTCAAAAGGCTGAAGAGATTTTGAAAAGCACACCCAATGCCTACATGCTTCAACAATTTGACAATGCTGCTAATCCTAAGGTTTGTGGTCACTGTATCCTCATGACTTGCTGCACTTCATAGTTATCTTAGGAATTAGTGTATACCTCTACTCTGTCATTGCTTTTTACTGCTACCTTGTGTCATGGACTTGGTGAATACCAACTGAAGGGAAAACTCATGTCTGGGAGGGAGGATACCTGATGTACCCACACTTTGCTAGGATTATCATTGCTTTATATTTTCTTTTCCAATTAAATAACATGCGGTGCAAAGTGTGGTTTACTGGTCATTAACTGAAACATTTCACAAAATCAGGGCAATCCCATCGATTCAGAATAATATGCTGATTTGTTTATTTATATTACAGAATAGCTGTGAGGAGCCATCTAAGTGTTCTTCATGTGTTGGACTGATGGGATTGACTTGCCAAAATGTTGTGAACCTTATTTTTGGATCTCTAAACAGGATTGTATAAAAAACCTGAAATGAGTATACCAGTCTAGGGTGCTTTCTAGATGACAACCAAGTCAAATATCATGTTCTTTTTGTCTTGGACAATATGTCTTTCAAAATGTATTGGTTGTGATGATTATTTTATTATTAATAAAATATAGAGTAGTGTTGTTGTTGATGATGATGTCAATGATGTTTTGATCAACTTCTAGCTAGCCACGTATATGAAACTGATGTTATTTTAGAGATTGAGTACTCAAATTCAAGACTTTTCTAAAATAGTTTTCTTAGTTGTTCCTAGAAGATATCTCTAGTCATGGAGGTCGGATAACACTGTTAGGTTAATGTTGTGGCCTAGAGATCTTCTATGTAGTTAGCTTGTTGGCTTTGATACAATGAGATAAAAATTTGGAAATTAATGTCTTAATGTGCAGATACACTATGAAACAACTGGTCCAGAAATTTGGGAAGATACAAGAGGCAAGGTGGATATATTTATAGCAGGCATTGGAACTGGTGGAACTATTTCTGGTGTTGGTCGGTTCCTTAAACAGCAAAATCCTAAAATAAAGGTAAATTTTGCCAAACCATATAGGATATTTGTCTTCGATTTTGTGTATGTGATTGCCCTGAATGGTGGGAAAAATGTTTTCAAAGAAAGGGCTATCTTCTTTTGCCTTGTTAATCTATTTATTTATTTATTTTTGAGCATTTTCATTTGACTCCATGATGTATCAGGTAATCGGTATAGAACCTACAGAAAGCAACATACTTTCTGGTGGAAAACCTGGTGAGAGAACAAATAAGCTTTTGTCCCATTATCAGTTAAATCTAATTTCCTATTATTTAGTTATTAAATTTTTTCTAATCTTGCTGCTATCATTTATATGCAGGTCCTCATAAGATTCAAGGAATTGGAGCTGGTTTTGTACCCAGGAATTTGGATCAAGAAGTTGTTGATGAAATCATAGAGGTAAGTGTTAATTCTATGATTTGCCATATTCTCTTCAATTGGATTATTTCTTTTCTTTCTCTACCTAGGGAGGTTTTGGAATCTCCTTATGTTGTGGATAACTGGCCACCTCAATACCAAGTAATGGGACTTTTGTTGATTTGGGAAATACAAACTTTGATCATCTTAACATGGAATTTTGCTATTCCTGCATCTATGTATCATTATGCAATGGATTCTTGTTAATGTGATTGGTTACTCTGCATAATCAAGTTTATTACTTGGAATTATGCTATGTGCAGATGCTAACTTTCAGAATATACTAACTCTTTTAGTTATGGATCAAAGTTATCACTTGGTCATTATCTTTGTTGCTGCTATGTAATGCAGCTTAAACTATCTCAGATATGACCTTTTTGCTTGTGCGAATGAAGACTGGAGACTCTTAATGAGGGTCTTTCACTAGCCTTATTTTTGTAGTACATACTCATCCAATGAGACGACACAGGGCTTTGCCTACACATGAACATAGGTTGTCTTGGCCTTCACACAAACATTGGTTTTATTTAAAGCATTAGTATTGGTGGTGCTAAAAAACTATATTGCTATTTTTAGCACCACCAAATACAAATTTATGGCTGCATTGGTGGAGCCAAAGCCAAATAATTTGGCTCCACAGCTACATTGCACAGCCAAAAGTGGCTGTGCACTGTAGCTCATAGGTAAAAAAAAAAAGACTATGAAATTGCATGTTCACACTGCTTTATATTAAATATATTATCTTATTCATGTGTTTACACTGCTTTGTAGTGAATATATTATTTTATTGTAGTTGATATATTAGTTTATTGTGTTGTTTATATTATTTTATTATGTTGAAAGCTAAAATAAAACCAATGATGTTGGGTGTTTTGTAAAGTGAGAAGGTAAGATAAATAAAGTAGCTTTTTGTGGAGCCATATTGCTAAATTTATGGCTCCACCAATGTGGATGCTCTTAGTAAATTCTTCTTGTCACAATAATCTTTCAAAACAAAAGAAAAATGCTTAGACCACTGGCTTCAATGCCTTTCTTCCCTGATTTTTTAGTTTAGTTGTCCACTAGTAAAGCATGTATCTGTGATTAGTGAGCACATGCAGTATGTCTAGTCATGCAGGCACTAGTATTTTTCATGTAAATAAACTCTTTTCTGGTGTATTTTACTTGGTTCATATCCTGTGATTTGGCAGATATCCAGTGACGAAGCTGTTGAAACTGCAAAGCAATTAGCACTCCAGGAAGGGTTGCTGGTTAGTGATTTTTATTTCTTTTTTGACCATTTCAAAATTGAAGATGAAGCCAAATTCAAACAGTATGCCCTGTTGTATACGCATGCCCCTCTGTGTTCACATGAATGCACTAGAATTGCTGGAAATAAGTTTTTGTTAACTAGAGAAAGAGAGATGAAAACAGAACAAAATGATTAAAGGTAGACTTTTTCTTATCAGGTTTAATAATCGATCAGATAAATCCTTTTACTCATGTAAAGATACCCAGAGGGCAATTGGCACCTGCTCCCCATTGTGCCTGTGTAACTTACCATTATATGTATACTAAAAGAGCAGTTACATTATAGTCATGAATGTCTCACTAGTAAGATCTACATCTAGTTCATTATAATATTTAGTTAATTGAAAGGAACCAACAAAACTTGTAAATCAACTGAGGTGGCAATAGATTGTTCTGCCCATTTTTTCAGTATCGTGCAGTTGGATTTTCCGAGTTGACAATGGCATAACCTCTTTATGTTTTAGTGGATTTCTGTTTAATATATATATATATATATGGTACTTTCATTTACATTTAGCCCCAACACCCCCCCCCCCCCCCCCACCCAAAGAAGTCCCTTCATTCAAGAAGTTTCGGGTTTGATCCACTTGTAGGGTAAGGAATTGTTTACCAAATAAATAATTAAAAGAAGGAAGGAAGCCTTCTCTCTCTCTCTCTCTCATATACACAAATATAAAGCACACATACATGTGTGCCTGTTAAGGTACGTATGCATGTATGTATTTGCTAAATTATTGCTCTTTTCTTAAATGGTATCTTTTCTAACCAGGTGGGTATCTCCTCTGGAGCTGCTGCTGCTGCTGCATTGAAGGTTGGAAAGAGACCTGAGAATGCAGGGAAGCTCATTGCGGTATGTCCCTTTTTTTTTTTAATTAACAATGAAACTAGCGAGAAATAAATCCATCTTGAGCTAGCTGCAGCACTAAAAAGCAGAAAGTTGCCCACTGTGGAAAATTAGAACATCATACTGAGAATAAAAACCAACTTCAATAGTTATATTAGTGTACATCAGGCCCATGCCTATCCTTGGGCCTGATGCACACTAAAAATTAAAATGATTAGGTAGAATCAGTAAATTGGCAGATATTGAGTAACAAGGCTTAAAGGAATCAATATAACATTTTTAGGAAGTAAAGGTTGTCCTGGATGATTAATTAATATTGTACCTTGCCTAACAAACAAACAATACCCACCCAACCATACAACGAGGAAATGATCTGGTGGACTATTGGATAGGCTGGACTTTGAGCTGGTGGCTGATTCTATATTGGCTTTGCTTAGGCTTTGGTTTTGGGAGATACTTTTCACACCAGCACATCTTAAACTGTGGCAGTTGTTTTCACATATCAGATAACTAGAATTATGCTTTGAGAATTATATTCTTAGTCTCTTTTGTTTAACCTTTTTAGAGCTTGTATATTAGTATGTATCTAGGATTTTGTAGTAACTTCTATGTTCATCTTCCATTTTTATATTATTTTCTTGAAATATGAAGTGGCTGTCATTGATAGGTTTCATTTTATCCAGTCAGACAAGTCGTCTACTCTAGTGTCATTGGAAATTACTATTTTCAATTTTATCTAGTCAGACAATATAATTTAATTTTATTCAAATTAGATGGTACACCAGAGGTAAAAAGAAGTAAAATGATGGCACTAGTACTATGGATTTTTGTATTTCAATTCCAGACTTCTTTTCTGGCTGTTAGTGACAGAATATCCTTAAGTTGACCAAAAAGAAAAGATGTTCAAGCTGCAGTCAGAGTTAGCAAAGTGAGGATATGCAAAGTTGGCACAAGGACCTTTCTTAATAAACCTATACTCTTCTACTGAAAGCCAACCAGTCAAATTTTGGTATCCTGGGTTTTGCACAATTGGTGGATTACTTTAGTTATAGTTGCCTCCTTTTTCTTTTGGTTCTTTTTGTTCAACAATGTATTTAAATGTTTTGCTTTTGGTAATGTTGAGCCAAAAAATAGAGCAGTCACATGTGAATCCATTCAGGTCTGTGGGTTTGACCTTGTTGTGGCATTGGTCATACCAACAAATTACTTACAGGGCTGCTAATTGGTTGGCTTGTATTTTTATTGACTGGTTGACTGATGTTCTGCAGTCTGGCCATCTAACACATGATATATTTCTTATTAACTTGGTTTCCAATGAGGTTGAAGCACTTTAAGAGTCTGGACCACTTAATAAAGGTGTTTTAGTTGGTTCTAGCAACTGTGGTTCTCATTGTCAGCACTTTTTGAACTGTGTCATCAGCAACTGGAACAGTCAAACTTAAATCTGCACTAACTATTTAAGTATTCATAAATGATGGACCATGAATTCTCTTTTTGGCGCATGGCACTTAAAGCTCCATATGTTGTTGAATATGCTGTTTATTATTTAATTGCTCATTCCAAATAATCTTTGTCCTTATTCCCTCACATATCAACTCATTTGAGAATTTAAAATGCTTGTAGGTGGTGTTTCCCAGCTTTGGAGAACGATATCTCTCCACAATTCTTTTCCAGTCAATCAGGGAAGAATGCGAGAAAATGCAACCTGAGCCATGAAATCCCTTTGTTTGAGTTACTATTTAATGAAAACGAAGTATTGTTGACTCAAATTGTTTCTAATGTATCTGCACATTTGTATTCCAAATCATCCATTATGTACTGTATGTTCGATCTGGGTCTTAGGCTTGTGAATGGTATTCTTCTCTTTGAAAAGATGAATCCTAAGAATCGAAATTGTCCTAGGTGGATTCATGTACATTTTGCAGCCTTTAAAGTTTCACCATTTAGAAGTCCTTCACATAGGAAAATTTTTATAGCTCCTACATGGTGTGAAATTATGCAAGTTTTGGATCCTGCTAGCTCTAGGATCGACCATGAAATTAAAATTCTAATTATCGGAAACTTCCAAGATGAGAATTTATCAACGTCGCTAAAGAAAAAAACCACAGGAGAGAACTTAAAGGGTGGGTTGAATAACCATCTCTTGCCATCGACAAGCTTATCTTCCATGAGTTTGCAAGCTCTTTTTGAGTATATTTGTTATTATTTACAAAGAAGGATGATTTTGCAAATGGGTTACAATTAGCTCAAACTAATAAAAATTTTTATTGTTGAATTAGAGATTTGAGATTCATAAAAAACTAATTGGTTTTTTAACCTGATAATAAAGAACAATTATCACGAACCAGGTGTAGGTCCAATAATTATATAGGACCCATATATTGTAAGATAAATGTTGTATATAAGGGATACTTGAAGTGTAAGTTAGGTTAATTTTGACAGGTAATTTTCCCATTCCCATTTACTTGGTATGACTAGTCATTTTCTATTCCCCTTTACCTTTGTTTTATAAACAATTTCTTCGTCACAAAATGTGAATCCATTTTAATATTTCTTTGTAAGGTGTGTCAAAATATATGAAAGTATTATTTTTTTTTTCCCCACTAGAATAGTAGACGATTAATCTTTGCACATGGATTTTCAAAGTTGATAGGTGAAAGGGTATATTTTATGTCGATCTTTTCATTCAATTCCATATACAATATACTTATTTTTGGTTAAGTTTTTCTAATTTTAATACTTTCTTTTAAAACTTTGACTCAAAAGAATATTCATAAATAGTTGAATATTGTATGTCAATGTGAGAGACCAGAAATAAACTAGTGAAATGGAAGAAAGGGTGTGGAAAAAAATGGAGATTGAACTAATTCTTTTAAGAAAAAAAAAATGGAATAACATCACTAAACCACAAATCAATTTTCAATTTTTTAGATTTTTATTGATTATTTTTTTAAGTCAAGTTATTGTCAAACTTGAACTTACGACATGTAACTTTCGGTAGAGGACATTTGTCATCACACCAAGACTCGATTTCTTTTGTGTTATATTTTATTTATATAACCATGACCTATACATTATACATACACCTACCGAATATGGTTTATTTATTGCTTTTTTTTCATAATAATAATAATAATAATAATGGGCCCGCTTGCCCACACAAAATGCCTATTATAGTAAAAGAAAAGGGTATATTTTAATTTTATCACCTACTTTTTATTCAAATTCATATATAATATACTTACTTTGGTTTATGTTTTTTTTTTTATTATCGTTTTCCTATTATGTATCAATGTTTAGATAATTCCTTGACCCAAACACACCCCACAACCAACCCCCCCCCCCCCCCCCCCCCAACACACACACACACACGTATTTATATGCTGTACTATAGATTTTCATCACGTGTTCTATTATGTCAATGTGAGTATCACGTTGCATATTTTAATCCTAATGAACCCATCTCTAGAAAGGGCTTGCCCTTCATCAATAAGCATATATTTTTTTCTTGTTCACAAAGCAATAAAGACTCAACCATCTCGTCAAAAGAGGAGTCCACTTCAGAAGAGAAAATGGAAGGAAACTGCATGCTTTTTTTGATTCCTGGAAACCACACAAATTCTCATCTCATTCCTATTTATATACTATATAGTTGTTAACTGTAAACAATTAATGTAGTGGCGGCTTTCACATGCATTTCATAATTTTACTTAACAAAAGTCTATAATCACTTGCCTAATCTTGGCTTTTGGCACTTATAAAACTGATATATAGGCCTTAAAGAAAGTTAGAGGTCCCCAAGCTACACTCAGCTAGGCATGTAAAGAAGGGATGGGAACTAATAGCAGAAAATGGTCAAATTTGACCATGACATGAATTAATATTAATTTAAAGCAGTTTGTTAGTTTGTGTCTATTTATTATTCTCAGCTTTTTAAGCATGACAACACTTTACTCTATGGATTCCAAGCATGCAAAGCATAAACAGTATTATTTTACGTTAACTATCCCCATATGAACATTATTTCCAATGATTCCAGCACTAGACATACATGGAATCATATCTGATGTTATACAGTGGCTCAAATAAAAATGAAAGAAAGAGATTAGCTAGGAATGTCTTGGGGTTATTGAATAGATATGTTATATATTTAAGATGAGAAGAAAAAGGAGAAGATGATAGAGAAAGGGATAGCCAGAATATGCTAACTTACCCTCAGGACTTCAAACTGAAATCCAATTCTCCATAATTGAACCAAATTAAAGTGGATTGAATTTTTTGTAACCGATCGATGGACATACTTTAGAAGATAGTTGTAATTAACATCCAATGATTCGAAACGTAACTAATCGAACCAAAATACTATATTGAGGTGTATATATATTCATTATGCTCATAAATTGAACGATTCATGTGTATCATACGAAATATATTATATATATGAAACGATGCACAGATATGTGGGTTAAAATTAAGTTTTTACTAAAATTTTTGCTTTGACTTAGTTCAATGAGTTGTTGGACTAGTTTGAACACAAAATTCTTGGGTTATTCAGTCAAACCCGATAAAATAACATTTCCATGATATTTTTTTTCCTCTTAAAGAAAGCTAGGTATAGTTAATTTATATGAAAGTGCAAAATTCTTTCTATACCACCAATAAAGTATTAAATGATAATATAACTAATTTTATTATTATTATTATTGTTATAAAGTATTAAATGATAATATAACTAATTTTTCAAATTTTATTATTATTATTATTGTTATAAGTTAAAAGAACTTGAAAGCCAATAAGAAAGGTACATAAAAAGTTATTAAAATAGAAGAGCAAGCGTTAGAGATAATGACTCATATTTTGAATGAAAAAGTGACACTAGTCTCGGCCTCTAATTGGGTTTTATTTAAGTTTGTTTGTAAACCCTTATTTTTCACATATTGGATTTATTAGTCATGAACTTAGGGACATTAGAATGGGAGTTCCAAATATACAAAGAAAATCTATGATCTTGGGGACAGAAATAGAGAGTAGAAAATAAAGGACTCAATAATTTCCCTTTGTTTAACTAATACGCCAGTGCATTTGGCCGGCAGGGATGATCTTATTTTTATTTTCGAAGTCACACCATTTGGTCCATTTCCACATGCAAGCAATGAACCAAGTACTTAGCTAGCACCAAAGAATAGATATAGATCTCAGGAAAGAAATTTCATAGAAGTTCGGGTTGTGCAATTTGGGGAATTATATAAGTTACAAATTTATAGCTTGAGGGCTATAATAATTAATAACCTTCCTCGTACCACAGCATAAATAATATATCTACCACTTGTTCATTGGTAAATGATTTGTTCCATTGTTTTTATGTTGAATAAATAAATACCTGCTACACCATGGTGTGTGTATATATATATATATATATATATATATATATATATAAGTCTGTACAATGTGTTTGTCTAATAATTTGGAATCAAAATGGTACGATTTGAAATTTTCTTAGTGTCAACATGTCAACGGTCAAATGAAAAAAGCAGATTTTTTAAATCAATTTTGAAAGCAAGGCATACGAATGATTAATATTAATTCCTTACTCTATTGATTGTTTTTTGAGAAGTTTACTCTATTGAATTTGAGAGGTTTAATTGCACCCTTTTTTTTTTTTTTTCAAATTCATTTTTAGAGATTTTTTTTTTTTTTTTTTTGGAGAATATGTTGAGCTATAGCTCTTATTAGTCCATACAAAATATAAATGGCACTATTTTGTCAATGTCAGAAGATTTGAGTGTCATAGTTTTTTTTTTTTTTTTTTTTGATAGAATGGAATATGTTATGTTACGGTGATAATCACATACTAACATACATTAGCCTATATATGGAATTTTCAAGATAGGAGCATATAATTTTGTTTTTTTTTAAATGAAAAATTTGGGCCAAAATGAGCATTTGCCCCTTTCACCAAAACTTTCCAGCAAAATACTCCTGTTCTGAAACTATTTAGCAAAATACTCCTGTTTTAAACTCGATTTCCTAAAAATTGAGTTTCAATGAAAAACTCGATTTAAAAAAAATTGAGTTATGTGAAATCAAACTAAAAAAAAAAAAAAGGACCTTGAGTTCTATGTAAAATTTCTCACATTACTCGATTTTCATAAAATCGGGTTTTTCATTGAAACTTGATTTTTAGAAAATCGATTTTCAAAACAAGGGCATTTTGCTAGATCTCAAAACATTGACATTTTGCTACATCTTTTGGGCGAAAAGGACAAATGCCCATTTTGGCCTGAAAATTTGACAATAATGATAATAATTAACAAATGGTTGTGTGTGTCGTTGAGTGTGATGCAAAAATGAACAAAATTTCAACATGAGGTAGGGCTACTTTCCTCTTAGAATTCAAATAGAGTACAATAGAATACAAGAGCCTTTGATTTAATGTAAGGTAGGGCTACCTATATAGAAATAGAATACAAGAGCACGTTGCCTTATGGTATAATATTTATTGTCAGTTTGTCACCGTGTCTCTTGCCTTATATTTTTTTTCCTTATATACTATATATAGGGCATCTCTCACGCTCTTCTATACACCAACACAAACTGCACCCATTTGTCCTTCAAACAATGGAGTACTCCAAAGAACATGAGGCACCTTTTTCCTCTCCTTCTCTACCCTCAAACAAGTAAGCACTAAACAATCTCTCTCTCTCTCTCTCTCAAAGTCTCACACACACACAAATCTTTTTCCATGGTAACAAATTTTGTGTAAAATATATATATTTTTTTCATGAAGGTGGTGGTCCAAGGATACTGTGGCTATTGTGACAGGAGCCAACAAAGGAATTGGGTTTGCTATGGTGAAGAGATTGGCACAACTGGGATTGACTGTGATTTTAACTGCTAGAGACATAGAGAAAGGGCACAAGGCAATCGAGGAACTGAGAAACCAAGGGCTTGATGATGTACACTTCTTTCGCCTTGATGTCTCAGAACCTGCTTCGATCAACACTTTTGTATCATGGTTTGCAAGAATTTTCGGAGCATTGGATATTCTAGTGAGTTTGTTTGCTATCAATCTTCTTTTCTTTTAAATTCTTATGCATATATGTTTATATACAGTTTTTTTTTTTTTTTTCCTTCTATTTACAAGCATAAGGACAATTAAATTTCAGTAAATAATTAGCAAAAAGTTGCATCCAAATGCACCGAATGCAAAAGGGTCAAAGAAACTGACTTTCCTTAATTTACCATGGTAAGCAAAAGGGACAAAGAAACTGACTTCCTTAATTTACTATGGTAATTATGTTATTATTGACTGTTAATAGTTTCAGTTTATGTTGACTAAATATAGATCCGGTGTATAAGGTTGATTTTGCATGTGTTGCGCCGCATGAAGCTGATCAATCAATCTCACATGCATTACATATGATCATATCGGTTTTTTTTTTTTTTTTTTTGTAGTGGTGGAATTTTTTTTCCCCTATTAAATGTTTGCTGCAATGTTTGAGTTCATGTGTTAGAGTCTTAGAGATGACTCAAAGATATATGACAAGAAAGGTGGAAAAATAACCTTTATGTTTGAGTTGTAAGGTACTAATAATTAATAGAATTTTTTTTTAATAATTAATAGAAATTTCAAAAAGCAACATTGCATTTAATTTAATTTAAGTTAAGCAAATATATTTTCATTATCATTTAGGTGTATTATATGTATTTTTGTTAAAACCCCAAGCCAATTGATCTTATGATAATGTGATCTGGTCCCTAATGGCCTAAACCAATTCGAGTCTTTAATTATACGATTTAAGCATTTAGAAAAAACTAAGAGTTTTATAATTCATTTGATTAGTACCTTATTTTTTATTTATTTATAAGAAGATTGGTTCCTCTTAGTATATATGTCTATAGGATGAAATCCATCCTCCTCCATTGTAATACTAATATCAATATATAAAAATTAAAAGAAAAAAAAAAGTTTAAGCATATGATCACACAATCAAATTCACTCGAACTATGTGAGTTTTTTTAAACCCATTTTGTAAACCGTTTTAAGTTTATTTTATGTTCTCTAAATTACATATCTACCTAATTTTTGAAATATTCTTTTTAAATAGTTTGGCATTTTGCATTCTAAGAAAAAAAAATGATATATTAAGCAAAGAAATCAAGGGAAAATTTTGTGATAATTAGTTAATTACCTTACAGTTATTTATAAATTTTATTTAGTAAAAAGTGTTCAATTGTCATTATTGTTATTGATTTTGTTGTTATTCGTTTATGTATTAAACAAAAGAAACATATGGTTAGCTTCAAGAAGGCTTTTGAGCTCTTAAATCTGATTAAAAGAATATATTTTATCATAAAATATATAAATTATATCTCAATTATGAAATATTTAGAGAGAGAGAGAGAGAGAGAGAGATGATCTTCCCATGACATGGTTCTTGTTTGATTCCTATACAAACGATTAAAATTTTCGTATAATTCAATTTTAAAAAAATGATTAAAGATCTTGTGACTTATTCCAAAAATGAAGTTCTTGAAGATTTAAAAAAAAAAAAAAAAAAACCTTTATAAGTGCTGAAAGTGAATGCAAATTATGTAGTGAATATTTGATATTTGTAAACGTGGCTAAAAAAAATGCGGTTATAACCCATGTTTTTTATAGTGAATATAATAAATTAGTTATTATAATTCCATATTTAATAGTAGAGTAACAGACCATACGATATTACATATTTAATTATGTAGTAGTAATTGAATGGTTATACATCGGGAACCAAATCATTACATGATTTGACTCTTGAAAGAATCTTTAGAATATCAAGGTTTGCTAAATTAAGAATATTCGTTAACAATGACTTATTTTAAATGTAAATACTTCTTAAATAAGATTGATCTACCATTGAGATCGTTACAATTATTAGGATTGAATCTCGTGAAATGTTAAAGTCAAATAAATCATTCTTTTAAGATGATAGTAGTCATAGTACTCCTCACCTCAAATTTCTTAGGTATAGAAATGTCGGTGTCAACTTTCTATTTTCTAATGCTACTATGCTAGGCTCAAAAATTCTAAGAATAATGTTGCCCAACTCACAATTTATAGATAAAATAATACTTAAAAGTTTTTTATTTATTTATAAGATACTTTAAAGATGTTAAGTGTTACTCACAAAACCTGAAATGAGTTTTCTATTTTAAGGAAAAATCATAAGTATTTTATCTATTTTTCCCTAAAACATAGCCTCTAATTAAACACACACATTACATGTATGAAAATGCTAGTATTAACATTACTATCTTTAGCAAGATTTCCACTACATATTCGGTTTGAACTTGCCTATCACGCATTATTTTCTCAAAATAGGAACATCCCATATCAAATTATATGGGTCTTTTTCTTTTAAAAATTAAAATAAAATAAAAACGTTTTTATTTTTTCATGTCTAAGTAATTTGACATGACCATGATTCACATTGGACATCACGCAATAATTTGTATTTTAAAGGCAACATACGAGACCCATTAAAACTTGTAGCTCATTGAAACAAGTAAAAAATATTAAAAAGCTCATAAGAAAATAATGATTTGTTGTGCTTTTACTGTATAGTGTTAGACTAAGACCTTGTAACCCAAACTATTTTGACACGTGTTTTTTTTTTTTATTTCCAATGCGATTTGCCATTTATGAAAGTCATTTTTGGGTTTTTTTTTTTTTTTTAAGCATAAACATTAATGAATGTATCTGCAAGGATGTCAGAATTTATATTTTTAAAAAAATGAAATAAAATCTGCAAACACACTTTTTTTTTTCTCATACCTTATTAGAGTACATCATCAACATTTTTGCTGATTTAGGTTTTTATTTTTATTTCCCGCTTTCTTTTTGGTGGTAAAAATCATTAATTACTTTCGATTGTTAAAACTTCATTCCTTTTCAATCAGCTTAATTATTTAGTTTATGTTTAATTTTTAGGTACTATTATACTTTCTGTCTAGCTTATTTCTTATTCTTAAATTCAATAAGTTAATGAAAATAAGCTCTTTCAAAACAGCACTTAATGGATTCCAAATTGACAAGTATCTATATAATTGCTAATAGTTCAACTCTTTCCTGACATTTCTTCAATTTCTCTTTAATGACAAAATTATATCGTTTGAATATTCTTCAGGTGAACAATGCCGCTATGTCATTCAATGAAATCAATGAGAATTCAGTGGAGCATGCAGAGACAGTGATCAAAACCAATTTCTATGGAGCCAAGTTACTGACTGAGGCTCTATTGCCCATGTTTCGTCTCTCACATTCAGAAAGCCGGATTCTCAATATTAGCTCAAGACTTGGCTCCCTAAATGTGAGTGAAATTAATGCTTAACAGTACGTTTAATTATGTGCATGCAATCTGATATAAATCAATCTAAAACTTGAATAAATTAACTAAATCAGTTTTACTAGTGCCAAGAAAAAAATGTAAATAAGATTAAGTTTTTTTTTTTTTTTTTTAAATGTTGATATATATTAAGCAATTAGCTTGAGAACATTATCATTCGAACATGATATATTGGTATTTTTTTTTTCATTGGTAGAAATAGAACATGATTGATAATTAAAGAACAATGTGTAAGCTTGAAATAAAGAATTTGTTGAGTCCATGAATTGGTGTTTTAAGTATCTTATCATAAAGCTTTTTTGAGATGAAAGCAACTATTACATTGGCGTGTAAACTTGAATAAAGTATTTGTTGAGGCCGTGAATTGGTGTTTATCTTGTCATAAAGCTTTTTTGCAATGAAAGCAACTATTAATTTGGAGTGGCAATGAATTGGTGTTTTAAGTATTTTGTCAACGAACTTTAATCTCTCTCCCTTTCAAGTTATTTACACCTAGTTCTTCACTTGCATTTTTCTCAACAAAAAAAAAAAAAAAAGTTCTTCACTTGTATTGACACTCAATTATTCAAACCAGAAATTCTAATAGATAATGAAATTAGTGTAATTATTTTTTTCTGAATACATGCCCGACATTGATTACAATGTATATATCCGATCCTAACACATCTCCATGAATTTTAATGTTTCTAATTGAACTGCATATATGCATATACCGCTTTATTTTCTCAACTAGCTATTAATTACTAATTATTCCTTCATACATGCAGAAGCTGAAAAACCCTAATATAAAAAACATACTACAAGGTGAAAATTTGTCAGAGAAGCATATTGAGGCTATGGTAAGTTTGTTTCTTCAAAATGTGAAGAATGGAACATGGGAAAGACAAGGGTGGCCAGAATTATGGACTGACTATGCGGTATCAAAGCTTGCACTAAATGCATACACGAGGGTTTTGGCAAAGCGCTACATGGGAAGAGGTATAAGTCTGAATTGCTTTTGTCCTGGCTTCACTCAGACATCGATGACTCGCGGTAAAGGCACACACACTGCCGATGATGCTGCTGATATTGGAGCTAGGCTAGCCTTGCTTCCACCTGAGGAGTTACCTAGTGGAAGATTTTACTTGAGTGGTACAAGTATTGTTAATTCTAAGTTATAGAATGATTAATTCTGTAAAGATAATAACTAATTGATCTTGGACATGTGAGGGCTCTCACTAATTTCAAATTTCAAAGTTTGAAGTGAGATTTTGTTTGACCAAATGCTATTTTTATTTTCTCTTACTAACTCTTTATCTCTCATATATAAAATGGCATAGCGTGTAACTTGTGACGAATATTTTCATGTGGTAATTGACGCTATGAGAATCATAATGCTATTTCACCCCAACCAATTAATAGAATCATAATGGTTGCCAACCATTGCTCCCAATTCGCTCCTGTAGATCAGCATATATACATAGCATGTTAAGAGAACTACTATATGCACAAATAATGGAGCAACAAAAATAAATAAAAAAATGAGGATATTGAAGAGATCGATCTATAATGTAGTCCAACGAAGTAGGATTTTTTTGACTTAATACATAAGTTGTTTCTTTAGTCCAATTTAACTAGTCATGTCTTGTGTTTTCTATGGCATGTGATAAGGAAAAGTCTACTCCTCCAGAATGGATTCTGAATTTCTAATAAAATTTGATAAGTGAAAGCTGTTCCTTAGGTCAACAAAGGAAAAAAAAAAAAAAGGAGTCATTGATATAAATAAAAGTAGAGAATATAAAAATGGTTTTCCACAAGCAATGACAACTCATTGTCTGTGAAAAACAATAAGAAAATTTACATACCTATACTCAATTCAAAGTTCAAATAGTGATAATCTTTACTTTTTGTGAGACTTTTTGACGTGCTATAACTTTATGTGAAGAAAATTTCAAGTTTTCCTTTAATAGAAAGTAATACAGCTAAAATATGAAGATGAAAATTATGAGAAAAAACCTTTCACAAATAAGGGTTCTGCTCATGAGTTTTTTTTTTTAGTTATTTATTTATTTATAATTCAAGAGTTACAATATGGAGGAAGGATTTGAATCTTGAATTTTAAAAACGCTTTAAGAAGTGCCAACTAGTTGAGTTACAAAACTCTTGGCTTTCATGAGTTTCTTTAAAGGGTACAAGTTAAGGAATAATGAATATTTAATTATGAACTATAATGCATGTTTTTCAAAAAGAAAAATACTCTTGTTAATAATTTATTGATTTGCATGCATATATCCATTGTAAAAAAAAAAAAATTATACATTCAATATTTTGAAGTGGGGGGGATTTAAATACTAGGTGTCTCTATTGAAATCATTAAAAAATGTCAACAAATTGAGATACAAGATTATTTGCTATATAGTCTATATTCCTTGCGGTTGTTTTTGCTTTTCTTGATATGTGTGCAAAATTGTTTTTTTTTTTTTTTTTTTTTTAAAAGAATGAATAATAAATAGTATTTAATACAACATTAAATACATCTTAACTTGTACTCTTAAGGAACTCGTTAGTAGAAGCTTTCATTAACAACTCCCAATTTGGGTGTAGTGGCACCTGATCTCCATGAGCTCGCTTTCAGGCCTAGATAAAAGAAAGAGCACATAAAATGATGAGGATGTGTTGGAGTAAATTTTCATTTTTTTTTAAGTCAACTTATTTGTTTAAAGTCATTTTTTGTTTCACTTCTAAGCAAATAAATTAGTCAAATGCATTGTAAGATCTCACATAGAGAGTGAAATTAGAAATTAAGAACTGTTTTGATTACCTAATGTTAGCATGATACTCATTAATTTAGTGAATGGAGTATTTAAGGTTTAAAATTTAAAAAGAATATAGTTCATTACAAATATAAGTTGTAAAATAAATGTGAAAATGATTTATGTATTTCAACTATGTTTTAAATGGATATAAATGCTAAACAAAAATATCTAATAAAGTTCGTGGTATCATCAATGACATTAAGCCAACGCAAAATGTTTGAAGATTGAAAACTATCATCTCACAAATAAAGGGTCGTATAATTAACGTTTTCATCTAATGATATTGCTTGGTCAAATTGACAGGAATTGTTTTTCAAAGCCGATTTCTTCTTGTAATTTCAACATTAGGAACCATTTGTAACTTGCATGCATGTTGTTTGATTTGGTACTAACTACTCCGATCTTGTATAATTTCATGTTTTTATCTTACGTAATTGGCTTTTCCTCGATCTTTGTCTTCTAAATCTAAAAGGAAAGAAAGAAAGAAAAAAATCTCCATTGTTGTCTGCGGCATTAATCTCTCTCAAGAATAAGATGTGCAACTTTATTTCCAGAACCTAATTATACATCACATTAGGTGAAAGTCAAGATGTTAATGTTATTTCCTATCTTTGCACTCATATTTTTAGGTCCAAATTGTCTGTAAGTTGAATGGTTTTATATTAGACTTATCTATTTATACATAAATCCAAGGAATAAAATTTTTGAAACAAAAGTTAAGAGTCTTGTAACTCAATTGATTCTTCTTAGTTAATGTTTTTAATAAATATATTCATGGTTCAAATTTCCTCACTTTCAACTATTGATATATTAAAAAATATTTTTTTTAATGAAAATTTTTATTTCTAATAACATAATGGCTTTAGAGATAGTTGGCCTTGAAAAGGGTCTTTAGATCGCTCTCGAAGTCAACAATGAACTTGGTAAAAGCTCTAACCTTAAACATTGTGGATACTTAAAAAGAGAGGATTTTAAGATCTTAAACATTTTTTTTTTTTAGAAAGTTAAACAAATTAAATTCACCTTTTGATGGGACTGACGAGATAGACTTCCCAGGACGAATCCTTTAAGACTGACAAAGTCGCATTGATAGACGAAACAACTAAGCATCCCCGGCGATATAACCGCACCACTGATGAAGGAAAAGAAGCCATTAAATGAAGTCAATAAATAATTCAGGCAGTTACGAGGCCAGCTGTGCAGACCGTTGGAGGTCCATTAAGGACCATATTTCTGGGGATAAGGCATTACCCAAAGAAGCATTAAAACCACCATAATAGCCACAACGGCTAGGGGATACGAGAATGTATATATAACACTCCAAGCACCAACATAAGGTACATAGACACATTTAGAAATACTTCTTGTTCCATTACATTACATTATTCTTTTCCAAAGAGTTTCCTTATACTAACTTTGGCATCGGAGACGTTGTGGCAAGCACCACACTGGTGACCATCCAAAGGGAGCTACTATACCACTTTTATAATCACAGATAAGAGGGCTTGGCTCCATTTGGACGCACTTATTTCAACTAACGAGTTCGCACTTCATCACCTTTCATGTAGCAAACATGGAAAAATCTTATGGACCCTCAAGTAATCAAAGAGTTCGCTATGCAACAATGTAGTTAAAAAAGAAACTCAACCGCAATAGTCACATGCATAAAAGCCACATATGAAAAGAAAAGGAAGAGAATTAACTATTGTTTTATTCTTATTTATATTGATATATGGCTCTTTATTTTTCCAAGTTATTCTATAACTACAACATTTATTATACTATTTTCTACAACTATTTTATGTGGTAAATTGTAATTAACTACTTGTTATTGTCACTTTTACATAGAATTATCATTTTTTCTCCACCACTTATAGTCTATAACATTAGAGTTGTGGCACAAAATGTTACAGTCCTAAATTTTCTCTATTTTTGTTATATTGTTCACTTGTTCTATTTGGCTTATATGCGGTTTAGCAAAAAAACAAAATTGGCTTATATGGGAGAGTTAAGGTCAAGAGTTCTGCTATAAACACATAAAACTTTATAGAAATTTTCACCATCCTGTTTATATATCCAATTTATTGGGTCTCACATTCACTATAACACAGATATCGGTGAAAAGTCCATGCTTTTAGGCTTTCTTTAGAGTTAATTTCGTATTCATCTATACTATTTATAAGAGGATTCTCTTCTTTGAACTGGACTTTTATATGGTTCAAAAATACCACTAAACCTTACATTTAATAGGAAAATAACTTGAGGACAATCCATAAAAATATATCTCCAACTCTATTTAAAATGCCTACAAAATAGGATACTCGCCTACTAATCTATGTTTTCAAAACAAACTTATCCAAAAAAAAAAAATTTTAAAATGAAAATTATGATATTAGACCAAAAAAAAAAAAAAAACTCATCGCACGTACAAAGTGCCGGTGATGAGGCTAGTATATTGTTGCCCTTCTTAATAGTACCAATGTTGTTAAAATCAAATCGAATTGAATTGAATTGAATCGTTTTAGTTCTTACAATCCCAATCGATTACTACTAATTCAAAAAGTCTGCTAGTACAACAAAATCTCACAATAATTTTTTTAAATTGTATTGATAGGTTTCAATTAACTTAACTAGTAAAACCTCTCTCGTCATTGAAGAAGTGGTTCAAACCGTGCCTACATGATAAACCAATTGGCATCATATTCCGATAATAAGAGCAATCATCATAAAGTAGATGTTACAAATTGGGTGAAAGTTAGATACAATATTTTAGGCGTGGTTCCTTAAGTGTTATTTGGTCTGTGTTAGATGTGTATTTATTTTCACTTTTCATTTTCAATACTCATTTTCTCTTTCTCAAATCTTTAATCTTGTACTTATTTTCTATTTCCAACTCATTTTATATTTGGCACAAATTTTCTTGTCTGCTTTTTTTTTTTCTCTCTCTCTCTCTCTTTTCACTTTTCAATTAAAAATTCAATACAAATTTTCAGTTTTTTTTTTTTAACAAATAAGCTACTTTATTCATTTTTAGTGAAAATAAAAACAGCAAAAATGTTCATTAATTTTTTATATTCAAACTCTTTTTTTTTTTTTTTTGAATGCTGAAAATGAAAATTTGAGTACAAATACCAACCAAACCCAGACTCAAACCCAGCACCAACGCACTGCCACCATAACCCAAACACAACACAACCTACAGCCACCCAAATCCAGCTAGGAAAAAGCTCCATGCTCTAGTGATGAGTTTTTGGTCACAGATCGTGCGTGGATTTTAGTTTTACACAAAAACCGATCCTTGGGCTTGAGATTAATGCTGTGATTGTAGAAGAACTGAAACCAAAATCCCAACCCAATCCTACTTTTATATTTTAGGCCCTTTTGGACCTTTTTTCACTGGGTCTAAACTAAGTCAAAATATAAGAGATTCAAGCCCAAGAAAAAGGTCCAATGGCCCAAAAATATTCCTTAAAAACCCAACCATGTCTACTCAAAACGGAATTCCCCAAAAACACCCCAACAGAAGTAGAGAGAGAGCTGAGAAGAAGTTGCTGTCGAATCATCATCGGTGTGTATTTCTCTTTTCTCTTGTTAATTTTTTCACATGTTTTTTCTATGATGTGTGGCTGTTTCCGACATAATAAGTTTTGAGTTGGATTCTATTGTGTCTCTCTTGTTTAGTTCAATCTCTATCTATGCCTATTATGCATGTATGTCTTAGTTTTACTTAGGTTTCAAATGGGTCAGTGTTGTGGTCAGTATCAGTGTTTCACGGTGGCACAAATTTCATTCAAAGATGCAATCTTGTTGAGATATTATAGAGCAAATGGGTTTTTAGAAGTTATCTTGAATTTAAAGTCACCCCATAAGTTTTTTTTTATTTAATTTTTTTATGTTGTTTATTAAATTTTCATTTTAACTTATTTTAGTTATTAACTTTATTGTGGTTTTGTGACTGTGAGCTTGGAAAACATTTTCCTTTTCTATGTATTGATAGTTGTTTGGTACTTATTTGTAACTAATTACTTATTGAATCTTTTGCATAAATTGCTCACTAATCACTTTTTGAGAAATTTATTGAGACTAATACCAAGAAAATTTTGATACATAAGATTTTTTTTATTTGAAAATATTCATAAAATTCTCAAACAGAAATTCATTTTGAGTTTAATTTTGATTGACTGCCTGCCTTCAAATCTCCCTTGAGAACTCAAGTGAGTGACTGGCTATGGACACAACAAAGGCAATACCTTTTTCCCAAAACCAAGTGACGACTCTTGGAGTTATAGCTTTGATTATTGCCATGCAGCCGCTCAGGAATTAGTTTCCTTTTAGCAAAATAAGACAATTGGGTTTATTTGAATTTGAGAAAGAAGTAGAAGAGAGGGGAAAGAAAGATGGAGAGACATAAAATATTGTGATTTGTAAGGCATAGTAATTGATTGATACTAGGGAATTTTGCTTTTATGTACTGGTTGAAGAGTGGTGTCACTTTTGCCAAGCAGTTTTTAGTTTGTTAATTATGTAGATACCCTTGCATCTTTTCTTTTAAGTCGAATGGGTTACCCTATATTATAAGGGTTATTTTTTAGAGTTCAGAGGAATGGACACCAAATTTTTTTTTCCCATAAATGAACTTGTTAAATTTTGTGTTCACCCTCATTTCATCAAAGGGTTCTACTCTCTTAATAATAGTATAGCTTCCTTACAATATTAAAGTAATTGAGAATCATTCTATTTTCATTTTTGTTGAGATTTACACCATATACAATTTTATTTAGACTAAGAAGAAAGTTTTCTTCCAAACTTGGTTAGACAACTCTTCTCCAACCCATTACATGGGAGCTCATAAAACCAAACCATCAACATTTATTTTAATCACATGGCTCATTAAGTCATCTAAAGAAGTCACATAGCTATTAGATAGGTCATGTAACAAAAGTACTTGTTTGAGTAACTACGTATTAGGTAAGTTGGAGGGACTTTCCTCTAAATTTGGAGGAAAATTTTGTCCAACAGAGAAGTGGATGGTTGCTGGTAACTATCTTTCCTTTATATATTTACAAGACAAAAACAAGTAAACAACAATGATTTGGCTTGGTTTGCAGAAATTTGGAAATTTGATATATATGAATAAAGATGTCCTTTTGTACTTATTTGGTGATAGTATTTTTTAGATCATAGTGATATTGAAACTCATGGAAAACAACCCTTCAAGAACCTACTTTTATTGATAACCTTAAGGGGTAACACAATCAGCTAGGAACCATGCCTCATGAAGTGGAAGTCACTAGCTCAAAACACCCCTTCCCCCTCCTCTTGGAACCAAAACTCACTTATCAAAAAAAGAATATACTACTGCTGACCTCTGGCTGATCCTTTGTGCCAAATTTGCCTTGTATCAGTGTATTTTGAATGGGTTTCCAATGAATAATACCTCTTGACCCTACTTTTGTAAAATTCTAATGCTCGATCAAGTGTTCTTAGTTCTTCCAATATAACGTTACTTCATTTTGAGTCCTACAGGTTTTTAATAATCTTTAGCTCAACATTTTAAATCTGAATTTAATGTATCAGGTATTACATTTTTAAATCTGTTATATAGTAGATTGTGTTGCTCTAGGAAGTTGTCTCTCAATAGAACAATTATTTCTTTTGATCTATTACATTCCCATGCATAATTGTTGTATACTATTTGATTTTTCAAGATATTCTGGGCTGATGTGTCTTTCTAACTGTGAAATATATATTATATACAATTCCTGGGGCGTTGGGGAGAAGAGAGTAAGTTCAGGGCTTCTGTGATGCTATACCAGTACTATTTGCCATTTATTTGTGCTCAACCTTCTTTGTTTTTCCTTTTTTGGAACTATCATATCCATATTTTTGCCCTTATGGCTGCCGTGTTTAGTATCTCGTTTCAAGCTTGGACATTTTCTGGCTTTCAGAAAATAGATTAATGCAATAAATTCTCTGTAATTGCAGGAATCAAAGATCACAAAGTGATTTGAATTTTTGCTTGTAAATGGCTGGATTTAGTAGCCTTGCACCTAAGATGAAGAATCTAGTTGTTGCTGGAAGCTTGACAGGATTTGTCTTTAGTGTGTACTTCTATACCATGAGAGCTGTTGCCAGTGGTGATGAACTGCAGGTGGCTATTGATAAGTTTGAAGAGCAGAAAAGCAAGCCTGTGTCAACCCTGCCATCAAAGGTTTAACTTAGTAACCAGTTTAGTAATAATGTAATCAGGGGACACAGCTGAATTTTAATTCTGTGAGAGTGAGAGAGATCATCTGAGTTTATTGTTTTATCTTCAGACATGGCACTAAAGGTTTAATAATAAAACCAGCTTTGTAATAATGTAAGCACGTACAAAGTTAAATGTTTTTTGTGAAAGTGAGCATGCTATAGTTTTGTTCTTCAATTCTGTGCAATGTGAGATAAAGAGTAGTTGAAAAGGGCAAATATAGTAGGGAAGCTATCAAGCTAAAGTTACACAAACAGGAAGTCCATTAGAGTGAACAATACAGGAGGCAATGTGAATGATGAAGATGTGGTCATGTCTCTGACAGGCTGTGCAATGAAAACTGTTCTGAGTTGACAAATGTACCAATTCAAGTATGGAAATGGAAGACCTACCATCCATTCTGATCAACGATGATACTGATGACTAGGTTTTTGAAAATTGGGTTAAGCTTTTGGACATTAGTGGCTACTCAAAAGGTCTCCCCAGGTAGAAAAATTATGCAGTATAAACTATAAGGGGCGGACAGCCACTCCCAACCAATAAAGGTAAGTTATTTCTTATCTAGTGTTAATTTCAAAGAGTTAAGAGTACATTAATTTTTTGGTGTTTCGTGGAAAGGCTTGTACAACGGTACAAGTTGATTGAAGGAAAATAGAAATGGAGAAAGCAAGGAATCAAATACTTTATGATGTGCATGAGAAAATCCAATCAGTTTCTCATAATTAGGGGTAATGGTTAAATGCCTAAAATCTCATCCAAAATTAAGAGAATCCAAAATCAGCCCATGATTCTCCATAATGGAGGCAGCAATGCCCCTTATCATGGCCATAATTAAGAAAATGGCTAAAATTAAGGTAAAAGGCAACAATATCATTCCTGAATAATGGGAACCCTAAAACAAATGGGTTTCATGAAAAAATGAGGGATGTTAACTTAGGTGTCAAAGAGTCTCTCTCATGGCTCATCACGCTGTTTTCTTCAATCCCATCTCGCTTTTATGCAGGTATTCGGAATCCAAATTTATTGTGTAAGATGTATGCTTCAACCCTTTGTATCAATTCCCATATCTTGGAATATAATGCAAAAGAAATCTTAAAGTATAGTGTCTTCTTTATATTTAATATTTTTTTTTTAAATTTCCTTATATTTAATATTATTGTATGAAAATTGTCCAACTATCAAACTAGTATTTCCTTTTGCTATGTGGGGCAGCATATTGTGAACTTAACAGGACCGGCACTCGATACAATTTTCTTGTTTAACTATTTAACATCAACTTGTAAAAGATGTTCTTAATTCTAATGGTGTGTCAATCACTTGATAAGTGGAAAACCATCTTCTCGAATCTAAACTAAAGAAAGCATTGCACTTATTTTCACCTAAATCAAATTCACTTATAGTTTTGTGAGTGTTATTACTTCTCCAATTGACAAATTTGGAAAAATCCATGATGGGTGAATAAAAATAAAGTCAAAATAAAGCGTTCTAATTCTCTACCTTTTCAGCAAATTTGAAATTATTGCCTGTATACATGAGGTGTATTAGCAGCCTAGGAAACATTACACAGTGAATTTAGGAATGATTAAAAAATTTAGCTGAAACGTGTTGGGGGTGATGAAAATATTGTGCAAGTAGTTGTTTTTCTACAGCCCCTGCAACCATTATATCCATATTTACATATTCAAATTTCTTGCATGAATCATATTTGATATTTCTATCTATCTATCTATCTATGTAACTTCGCATCTGTATTTACAAAATTAGATGTCATCTTTCATCCATCAAAAATTGTAAGCAGCATTTTAATTTTGTTTGCAAAGACAACCCCCAAACTAGCTTATTTGAAAAAGTGCCCATTTGAGCTTCTCTAAACTTTGTCCTGCATCACAAAAAATTAATATTATATCTGAGTTCACAAGCAGATTTCCATTGTTTTCCATCATTCCTATGGTCATCATTCAGAGATCAAAATACATGCACATCTGAAGAATTTCCAGCCATCCATATAAATCTGTTTTGAGCTAAATTTGTATATTATTCACTCATACATCTTCTTTATGATTCAGTGTCACCAAAAATATGACACTGACACTTAAAATTCCTGAGTATTATAAAAACATCAATTGTTGACTGCAATTTAAATAATATGAAACTAGTGACTGATCTTGAGGCCTAAAAAGGAATTGCAAAACAGAGTTCAATATCCTTCACCATTATCTTTTTCAGTTTCCAAGGATTTGAATGTGATTAAAATAAGGTTACTCTTTCATTGAATTACTAATTGAAAAGGCAGCCTTCAACCTTTCACAAAGATGTGGCAGCATCTTGATGCCGTCCTGGGTTGACTGATCCACACAGGACTCCAAATCATTTAGTGCACCGGGTTTGTTCTGTTGCTTAGCTGTCTCATACTTGTCTTGGCAAACCATCAGCGATCTATTCAATTTTTCCTGCATCCAATAAAATAATATTTGAATAATATTTATTAGTATTGAGAAATTTCTTCAGCAATGGCCAGGAAAAGAAAAATATTCTGCAAACTTAAATACATATAATGACTTAGCGGGCATGCTCATGCCCACACACAAAAACACATACTTATACTCATACATAAAACTTCAGCTTAATAAGTTCAAAAGGGAAAATTGGCAAGGCACACAAATGTTTACAATATATTTTAGAATATTCCCAAGAAGAAACACCAAATAGCTTAATTATTGTTTGTCTCACTCGCTTGTAGAATATCTTAAAATGTCTTGGGACAAACTGAATTCTATCCAACAATTTTTTTTTTGATAAATAAATTCTATCCAACAATTACCAACTTTCTTTCCATGCTCATAGTATTCTTGAACAGTAGTTTCAATTTTGAGATTAATATCAACAACTCTAGAAGGTAGAAGTGATTACATCTTTGTTGTAAGAGGAACCATCAGGCAAGCAAACTAGGACCTCTTATCAATTAACATTCCCTGAAATAGATTCCAAGGGTGCGAGACCATTAATACTGCCAGGTTTAAAAATGGTGCAACCACTCAACGTCAGGAATTTGCAATGGAGGTAGTACCTATCCATTGTCACCTGGAGTTATTTTCTAGTTACACAATTTGTCTAATTGAGTCAAGAGAAAAGTACTTGGTAATCATAGCAAGAATAATCCTAATTAATTCTTATGGATCATTCATGAATGAAAATGGTGGCAACTAGTCACCAGAAAATAAAATTAGAAATTCAACTGAAGGTCAAACTAGACAAGATCCTAAATATTGAAACCCGGCCATTGGTAATTGGCTCATCCCATTAGGTAGTCTACTGCAAGCGAAAGGTTGAGCCAATAAACCATCTATCACATTTGATCACATTTAATTTGGAATCTCATACACCGAATAAGGTTGCAATTAGATTTGAGGATCCAAAATCAAGGATTTGAAGAACAGTTGCTAATATAAATTGCTTTATATGAATTTAACTACACAAGATGATTTGAGCTTTGGAACTTATCAAAAAAAAAAAAAAAAGATGATTTAAGCTTTGGAGGTTTTGCTCTAACAAAAACACTGGTATGTTGCAGGTTTGAAATTAACATTTTTATATCTAATCATTTCAAATCCACATATTAATAAAGCTCAAATCCATCCATAGATTTCATCAACAGGGAAAAAAAAAAATTACCCCCCATATTTATTCAAGCCATTTAAACTAGAAATTGAAATCGAAATAATTTTTTTTAATACTTCTATCCAAATGAACCATAAAGGAATTTTACAGTTCAATAGAAGAGATTCTAGGGTCAGGAAAAGAAAGAAATAAACAAAAGCATATCCAATAATGGGGGGAAGTCAATGTAAAGTGTAGATATCCTTAAGTACTTCCATGAAGGTTGTGGTGATGCAAAGAAGAAAGGAGGTAGAGAGATGCAAATACATGGGACTATCTTCAATCAATTTGGAAATAAAACAAATAAAATGTAGATCTAGAAACTTGTAAGTTGTCCCATAAAGGTGTTTTAAGAATAACAATCCACTAGTTCCACAGACTTTCCACTTATCTTATATTACTCACCAAATATCAAGCAAATATTATCAATGCAAAAAAGGAGTAGCACATGGTTCCACATCATGACAAGTAACATTTAAGAAGGTACAGTTTATTACCCTGAATCCCTGATATATTGCAACAAAAAAGAAAATCATATGATTTGACAGTTTCAATTGTCCAGATTAAAACAACAACCAAGTCTAGGAGCCCCATAAATTGAACTATTTCAAATCCTCAAGAAACTCAAGCGGAAAATATAGGACTGAGCATATATGAGGCTCTGTAAAACCAATTAAAGCCGAAAAGAAAGATCACATGTAAAACAAACCATAAAAGAATTTAAAGAAGAGGATAACGAGGCTAATAATAATCAAATTTATACATGTTTCAATTATGATAAATAAATATTCAGCCCCAATTAAAAAAATCATATAACCCCTAAATCTCAACTCAGTCTGTTAACAGAGAAATTGTCCCCTGAAAGGTAATGTAGTATTTTACTTTTCTTCAGTTTGTGGAAATTTAAAGAAGGGGACAGTGAGTATAATAACGATCACATTTCATTGTACATGTTTCAATTATGATAAATAATATTAATCCACAATTAAAAGCAATCACATAAGCCCTAAATCTCAACTTAATTTGTACAGAAAGAAAATTGTCTCCTGATAAGGCAAGCAAGTGTTTTCCTTGTCTTTGGTTTGTGGAAATTCAATGCATATTCAACAACACATCCTATTAACAAAGCTTCTTAAAATTGAATATTTGTAAATTTTTTCTTGGCAAGAAATTTTGCCCAGGGTATAAATCCCTCCGAAACAAATGGAATCAATTAGAGAAGCAAAATAAAAAGTAAATAATTACACAAAAGGAAAGAAAAACAACTTACTTGAAACTTGGCCATCTCATTCTCAACCATCTGTTGGGATCTAACAACTGGAACACTGCAATTTTCTACACAATTGCTTATCTCATCTTGGCTTCTTCTCCTATCAAAGCACTCATGTGCACATTTGAAGTATGCTTGCTACATCAATCATCATTGAGAAATTCATTGTAAGAAAAGAAGTGCAAAAGGAACAAAGAGGAAGAAAGAGCCAAAACCCAATCCATCATTATCTTCTTCTCTCTTTTTTTCCCACAAATTTCTCAGCAACCAAACAGTAGAAACAACATTGAACCTATACCCATCAGAGACAAACTACACCCACATCATAAAAGTCCATAAATACATTAAAATTTAAAAATTTATACCCATTTGTACAACGTTTTTTTCCCTACAAAAAATTCAAAAATTGAAACCTAAACCGTTAAGCTGAGCTAAACAATGATACATTTGTGCTAGATATATTTTGAATTGAACTCAGCTGTCTCACACATAAAGTTGAAGACTTGGGAATTTAAATTAGTTTAATTTTCCTATTTTTTTTCTCAGAACCCAATACCCAACACATCATCATCTTTTGTTTTCCCACCAATTTCTCAGCAACCAAACAGTAGAAACAACATTGAACTTATACTTATCAGAGACAAAGTACACCCACATCAGAAAAACAACTGAACATCCCAAAAGTCCATAAACACATTAAAAAACAAAAATTGAACTTATGCCCATCTTTTTTCCAACCAATTTCTCTGCAACCAAACAGTAACAACATTGAACTCCTACCCATCAGAGACAAACCACACCCACATCAGAAAAACAACTGAACATCCCAAAAAGTCCATGAACACATAAAAATAAAAAATTGAACTTATGCCCATCTTTTTTTCCCAACAATTTCTAAGCAACCAAACAGCATAAACAACATTGAACTCATACCCATCAGAGACAAACCACACCCACATTAGAAAAACAGCTGAACATCCCAAAAAGTCCATAAACCCAAAAAAAAATTAAAATTTGAACTTATTCCCATCTGTATTTTCACCAGTTTCTAAGCAACCAAACAGCAGTAACAACATTAAACTCATACCCATCAGAGACAAGCCACACCCACATCATAAAAACAACTGAACATCCCAAAAGAAGACCCTAAAAACAATCATACACATACATGCATACATACAAAGAAAGAGAGAGAGAGAGAGAGAGAGAGAGAGAGAGAGAGAAGTAGAACCTGAAGGGTGAAATTGACATGGTCTTGAATAGGAGAAAGATGTTCTTTAGCGGCTACATTGACTTGGTGAAGTTTTTGTTGCACTCTCTCCGAAACCATTCTCTCTTCAGCTCCTGCTGAGTAATCCATCTCTCTCTCTCTCTTTTTTTTTTTTTTTGGTATTGTATTAGATTAATCGAATTCCGAATCAAAACAACGCAAAGGCTAATTGATCGGGTATCAGATTAATCAAATTCCTTAGCTCTGTTTTTTTTTTTTTTTTTTTTTCCCCCAAAAAAAGAGTGACTTTGGTAAACAAGCGCTAATTTCTACGAATTGAGAGAGAGCGAAAACCTAAGTGTCAAATGTGAGAGTAATTCATATTTTCCTTTCCTTTTTCCGAGATCTCTCTCTCTCTCTCTCTCTCTCTCTCTCAGGACTTTGCTTGCAAATTGACAATTGAGAATTTGTGGGGTTTAGGGTTTTTGCTTCTTACTTTTTAACTATTGCCTATTTTTACTATTACTAGTATTATTAGAGCATTATTATCAAGGAATGCAAAAAATTTAGCATTTACTATCTCAAATCCCAATTTTATAACATATAACACCCTACTTTACAACATCTCCTCCATCAAAACTTCTATTTTTTTTAACATTCCATTTAAATATTCTTTCTTTATCATTTTTTATTTTTCCTTCTCTCTCATTTTTCTCTCTCTTTCTCATTTGAATAAAAAAAGTGAGTCCCAATTGAATAAAAAAATAATATACATTTTACCATTTGGTGAACAGTGCAGTTTCAAATATGAAACCGCACTGTTCATCAATGCCAAAATTTTTGGCATTTGAAACTCTTGATGGAGAAAACTTTTGGGTCAAAATTGCTAAAAAAAAAGCATCTTTTAGCATTTAAAACCCTTAATAAGAATGCTCTTAGGATTTTAATTCTTGAGGTAGAAGTAACGGACCCCAAGTACCCGACCCATGCCTGAACAACTATTTTTTTTTTTAATTACGTAATAATTTTGAGTTTATATATATATATATATATATATATATATTTCAATTTTTTAAAAATTTTATCTATTAAAGTCAAAATATTATAATTCATTTTAATTTTCCGCTTCTAACAATTTTCTAAAATTGTTTCTAAAAAAAAAAAAATCTAAAATTTAGCATGTGCATGTCACTCCCTCAAAATTTCAAATACTACAATAAGCTTAGCACATATCGATTTAGCTAACATAACCACTTGGGACATGTGAAAATAGCCCTTAAAGTTTGGCTGGTCTTGTGCCATGTCACTCCCTCGTGTCACATTTGCATGCCATGTCAACATCTTTTATATATTGCATTAGATTCATGTATTAATAATTTAATATTATAGTTCTCTAAAGGAAAACTTTAGGCTAGTTTGGTTACATGGAAGGGGAAGGAAGGGAAGATATAAGAAAAGAGTTATTTTGTTTGGTTAAAATGAAATTGAGGAAAGAAAGGAAAATTGGAGGAAAAATATTTTTGTGGGACCCACCATTTGTTCAATTCTAAAAATTGCTCTTATGCCCTTGAAAAGTTTGAATTTTTTGTGAAATTACTTTTGATGATTCTAAGGAAATCAGACGGCTAGAAATCTCCGGATGTCGATCTTGAAGGCTATGTCCTGGAAAATCAAACAGAATCAGAGGAGACCGGTGGAGGCCAGCCCAGAATCCTCTGATGGTAAAGTCAGTGAAAAGTCTCAAACTTAGAGAAAATATTTATTAAGTTCTTATTTGTGGAGAATGTTTTTTATACCTCTGTTCTTCATTCACGAATGCTTATATAGTTTCCGTGGAACGGTTACTCATTTAATCAACTGTTCCTATTATTGAGGAATTCAGGAAATTATAACTTCCATAATTGTCGTGGAAGTTACCTCATCAAGACTTGTGCTCAACGGTTAATGGAAGGTTTGGTTCGACGCAACTCTTAGCTTTTGGAAGAGTTTAAGTCATCAGAGCCTAAGGTTTATAAACCTCGTCCGTCCATTACTAAGGACGGACGAGATTCGCTTCTAGGACCAGCATAGGGTGGAGGAGTAAAAGAGGGACGAGTGTAAGAGCCCCTCATCCCCTACTTTACACTTTGTCATGGATGGCCCATATGGACGAGACGAAACTAGTGCATTTTCTTTACACCATTAGTTGCCCCCTTATCCATGGGTCGTCCAAGAAAATATAGTGATATAGTTCTCTGGACAGACGAGCTCCTTTCAACAATTAGATGTGCCACGTGTTATAACCTAAATGGTGGCCCGTCTCGTCGATTCATCTTTTCGAGACAAAGACCACGTGTCATCATCTGATTGATTGTGTTGCTTCGTATGCCCAAGTCAGCTATCTATAAATAGTGGAATGCCTCCACTACCCTTCACACTTCAGAGATTTTCCTTCCTTGACATTCATTGTCTAGAGTTTCGTCTAGGAGTTTCCTCGCGTCCATAGTCTCTGTTTGTCCTAGAGCTAGGTATTCTCTCTTTTCTCGTCTTTTAGGTTTCTTCAATTTTTTTTTTTTTTTTCCAAAAAATGACAGAAATAGCTATTTCCTTGTCTAGCAATAATACAGAGAAAGTCATAAACGAGTATTATGACGAGAGTAGTGATGGCTCTAATGATACTAGTAATAGTAGTGGGGGAAACACCACGGACGAGGAGTATGTCTCAGGCGTCCCTGGGTTTCCTGTAGAGGTAGTTCAAGAACAGCTTAGGAAAGCTTCAGGGTCCCAGGCAGGCACCTCGTCCTTCATCCCTTCGTCTAGTCCCTTAGACGAGGCGGAGATAACTGTGTATAGCTGTGCCGTAGATATCCCTTCTAAGACGGATGAGTAAAGACTAAACAATCTTAGGGAGTGGTATCAAATCCCAGACGAATTTAATCCTAGATTGCCCGTCCGTGGAGAGTGGTGTTGTAACCCTCATTTTGGGATAGGCGTTTATAAGGCTTATCTTTTTGGGGGTCTCAGGTTTTCTTTAAATGCTTTTACTAGAGAATTACTAGTTAGGTTAGGTTTAGAAGTATGCCAATTTAACCCAAATGCATGGAGATTGATTATCTCTATGCAAATTTTGTGGAGGGAAGTGTTTGGAGGGGATCGTTCTCTTACCGTGGACGAGTTCCTCTATTGTTATAAACCCTCAGAGATTCACCAATCCTCTGGCTTTTATCAATTCACAGCCAGAGGTAGAGATTGTAGACTGGTGAAATCCTTGGCCTCGTCTGACAGAAAGTGGAAGATGGAGTTTTTCTTCGTCTCTGGCTTCTGGGCTGGGAATCCTATGGACGTTGGCCGGGATACATTTGGTCGTTATGCTGGGGACCTAGGGAACCTTCGTCCTGAGGGTAAGTCTCTTAGCTTTCCCCTTCTCCCTTTTTATTTATTATCATAATTTATTTATTTATTATTATTTTTTAACCTCCACTTGTTTTCTTACAGCCGTTGAACGACCTTCTTTGAGCAAGTTGCATCGCGACCGCGTCCACAGGGCTCGTCTACATTCAGACAGGGATTTTCACTCCTTGGTTAATCTTAGACGACTTGCCAAGTGGGGATTAGGTCCTAACCCGTCCGAAGAGGCACTTGCACACGAAGTTACTGTGAGAAAAAGTAAGTTTTAAACTCCCAACATTCCTTGCACCATTTTTTTGTTGGTGCTAAAGAAAACTTTTCTCGCTCTTTTTTTTTTTTTTTTTGTTATGAATGGCAACCATAAAAGGAAACAAGGGAAAAGAAGCAACTAGTGAGGGGACTCGTCTTGAGGTTGAGTCTCAGGCTCGTCCGTCGGCTGGGGATAAAAGGAAGACTTTGTCCAAGAACTTAGATTTGGAAAATCTTCCCAGCCGACGAAGCAAGAAAACCAGGCATGGCTCGTCCCAAGTAGTCAAGCCTAATCCTCCCTCGTCCCATCAGCCTACCAAAGTGTTTGACGTTGACTCGTCCACTCCTGTTGAAACCACTCCGTCCAAGACTCCTCCGTCCAAAGTGGCTGTGTCTACCTCGTCCCAACCTTCCCAAAAGGCTTCTTCACATATTATTGAAAATGAAGATCTGGCTTGGGAACGTTTCAAGAATGCTGTTTCTGATGAAGATATAAATGCTTGCTATGACATGTCCCTTAAAGATTTTGAACACTCTGGTGTTCATGATCTTTTTAAGGTAAAGTCTTTAGCTCGTCTTGACTAAAAAATTTCTTTCTTCTCCTTCTTTTCTCCTTTTTTTTTTTTTTTAACTTTCATTTGTCGTTTGCATGTTTTGTTTGTTTTTGTAGGCCATGTCAAAGTTTATGGCAGCGTCTAGGCAGGCCACAGGGTTGGACAAGACGAGGGTCTTATTAGAAAAGAGGATTCAAGAGGTGAAGGACGAGCCAAAGAAATGGGTTGAAGTGGCTGCCAACTTCGGTTGAGGAGTTGAAGACCAGTGCTATGGAGAAAGATATTCATCTTGAGGACCTGCATAAAAAGAATGACGAGCAAAGTGTTCTTCTTTCCAAGGCGAAGGAAGACGCAGTGGCTGAATTCAAAGTGTCCAAACAATATACTGATGTTCTGGACACTAATTATGCAGCGGGCTTTGAGGATTTCAGAATGGAAGATATAGAAAAGTTCCCTGGCGTGGACTTTAGCTCCATTATACTTAATTTGAATGCTGCTGCCACTAGTTCTCTCCTTCGTATCGGTTCTGAGGATGCCAATATAGAGGACGATGCTACGACCTTGCCTCAGGACGATCCTAATGTCGATGCTCCTCCAGTTTAGGAAACATTTCAATGTTCATGGTCTTATTATTTTATGTAATCCAAGCACATTAGGCTTGTCCATGTTTAAGGATGAGTTTTTATAAAACTAATTTTGGAAGGGTGTTTAGACGTTAGTCTTCCGCCCTTGAAACAATTGAATGAATGCTGTTTCTTTTATATATGCATGGATGAGAGTTTTTATTTTCATATACAAGATTTCTTGTTTAGCTCGTCTACATTTCATATATATACTTTAACCATTTTTATTGGAATTTTACCCAGTGTAATTCATCCATGTGAAATGGTAATTATCAACGTTACCCGTCCTTAGACTTGGCTGATTCTCGCGTTCAATGAAGGTAAGACCCTGCATTTCGTTCGTCCATGGACTGGAATGTTTTTGGTGCCTAAACAAGTTTTTAAACACTCGTCTATACATTTCCTCGTCCATGGTCTGGGTTTGAGCTTACTTCGTCCATAATATGGACAAATACGCCTTGGGCTTTGTGGTTTTTCTCAAGGTATAGGATTTTACCTCGTCCTTTACTTTGGACGAGCATGCCTTGATTTTACTTTTCCCTTAGGAAAGTTTGACGTTACATTCTCCGCGTCCAGAGAATTTTTTCGTCTTGAGCTTTTTTGCCTTCTCATGGGTTGATTCGAACAAAAGTAATATGCCAGTGATTCACACAACATTATGTACATAGCATAAATATTGTTCACAGACGAGGCATGCACTTAGAAGTTCATGCCTTATAAGAGAATAAATACAAACCAGATCATAACTTCGTCCATAACTTTAATGTCATAACAAAGCAACACTAAAAATATGTAAGTAAACAAACTTATGTATATAGACAAGTAGATGAATGGTCTCCAGGCTCGTTAAGGCTGGCTTTTTATTGGTAGTACCTCCTCAGGTGCTCAACATTCCAAGGATGCTCCAACTTCCTCCCGTCTAGGGCCTCCAAGTAATAGGATCCTTGTCTTTTACAATTAACAACTTTGTAGGGACCTTCCCAATTAGGACCCAGTTTCCCAGCTGGTTCTTGTTGCTAAGATACCCTTTTCAGGACGAGGTCTCCTATGTTGAAACGCCTTGGCTTCACCATTGCATCATATTGCCTAGCCATAAGGTTTTTGTACCTTGCCATCCTTTGTTCAGCATCCATCCTTACCTCGTCTATTAGATCGAGGTTCAAACGGAGTTGCTCTTCATTATCTTTGTCCTGATAGGTTGTCACCCTATGATTGGCCATGTGCACTTCTGCGGGTATGACTGCTTCAGTTCCATAGGCTAGCTTGAAAGGAGTTTCTCCTGTCGGAGTTCTTACTGTCGTCCTATACGCCCACAGAATACCTGGTAACTCGTCTGGCCATACTCCCTTTGCCCCCTCAAGTCGAGTCTTGATTATTTTTAATAAGGTTCGGTTTGCTACTTCAGCCTGACCATTTGCTTGTGGGTGGGCTGGGGAGAAGTAGTGATTTTGAATCCCGAAGTACATGCAAAAATCTTTGAAGAGTGCATTGTTAAATTGTCGTCCATTGTCGGATATCAGCACTCTGGGCACTCCAAACCTGCACACAATATTCTTCCATACAAAGTTCTTGATGTTTTGTTGTGTGATATTAGCTAAGGGTTCTGCTTCTACCCACTTGGTGAAATAATCAATACCAACCACGAGGAACTTCATTTGCCTTACACCTAGTGGAAAAGGACCTAGGATGTCTAGTCCCCATTGCGCAAAGGGCCATGGGGCCGTCATTGGGGTTAGATACTCCGATGGTTGCCTGGGGATATTGCTAAATCGTTGGCATTGATCGCAGACCTTGACATAAGCTTTTGCATCTGCCTGCATATTTGGCTAGTAGTATCCTGCACGGACGACTTTGTGAACGAGTGATCTGGCTCTCGAATGATTGCCACACGCCCCTTCATAGATTTCTCTCAATACGTAGTTTGCTTCGTCGGGAGCCAAACACCTAAGATAAGGCTGTGAAAAGCCTCTTTTATACAACACCTTGTCCATAAGAACGTACCTGGCCGACCTTACCCTTAACTTTCTAGCTTCGTCTTTCTCTTCTGGAAGTCGTCCATCTTTCAAGTATGATATAATTGGAGTCATCCAATTTCCTCTGCTCTCCACTTGTTGTACTTCTGGAATGTCTATACTTGGCATATACTGAATCTCATCAAACTTGTCCACGGCGTCATTCGCTGAGGCTTCCTTCGCCAAGGCATCAGCTTCCATGTTCTCCTCCCTTGGGATTTGAACGAAGTTAGTTTCCTCAAATTTTCTCATAAGGTGCATCACCCTACTAAGGTACTTCTTCATTCATTCTTCCTTAGCCTTATACATCCCTTTCACTTGGCCTATGACTAGCTGAGAATCTCCCAAGACGACTATGGACTTCGCTTCCACAAACTTAGCCAATTCCAGACCTTTGAGGAGAGCTTTATATTCGACTTCATTATTAGTAGCTTGGTACTGCAAGCGAACCCTGTGTTTTAGTTTATCCCATTCTAGAGATTGTAGAACCACACCTATCCCTCCTACATTCTGTGTAGACGAACCATCCATATGGACGATCCATTTCTTGTCTTCTATCTCTCCTATATCGTCATGGGTTGGGGTAAACTCTGCAATGAAGTCCGCCAGTGCTTGAGCTTTTATGGCATGCCTTGGTTGGTACTTTATGTCAAACTCACTGAGCTCGACAACCCATTGAATCAATCGTCCTGCAGACTCCAACTTGTTCATTGCCTTCTTGAGCGGATGATCCATCATGACGTTGATGACATGAGCTTGGAAGTAATGCCTTAGTTTCCTGGAGGCTGTTATTAGCGCGAAAGCCAACTTTTCTATTAGTGGATATCGTCCTTCCGCTCCCCTCAGTGCTTTACTTGTATAATACACTGGCTTTTGTATTTTTCCTTCTTCTCTTATCAACGCAGAGCTCACGGCATGCGGAGTCACTGCCAAGTATAGGAATAACTCTTCTCCCATCACGAACGGACTCAGCAACGGGGCCATAACAAGGTATATCTTCAAATCCTGAAAGGCTTTTTGGCACTCGTCCGTCCACTCAAATGCTTTCTTTAGAACCTTGAAAAATGGTAAACACTTGTCAGTAGCTTTAGAAACAAACCTGTTGAGGGCAACAACTTGCCTGGTAAGAGATTGGACTTCTTTGATATTCTGCAGAGGCTTCATATCTAGGATTGCTTTGATCTTTTTCGGGTTTGCCTCGATCCCTCTGTGTGAAACCATGAATCCAAGAAATTTTCCTGACACTACTCCAAAGGCGCACTTGCTAGGATTCAACTTCATATTATACCGCCTGAGTGTATTAAAGGTCTCTTGCAGGTCGTCCATATGTTTTCCCTCGTCCAGGCTTTTCACCAACATGTCGTCCACATAGACTTCTACGTTTCGTCCAATCTGAGGATGGAACATGTGGTTGACCAGTCATTGGTATGTTGCTCCAGTGTTTTTCAATCCAAAGGGCATTACTTCGTAACAGAATAAGCCTTGACTAGTAACAAAGGATGTCTTCTCCTGGTCGGCCTCATCCATCCTTATTTGGTTGTATCCTGAGAAAGCATCCATAAAACTAAGTAATTTGTGGCCCGCAGTAGAATCCACTAATTGATCAATGCATGGCAATGGATAGCTGTCCTTGGGGCAAGCTTTGTTTAGATCAGTAAAATCCACACACATCCTCCACTTGCCGTTTGCCTTTTTGACCATTACTACATTGGCCAACCAATCTGGATAGTACACTTCTCGTATGAACTTCGCTGCCATCAACTTCTGAACTTCATCTTTAATAGCATTATCTCTCTTAGGGGCAAACACCCTTTTCTTTTGTCGTACTGGTTTCGAGGAAAGAGACACGTTTAGTCGGTGGGTAATGACACTAGGATCTATGTCCGGCATATCCTCATGACTCCAAGCAAATATATCAGTATTTTCTTTCAAAAACTGGACGAGGTCCTTCTTAATTTCTTCTTCCAGATCTGCCCCAACCTTAGTACATCTCTCAGGGTTGCTCTCATCTAAGGAAACATCTTCCAACACTTCGGTGGGTTCAGCTACAATTCTCCTTTCTTCTATACTCATCATCTGTTGTTGCTCGTCCATGGCGAGCATTGCCAAATAACACTCCCTTGCTGCCAGTTGGTCTCCTTGCACTTGTCCTACCCCATGCTCTGTAGGGAACTTAACTGACAGGTGGTAAGTGGACGTGACGGCTTTCCAATTATTTAGAGTTGGTCTTTCAATTATGGCATTGTAAGAGGACGAGCAATCTACCACAAGGAAGTTTACATTTTTAGTTACCTGCTGCGGATATGCCCCCACCACTACTGGCAGCGTAACGGTGCCAACAGGCTGTACCTTCATTCCTCCGAAACCCACTAGAGGCGAGTGTACTAGACGGAGCTGGTCTCGTCCAATCCTCATTTGCTGAAAAGCTGGATAATACAGAATGTCCGCCGAGCTCCCATTGTCTATCAATACTCTTCTAGTTGTGTAGTCAGCAATAATTAAGGTGATGACAATAGCATCATCGTGAGGGTGATGAATTCCCTTGGCATCCTCATCTATGAAAGTGATTGCTTGCTCGTCCGTGGTTCTTGCTTTTGGTGATTGTCCAGAAAGTTGGGCGCTTTGCACTACTTTCAAGTACACCTTTTTTGACTTAGACGACTGTCCTGCCAAACTTCCCCCTATGATGACTCTTATCTCACCTAATGGTGGTCGTGATGATTCCTCTTCCTTTCCTTTCAATTTCTCGTCCTTGTGGTCTCGTCCAAGGAAATTTCTTAGCTTCCCTTGCCTTATGAGATTCTCAATCTGCTGCTTTAAATCAAAGCACTCATCTGTGTTATGCCCATGGTCTCTATGGAAGTGACAATACTTGTTCCTGTTGCGCTTGTTAGGATCTCCCTTCAGTTTCTCTGGCCACTTCAAAGTAGGGTCGTCCTTGATTTGCATGAGGATTTGTTCAAGCGTCATGTTTAACAGCGTGTACTGTTGATTCCGCGCTGAAGGACCTGCCTTCTTGTCTCGGTCTTTCCTATCTTCTGTTCGCCCCTTCTTAGGATGAGGACCTTGTTCCGAATGACGCATTGGGTTGACTTCCACTTTCTCAACTCTCTTCCTCTTCTTGGCTGTGATAGCATCCTCCGCATTCATAAAGTTCTGGGCTGAATGGACTAGTTCAGCCATGGTCTGAGGCGCCTGTTCATATAACTTGTGAATAAACAAGTCAGAATGAACCCCATTATGGAATGCCGCCAAAAGGAGCTTATCATCCACCTCGTCCACTGCCAAGGCGTCCCTGTTGAATCGCGTGATGAAGGACCGCAAACTTTCATTCTCTCCTTACTCTATGGTTAGCAAGCTAGACGAAGAACATTTGTGCCTCTGCCCTCCGATAAAATTATTAACGAACAACTTGCTTAACTCCTCGAAGGATGTCACTGTGTTAGGAGGTATTTTGCTAAACCACACTCGTGCAGGTCCTTTGAGGGTAGTAGGAAAAGCTCTGCACATTATTTCATCCGGAACCCCTTGAAGGTGCATGGTGGTTTTGAAGGTGGCAATATGGTCAAAAAGATCCCGCGTCCCATCATACGAATCTAACGAAGGCATCTTGAACTTGGGTGGCAAAGGGTGAGCATTGATGGAAGCCACGAAGGGGGAATCAGTCCTGTGAACTAAATCTTCTACAGGGTTCGTTTTCCTCATATTCTCCCTCATCTCATCCATAACTCTTCTCATTTGATCCATTTCCCTTTCCAAATGAGGTACCTTCCGTGAAGCAGTACCCCTTGACTGGCTTTCAGGTTCAACATTCCTTCCCTCTTCTTGACTCTGGGCTTGTCCTTTGGTGTTCCATTCATGACGCTGCCTCCTTAAATCAAGTTGTCTGACCAACTCTTGGTTCTGGCGGGTTAACTCCGCCATAGCAGCGGCCATGGATTGCATGTGTTGGACTGAAGATGGTTGCATGGTGGGCGCTGATTGACGGTCGCGATGAGGGTTACTGGAGGCGTCCCTACTCTGTTGAGGGCCTGGACTAGTAGCCCTAGATCTTGTCCGAACCATTTCAACCATTTGTCGGAGAAAGAAACCGCAGAACTCAACAAATTAAGTTCAAAGGGTGACAAATTTCTTTCCCACAAACGGCGCCAACAGATGATTCTAAGGAAATCAGAGGGCTGGAAATATCCGGATGTCGATCTTGAAGGCTGTGTCCTAGAAAATCAAACAGAATCAAAGGAGACCGGTGGAGGCCGGCCTAGAATCCTCTGATGGTAAAGTCAGTGAAAAGTCTCAAACTTAGAGAAAATATTTCTTAAGTTATTATTTGTGGAGAATGTTTTTTATACCTTTGTTCTTCATTCACGAATGCTTATATAGTTTCCGTAGAACGGTTACTCATTTAATCAACCGTTCCTATTATTGAGGAATTCAGGAAATTATAACTTCCATAACTGCCGTGGAAGTTAGCTCATCGGAACTTGTGCTCAACGGTTAATGGAAGGCTTGGTTCGACGCAACTCTTAGCTTTTGGAAGAGTTTAAGTCATCAGAGCCTAAGGTTTATAAACCTCGTCCGTCCATTACTAAGGACGGACAAGATTCGCTTCTGGGACCAGCATAGGGTGGACGAGTAAAAGAGGGACGAGTGTAAGAGCCCTTCGTCCCCTACTTTACACTTTGTCATGGATGGCCCATATGGACGAGACGAAACTAAGCGCGTTTTCTTTACACCATCAACTTTTATATCCTTATTCATTTGTAATTTTAAACTTTGCTTATGTTTGTGCTTAGTATTATGTATTTAGTTCACAATTGATCTCAAGTCTAGGTAAATGAGGAGGGTTGCAGTATGTTAACGGCCTACGTAAAATTTAGTTGCTTTCTTATGAATAGATCCAATTATATAGAAAATTGTTGGGGAGTCTCCTATTCATATGGCCAATCCAATCTAATTTGTTGAGAATCCATAGTCAATCTCAATTTTTGGGACTAATATTTTGTTTTTGTTGTTGTTTTTATTGTCATATTAATTTTGTAATTTAAAAGGATAAAAGTAAAATATATTTCCTCTCTTTCTTTTCTCTTCTCATTTACATCCAAACGCATATTTTTTTTTCCCCTTTGTTTATTCTTTCTCTTTCCTTCTATTCCATTCTCATCCATCCAACCAAACATAGTCTTAAAAATTAAAACTACATTGATAAATAAACCCCATGAGGGGTAATTATGTAATTAAATTTTTAGTTAATTCATGTCCGAAACGGACACGGAGCACGCGCCCTATATAATTGTAGTCTAATGCTGTGGACTCTGGTCTCAGGTTCTCTTTGCTATAGCTCAGTAGCTTGCTTGCAGAGGAGGTTATCTCAATTATCAGTTTTCATCATCTTCTTCTTCTTCTTCTTCAATCTTCACTCACAAGAAAACATAAAAACATCATCTGCACTCTGAAAATCAATGGCTCTAGACCATGAAGATGTTCTCAAAGAAGAAAATATTATCCCACTCGACGAGGATGACATAGCTATCCTCAAGACCTATGTATGTGTACTCCTAATGTCTCACTCTGGGGTTTACTTATCTAGTTTTATTCACAACTAACATGTGTTTGATAATTATATAAATGTATAAGCTATAAAACGTTGATCTTTTGTACTTTGTAATCTTATACCGGAGGACTATTCTTTGTAACCCAGATGGGTATTTTGTTTATTAATCAATTATCTTTAATACTCTGGCTTGAGGACTTCGATTTTCACTTTGTTCAAATATGAATGTGTTTAGGATTATGTAGTTATATAATATATTATAATGTTAATGCTTTATGCAGGGTTTACTTACCTTTTTTTTATATATATTTTATTTACAACTAACATGCTTTCAATGAATCAATGATGATATAAACTATAAAAATTTGATCTTTTGTACTTTGTAATCTTACAGGAGGACTATTCTTTGTAACCCAGTTGGGTATTTTGATTATTAATCTATGTTTTAATACTCTAGCTTGAGAATTAATGATTTTCACTTTGTTCAACTATGACTATGAGTGTGAATGTGCTTGAGATTTTGTTTTTATATGTAATAATGTTAACCCTTTATGCAGGGTTTGGGTCCGTATAATACAAGTATCAAGAAAGTAGAGAAAGAAGTTAAGGACTTGGCTAGGAACGTCAATGATCTGTGTGGTATATATGCCTCACTTTTTCTCTTATTAATTAAACAATTTTTTTGAAGTTATTGATCTTCACTTGTAAAGAATTTATTTATATTTTTAAGGTGGCTGTACACATTTTTTTATTTATTAAAAAAATAAAGATTTCAATGTGATAACACTATGATGACTATATGAGAGGTGTAGTACTACCGTCTGGGCTGGCCCTTGGCTTAGGCCATGATTTTTTTTTTTTTTTTTTTTAATATTATTTTTTTATTTTAAAAAAATATGTAACATTTTTTCTCCAACATTAAGAAGGGGAATTGACTAATGCTAGAGATATTTCAAAATTCATTACATAGGTCTTACAAATTGAAGTGTGACCAATCATAAGAAGTAATTAAATACTCATTTATGATTTTTTTTTTAAATCTTAAAGAAAAAGATTTAAATACTTATGTTGAAGTGCTGCTAATATAAGACATTAACTAATATTATTTAAGTGATATTTAAATATAAAAAGGTAAGTTATCATCTTAGGCTGCAAATTATATTTAAGTGGCTCTGACTATTGTCAAACTATTGTTGTTTTACTCTCTCTGCATATGTTCTTAGGTCCACTCTGCCATCTTTTTCTTAAGTGTATGATGAATGGCTTTCATTTGTACTAATAAGAGAAGTATGATAACCAAGTTTTATATGTATTATTTTATGTGCATCATCAATTCCTTTTAATAATTTCTAGCATCTATTTACTTGGTTGCTGCTTTTCCTGGTTTGATTGCCTATTAATGATTCTCCGATAACATTGGATTCTTGTCACTTATCAGAGTGTGTCTCAAATTCTTTTTTCGATATCGTGTTTGTGTGTTACAGCATGGTCTATATGTATCTTGTTTTTGTGTTTGGCTTCTTTCTGTTCAATGTCTTCACTGCATGGGCTGGCTGTCAAAAAAAGAAACCGAATATGTGAAATCATAATGTTGATCTGCACTATTCTATAGGTATTAAGGTGTCTGACACTGGCTTAGCTGCACTTAGCCAGTGGGATCTAGTATCTGATCAGCAATTGTTGAGGGAGAAGCCTCTGGAGGTGTGTATTTTGCTTATATAAGGTTCTCTTTGGCAATAAAGTGTTTGTAACAATCTGAGAAGAATTCTTTGCTTTGTCAACCAGGTGGCAAGATGCACACAGATCATCAGTCCAAACACAGAAGATGCCAAATATGTTATAAATTTTTGTTATCCTGGAAAGGTATACTTCAATTTGGCCTTCATCTCATGTAGTACATTTTTTTGGAGGTGTTTGAAATATGAAATTTTTCTTCACCCACCAAAACTAATACCACCATTTTTCAAGTTTTGTCCATCTATTTTCATATTTTTCAAGTTATTTTTAAGCTCACATTGTCCCTATCAGTGCCTTTTCTTTTCTTTTGTTGAAATATGAACAAGTGGGAAACATTTTTGTTTTTAAACTTAAATGTTCAACTATGTTTTCTAATGATATCTGCATTTTGAATTGCTTCAGTGTCTTATATTTTATGCCCTGCAAACAGATGGTGGGATTTTATATGGACATGGCATTTTAGCCTAAACATACTGAGCCTGAATCTTAATTTTGTTTATTAACTCATTTAGTCATGCATGTAACAATTGGATCTGATATAATTCTAATTTATTGACTGCAGTATGCTGTTGCTCTGGGTGACACAGTTTCCCCAACTGACATTGAAGAAGGCACGCGTGTGGGGTGAGTTTCTTATTTGTTTCCTTCTCAGATTTTACTAAAATATTTTGTATTTTTTTGCAACCTTCTCTGGTTATTCCCTATTTATACATTCTTTCAACATAAATTGCATGGAGTTTGTTGCCAAGGGGAGGTCATTTATTACCTTTTTGTATTAAAGTTCTATTTATATGATACTTTGTATATGCTGTTGGACAGTAGCAATGAAAGACATTTAGGCTAGTTTCTTGTCTACGTGTGAGATGGATAGTATTAAAGAAACTGAACTTGTACTCCTTTCTATATTTGGATTGACCTTCAGTCTATCATTGCAGAGTTGATGATCGCGGTAGTGGACATCGTATACAGATTCCCTTGCCTCCAAAAATTGATCCTAGTGTGACCTTGATGACAGTGGAGGAAAAGCCTGATGTGACATATAATGATGTTGGTGGGTGCAAGGAGCAGATTCAAATGATGCGGGAAGTGCGTATAGCATTAATTTTTTTCATGTTATTTTTCATTCTGTTATATTTCTTTCTTTGGTGTACATTATGTGCAACATAATAAGTGATTTCTTTGAATCCAAATAACAAAAAAAACATAATTAGTGACTTCACATTCAGATATTAGAACTAGTCAACTAGATACAGTTAGTATGTATGCCTTACTGATTTTGATTGTTTTTCCAGGTTGTTGAGCTGCCCATGCTTCATCCTGAGAAATTTGTGAAGCTTGGAATTGATCCTCCTAAGGGTGTCCTTTGCTATGGTCCTCCAGGGACAGGTAAGACACTGTTAGCTAAAGCAGTGGCTAACAGAACTGATGCTTGCTTCATTCGAGTTATTGGGAGCGAGCTTGTTCAGCGATATATTGGTATGGGAGCTAAGATGGTTCGAGAACTGTTCCAGGTTACTAATTGTGCATGTTCAGCAGTTTCATAACTTCTCTTTTTTATTCATATGGTTTTAATTATACACTTATCATCTAACTAGTACTGCAATTTGCTGCAGATGGCACGTTCAAAAAAGGCGTGTATTATATTTTTTGATGAAGTGGATGCAATTGGAGGTACACGTTTCGATGATGGTGTTGGTGGTGATAATGAGGTGCAGCGTACAATGTTGGAAATTGTAAATCAGCTTGATGGCTTCGATGCTCGAGGAAACATAAAAGTTTTAATGGCTACAAATAGGTTGGTTAAGTTGGTTACCTACTATCAGGACCATTTTTCTGCTTGATGTTGTTACAACACTTATGGCACTTAAACAACCTTGTTTTTCACTTTAGAAATAGAACTGGTGTTTTATACACTAGCTTATGTTGTGGATTTCGATTGCCCCCTTTTTCAGGCCTGACACACTTGATCCTGCATTGTTACGTCCTGGACGATTAGATCGAAAAGTTGAGTTTGGCCTTCCAGATGTGGATGGTAGGACACAGATATTTAAGATCCATGCAAAAAAAATGAACTGCGAACGAGATATAAGATTTGAACTTTTGGCTCGACTTTGCCCAAATTGCACTGGTAAGAACCATTTATTATGGATAGTCTTGCAAGGCACTGCTGTTTGTTATTTGTTCACTATGCCAAGGGTGTGTTATGACATTGGTTTTCTGACATGAGTTTCTCTCTCAGGAGCTGAAATAAGGAGCGTGTGCACTGAAGCTGGCATGTTTGCCATCCGAGCACGGAGGAAATCTGTGACAGAGAAAGATTTCCTTGATGCAGTGGACAAGGTCATCAAGGGATACAAGAAATTCAGTGCAACACCCACGTACATGGTTTACAACTGATTAAGCTGTTATGAACCATAAGGTTCTGCTAGGATTATTTCATTCATCATTAGGCTGCATAGCTTGGAACAATTGTACTTATTAGGGAGCTTTCTCCATGTGAAGTTGTGAAAGTGTATCAAACCATGTTTTGCTACAAATTTAAGCCGTTACTTCTGGAATCATTATAACTCAATGCTTTGAATGCGGATATCACTGAACATGCTTCAAAATTATTTTCCATGAATCTAAGGTGTACATGGTGCCCTGTTTCAAAGAGATTATTATATGAGGAACCGGTGCAATTATGTACTCAATAGGTTATTGAAGGTTGTGCTTGAAAGCTTGTCCTCAATTGTATATTTAAGTAATTATTCTTGCTATCATATGTGAGAGGAGAAGATAATGAAATAAAGTTAAAGTAATTTTTTTTTTTAATATAAATTTTAAATGGAGGAAGAGGATTTGAACTTTGAATGGTTTTCATTAAAAACATTAAGAAATGTTACTTGACTTAGGGTGTGTTTAGATATTGCTTATTTTGTAGAAACTGAAAAATTATTGCAGAAAGTACTGTAAATAAAGGCAAAAGTTAGTTGCAATAGTACAATGAGACTTATGAATAATGTCAAAAAGTGCAGTGGAGCCCATGAATAGCAGCAAAAATAAGCTGAATAGTGAAATAATTTTCATTTTTCATCCTAACCCAAATGCACACTTAGGGTCTGTTTGGGATCTGCTTATTTTGCTGAAACTGAAAACTTTTTGTTAAAAGTACTGTAGATAAAGGTAAAAGTTAGCTAAAATAGTACAGTGAGACCTGATGAAGCGTAAGTTCGTCAGTGAAATTGGTCAGATGGAAGCAATCCCTAGCCCGTATGAGCGTACTCCCAAAGGTGGTCACCAGTGTGGTGCCTGCCACAAAACCTCCGATGACAAAGTCAGTATAAGAAGCTCTCTTGGGAATAAACAATGTAATCTGAACAGAATGAAAGAGATCTCTCAGTGTATATCCGTGTATGTGTACCTTGTTCTTGACAATGTGTGGGTTTTATATATGTTCTCATGGCTTCTAGCCGTTGGAGTAGTTATGGAGGTCTTAATGCTCCTCTTGGTAACGTTTGGTGCTGTGTAATGTGGCTTCAATGTGCTCCAATGGTTCATATAGTTGGCCTTGTAACCATTCTAGGTTTAATTGGCTGCATTGAATGACCTGGCTGTCTTCGTCAGTAGCATGGATAATCACTTCGTCTGCCCTGAGGGTGCCCTTGTCTATATTGATGGGATCGTCCATGTTAGACAAACTCGTCAGTCCCGTCAAGACCCATGAATAATATCAAAAAGTACAATGAGGCACATGAATAATAACAAAAATAAATTAAATAGTAAAATAAGCTAGTTTTTTAAGATGAAGCCAAACGCACACTTAAAGGTTGTAATAAAAATTACTCCCTCCGTCCCACTTTTTTTGTCCTCTATTTCATTTTGAGATGTCCCAAAATATTGTCCTGTTTCTAAAAATAAAAGTCATTAATTTACTAATATTTCTATTATACCCCTATTAATTTACTAATTCAATTTTTTGATAATTTTTTTAAGGGTAGTTTTGGAAACTTATACATTTTTAAAAGGTAGACAAAATAATAAATGATATTTCCTTAAAAAGTTTGACTTTTCAAACATGACAAAAAAAGTGAGACAGGGAGTATGATAAATTATACTAACACTTTCCATATCAAGAAATGATAGTTCACTGTTCACCCCTACATGGTCAAAATAATTCACATCTCACTCCCTTTCTCATAAATGACTAAAATAATCAGCACTAAAGAGTTGGAAATTAGAATTTCAATTATTTTGAACATTTAGGACAGTGACATTCATTGAAAATCATGTATCATAAGTCTAATTTTTTCGTTTCAATAAAATTAACTTGGGTCTAGTGCTTCAATACAAGCACATGCCACACAATCCTTAACCAATTTTTTATTATTTAGATGTTGACTCATTTGTAGTAGTACTAGTCAATCCCAATATTATGAATCTATGATTGACAATAATCGCCTAGCACGTCTCCTCCAAGTCTTCGAAGCTCCACTTTGTTATATAATCAAAAAGCTCATCAATCCCTCCGACCCCTACTCTTTCGTCCCCATTGTCTCACTCTCAAGCAAACCCAATCCCAATACAAAACTCTCGCAGACAAAAACACAAACACCTAGACTACAAAAAAATCTCCTCATGGAAAAAGAAAAACCCAATAATATAAACTCAGCAACGTGTCAACAAGTCCCAAATCTTCTCTCCTCTTTCGTCGACACTTTCGTCGATTTCTCCGTCAGTGGCGGCCTCTTCTTACCAAATTACCAAAACACCCCTCACCCTAATGCCCCTGTAGATAACCAAAATTACGAAAATGCCCTCAAAACTCGGTATCCTACTCCACCGAGTCGACTCGTCGCGATCGGCGATCTCCACGGCGACTTGGAGAAGTCGAAGCAGGCGCTCCATCTCGCCAATTTGATTAACGACTCCGGCGACTGGACTGGCGGGTCAACCACCGTGGTTCAGATCGGGGATGTGCTCGATCGCGGCGGCGATGAGATTAAAATACTTTACTTCCTCGAGAGGCTTCGCCGGCAAGCAGCGAGAGCCGGCGGAGAAGTCATCACCATGAACGGCAACCACGAGATCATGAACGTGTGTAGAGATTTCCGGTGCGTGTCGAAATTGGGTTTGGAAGAGTTTAGGGTTTGGGCGGAGTGGTACCGTGTGGGCCAAGTAATGAAAACTCTCTGCGAGGGTTTGGAAAACCCTAAGAACATATTCGAAGGAATTCCTAAATCACTTTGCCGAGTCAATCACAATGGTGATGAAGCTTTTGTAGAAGGAATCAGAGCGAGAATCGCCGCTTTACGACCTAGCGGTCCGATATCGGCGCGGTTTTTATCGAAAAACGTGACTGTTTTGGTCATCGGCGATTCAGTTTTCGTTCACGGTGGTCTCAAGCCGGAGCACGTGTACTATGGATTGGAGAAAATCAACGAAGATGTGAGAGACTGGATCAATGGATTGGGGGAAAATTACACGCTGAAGCATTTCGCTAGGAAGAAAGATGCGGTGGTGTGGATGAGGGATTTTTCGGATGATTCGAAGAAGAAATGTGATTGTTCAGCTCTTGAATTTTTGCTTAACACAATTCCGGGGGCGAGGAGGATGATAATGGGACATACAATTCAGAAGAATGGGATCAATGGAGTTTGTGAAAATCGGGCAATAAGGATTGATGTGGGGATGTCCAAAGGGTGCGGTAATGGGTTGCCGGAGGTTTTGGAGATTAGTGAGAATTCGGGGTTAAGGATTTTGACGTCAAACCCGCAGTATCAGAATAAGTATAAGGCTTATTTGGATAGTGAGAGGAAGGAAGGGCTTGGGTTGTTGATTCCGGAACAAGGACCAAAACAAGTGGAAGTGAAGGCTTAGGAGTTTGGGTAATCTAAACTTTTAACATATACATACATGTCGTTTTATATGTTGGAATTGATCATTGAAGCTTCATTTTGTGGGGTATATAATTGTGCAATTGTTTTCTTATAAGCAATTGTTATTGTAGGAAAAATTAGATGTAGAATACAGATTGTTGTGGCATTCCTTGCATTTGAATATAAGTTATACCACTTTCTATTCAAAGTTTGCTCCAGCATTGTGATTATTTGAAAATTTGGATTCATGTTTCTGTAGTTTCTGGTTTTAATAAATTGTACTTGCTAAAAAAAATGCTTATATCAATAAATTGTTATTAGTTTCAGGAACTCAGTTTTGCTGTTGTAGTTGAATTATAAACTACTGGGCAATTTCTCCTGACTCAAAAGTTAAAACTCTTTTACCTTCTCCTTGTGGAACCATGATATGAGTCATATCACATATTGATAATTTAAATCTGTGTTTCTAGATTAGCTTCATGAATTTGGTCTTGGCATTCTGCATCATCATTGTTCTTCATACATTCTGTAAAACTTTATACTGCTAGTCAATGTCTCATTAGCTTAGTTCGTATACTCTTTGTCTTGTCCTGTTAACACGAAAATATGAGCTCTAACACTTATGGGTGTGTCAATTCGCCTCTTTTATTTATTTGCATGGCATATTGGCTTAAAAAAGTAAAGCTTGGCATCATCAGGAATAGCTGCTGTGATAACAAAAAAACATAATGAGTGACTTCACATTCAGGTATTAGAACTAGATACAGTTGGTATATATGTATGCCTTACTGATGTTGATTGTTCTTCTAGGTTGTTGTCTTGTTGAGCTGCCCATACTCCATCCTGAGAAATTTGTGAAGCTTGGAATTGATCCTCCTAAGGGTGTCCTTTACTATGGTCCTCTAGGGATGGGTAAGACACTGTTAGCTAAAGCAGTGGCTAACAGAACTGATGATTGCATCATTCAAGTTATTGGAAGCAAGCTTGTTCAGAGATATATTGGTATGGGAGCTAAGATGGTTCGAGTACTGTTCCAGGTTACTCATTGTGCATGTTCAGTAGTTTCATAATTTCTCTTTGTTATTCATATGGTTTAATTATACACTTGTCATCTGATTAGTACTGCAATTTGCTGCAGATGGCACGTTGGAAAAAGGCATGTATTATATTTTTTGATGAAGTGGATGCAATTGGAGGTACATGTTTCGATGATGGTATTGGTGGTAATAATGATGTGCAGCGTGCAATGTTGAAAGTTGCGAATCAGCTTGATGGCTTTGATGCTTGAGGAAGCACAAAAGTTTTAATGGCTACAAATAGGTTGGTTAAGTTTGCTACCTATCAGGACCATTTTTCTGCTTGATGTTATTACAACACTATGGCTCTTAAACAACCTATTTGCAAACTTCTAACAATACGCTAGCTTATTTTTTGGATTTCGATTCCCTTTTTAGGCTTGACACACTTGATCCTGCATTGTTATGTCCTTGACGATTAGATTGAATGGTTGAGTATGGCCTTTCAGATGTGAATGGTAGGACACAGATATTTAAGTCCATGCATGAACAATAACTGCGAACAAGATATATGATTTGAACTTTTGGCTCTACTCTGCCCAAATTGCACTGGTAATAAGAACCATTTATAATGGATAGTCTTGCATGGCACTGCTGTTTGTTATTTTCAACTTATTTGTTCACTATGACAAGGGTGTGTTATGTAGGACATTGGTTTTCTGACATAAGTATCTCTCTCAGGAACTGAAATAAGGAGCATGTGCAGTGAAGCTGGCATGTTTGCCATCCGAGCACGGAGGAAAGCTGTGACAGAGAGAGATTTCCTTGAGGAAGTGGACAAGGTATTCAAAGGATAAAAGAAATTCAGTGCAACACCAAAGTACATGGCCTACAACTTTTTATTTTTTTGAGATTGGCCTACAACTGATTAAGCTGTTATGAGCCATAAGGTTCTGCTAGGATTATTTCATTTATCATTTGGCTGCATGGCTTGGAACCAGTTTACTTAGGTGGGTTTCTCCTTATGAAGCTGTGAAAGTGTATCAAACCATGTTTTGCTACAAATTTAAGCTGCGACTTCTGGAATCTTTGTAACTAAAAATTTGAATGCTTTGAATACGGAAATCACATTGACCATGCTTCAAAATTAATTTACATGAATCTAAGATGTACATGGTGCCCTCTTTCAAATAGATTATATGAGGAACCTGCGCAATTATGTACTCAATGAGGTTATTGAAAGTTGTGCTTGAAAGATTGTCCTCTAAATGTTAAATATGCTAATTTGGATGGAACCTTACTTCTAACTGTATGGTTTTTTTTTTTTTTTTTTTTTTTTTAAATAGAACCGTATGGGGTTAAATGTATAGAGTGAAAATTTGTGAATTAAATTGTGATAAAATTAAACCTAACTAAGGTAATGGTAAATTGTAATGAAGCCTCCTTAGTAATGAATTATCCAAAATTGGGAAATGCAACTACAATTTTGCCACCGTGCGGATTGTCTCTTCCCATGCGCTCGACCATTCATTACTATTTTTATTTTTTTGGAGAAGAGACAATCCATTACTAGGGGAGGCTTCATTACAATTTACCTTAGGGTACGTTTGATTGGAATGAAAACAGGGAAGATGGAAAATAGGGAGAGGAAAATAGGGTAGAAAATAACATTTTTCACTGTTTAATTGAGAGGGGAAGGGGGAGAGAAAAGTGGTGGGGCCCACAAGTTTTCTCTCCTCCCCCTTCAAAATACCAATCTCTCCAAATTGGAGAGAAAATTAGAGTGAAAAGTGAGAAAAATATTTGGACAAAACTGCCCTCGCCTCTTTTAACGTTTCTGGCATTTTTTTTTTTTTTTACTTTTCCTTTGTTTTTGTTTTTTGTTTTTTGTTTCTTATTTATTTGGTTTTGTCAGGTGGTGGGTGTTTCTTCTTTTCCTTCTTTTTTTTCTTAATTTTTATTTTTATTATTTTTTTAAAAAAACACTTTTGGATGATTTCTTATGCTATTTTTTGAAATATCCACTTTCATTTATACACAATTTTTTTTAAAAAAAAAAAAAATTATAATGTATTACTTTTTTGTTTTATTTAAGAGGGACATGATGGTAAATTTATACAAACTTTATTTTCAACCAAATCAAAAAGTTTTCCATCCCTCCACTTTTCCACCATCTCAACCAAACATAAAATGAGGAAAACTAAAAACTTTTCTATCCTCTCACTTTTCCATCCTCTCCCAATTTTCTATTCTCTCACTTTTCCATCTTCCCAACCAAACGGACCCTTAGTGTGGTTTGCCAACAATTTTTCCACTTAAAGGCTTTCTTTCTTCATTCAATTTGTGGGGCTGGGTGGGGGTGGGTTTGAATTTGATGTAAAGTTTTAACAATATTGATATTTCAAACCATCGTTGGAGGAAGGCAATTTGAATTTTGGAACCTCTTGTTTAAAAAGGAAAATGCTAAGTTCGCTATATTTTTCTAACACTTTCACAATAAATTTTATGTGGATGTTGTTATTGGCTATTCCTAATAGGCAAAAAAATAATTTCAGTAGTGGGTTCAAATTATAATTAGTATAATTTGCCACTTATAATTTGTTGTGAAAATGCTGTAGACGTAGCATTTCTTTGATTTAAAACATTAAAAAAATGTTAATTGACTTAAAAACTAAGTAAAAAACTTAGGATAAGTTACACTAACATTTTCCAATTTTCAAGAAATAACACTTCATTCCAAATGACCAAAATAATTCACATCCACTTCCTTTCTCACACTAATTAGTGTTTTGAGAACAATTTATTTAGCTTTTGTTGAAAGTGCCATGTATGAGAATTAAAATATAAATAAAATAAGTTGATTGATTTTTTTGTTAAAAGTATTATAGAAAAAAAAAATGTGAGGCCCACAATAATAAAATAGTACTTCTCATTTTGAGAAAAACCTTAACGTGAGACTTGTATTTAGTTAATTGTATTAACTTCTTTTAACAAAAACATAATAGTGGGACCCATAAAAAAAAACTCCTTTGCTGGGGGATTTGCAAACAGTAAAAAAAAAAAAGAAAAAAAGAAAAAAAAAAGCATATAATCTAATCCTAAATACACACTAATGACCCGAATAATTTACACTCTACCTCAAAATAATTCAAAAAAGGGATAGATTGTCATTATTTTTAAGAGTTAGAAATTAGAATATCAATTATTTTAAACATTTAGGATAGTGTCCTTCGTTGTAAAGCATGTGTAAAAAGTTTAATTTTCCTTTACCTCAGTCATGAAAGTAAGTAAAATTTACCTAAAATATTTAGTGGAATTGGTTTGGGTTTGTTGGAATTTAGACCAGGATCAAACACTTATCATGCGTTCACATCCTAATGCACTAGACTCAATCTTTTCCTAGTGCTAACTATGGGTAATTACACTCATTTCTTTTGAGATTTGAGAGAATTACATTTCACCACAATCTTGAAGAAAAAAAAAAAAAAAAAAACACTTCCCCTTAGAATTTGAAGAAAATAACATTTTACTATTAAAAAAAAATGGTAAAATTTGTTGTGTAAATCCTTCTAAAAAAGAATGGTTTGTAAATCCTTCAACTTAAATTGAGGGCTGAACTGTATATTTAATTGAAATTATTCAAGTTTGATATCAAGTTTGAATTATTAACATTCTCAAAAAAAAAAAATTGAATTGTTAAGCGTTTTAACTTTAGTGAGTTCATTTAATTCAACTGGTAAAGTTTCTGCCATTGGCCTAATCCGAGGGTTCCAAAAAAATAAAATAAAATAAACTAGTAAAATCTCTTATGGTCGAATAACAAATCTAATTTTTTTATAAGCGAAACTACATCATTAGTCTTTGAAGTTTACCTTATGGGCGCATTTGGTCCCTTAACTTTCAAGTGAGTGCTACTGGTCCCTTAAGTTCAAAAAATAAACACTATTAGTCATTTTATTAACTCTATTAGGATTATTGTTTACATGGATGTAATGACAAAAACTGATGGGTATGTAATGACATGCCTAGGGATGGCAATTTTGCCCCGCCTCGCTCCGCTTAACCCACCCCTCCCCACTTTGCCCCACGCGCATTTTCCCCGCCCCGCAAAAGTGGTGGGGCAAGGATGAGGCAAGATTTTAGCCCCGCACTATGGGGCACGGCGGGGATGAGTTTAGACTTTTTAGACCCGCCTCGCCCCTCCCTGTTCCCGCCCTGCCCCACGTTGCTAAGGGTTATAATTATAAATTTTTCATACTCTAAAACCCTACTATTTAAACAAACGTATCAATATTAGTTTATTTTATCCTACCCAATGTGGTTCTTTACTTTTATTTTGTTATGTATTATACTATAAGATTTTTTTGTAATTATCTTGTTAAACGCTTAGATATATTATTCTTTTTTTTTTTTTTTTAAATTGATTTGATTTGATGAGATAAATTTAGTTGTAATTTCAAGTATATTTTTATTAATAAAATAGGTTTCATTAAAAAAATTGTACTAGTTGTAGGGTAAATTAACAAAAAGTAGAGTTTTATGGGGTGGGGTGGGACTTCGCGGGGCTCTAAGGGGCGGGGATGGGGTTAGAAAGTTTTTCCTGTCATGTGGGGGGCGGGGACGAAGACCCCATCCTTCGGCCAAGCTCCGCCCCATTGCCATCCCTAGACATGTCAGCTATTTAATTTTGCTACATAATCTTTCATTAATATTTATATATTTAAGAAATGAAAAAAAAAAAAAAAAGATTGGCCTCAGCTTCTCTCTCTCTCTCTCTCTCTCTCTCTCTCTCTCGTATCAAGATTCATTGGACACAAATATTTATTGATTGGGTGCAAGAAACCCGACAAAAGGATTCAATGAAGGGAAATGTTATCGAGTGCCGTTGGGGCATTGGTTAAGAATCCATTTTAAGAAAATTTTTATATCACTTTTATGGGAAATGAAAAAAGCTGTCAAAACATTAATTATTTTTTTTATCTTTTCCCATAAAAACTTTTTTTAATTGGATTGTTAACCAATGCCCCAACGACACTCGATAACATTTCCCTTCATTGAATCCTTTTGTTGGGTTTCTTGCACCCAATCAAAACTTTCTTTTCCCAGATGCTCTTCCACCAGTTAATGCAGCTGTGTTTTTCCCTAATCATTTCCCAAGTTTCAGTAAACCTAAATCTGCCATTATCAATAGGAAAATGTACCACGTTTTGTATCACACCATACAGTTACTGAACACAGTACAAGTGAAAAATTCTTTGAGAGGAGATTACTTTTGATTCCGGGCGACATTGTTCACCTTAATGTTTTTTTTTTTTAGATTTTTTTTTATTTTCTTTTAATTCTGAATTTATTAAAAAAAAATGTAAAACGGCATCGTTTCAGGAATCCTAACGGCAGTCACTAGCTGAGTTGTAATAGAGTTTTATATTGACAAAAATTAGAAATTATAGGATTGAATTGATAAAATTAAAAGTTAGAGAATTGAAATGAGAAACCATGAAAATTAGAGTATAGTTTTACATTTTTACAAAGTTAGAGAATTGAAATAAGAAACCATAAAAATAGAGTATAGTTTTACATTTTTACCTATTTATTATGTACGGATGCGATGACAAAGACAACAATCTCATGTTGACTTATTGACTTACTTGGAGTAGTATGGTACAGTCTATATTATGATAGACAATCGTGTAACCTTCATTCTCCACATCATCGAAACCCCTGTTTGTTATATCATCACAAAGCTTCGCATTCAATCTCTCTCATCCCTGCTCTTTCGTCTCCATAGTCTCACTCGCACCCAAATCTCTCACAGATAAAAACACAAACACCTAAACTACAAAAAAATCTCACAATGGAAAAACCCACAACAAGCTCAACGTGTCAACAAGTCCCAAATCTTCTTTCCTCTTTCGTCGACACTTTCGTCGATTTCTCTGTCAGTGGCGGCCTCTTCTTACCAAATTACCAAAACACCCCTCACTCTAATACCCCTGTAAGTCACCGAAATGACGAAAATACCCCTGGAAAGTTCAAAACTCGGTATCCTTCTCCGCCGGGTCGACTCGTCGCGATCGGCGATCTCCACGGCGATTTGGAGAAGTCGAAGCAAGCGTTACGACTCGCTAAGTTGATAAACGACTCCGGCGACTGGACCGGCGGGTCAACGACCGTGGTTCAAGTCGGCGATGTACTCGATCGCGGCGGCGATGAGATTAAAATACTCTATTTTCTCGAGAGACTTCGACGGCAAGCGGTGAAAGCCGGCGGCGAAGTCATCACCATGAACGGTAACCACGAGACCTTGAACGTGGAAAGAGACTTCCGGTACATGTCGGAATCGGGTTGTGAAGAGTTTAGGGTTTGGGCGGAGTGGTACCGTGTTGGCCAAGTCATGAAAGGTCTTTGCCAGGGTTTGGAGAACCCTAAGAACATATTCAAAGGCATTCCTTCATCTTTTCCCGAAATCGATAACGATAATGAAGCTGTGGTTCAAGGTTTTAGAGCGAGAATCGCTGCTTTACAGCCTAACGGTCCGATTTCGGCGCGGTTTTTGTCGAAAAACGCGACGGTTTTAGTCGTCGGCGATTCGGTTTTCGTGCACGGCGGCCTCAAGCCGGAGCACGTGTACTATGGATTGGAGAAAATCAATGAAGATGTGAGGGATTGGCTCAATGGATTGGGGGAAAATTACACGGTGAAGAAATTTTTGAGGTATGCGGATGCAGTGGTGTGGATGAGGGATTTTTCGGATGATTCGACGAAGAAATGTGATTGTTCGGCTCTTGAATTGTTGCTTAGCACGATTCCGGGGGCGAGGAGGATGATAATGGGGCATACAATTCAGGAGAATGGGATTAGTGAGGCTTGTGAAAATCGGGCGATAAGGATTGATGTGGGGATGTCGAAAGGTTGTGGTGATGGGTTCCCAGAGGTTTTGGAGATTAGTGAGAATTCAGGGTTAAAAATTTTGACCTCGAACCCATTGTATCGGGATAAGTATTTACATAGAGAGAGGAAGGGAGGGCTTGGGTTGTTGATCCCAGAACAAGGACCGAAACAAGTGGAAGTGAAGGCTTAGGAGTTTGGGTAATCTAAACTTTTAGCATATGTATACATGTCATTTTTCATGTTGGAATTGATCATTTGAACTTCATTTTGTGGAGTACAGAATTGTGCAATCGTTTTTTTTTTTTTATAGGCAATTGTTGTTGTAGGAAAATTAGATGTAGAATAAAGATTGTTGTGGCATTCCTTGCATTTGAATATAAGTTATACAACTTTCTATTCAAAGGTTGCTCCAGCATTGTGCTAATTTGAAGATTTGGATTCCTGTTTCTGTAGTTTCTGGTTTTAATAAATTGTAGTTACTAAAAAAATGCTTATATCAATAAATTGTTATTAGTTTCACGAATCCAGTTTTGCCATTTTAGTAGAATTATAAACCACTTGGCAATGTCTCCTCATGATGTAAACTCTTTTACCTTCTCCTTGTGGAAGTGAAACCATGATATCTGCCATACCACATATTGATTATTTAAATGTGTGTTTCTAGGTTTGCTTCATGAATTTGGTCTGTTCACACATTCTGTTAAACTTTTATCTGCTTGTCAATGTCTCATTAGCTTAGTCCATATACTCCTTTGGCTTGTCCTGTTAACTCCAAAATATGAGCTCTTAACATTTTTTATTGTGTTAATTCCTCTCTATTATTTTTGAGCATAGCATATTGGCTTTAAAGTAAAGCATGGCATAATCAGGAATCATTGCTGTGATGACCCTGATATTTGCCTATTTTATTTCTTGATTTAATGATTGCATTTCAAATATATTTTTATTCACACAACAACAAAAAAATCTAAAGGTATTGTTTTCTGCTTTTGATTTGACTCATGGGATTGCCTCAGCAATTTGTTATTCTATTGTATTTGTTTATTCTTGTTAAAAGTATGGTTGCAATTTCACTCTTAGCCCTTATTAACTGTAAACATTGTAGTGTATTCAAAATGGAATGTATTTAATTCACCCTATACCAAGGCTTTGGATTAGTTTGCCAAGAGTCTTATAGTGTAGCAGTATTGCTTGGTCTCCTTTATAAGAAGAACCATGGTTCAAATCCCCCTCCCCACTTGTAAGAATTATCAAAGAAGAGTTATGGATTAGTTTGCGTATCATGTGTACTGATCCTTGTTAGTTTAATAAAAATAATGCATGGTATTGGGGGTAGCTTTGATTTTTTTAATCAAAGTAATATATTCAATATCAAAGTAATTTTTGTCAAAAGCCTTGTACTTCAACAAAGACGTCTAGGATTCAAATCTCCCCTCCCTCAACCATCAAAATTTTAATATCAAACTAGTTTTTCATGGTGCAGTTGTCCTCTTTTTTTTTTATTAAACAATGTTGTCTACTTATTTTCTGTTATCCACCAAGTTGGGTTACAGCAAATGCTATCCGATTCTCTAACCCACAAGCACAGATACTGGCCTTTTAGTTGTTGATTCTGAAGAGTTTGCCAGTGATGGAGATTACTTATTTTATATTCATCAATCAAATCTATAAATCATTTTGCTTTCATTTTTCATTTTATGTGTTGGGCGACATTGAAAGCTTTAATAATCTAATTTTCTCATGGATGGATATTTTGAGAGTGAAGTGAATAATTATTGGCTTTTTTTTTTTGGCTGATTCTGAATGGTTTGATCAATCATACATACAGCACAGTTATTCAGGTTCTGCAACTGTACAGGAGAATGGTTCTTGGACAAGCTGTTTTGAATTGCGCTTGTTTGGCGTCGAACAAGTGCTTGCCATGACTCTCAGAGCAAATAGGATGGTAATGGGGGGGTTGGGGGGGGGGGGGGGGGGGTGGTGTTGGTTGGCATGTGATTCAAGAGATTGGGATCAATGAGGTTTGCAATAATCAGGCGATATGGATTGATGTGGGGATGTTGAAAGGGTGCAGTAATGGGTTGCCGGACATTTGTGCGATTAGTGGGAATTCAGAGTTTGGGGTTTTGACATCAATCCAGTTGTATCAGAACAAGTTGGTTTTGCATACTGAGAAGAAGGAAGGGTTTTTGGCACAAGGACCGAAACCTTTCATTGGAAGTGAAGGCTTAATGAGTTTGGGTAATCTGAACTTTTATAAATAATGTTTATGAGGAACCCTTTGAACATATATATATTCTTTTCCGCGTAGGAATTGATCATTGGAACTTCATTTTGTGGGCTATAGAATTGGAACTTGTCTGTAGGCTATTAGATTAAGAAAAGATTGTGGTAGCATTCTATGCATTTGAGAATTAAAATATAACTTTTTATTCAAAGATCAATCAAGCATTTTGAATATTTATACAAAGAAGTCTAGCCTGCCAAGGAGCAAAGTGTGCTCATGTTAACATATTTGTAATTATTAAAAAAAAAAAAAAATCTTAAATCAATAGATTGTATTAGTTACATGAATTCAGTTTTGCGATTGTCAGTTTTGAATATATTCATACATTTTCTTAAATTATAAACTACAGGCAATGTCTCATGTCTTCTAACTCATTTGCCTTCTCTGGCACCAGGATATGAGCCATGCTGTTTATCGACCTGTCATTTGATCTTTGTTGCTTATATTAACAAATTAGATCTCTAGCATTGTGATTATTTGATAATATAAATTTGTCTTTCTATAGTTTCTTTATCACAGGATCAGGTTACCCATGCAAATTCAAACTTGGCATTCTACTTTATCAATGTTCATACATTTTTCTAAACTATAAAATGCGGGGCCATGACTCTTGACCTTGGCCCATGTAAGTCATGTACTCCTTCGGCTTGTCCTTTTTACTCCAAAATATGAGCTCTACTACTTATTGGTGCATTGATTCGTCTCTGTCATTTATGAGCGTAGCATATTAGCTTGCAAAGCATCTGGCATCATAAGGAATGGCTGCTATGATGACCCTGTTATATTTTATTTCTTGATTTAGGGATGTCATTCTAAATATATTGTTCTTTGCTTTTGGTTTGACCGTAGGGGAGGTCCTCAGCAATATATCTATCTATTTCATTTTCCTGTTGGTTCATCTGCGGGTGGGGATATAATTTCATTGAGAGTCCCCCCCTCCCCCCTCTTTTTTCCCTTTCCCTTTTCTTTTACTGGAGGTCATGAGATTAAAGTTGTGAGCATAAGTCAAGAATATGATATTGATTACCAGAGTGCATAACAGATTGCGAGTGCATGAGCTGGAGTCTGAGTTCTTCTCCATGCACCCACACCAGCTCTCTCACTCTCTCTCTTACTCTACCAGTTGAGGATAGTAAGCCAGAGTGCAGAGCAGATTGCGTAGCCAGAGATCAGTTTCTTATTCTCTACACACACGCTCAGTTTATCACTCTATATCTCTCTCATGTGTGCTTTAATCTTGATTTAACTGAGATATAGTATCTTTTTGTATTGAATGAGATGTGAGTCCAAAGTTAGGATACGGGCAAAACTTGGTTTCTAGGAGAGCTGTGTATGTATGAAGGTTGCGTGGGCAAGCCTCCGAGGGTGCATATGTAGGGTTGAGGCTGCATACGCTCCTTGATGCAAAAACCTTAAAACTTCTACATTTTTATTGTATTATTTATTATTATTTTTTTTTTTGGAGAAACAAACATGCACAAAAGGTCTATCAAAAAAAAAAAAAACATGCACAAAAGGGAAATTGAACGAGGTATTAACACAAATATACAATATAAAATTTACTTAAAAGTTATGATAACTATTAAAGGAAAATAAAATAAATTATATTACACACAATATACTCTCTTAAACTTTTGGAATGTACTTAATTCAATATAAAAGAAATTCACATTCTTTTTCCAAATGAAAATAGAAAATAATTGTGGGTTCCAGTTAGCTCAATTAGTAAAGTCTATAATGGTTGTATAAGAGACATGGGGTTTAATTCCTGCCTACACCAAAAACTGATTGGTGTCTTGGTCTGATGATAAAGAGTTATTATTAGGAGCGGACCAGTGGCGACTCTAGAAATTTTGTTTAGGGGGGTCATTAAGAAATTTAAATTAAAAAAAATTAATAAAAAGAGAACTTGAATATATCGAGTTATAGATAAAAAAATATATATATGAATTTTCACAATTTCCTTTTACAAGTTTTCAAATTTTGAATTGTTACACAATAGTTCATTATGAGTATTTATTGTCAATATGGGTAGCTATGACCATTTTATTTTGTCAAGTTTGTCTAAATTTTTATTTTTTTTGTAATTAATATTATATATTTGTCATTGTTTTTATAAAAATGTTTAAATTAGATCACTAAACTCAACTCATTAGCTCTACATTAATTATTAACGCACACAATTACACTCATTCATATATAAAATAATTCACTACGTGTTTACTTAACCAATAATACTTGAATAATGGCTAACTTTGCAATTTTTTTCTTGAATTTTTCTAACTTTATGACAAAAAAATTATTATAACATGATAACTATACACACTCATGTAACAAATTCTCTTTATTTCCTAATTATTAAATTATATAAAGTTATATTATATTTATATTTTACACACAAACATCCACGTATACGTCATTATTCACACAAATGACATTATAAAAAAAAAGTAATGCACACAATCAATATTAGACACACTCATACACATAATAAAAAAATTTATATAAAAGAGTGACACTTACAATTCACAAACACTTACACTTACTTTAGAGTCAGAAATACTTATAAATAAGTGTGCATAAGATTTAAGTCAGGGTGTGCAAAAATATTTTTAAGACTCAGGGTGTGCAAAAATATTTTTAAGAAAATATTAATGTATTAAACTAAAAAAAATAAAATTTCTTTTTTTTATTTGGAGAACCCCCTGACCAAAGAGTAATGCCGCCCCTGGAGCAGACGTCATAGGTTGAAACTCTCTAAAAAAAAAATCTTCTCAAAAAAATAGAAAATAATCAATACCTATGTACATATTATAAAGTTTATGAAATAGAGGGACTTTTTTTTTTTTTTTTTGGAGAGAAGTTGGTATGAATTCAATTGGCAGGATTGTGATAATTGATAGTAATGTACAATAGTAACGACTTTATATATATTTTAAAATTTATTTATAATAATTTGATAATTATAATAGGAATGATTTGAATGATGAATGTTTCGATTGAAAAAAATTAGGAAGTTTCAACCAATTCAATTACAAGACTTTAGGCACAATTTTAGTTTAATGAGAAATGAGGTATTACCTGTACTTGTAAATAAATTACTCTCTGAATAATTATGGACAAATAAGTAAGTTGATAAATTAAAAACCGGCCAAAAAACATAATTTATAGAACAACACAAAGTTGATGGATCATCTCAACTTGCAGTGAATCACCGCAAAAGTGCGGTAGTAGTTTTATATGCATTTTTTTATTATTATAAATAATTCAGGGATTTTTCATTGAAAGAAAAATATGGTAAGACTAGGGCTGGCTCATATTGAGACCTAAAGCGAAATTTTAAGTGGGTATTTTCTTATATTTAAATATTAGTTAAATAATATCGATTAGTTTTTTGTATCATTTTATTTCAATCTATTTTTAATATTAAATTGCAGTAAATAGAGTGCATAGCATTAAAAAAAAAAAATGTAATTTTAAAAAAATAACATTTATTGATTAAATTTGTTTGGGGCATTGCATTCTAGGGGCCTTAACTGAAGACTTTTTAGGGATACAGCAGGAAAGGAAAATATGGACTGCAATTTGGAAAACCCATGTTCCCTTAAGAGTTATCAATTTTGTGTGGAAACTTCTCCATGACAGCTGTGGGGATAAATGCCCAAATTCGCATGTTGGGCCTAGGGTCCCATTTAAAGATGTGGGTACGTCCGAGGACGAATAAAGGAATGGGAAAGGCCCCGGGGTGAAGAATCAAGTAAGGAAAAGATAAAAGAATATAGTCCGAGGAGTACATCGTCCTCGGATCTGGAGAGTGTCGGTTAAGCAAATACCTGGGCAGTTTGGGTGAACTTCCAGGAAGTTCCCACGATAAGGATGAATCTCCTGCTTGTACAAAGATGATAAGAAGAGAGAAATATCTAAAGAAAAAGCTGCTATCACCGCATTTAATGCACTGCAGCAACTTTCCTGGCCGCATTTATATGGAGAAGACCCCTGAACAGTGCAATCTCAGATGCTACCACTCATGGAGAACAAAAGAGGATACCTGATAGGACATGTACTCAAGTGAGTGCTTAGATGAAGAACAAGTGTACGATGAAGATGGTTTAAGAGAGAACTATATAAATGTAAGAGACGACTCATGAAAGGGGATCGGAAACGAGAGAAAGAAGAGGAAAAAGACTTTACTGTAACTCTAAGAACTGCATTAATCTTTTAAGCAATAATATATCTCCTCGGACATCAATTTATTTAGTTTTGAAGTGTGTTTTCACATTGGTTCATCCCTTGAAATCTTGATTAACTATTGTTTAATTCACATACAGCCTAGTTCTTTCACCCACTCTCTACAAATTCATTGTAGTGGGCTTATTGGGCTCCAGTCCCTTACCTTTTGGGCTTGGGCTACAAATCTTGACCCTACAACAGCCTTCCTACCATGGCCACTCTACATAGCAGAGGCATCAGTAATGATGACACTTGCCTCTTATGTAATGTTGAAGAAGAGACTTCTACACATCTATTTCTCTTTTGTAGCTTTTCTAGAGCTTGTTGGTTTGGTTCTGATCTTGGTCTGCATACTTCTGATATCACCAATGTGTTTGTTCAATCTTGGTTAAAAGACTATATCAGCTCTTGCTTGATTAATGAAGATCAAAGCTTGGTCATCCTTCAATCAATGTTTACTGTTTTGTGGCTAATTTGGAATCACAGAAACAAAGTGCTTCACCAAGGCTTGAACCCGAATCCCCTAGAGGTTATTCTAATAGCCAAAACTTTATCTTGCAAGTACAGGATGGCTTATGCAGGTCCATACCATCCTACTAGAGAGCTTAGAGCAGCCAAGTCAGACCATCTCACAGCTACAGGGCAATATCAGCTCATCATCAAATTAGCTGAAGCAAGAAGAACAAAGCCACAAAGGAGAGCATATGCTTTTGTAGCTGTAAATATGCAGGGAGCAGAAGTGTTTTCAGGGGTTAATTGCAGTCTCGCCAACACAGCAACATGAGCTCTTCTTGAAGCAATGGTGGAAGTTAGTATCACTAATGTGTTTGTTCAGTCTTGGTTAAAAGACTATATCAGCTCTTGCTTGATTAATGAAGATCAAAGCTTGGTCATCCTTCAATCAATGTTTATTGTTTTGTGGCTAATTTGGAATCACAGAAACAAAGTGCTTCACCAAGGCTTGAACCCGAATCCCCTAGAGGTTATTCTAATAGCCAAAACTTTATCTTGCAAGTACAGGAAGGCTTATGCAGGTCCATACCATCCTACTAGAGAGCTTAGAGCAGCCAAGTCAGACCATCTCACAACTACAGGGCAATATCAGCTCATCATCAAATTAGCTGAAGCAAGAAGAACAAAGCCACAAAGGAGAGCATATGCTTTTGTAGCTGTAAATATGCAGGGAGCAGAAGTGTTTTCAAGGGTTAATTGCAGTCTCGCTAACACAGCAACAGGAGCTCTTCTTGAAGCAATGGTGGAAGTTAGTATCATAGCTAAAAACTATGGATTTCAGCATGTATTGTTCTTAACTGACAGGGTCAATCTCCATCAAGTTTTCAAACTGAGGAAAAGCACAGATTGGCTGGATAGTAGTAGGATAGTTGATCTGAATTTTCTTTCTCAAAATGGTGTGTTTTGTAATACTTTGGTTGTCCCTCATGTAGTAGTTAAGGCTGTGTGGTGTTTTGCTAAACAGGCTGTGAACACACCCTTGTATTACAGGTGGTTCAATCCTGCTCTAAGTTTCACTGTATGAACTCTTCCTTTGTCTAGTATACAAAAAAAAAAAAAAGGGGCCTTAATTTTATTATTATTATTATTATTACTATTATTATTTTTGGGAAAGGTAAGATCTTAATTATATTCTATTAGGTAATGAAGGGAGCCTTATTTAATTTGGAGGTCTTAGGCCACTGTCTTAGTGGCCAATAGTGTTGAGCTGCCCCTGGGTAAGACAACATAGGCAGCATATTGAATCAAAATTTAAGTAAAATTCAAAGTATAGACATATATGTCTTTGTGCATTAGTTTATATCTATCTATCTATATATATATATATATATAAAATTTAATTCCAAAGTCATTAGTAGTGGGTTCCAAAACAAATACCACTAGCTAGCAAGGGTTCGAAACATATCATGATCAAATTTCCTTAGGTAAATAAACCATAAGCATCACTACCACATCCATTTTCAGCGGCTCAAAATTTCTAAGACACACAACAAACATGTTTAGAAAATTCACAAGCTTCACATTTGAATTGCATATTATAATAGTCCTATAATTCTCTTTTATCCTATATTAATTAAGTTGCACATGACTTCTTATTTGATGCTTACTAAAGTTTTTGATGGGATATCTAAGTCTTAGATCAATAATTGTTGTACATTTTTAGACCTCTTAAACACAAGTTGTTTAACCTAGTTATTTAGCCAAGTGATTACTTAGATAAATTATTCAGTTCTAGGTTAACACATTTAAATCATATCTTGTAAATAATGCGGAAATATAAAAAACATAACGATATGATAACCCATGAAAACCTAACTAGTAAAAAATCTGGGGAGAATTTAACCTAGCTATCCTCAGGTAAAACAGATTCACTATAAAAGAATTGAAGTTTTTACAATAGAACTTAGACCACTAACATCCTATTGTTACCTCGAGTAGAAAACTTACTACCAAGACCACATGACAGCTTTGAGTCCACGAACTACTTCTTTCTTTGATCTGCAACAAGCACAAGTTCTCCTACTTGTGACTTTGAGACTCCACTCAAAGGTTTCAGATCTTCTTTAAAGTTCTTTATGCAGCAACCAAAGAGATCATCAAGTTCTTGACACGAATCTTGATCTTGATAACCCTAAGTGTGTGTATGAAGGTAAACACCTCTAGATCTCATCAAATTAATCCCAATTGAATAAAATCCCCATTTTCACAAAGTTCCAAGCCCTAGAAATTTCAGTTGTTCTTAAAACAACAAATTAATAAAATTAATGCATGAGAATCGTGTTAATGACATCTAAGAACAAAAACCCATTGAACAAAATTGATTAAAAACAATTGAAATGAACAAAAATCCCTAAAATGCTATGTTTGAATTTTTCAAAGAAAATGCATGAAACAAGTGATTAAATGAAAAAAGAAAGGGTATAAAAGGCTTACTAGTGCTTGAGGACAAAAACCTTGGAGAGATTTGTGGAAGAGAACGACAAAAAATCTTTAGATTGGATCGGTCGAAGAGAGAAAGTGAGAAAGAAGTTTGAAATTTTTTGAAAATAATGAAGAACACGTGCGAAAAATCTTTTTAAAACACTCAACTTTCGAATTTCAATCAATCGAAATTGAGCTTCGATCGATCGAAAAATAGATTCGATCGATCGAGCATCAATCGAGCACCGATCGAGCCAGGCAGATTCAAACCAAATTTTTAATCGCAATTTCGATTGGTCGAAGGACAGCTTTGATCAATCGAAAATCTGAAATTTTGAAATTTTTGAAAAATAGAGAAAGATTTATGCAGAAACCATTCAAACCAACATATTTCATGAATGAAATGCATGAGTATGAGTTTAAAAGTTTTTCAAAAACAATTGAATTCAACCCAGATCTTCCAAAAACAAGATTTTCACACTTTTGTCCCCAAAACTCAAACAATAAACATATTTTGTATTATAATCGAGGAAAATATAATCTTTGATGGCCAAAACAAATTCACACACAATATTATGTACTAAGCTTAACAAAGAATAACTTGTGTAGTGTGTGCAACTAGTAATAGCATGAGATACATGTGAGGTGATATGTAGATAGTAATCAATCACAATTTCTACATTATTCATCACATAAGTTTGAAGGAGACTATCACCTAAAGAGTTACATCATATAACTCTCACATCTCCTAGAAAACAAGCTTGCAATCATGTAATTTTTTTTGTTTTTGCCTCATAACGTTCCCACCATTTTTATTTCATTGAGAAATTGTTATTTTAGTCAGATAATGTATACAAGAGTTTTATCTCATTGTGTCATCTTTATTATAGTCCAATAATGTACACACAAATTTTATTATTAGTTCAAGGCTACACCTTATGTTCTTTTTGTGTATGTGCTACACTTTCTCGAGCACAAAATCTTATGATATGCACTAAGGTGTTCATGATTGGCTAGTAAACAGTGGTGAAATGATTATTTATACATTTCTCATCATGTTCTAGTCCTAACAATCAAAAGCATGTGACTTCAAAATCAAGATCATGTGATCAAAAACTATAAACAACTCCCACACAACATGCACTACATAGCTAAAACTAACAAAGTACAATAAAATAAGCTCATCCAAGCTAAACAAGGTACACAAACATGTTATGTAAAGATAATAAGCCAACCTTGATTACAAATCCAAGATATATAATACAAAACACATTTCTCCTTCCTTTTATTTATTTATTTTTTATTTTAAAAGGAATAACAAAAACAACCTATCATGAAATACATGAATGTAACGCAATGCAAATCCTAATAGCAAAAAGAAAACAAAACAGCAAAAGAAGAATGGTCACAAAGAGTATTGAGCTGAAGCACAAGGACCAAAAGAGCCAAAGATGACTAGGGACAAAGAATCACACCAATCACTTGACGAAGCGTCTCAAACTTACTTCTATCAAGAGGTTTAATGAAGATATCAGCATTCTGGCGTTCAGTATGGATATATTCTAGAATCATAATCTTTCTTTCAACCAAATCCCTAATAAAGTGATATCTAATCTCTATGTGCTTAGTCTTAGAATGTTGAACAAGATTCTTAGAGATATTGATAGTACTAGAATTATCACAATAGACAACCATGGTGTCCTGTGATATCCCATAATCACCTAAAAGCTTTTTCATCCAAAGAATCTGTGAGTAACAACTTCCAACATCAATATATTCTACTTCTGCAGTTGACAGAGAGACAAAATTTTGTTTTTTGCTCATTCAAGCAACAAGATTGACCCCTACATAAAAACATCCACCAGTGATGCTTTTTCTATCATCAGCATTGCTGGCTAAATCTTTATCTTAGTATCCAGCAAGAGACATATTTGACTCTTTGCTATAAAATAATCCATAATCACAAGTTTCATTAACATATTTTATTATTCTTTTAACAACATTCAAATGTGAAATTTTAGGACTAGATTGAAACCTAAAACATACACCAACACTGAAAGCAATACCTGGACGACTAGCAGTTAAATACAAAAGACAACCAATCATACTTCTATATAATGTAACATCAACAGACTCACTTGAAGGATCATTGGTTAGCTTTGCATTTGCAACCATTGGTGTTCTAGCATATGTAGCCTTTTCCAGTCCAAATCTCTTGACAAGATTTTTAGCATACTTCGCTTGATTGATGTAGATTCCAAAACCCGTTTGCTTCACTTGCAATCCTAAAAAGTAAGTTAGTTCACCAACCATACTCATTTCAAACATCTTCATGTCATCTGCAAAAGATGTAGCAAGAGAATCATTAGTAGCACCAAAAACAATATCATTAACATAAATTTGAGCTATTACAAAATAGTTCTTATCATTTTGTATGAAGAGAGTAGTATCTGCAAATCCTCTTTTGAATCAATGCTTAGTAAGATAGGCAGTCAACTTATCATACCATGCCTTGGGAGCTTGTTTCAACCCATAGAGTGCTCTCTTCAACTTGTAGACATTATCCGGTCTGTAAGGATCAACAAAACCTTTTGGTTGTTTAACATACACCTCTTCTTGCAACATCCCATTCAAAAATGCATTCTTAACATCCATTTGATACAACTTGAAATTCAAATGACTTGCTATGGCCAAGAGTATCCTAATGGATTCCAGTCTTGCAATCGGTGCAAAAGTCTCATCAAAATCAATCCTTTACATGTGTGTATCCTTAAGCAACAAGTCTTGATTTATTTCTAATAACTGTATCATGTTCATTTGACTTGTTCTTGAAAATCCACTTAGTTCCTATCACATTCACTCCCTTCGGTCTAGGAACTAACTCCTACACATCATTCCAAACAAATTGATGAATTTCTTCATGCATATAATTAATCCAATCAGCATCTTGAAGTGCTTCATCCACTTTCTTCAGTTCGAATTGGGATAGATAGCATGACCTCAATCTCATGTTATCATTTAGACTACCCAATATGTTTGTGACAGGGTGATTTAACTTTACTCTAGCAGATGGACCTTTGACCAGAGACGTAGAGGTACTTTTTTGTTCATATGAAGAACTATGCTCACTTTGTTCTTGTTGGGTTTCACGAATAGGAGTGGATGGTTCTGAAACAGCATCATTCAATAACTGTAGTTCTTCATCATTATGCTTCCTAACATAATCTTCAGGAAGAGACTCTTCAACCTCCATAGTCTTTTCTTGAACCGAAGGAGTGTCTTTTGAATGAGATTCTGAATGTAGTTCATCATTGATCACCACATTTGAAGACTGCATGACTATTTTAGTTCTCAGATTGTACACTCTATATGCTCTACTGGTGGAAGAGTAGCCCAGAAAATATTCCTTGTTGCTCTTTGCATCAAACTTTTCTAGGTTCTCTCTATTACGCAGAATGTAACAGTCACTGCCAAATATCTTGAAGTATTTGACAACAGGCTTCTTTCCTCTCCAGAGTTCATTTGGAGTTTTCTTGGAATCAGGTCTAAAATACACTCGGTTGAGTGTATGGCAAGTAGTGTTAACTGCTTCTCCCCAGAAGGACTTGGGCATCTTCTTGTTATTTAGCATAACACGAGCCATTTCTTGAACAACCCTATTCTTCCGTTCCACGATTTCATTCTGCTGTGGTGTCTTGGGTGAAGAGAACTCTTGATGTGTGCCTTGATCATTGCAGAAAGTATCTAGTTTTGTGTTCTCAAATTCTCTCCCATGATCACTTCTAATTCTGGCTATCAAAGTACCTTTTCCAACTTGCAATTTCTTGTACAAATGTATCATCTTTTCAGGAGCCTCAGCCTTATCTCTCAAAAGCACAACCCAAGTATATTTAGTGAAATCATCCACAACAACTAAAATATAGTTCTTACCACCTAAACTCTGAACTTTGGCAGGACCAATGAGATAAATGTGCAACAACTCCAAATGTCTTGAGGTTTGAACTTCAGTTACAGATGGATGCTTGGACTTCACTTGTTTACCTATCTGACATGGTCCACATATGCACTTCTAAATCTTTTCAAATTTGGGCAAACCAATAACAGCTTCACACTTGGAGATCTTTTCTAATTGCTTGTGACTTGCATGCCCCAACCATTGGTGCCATAAGTCTACTTGATTGATCTTCGCACTGAAACACTTGTTGCTAATACTTAGTGTTATACCATAGTAGTTATCAGCTGTCCTAACACCGATACACATGCAGTCACCTCATCCATCAAGTATCTCACATTCATACTTGGTAAAGAGAACATTCAGTCCATTGTCACAAATCTGACTGATGTTGAGTAAGTTAGCCTTTAGCCCATCAACATACCAGACATCTTCAAATACCGGCAACCCTGGAATGTCCACAGTTCTAATGCCTCTGATCATAGATTTGCTTCCATCTCCAAATGTGACTGTCCAAATCATTCCTTCAACAAGTGTCTTGAATAGAGCTTTATTTCCTGGCATATGCCTGGAACAACCACTATCCAAATACCAAAGACGAGAATCACGTGCCTTTAAGGCGGTTAAAGCTGTATAACACACATAATTATCATCACATATAATTATGCCAAGATACTCAAGCAAAGACTTAACACATGCAACAAGCCATATAAACTAGAAGTAGACAAGTTGGATTTTTAGCAAAAAAAACTTCAAAGAATCCATGACAACAGGGGTCAAGGATCAACTTTTAGATCAAAAGATCTAAAAACACAAGAGCTAACCTGCTCTGATACCACTTGTACGTTTTTAGACCCCTTAAACACAAGTTGCTTAACCTAGTTATTTAATCAAGTGATTACTTAGATAAATTATTCAGTTCTAGGTTAACACATTTAAATTATATCTTGTAAATAATGCGGAAATATAAAGAACATAACGATATGATAACTTAGGAAAACTTAATCAGTAAAAAGCCTGGGGAAGATTTAACCTAACTATCCTCAAGATAAAACAGATCCACTATAAAATAATTGAAGTTTTTACAATAGAACTTAGACCACTAATATCCTATTGCTACTTCGAGTAGAAAACTTACTACCACGACCACGTAACAGCTCTGAGTCCACGAACTACTTCTTTCTTTGATCTGCAGCAACCACAAGTTCTCTTACTTATGATTTTGAGACTCCACTCAAAGGTTTCAGATATTCTTTAAAGTTCTTTATGCAGCAATTGAAGAGATCATCATGTTCTTGGCGCGAATCTTGATCTTGATAATCCTAAGTGTGTGTATGAAGGTAAACACCTCTAGATCTCACAAAAGATTCAACACACAACTCTCAAAAGACTTCTAAAACGTAGTTAGGGTTTTTCCTTTTATACTTGAAGTAAAACACTTAACCCTACACGTCAAACAAGCTTGGGTTGAATTGGAATTTCTGTAGAAAATAAATCTGCACGTGGTTCGATCGATCGAGTCTAATTTTCGATCAATCGAGCCTTGCAGATTTTGTCCAATAATTTCTGCAATCACTCAATTCCTTTGAGCAAGCCTAAACCTAAACTCTATGTTTTGATCATAGTTTGCCAACACATTACAAATTGAAGTTTTAATACATTAGTTCCTAAATTCTTAGAACCTAACAATTATCGTTGAGCGGGTTAACAAGTTTTGGCTTTTGGGTAAAGTTTTGTCACCCCTAGTTGTGGTAACAATTGCATAGAGTGATCTAACTTTAATAAATAATTAAAAAAGAAGTCGAAATAGTAACTTTTCACGGCGAACACACACTGTATTGTTGAGTGGAACACAAAAGAATAGTTCGTTATGTCTTTATTTTTTCTTCCGCATGGCTGCGTGTAAATAAAGCTTGGAATTTCCAGTTACCAGATATATCTTAGAACTGTTTTTCAATTTTGAGTGAGGAGGAAAAAAAAAGAAAAAGAAAAGCTGTTCATAAAAATGCTTACTTTATTATTATTTTTTTACCCGCTGTATTTAGTATTAGAACATCTATTTTAAAATGTGCAAGAAAATGCTACCAATTAATTATGTTAACTTGTAACAAACAAATCATTATTCTAAATAGGAGTCAACCATTTTTCCACATAGTCTAAAAATCTTAATATTGAAATATATTCTGAGGATAATGTTTTCCTCACTTTAAAATCTTAAATATTAAACGAATAGGATTCTCTCTCTGTTATTACCAATCATCTATGGACTATATGGAGTGGGTTGACGTGGAAGAATATTTACTTCTCCTCAAGATAAGTTGAAAAGCCCATTATTAATTGTTATAAATATGGTACAATTTCAATTTATAATGTCCGTTTTACATGATCTTTTTTTTTTCATGCAAAATCACCCATTAATTTTAGGTGTAAGTAGTCCATGAAAATCATTATTTAATAATGATAATACATTCTTTATCTTTCCCGGAACATGCATGACCAGCTTTTTTTTTTGAGAAAACATGACCAGCTTGAAACAACGTAAAGGCAGGATTTCCCATATCAAATACCTCAATAAGCATTATGATCACCCTCCTCCAGAGCAGGCTTATTCAGATCAAAGTTGAGAAAAGTCTCTGGAGCAGACAGATTCAAATCAAATTTATCAAAAGCAAGGCTTTCTCTTGTGCCTCAGGAGCTGCTAGCACACTCAAATCGAATTCAGGAGAAGCATGGGGTTTCCAAGTAGAAGACTCACGAGGATTCAGACCCCGCCATGTGCGCTGGGGATGCATTCTCATGTGACCACAGACAGCTTTTTTAGAGTTGAACAGTTTTCGACAAACCATGCACTTGTAGTAGTACTTTGGAGGGTCTTTCGAGTCGCCAACAGCATCATGAGCTTGGCCAACATGAACACCTTGAGCCTTCACATTATTGCTTCCTCGAGCAACCGCATGAACCCCAGTCTTTTGAGCCCTAAAGGAAGTGACTGAAGATATGAGGCTCATGGTGTTCTCAGTTTCATGCACAGTTGCATTATCACCAGCATTCTTAGGCCTAATGTGAGGAAATGAAAGATGATTATTGTTCATAGAATAATAAAGAAAGGTTTTCAGTTTGTGTGAGATTGAGATTTGAAACTGCAAGAGTGAGATTTTATTATAGAATTTATATAGGCTTTGAGAAGTACATGTTTCTTAAAGTACATTTGTTTTTTCAAATCGGTCATGGAATATTTTCTATGCTTTGACTTTGGACCGGTTCGAAGCATGGTTTTAAAAACCGGTACGGTGAAAGAACCGAAAAAGTAGCTAAATACCGGTTTTATGGTCGGACCGGGGTCTGACCGATGGTCGAACCGATGATGTCATAAATAATTTAATTATTATTTATTTAAATTATATAAATAATTAATAAAATTTTAATATACTAAAACTAACAAATAACTAACAAACCAAAAAATAATCAATGATGCAACGTGGCCGATGCTTTGAATTGAGGACTATTGCCAGATCATCTACTTCAAGCACATTCTGGAGCTCTTGCCTAACATCTAAGCCATAAATCACATGACACTGCACTTAAACTGTTCACATCAGTAAGTTTGTGTCACCAAGCTAAACTGACCAACCAAATCACATTCTCCAAATTACAGGAAAAAAAAAAAAAAAAAAAAAAAACAGAACCAAAACCTAGACGCCGACCAACCAAAACCCAGAGGGCGAGGGCGAGGGCGAGACCAACAATGTGCTTGAAGCTCGTCGCCGACCAACCAAAACCCAGACGCCGAGAAGAACAAGTTCCCTCTCGTAGATCAAGCTTTCAAGCTCGACCAACCAAAACCCAGACGCCGAGAAGAACAAGTTCCCTCTCGTAGATCAAGCTTTCAAGCTCGTCGCCGACCAACCAAGAAGGAAACCCAAAGTCGAGCTCACTCTGTTTTCGAAAGGAAAAAAGAAAAAAGAAAAAAGAAAAAAAACCTCAGCTTGACTGATCGTGAACTTCAGAGAGTGCAGTGAGGCAGAGAGAGGTGCGTGAGGCAGAGCCGCAGAGAGAGCGCAGAGAGCCTTGAGGTGAGTGAGGCAGATCGAGCTTGACTGATGAGAGAGTTGAGATTTGAGAGCTTGAGGTGAGTGAGGGAGTGAGGCGTGAGTGAGATGAGAGAGTCTGAGGGTATATCGGTTGGGCTTAGGGTTAGTTTTTAGGATTTTAGTGTTAATTTTGAGGACTAAAACGACATAGTTTTGCCGGAAAAGACAAAAAATCCCAACCGGTCATTAACCGGTTCAACCTCCGATTTTTTCGGTTCTTAGGTTGAACCGGCCGGTTTTTATTGTTTACCGGGTTTTCAACTATTTCCGGTTTTTTATCATAACCGGACCGGATTTGAGGCCGGTTCTCGGTCGGACCGGTCGGTCCGGTCCGGTTTTTAAAACTATGGTCCGAAGTGAAAGCATACAAAATATTCATTGAGATTATGAGGTTTGAGAATAGAAACAGTTCAATCTTTAAAAAGAAAAAAAAAATTCTTTAGTTTATATTATACTCACAGTGTAAATTTACATTATAAACAAATATAATATGTACAAATAAAATTTCATAAAATTATTAGTTTATATTATACCAGTAATTTAAATTTATATTATAAACACATAAAATGATAAAGAGCTATCATCAGGAGCGGACGCCATAAGTTGAAACTCTCTAAAAAAAAATGTGTACAATATAATTCCATTAAGTTCGATATTGTTGGGCCATGTCCTCCTGCAGGCCCCACCAAATGCACAAAATAATATATTTTTTATAGTAAATTTGGCACAAATTTTTTTGATAAATCGATCGCACAAAAATTAATAGTTTGGGCCTTTAAAGTTGTACAAGTACCTTTCTAAAACTTAAGTTAATTTGTAAAAAAAAAAAAAAAAAAAAAAACCTTTTGCACGACAAAAGTAGATCTAATAATTTTTACAAAATTGGGGTTCACACTTCCAACATCATGATTTCATGAAGAATATATAGCAATATTCCTCGGAAAAATGTACTTAATCCTCAAAAGACTCAAGCTTGCATCATTAAAAAAAAAAGGTTTTGGTGTGATAGTATTTCAAATTTATGCGTTTGTTTTATAATAATAATTTTTTATTATTATCAAGTTAAGACATCAATTGATTTTTGATGTAGGTGAAAGTTGAATCTTAGATATATTATTCAATGATAAAAAAATTTGCCAATTGAGTTAACTGGACATATAACGCTTACATATAAATTTAAAAATACATATATAATTAAGATACATCCAAGATAGATGTAGTTATACACGAAACTTAATCAACTTGATTCATGGATGAATATGAGATGCATGGGTTTATGCATGAAAAGTCTATGTTAGTAGGAAATCCATTATTTTATCGGGGAATTTGTCATTTATGCAAGTGAAATTATTCTTAAAATAATGCATGAATATGTTATGAATCCATGAGATGAAGAATGAGGAATGTTTATGTTAGGACATATGTGATTCATATTAGGAACATATGTCAATATTTATGTAGTTAGCTAATTTTTTGACAAAACGCACTTTACTTGTAATTGGGTAGATCTAAGATGTGTTTAATACTTCAAGAACATGTTGTTCAAGTCTAGTTTTAAAGCCATGAAGATTAGACCAAGAAACAAGTAAAGAAAATGTGTTCAGTAAAGCTGGACAAATAGCTCGACACCTGCGGACAAATAGCTGGACAGTTGCTCGACACCTCTCGACAGCTAGGCTATCTATCGAGATCTTAAGGTGTTTCTTATCGCAATCTTGACACCTTCTCGATAGCTTCTCGATAGTTGTATCTGTCGAAGTTTAAAGCTTGACACCTCCCGATCGATTGAGGTTACGGGAATTCAGATTTTCAGATATGATTTTCGGTCTATGCTGACATGTATGTGTAGGGTTTCTTTTCTCACAACCCTAGACCTATATAAGGCTTATTTTAGAGGCCGTCACATAAGAGAATACAAGGAGAACATATGCAAAAGGTGACCGGTGCCTTATTCTCTCTAAAAGAAGCTACTGTGTCTTTGCACTTTAGGGTTTTGTAACTAAGTGCTTCTTGATCTTCATTCTTGATGAAGTGAAGAACTTTGTAGCCAACATCTTTTTTTAGTTGGTGATTAAGTCGTGTACTGGGATCCATGCAATTGGTTAGTCACGTACTGGGATTCGTGCATCAAAGGGTGGCGTTCATATATTGAAGAGTTCAGAGGTTCTGAAGCGGTAGAAGGTTTCTGCTGTGAGTTCATCTACGGGGATTGTAGAGTCTAGGGACAAAAGTTTTGTACTAGATCTGAAACTTCTCTTTATTATAGTGGATTGCTTTTCGGAAAGGTTTCCTCCCAGGTTTTTTACTATGAAACTAGTTGGTTTCATTGGTTTTCCTGGGTCATCATATCTTGTCTTATTTACTTTTCCGCTACACATGATTTTGACATGATATTGATGTTTGTTTGTTTTAACAAGTTGTATTGATAATAAATCTAATTAACAACTTGGGTTTAAAACTTGTTAATTCTATCAACCAGTGTCTAAATTTCCCAACAGTTTATGCAATAACAATTACCTTTCTTACTAATAGTAAAATAAAAACAAAAACAAAAAGTGTAATGTTGATAGGTATGGAGTAGAAGAAGTGACCTCATCTTGAGGATTTGGGGATGCTAAATAAACCAAGGAGAATGGAGAATATATAAACTTAATTAGGAGAGTTTCATTAAATATAAAATTTCAAATCGTAATGAAGTTAGATTTCTAATGAACCAATGAGCTTGATAGCAAATCCATTCCTTGTATATTTGTTGGATATGCAGATGCAGAATTTGGCTACAAGTTATGGGATCCTAAGGAAAAGAAAATGATCAGAAGTTGAGATGTAGTTTTTCATGAGAATGAAAACTTGGCAAACTTTGAGAAAACTGAGAAACCTAAAGCTACAGTTGGAGGTGTTTCTAATCTTACACCTACATCTTCTTCCTTAGATAATGCCACAAATAGGGAAGAGGTACAAGATGAGAATTATGGTGATGAACCAACTGAATTTGATGCTGATGAGTAGCAGGTGTTGATGGTGATGATGTGACAGATATAGATAGTGTTGAGCAGGGGGAGCAACCTCCTCCACTAGAGATGGCAGAACCTTAGGTGAGAAGGTCTACTAGAGAGTGTCGTCCATCGACTAGATACCCCACTTCTGAGTATACTATGATTATTGAAGAGGGGGGGGGGGGGCAGAAGGTTTTCAGGAAGTACAGTCTCATAAGGATTAGCAAAGCTGATTGAAGGCTATGCATGAAGAGATGAATTCTTTGAACAAGAATAAGACTTATGACTTGGTGGAACTTTCTAAAGGCAAGAAGGTATTGAAAAACAAATGGGTGTTCAAGCTAAAGAAAGATGGTGAAAAGTTAGTGAAGAATAAAGCTCGATTGGTGGTCAAGGGTTTCAGTCAGGAACAAGGGATTGACTTTGTTGACATATTCTCTCCAGTAGTCAAGATGAGTTCCATTCAGGTAGTTCTAGGATTAGTAGCTAGCTTGGATCTTGAGCTTGAGCAACTTGATGTGAAGACAACTTTTCTTCATGGTGATTTGAAAGAAGAAATCTATATGGATCAACCAGAGGGATTCAAAGTGAAAGGGAAAGAACACATGGTTTGCAAGTTAAAAAAGAGTTTGTATGGCTTGAAGCAAGCTCCAAGACAATGGTACAAGAAGTTTGACTCATTCATGGTGGGTCATGGGTATACAAGGACAAATGCAGATCATTGTGTGTATGTTAGAAAATTTCCCAATGGTAAAGTTTTTATTCTTCTGCTATATGTAGATGATATGTTGATAGTAGGACAAGATATAGGTGTGATTGGAAATTTGAAGAAGGACTTGTTCGAGTCATTTGATATGAAAGACTTGGGTCTAGCAAGACAAATTTTGGGTATGCAGATTTTAAGTGACATGAAAGCTGAGAAGCTATGGTTATCACAAAAGAAATATATTGAGCCGATTCTTGAAAGGTTCAATATGAAGCATGCCAAGCCAGTCAGTACACCTCTTGGTGCTCATTTTAAGCTAAGAAAGAAATCTTGTTCTTCATCCAAGAAAGAGAAAAAAGACATAGCATTAACTATTTATTCCTCGATAGTTGGGAGTTTGATGTATGCTATGGTTTGCACACGACCAGATATTGCTCATGCAGTTGGTGCTGTCAGTAGGTTCACGGTTAATCCTAGTAAAGATCACCGAGAAGCAGTGAAGTGGATTTTTAGGTATTTAAGAGGTACCTCTAAATTGTGCTTGACTTTTAATGATTCTAAACCAGTTTTGGAGGGTTATGTAGATGCAGATTGGGCAGGTAACCTTGATGGTAGGAAATCTACATCGGGGTATTTATTTACTTTTGCAGGGGGAGCTGTATCATGGCAGTCAAGATTGCATAAGTGTGTTGCCTTATCTACAACTGAAGCTGAGTACATTGCAGCTAATGAAGTAAGTAAAGATGTGCTTTGGTTGAAACGATTTCTCCAAGAATTGGGTTTGACGCAAGATGGGTATGTAGTTAATTGTGATAGTCAGAGTGCTATAGACTTGAGCAAGAATTCTATGTACCATTCACGCTCGAAGCACATTGAGGTGAGATACCATTGGTTGAGACTAGTTGTTGAACAACAGCCATTTGAATTAGAGAAGATTCACACAGATGAAAATCCAGCTGACATGTTAACCAAGGTTGTGTCTAGAGAAAGCTAAAGTTTTGTGTTGGATTGGTTGGCATGAATTTTGATTAAAGACTTGGGTTGAAGATCTCCTTCCTTAGTGTGCTGGAGGGGGAGATTGTTGGGTGCATGTGACACCCTTGGATTCCAGCACACACATTTGTCAAAGCTCATTTATGAGCTTGTTCCAAAAGTCTTCAAAGCTACCTCTTTCATTTATTGAGAAATGACCAAAGCATGAGAGAGGTCTGACTTCTCTTAATGAGGAGTGATACAAGGCGTGTGGGACACGCTGAAGGAAAAGAAAAGAAAGTAGCAAAAGGCAAGGGTCATTCGGCCTTGTGAGAAGAGCTGAAGCAAGAGAGCTATTTTCAGCAATTTTTGTGTGAGTTCCAGAGAGAGCAAGACACAGAGAAAGAGAGAGCTTCAGCTTGAGTGGTGCAGTCCGAATGAAGAGATAGAGAGAAACACAGTGAGAGTGAGAGAGTGAAAAAGAAAAATGAGACATTTTTCTTTGCTTAAGTTACACACAAGGAAGATAAATTGGTGGAGTTTTTATGGAGTTTTTGAGTGCTACAACCATGGAGAGTTGGAGTTTTCAAAGGAAAATTTTGCTACTTGCTTTGTGGTGAGATTGTATTTACTCCTTGAGATTTATTTGTTGTATATCCAATTTATTGGGAATTTAAGTTTAGTATAAACTTGATAGTTGTAATTTCTATTTCATAGTGGATATTTTTCGGAACTGTCCCGTGGTTTTTCCCTCTACACTAAAGGGTGTTCCATGTAAGATTTGATATTCTTTTGTGGATGTGTTTATGTGGTGCTTGTTGGAATTTTTTTGTTTTCATAATATTGCTATTACTTGATAGTTATACATTTTAATTCACACATAGATAGAGAGGGGATTTAAGATTTTTCCCCAACATATATTGTGCCTTGTTAGTTATAACATCGATGAGAATCAATGCCAAAATTAGCTGAGTAATCTAAATATCGTACAACAAAAGCGTGGATTAAAGTCAACGACAATATGCTAAAGATTCCTAATAAAAAATTTAAGAAAAATACTATTTATATGCTAAAGAATTATGTTGTTTGGCATTTTAGCCTATCAATTTTCCGTCTTTCATTTCTTGGGCTCCACAACTAAAATATGTTAACCCAAGCCCTTTTTTAGGGACTGGTGGCCTTATGCAAGACCATGATGGTTGTTGGATTATAGGCTTGTTTATTCGTTTAGGACAGTACTCCAATCTTATGGGTGATTGTGGATGGTTAAACAGGGTCTTCAAATGGAATGAGGTCTTTTTTTTTTTTTTTTTTTTCTTTTTTAATTTTTTAATTAATTATTTTTTTATTTATCCTTTCTATTTTTCCTTCTCTCTTTTTCCAGAGCATTACCTAAGGACACAACTTTTTTTTTTTTTTTAAATGTAAGTTATGATTTGAGTGATATCACTTTCACATAATCCACAATTGACACTATTCTTACTAGGGAAAAGTTAACGGATGTTATAAGAGAATTGATTTATGATATATTTTTTAAAAATTTTATGAGAAAAAAATAATTAATTTTTTGACAACTTTTTATATTTTCTATAAAAGGGTGTCAAAACTTTCCTTAAATTATTTATTAACAATTACCCCTTTTTATTATGCATAAAAATAAAATTATTGTTGAAGTTTTGGATAAAATACGTATTTGGTCCGTTGATGTGGCAATAAACTAATTTTTTATTTTGAACGTTTGCCACGCCAACAATTTTCATCCAAAAGATAATGGTAGTGACTAAATTGACATGACATTAAAAGATTAGAGACCAAATTGACACAATTGAAAGGTTATGAATTAAATTGAAATATAATGTAAAAGACAGAGACTAAATACATAAATTACCCTAAAGTTTTTTTACTATGCACAAAAATATTTGCATTTATTTTTTGGGTTGGTTTAAAGCGAGCAAAAGTGTAAATGATCGTGAACCTATGATTTTTATATGTTAACTACCGGTAACAATTTGGACTTATTTCTAAACAAGGGGCAACCTACTCCTTATATGAATGGCTCCTTTCACTCTCAAAATCCTATTTTTGACTTTTGTTGATTAATTTCCAATATTTTCCCAACTTCCCAATTATGAATATTAAATGAAAAATGTAGAAGTATTGGCAAATCATGAATGATCTTGTGGAGGAGAATTATGCTAGGGTATTTCAATGGTATAGAGTGGCCTTTCCTTGCTGAGAGAGACGAATAAACAATGCCAAAAAAAAGATTAAAAAAAAAAAAAAAAATCCTTTGATAATGATGACTAAAAGTGTTTTCATCCAAACACATGCATCCAAGTATCCTACTCAAAATGGCAAAAGAAACACATGAAAATTTTAAAATAAAAACAAAAAAGAAATTAAAAAGATGCTGTCCTTAATTTACAATTTATTGAGGAATGAATTCAAAATACCACACGTTTGAAGGAAAGTGCATACATAATTATTGAAATATGCGATCTATATCATATAAAATTTCAGGGAATCTCTAGGGAGCCAGTAGCATACTTGTCGTAATCCTTCATTAGGTTACTGAGATTTGAACTATAAGAAGTTCCCATTATTTTTTCATAATCTTTCCACCATTGCATGAAGCTGCTCTGTGGCAAGAAAATCTCAGGTGAAACTGCATAATATTTCATCAAATCATACACATAGTTTTCAAACTTACGCAGTTTTTTCAGTTCTTTCTCTGTATCACTTGATTCTCTGCTACTCAGCAATTGGCATGAAATGCGAGCCTCCTCAACATGTGCCCAAAAGCAAGAATCCTCTGTTAGATTTGAGGCCACGTTTTGTTTCTTCAATTTATTTGGAACACTTAAAGGTTTTTCTTTCAACCATTGCTCCAATTTTTTGTAATGCTCAGGCCTTCTTGACTTTATGTAGTCTTGTCCACCTCCCTTGTAGTATTCAGCTATGGCCAGTGGTTCAATCATCCGTCGATAATTTGTTCCTGCACCGAGCCATCTGGTACGAAAGGATGCACCTTCTTTCTGGGGCTTTTTCTCTGCTTCGTCGACCATGTCTACCCAGTATTGAGTAAGGATTTTCTTAAACCCTACCACCGTAATATCAGGTTGGGTGCTTCCACTCTTGAAGCTATCATAGTATCCCATTCCCTTTTCCTTAGAATACTTCTTGTACCATTCAAGGTTGGCCATATTTATTTTCACTTCATTCAACTTCTTGGAGGGATCAAAACCCTGCCTCCTGGACTCTGCCAATTTCGTTTCCTGTTTCTCTATCTTTGTAATCAGATTGTCAAGGCCATTGTTCTGCCCTTGTAACTGCAATGACTTTTAAAAATGGGTTAGCCTAGAAGTGGAATTATGGAAGATCTCAATGGCAAAGATTTTATAAGGTAGTAATTTTAGCTATGTATGAGATATTAGAGATTTTGATTACTTTGTTGATTGATGTATTAGAAGTATGTGATTAAATGATTAAATTTATCATGTTCTAATAATTTAAACTTCTAGGACAATTGTTAATTTAACAAAGTATCAAAACAGGTGGTCCTGAACATTTCATTCTTTACATTACATTGATTACAATGTTTAGGTGTATCATATGTCATATGGGAACCTTAACATGAGATATAGGCTATATAGCACAAATAAGCATTGTAATTATATCTGATCCAAAAAAAAGAAGAAGTTGTGATTGAGCTACCTGTGGTCGCATTAGTCCAATTGCTACTAATTGTATAATAATGCCTGCACGTTGTGGAGGTGTAGTCCATTGAAGCAACCTTGTGGTATCCCTACAAATTACCTTACGACTGAGATATTCCACAATCTTTTTGTAGAGCTCCAAAACTTGATTAGGATTTTGATTTCCAGGACCCTCTGAGTAGGTAGCCATCAACAACTCCAAAATGGTTTGAGAGTCCTCAAAACAACCACATCCGGATTTTGAATACAAGAGAAAAGCCCCAAAAGGCTTGTAAACATTTGTTTGTGAAGCCGATTCAGTGGCAGGAGGATTGTGGGGTGAAATTAGGACTCTTGGGATTGGATCTTGGTCAGAAACTACATGCAGAAAACAAGAGTTCCATGTTGGGTATTTCAATATGGCATTTTGCAGGCCATTATCACCAACAAGGGGTGAACCAAAAGTGATGCAAAGTGGGCGTTTTGTGATTGAAAAATCGATTGTTTCTAGCAGCCATAAGGTGAAGAGAATGGCAACAGATCCTCCCAACGAGTTTCCAGTGATAATTAATACTTTGGAATTGTCAATCTGCATTAACATAAGAATCTTACAATGTTATCAATAAGACAAATTATTATTTTTAAGCATCAAGTTTTACTATCATATGAAACTTCAACATTTTAATATTTTCAATTATAATCTAGAATTGTTTTTAGCTAGCTATAACTTAATAAACAAGTATAATATTATTTTAACTCTAGTAATATGATAAATAATTTTCTAATTTGCTTGAAAACAAGCCGAAACTTGGGAAAATATTTAGTAAATACTCTTTTTCTTTTTATGGCAAAAACGGTAGATACCAAATACTCAATTAGTTTTTTTTTTTATTTTTTTTTGAGAAAAATAAAATGGGGGATTTTATGGTTATATTACGCCTCCGGGCAGAGCACACAGACTTAGCGATGTGATGCCCACCAACGGACTCCTGCTGGTAGCGGGAATCGAACCTGAACGTGTTAGGCAGAGCGAACGAACCATACCCAGCTGAGCCAAACCCCGTTGGCTAATTTACAATATCTTGTAAAATTATACTAAGGTAACAAAAGCATATGCTATATATATATATATATATATATAAAATTAGAATATAATAAAAAAGTTATTTAACACTTATAGTTTTTCATTTACTCAAAATTTTCTTTCAAATCCATAACATATCTGTATGTACATTCATTTAGTATTTTTTTTCCCATTTTTATGCTGAATTTTTTATATTTAATTTTTTTAATTGAATAAATTACATAAATAATCCATACCATATATCACTAACTAAGAATGCAGGTTTTTTTGTTAAAAAAAAAAAATTTAGAGAAAGAAACTAAGGGTATGTTTGGTAACTATTTTCCCCCCTTATTTTCTGAAAAGCAATTTTCTATTTTTGAGACTAAAAAACTTGTTTGACAACCCAAAATGGAGAGAAAACAAAATATGTTCTCAAAACTCAATTTGTGAAGGAAACTGAAAACATGCAAAATGCTGTTTTCAGTTTCTAATTTTTAAAAGTCAATGAAAATACACATTTAATTTAATGAATCTATCTTATTTAATGAGTTAGCATTAGAGTTCAAATCCTAGTAACAACATATTTTACTATTTTCTATTTTTTTCTTCAATTTTTTTTTTTTTAAATTTCAACTAACCAAACATGTTTTTTATTTCAAAAATACAAGAAAATTCTTTTTTATTTATATCCCAAAAAGAAGTTTTTGAAAATAGAAAACAAAAACAGTTACCAAACATAACCTAAGAATGTACTGTTTTTTTTGGAAAACAAATCTTGTAAATATGTAATATTAAATTATGTATTTATGCAAATAGTTAAGTGATATATATATATATATATTATCGAAGTATTTTTTTTTGAAGCCTATATATTATCGAAGTAGAGTATATTTAATATCCTATAAAAAAATGTATAATATATATGTAAATATGTAATAATGATTTTTAAATCTTGATGACAATTCAGATATCGCGTTATTTTGGTATTAATAATAGAAAATTCTTTTTGAACTCAGAAAAGAGTTTTCAATATCTTAAAATAGGAACAGGTCATCAATTTCATATCAAACAGAAAATAATTATTAATTTACATTAAAAAAAGATATCTTAAAATAGGGTTCATAAATATGTATTTTTGATATTTCATATTTATTAGAAAATACTTGCAAAAATATCATAAATATTTGAAACTAGATGGTGGATATTTAATATATGGGTTGAGTTCAAGTTACACTAGTATGATTATAAGTAATATTACATCACCTAATAACTTGTTATTGAATTTATATTTTGAAAATCCAATTATTGCACTACATGTTTTATATATTCTTAACATATATGCCAATCTTCATGCTAATCGGATATAATTTACCACTCGACCTATAAACTCATCTTTTATACATTATTTTAAATTACAAAAAATAGAATTTAAACAGTTGATTGATAACATAACTATTGATTTTTGACCATTTTTATATTTTGTAAGAATGAAGAATATACAAAAATAATGTAATTTAGCAGTGGATTTATCAAAATTCAAATCTAATTAAAAAATATTGAGTGGTATACCATTACTTAAAATTACACCAGGTGTAACTTTGAACTTCAACTCCCACTACATATATATATTAAATCTAAAAATTTGGTTTAATAAAATAATTATATAAAAAATATTGGGTAACATCTCAAATACTAACAAGATATGGTTTTCATTAGAATTTTCTTATATTAACGATACATTTTATATCCAAAACCCCTAATAATAATAATAATAATAATAATAATAATATTAAGGGTTTTACTAACGTATACCTTTAGGATATACATTAATAACCCATTTAAGGAAAATTTTTAATGGAAGAAATGTAAAAATAATTTATTGTTTTGATAGCTTTTTCAATTTTCTATAAAAACTTTAATATATATCCTAAAGACATACATTAACTGGACTCCAATATTATTTTCCAAAAAAAATAAAATAAAAGGGGACACTAATATTAATAACAGGAATAATAATGACTTGATTAATATATACTTTAAGGACATACATTAATTGGACCCTAATATTTTCTCAAAAAAAAAAAAGGGACGCTATTATTTAATAATAGCAATAATAATGACGTGACAAATGTGTAGCAAAAAATAACGACCCCATTTTTGTTCTAGTCAAACAAACAATTTAGAGTATTACACTTGATACAATTACTATCAATGGTTGAGATTGATAGTTGCAAAAAGCAACTTTCAATCTTAACCATTGATTAAAAAAGATTAAGAAATAAATTAAAAAAAAGTAAAAAGTAAAAGTAAAAGTAAAAAGTAAAAAATTTTTGTGAAGGAAAGAGGTGAATTGCATCGGGCACTGTATTATAATCCAACTTTTTAGGTGGAAAAAAAAAAAAAAAATCCTTTTCGGAAATTAAAGTTGCTCAGAGAGAAGTTGTTAAAACTGTTTGACCATTGACTCAGTCAACCACAGTCATGCTCGTGCTTAAGCTTTTGCCAAGCTAAGTAGTATAGTATTATGTAACAAAACAGAATAAAAAGAAAGAATTTTCAGGCGATGGGGTTACCTGAGATTTCAAGTTGGGGAGCCTGTCACGGATGGAGGCAAAAAGCTCAAGTGCAGCTTTGTTAATGGAGAAATCTGGGTTGTTTTTGGTGCTCAGAAAATTGAAGAGAGGAAAAGACTCCGGAGTCTCTTCCTTCGGAGTTGATGATGAAACCAAATCTCCTCTTTCCTGAATATAGTCTTTGCCACAACCAGGCCAACTAGAAAAAGCTATGATGGTACAGTTTGATTGCTGAGAAACTTTGTGTCTTACTTTGTGTTCATTTTGATTGATTATTTCTCCATGGAGGTCCTGAACTGTTGCCAAGGATTGGTTCAGGACACCAGAGCTGACCACAAAGTTTGCCAATTCTGGGCCAATGCTAAATGTTTGTGAAGTATCCATAACCAGTCTCAAAATTTTGAAACTAAGGCTGTAGATGTTGTCATAACTTATAACCCAATGCTAAATCTGCAACCAAGAATCAAAGAAAACAATAGGTCAGAAATGGTGATGGATCAATGCAAAGAAGTAAATTTCTTGGTCAAGAAACAAACTGTGAGAGAGCGAACAAAACCAAACAACTAAAAAAAGAAAAAAAAATGCATTGGGTTTTTACTCACCAGATAAATTAATTTGGTCACTCTCTGGGGCTTTGTTGGATCTGACTAGGCAATAGAAAACTTTTCTCTTCTGAGTTATAAGTGATAACAATGATTGAGAGTTATATATATATGCCAATCTTTGCTACCTGGTCTCTGAAGAAAATTCCTAGAAATGAAGTAGAACCAGAGGCGATGGTAAAATTTGAAGTGTAATTAATGCTCTACCGGATTTTTCCACACGTTAATCTGTGTGGACGTGTGGAAAAACGAAGAAGAATTTTTCCACACGTAAAGAATAAAACAGAAGTCAGCAAACAATATGGTCCAGACCCCTTAGACTTTAAGGACTGCACTGGGCCATATCAGAGAACATCATGATCGTTGGATCATAGCCTTAGCTATTTCAATATAATAAAATTTTAACAGAAGAATTTTTTTATCCTCTCACTTTATCTCTCTTCAGCCAAAACTTCAAATTAAGGAAATTTTTTCTTTTTTCACATCTTCCTTGAATCCTACCTCTACCTCTTCTTTGTTGGTAGTTTTTTGAAATACACGTGAATGAAAAAGTGTGTAAAAATATGTGTAATATTGTTTAAAAATTAAAAATAAGCATTTGAAATATCCTACTAAACGGGCCTTAGACTCTATCACAAAAGGAGTAGACTCTACACAGGGGACTCATCATGTGACCCCCTCAATTTGCGAAAACCCAAAGCACTACTCCAGGAATATGTAAGTATATTGCCCTTGATTCTTCATATATATATATATATATATGTTATTTCATTTTGAAATCGTGAATTATAGAAAAAAAGAAAAAAAGAGTAAAATAATCAGAAGAAGAATATATTTGAATTGAATTTTTCCTTATATGAATTGCTTCTTTCACTCTCAAAATCTTATTTTAACTTTTATTGACGCGTGTAGAATTCGCAAATAATGAATATAGTCGCTGAGGAGAATTATCACTATTTCAATGGTATACAGTTAAGAGTGTCCTTCCCTTGCTGAGAGGGAAGAATAAACAAAGTCAAAAAACTATTCCTTTGGTAATGATGACTCACAAGTGTTTTCCTCTACTCACATCCAAGATGATGTCCATATTAATTTACAAATTATTGGGTAATGACTTCGAAATACCACACATGTTTGAAGGGAAGTAAATACTTAACCAGTCTTAAAATTTTGAAACTAATAAGGCTATAATATTATATGTTATTGTAACTTATATATAACCCAGTGCTAAATCTGAAACCAAGAAACAAAAGTGAATTTCTTGGTCAAGAAAAAAAAAATGAGAAAGTGAGAGAGAACTAAGTTACAAAGCCAAACATCTTAAGAAAGAAAAAGAAATGCACGATGAGAAGCTCTGTAATTAGATCAGCTTAGGTGTGTAATAGAAAACTTTGAGTCTTCTGAGTAATAACAATGGAAGAATTTAGCTTATGCCAATCTTTGCTAAAAATTAACAAATCCATTATCCATGGTTGATGGTCCCACGAGAAATTTCGTAGAATCATACAAGGAGTAAAAAGTCCTGAGAAAGTGTTAGCCACAGAATATTTTTCTTCCTACGCGTTTAGAATATTTTTCTTCCAATGAGCCCACCACTTTGTCACTTTTTTTTTTCATTAAATAAAATAGCATTCTTTTCATTACTTTAAATAAAATAAAAAAAAGCACATACACATAGTTAAAACATATTATTTGAAACATGATACTAAATACATTTTTTGCATTATAAGTATTTTAAACATTTATTTTCATAATACTTTTTAAATAATAGTTTTCACATTATTTTGAACAACAATAATTGAGCACCACTACCAAATAGGTCCTAAAGTACTGGGCAATATCAAAGACCATCATGGTCGTTGAATCATAGCTTTATTGTAGACTGTTAAACCTACAACTCTTGATAAAGGTTTTTAATTTTTTTTAGAAATTAAGGAAAATGAGAGAAAATTGAAAAGTGTCTTCTAAATATTTTATGGGTCCCTAAGTGTCTTAGGACATTTGTTAATGGACAATTTTAGTAAAATTTTAATATCACTATGAGAATTATAAAAAGTTGTCAAAAAAGTTAGCTATTTTTTTTCCCATAAAAGTTTTCTAAATAATTCATAAACTAATGCCTTTAGGGCATTCGTTAAATTTTCACATATTTTATGAATGAGCCACATAAATGAATTTAATGATTAGCACCGATTTTGAATTAGTTAGACATACTACATAAATATCTCGCCTCTCCTTCTCTGTCTCTACTAGAGGAGAAATTATTAGGTCCACCGGGAGAACTGTTGAAATAGTTCTCCAAACCAATAAAATGATGCCACTGATGCAAATGTATGAGTTAGCTTCTTAATCATTACAAAGTAAAAAATAAAAAATAAAATCACCAAGTGATGTCACATTTGTATAAATAACAACGTTTTATTGGTTAGAAAGACCAGAGATGATCACCTCAGCAGTCCTCTAATGGATCTAATAATTTCTCCTAAACATGGTCCTGTGTCTCCCCATGCACTTAAAGATTAGGGAGTTACCATCCTCAAGCCTTCATGGTATGCAATGCACCCATTACCAGTTTTCCACCCTTTTCTTCTTTGATACTTCTTGTATACCAATTATCTTTAACCAAAAAAAAAAAAAAAACACTTTTATAATAGCATGTTCTTTGCAAAACTACTATAAGGTACATCTTAGACATACATTTTATTGAGAAATCTATTTTATTAGAAGGGAAAAAGAAAGGTAATAAAAGCATAGTTATCAAAATTGTACCAGAAGCTGACCTAGCTAAAGAATTAGTTTATTGTTTATTTGGTTCAACCAATGGTTCATTCGTTGAATTGTAGGTTTATTAATTAATTAAATAATTTATTTTATAATTATAAAAAGCAACTAAAATAAAATAAAATATTCTCTTTACATAAATTAATACATTATGATAAGGTTGCTCTCATCATAAGATTCAAGTCATGACAAGTAAGAAAGGCCGACGGTCCTTCCGGACTCGTCGGCTTCATACAAGCAGATAGAGAATCCAAAACTATGATGCCATATGGCTGACGGCCCCATGACATCTGATAGAGCACCTCCATGACGCTAACGGGAGGTCTTCGGACGAGGCGAGAGGCCGACGAGAATAAAGAGGCCGACGAGTCCATCGTGGCCTAGCTTGACCTCCACGAATATCTATACAAGGAAATATCTTATACCCCACGATTAACCCTAATCAAGGGAACCTTTATAAGGAAAGGATTTCACAAAATACGTGTATTAATGAGGATCTTCCCTACAAGGAAAGACCCTCCCTGCCAAGAAATGAAAGCCATCTCTACTCTACTATAAAAACCCCAAAGCCCTCACAAATCAAATCAAGGTACGCATAATTTATCTCAACTCTGGCACTCTAGAGTTTGTGAAAGTTCTCTAACTTGTCATTTGGAGGGTATTTGGCCAGTACCACACCGGTACTCTCTGTGAAGTCTTGTTCTTCTTTGTTGTGCAGGTTTTGTTTAGAGCATGAGAGGACTGTGCGACTTATTGACGATTTTTGGCATCATCAATTGGCACCGTCTGTGGGGAATGGTAGCAACAACTTCATTGTAGTAGAAGTTGTACTACCACTTCTCAGACAAACAGTTGAATGGTACTCATCGCTTGATGGCTACCACCAACAACCAAGGAGACAAACCATGTACTACTGCCCTCAAAAGATAGATACAAACCCTCGTTGTAGCCAGGGAATGCCTCACCAAGCAAAACCATGACCTGGAGGAGCAATTGTGCCAAAAGAATGTAGGACCCAATAATCATGGGGACGAGCAAGAAGGCTGAAAGTAGGGACTAAGAGGGACTTGAAAGAAGCAACCCCCTAAGCAGACAAGAGTGATAAGACACCAGCCGTCCATCCGTTGCTTCAACGGCACCACCGTACATGGTTACGAAAATGCAGATGATGAAGGAGCGGATGGACTTCATGATGAACGCCATCAGAGGACGGGTGTCAAGCGACCTCGACGAGTTAGTCCACCGGACGGACTCACCTTTCATTGCACCTGTCACTTCGTTCCCCTTTCCGCTAAAGTTTCGTATGCCGCAGGTAGAAGCCTACGACGGGTCAAAGGATCCCTTAGATCACCTTGAGTCATTCAAAACCCTTATGCACTTGCAAGGCGTGGCGGACGAGATCATGTGTCAAGCCTTCCCAACTAAGTTTAAGGGTCTTGCAAGGGTACGGTTCAACAGATTGACGCCCAACTCCATCAGTACCTTTAAGGAGCTAAGCGCGCAGTTTGCCTTGCACTTTATCAGGGGGCACAAATATAAGAAGTTTACTGCATGCCTGATAAGCATCAAGCAATGAGAGGACAAGACGCTGAGGTCTTACATAACCCTCTTCAACAAGGAAGCCCTTTCGATAGACGAAGCTGATGACAAGATACTTATTGCTGTGTTCACTAATGGATTACGGAAGGGGAAGTTTTTGTTCTCCTTGTACAAAAACGACTCGAAAACCATGTTAGATGTGCTTTATTGAGCTACTAAGTACATGAACGCAAAAGACGCGCTACTAGCTTGAGAAGAGAAACCCAAGAAGAGGGAAAGGCAAGAAAATGCACGACAGGATAGGGGACGGAAGACGACCAGAACTGGAGATCGACGGGAGGATAGGCGCTCTAAACCCCCTGTTGGAAGGTTCAAAAATTTCTCCCCGCTGACTACCTCAATCGATCAAGTCCTGATGTAGATCAATGACGATACAGCCTTGACATGGCCTGGCAAGTTGAAAGGGAGATTCTAGTAAGAGGTCCAGAGACAAGTACTGTAATACCCCAATTTTGTTTTTATGATTATCACCATACCTTGTCTTTTTTAATATAGATTTGAGGTACTATATGTGTGTGCACAGTAAGATGGGAGTAGACAATTTTATGGTGCTACTAATAGGTGAGAAAATTAAAGTTTTAGTACATATAATTTAGTGCGGCAATTAAAATAATAAATAAATAAAAGAAAGAGGAAGATGTTTTATGGACTCCTTGGAGACTAAAGAGATAAGCTCAAGTGGGTTTTAAACTCTAGCCCACTACCCCACCAAGCCCACATCACTGATGTGTTAAAATATAAGGTGGAGGAAAAGATAAATTAGAGTTTTCATAAGAAGGGTTTTATCACTAAGGAGGTTAGGAGGTGTATTTTTCCTTGGAGTTAATTGAAGAGGCAACCAATTGTTTGAGGTATGATTTTTCATCTATTAGAAACAAATAATTTTAAAGAATTAGAATTTGATCTAGGAAACATTAGTGATATGTAGATTTGTTTCAAAGGGATATTTTTTCCTAGAACTGTTGTTTACACTTTTAGGTTAGTGTTTACGGACTTCATTCTTGAATTGAGCCACGAAATTACAAGTTCTAATCTATGATTATGGCTTACGTTTTTCTTTCAGATATGTACATATATATATATATATATAAAATAAGTCAATGATATTGCCCACCGTTTTTCATTGAGGTTATATGCTGTTAAACCCATTGGGAGACATATTTGTGTGTGTATATATATATATATATATATATTAAATCTTAGAATTGGCCTCTGTGTGTATGGCTTTCACGTTGCCCACCGTGGGTCCCTAGAACAAGTTTTGTTCTCTAGGTTCAACACTACGACAATTGTTTTGAAGGATATTGACAGACTTGATTTTTATCTGAATTGTAATTTCATCCCAAAATATTGTGATATTTAATCCGTTAGGGTCAATGATATTAAGTCCATGAACAAAGTCATATTAGATTTGGCCCACAGTTTTCATTGGGGTTATATATTAAATCCTAAAGTATTGGCTACTGCCTCTGAGTTTTGATAAATTCAAGCAAACATATTTTTGTGTAGAGATGCTTTGTGTTTATTTTTAGACCCCTTAAAACACAACTGGATTAACCTAATTAATAAGCCAAGTTATTACTTAGTCCAAATTCCAGATCTAGGTTAACACAATTATATAATCATATCAATGTAAAGTGCGGAATATAAATAACACAAAGATATGATAACCCAGGAAACCAGACCGGTAAAAACTTGGGGAGGATTTAACCTAGCTATTCTCAAGGTAAATCTGAATCCACTATGAAAGAATCAAAGTTTTACAATAGCGACTTAGACCACTAACATCCTATTGCTACCCACCAGTAGAAAACTTACTGACACGACCACGTGCAAGCTCCGAGACCACGGACTCATTCTTTCTTGGATTCTTCAGTAAGTACAAGCACTCTCGCTTGTGTATCTTTAAGCTCTTTAGTGCAACAACTGAATGATCATCAAGCTCTCAATAAAATTTTCTTCTTGATAATCCTAAGCATGTGTGAAGGCAACCACCTCTTAGATCTCACAAGAGATTCACACACACAGCAAATAGAGCAACCTCTAAAACGTGGCTAGGGTTTGCCTTTTATACCTAGGGCAAAATATAAAACCCTACACGTCATATGGGCTAAGGGCTGAGTTGAAAATTCTGTAGAAAAAACAATCTACATGACTTTCGATCGATCGAGTCTAATTTTCGATTGATCGAGTCAGTCAGAATTGCACACTCAATTCTGCAGTTTAACTCGATTCCAACTTTACATAAACGACATACTTTGAGCAAGTCTAGAACAAGACTAACAATATGTTTTGATCATGGTTTGCCAACAATACAAATTAGAATTCTAATACAATAGTTCCTAAGTCCTTAGAACCTAACAAACTCCCCCTTTGGCAATCCGTGACAAAACACAAACACAATGCTTAAAGTTACAAGTAAAAAGCCATTTACAAAAAATAATGCCCATTACAAAATAATCCAACCTAACTACTATCCATCAGTTGCAAGTGTAGACAGCAGCACGATTGAATCAACCTGTATATTTCCTGAAATACTCAACAAACACATAAACGCATGTGTGAAAAATACAAGTAAAACAAAAATAAATTCTTGACTTCACAAAACACAAAACAAAGACATATATCATGAAAAAATCATAAATATAAATCAATGAGCAGTGAAACAAGAAATATACATAACAGTGTATCTCCCTCTATCATGAACAGCCCAATCAAAACAAAGAATACATCAAGAGCCAAAAAAAATAAATACACAATGAGGCACCTAGATACAATCTAATAACTCCACAAGCTCCCCAAATACAAAAATCTCCCCCTAACAACAAAAACTCCTCTACAGGTGTCCAAAATGTACTCCCCCTTTTTGTGACAGAATGCCAAAGGGCAATCAGAGTCCATCATCAAAAGGAGGTGGCGAAGGCGAACGTCTCGCAAAGCACGAAGCTCATCAAGCATGTCCACCAAAATCTGACCTTGAGTCGCCTGAACAGTCAAGACAATCTCTAACGTACGACGAATGTCAAAGTCATCCGAAGTAGATGGTGGAGAAACAGCAGCAGTAGTGGCATGATCAGCAGATGCCTCACCAGTAGTAATACCTGTAGAAGAAGGAGGGGGTATGGTACCAAAGGCTCAACACAAGGGCATTTAGAGCTCTCTCTCATATGAGCAGCCCTCTGCCTAAGAAAGGAGGTACCTATGGGAGCAACTATGTGTACGGGCTCAGAAGCGGGGAAGTCATCTAAACCAAGATATAACAAAATCCTATGAATAAAAACAGGATGAAAAAGAGCATGAGTGGTAGAAGAACTCCTATAAACTTCGTTCAAAGAACGAAGAAACAGATGAAAAAAACTAATAGGAGCATCTGTAACAAGAGCGAACAAAAATGCACATCGCTCCAAAGGAATGGTGTGCAGATGAGTGATAGGCCATAAAGAATGACACGCTATCCTAAAGAAAAGATAGTGTGACTCAGTAAGCTCAGCAGTGGTGATCCGAGGATCAGAACCCCACAGGATAGAAGACCTAGTGATGTAAGACATGATGTTGTCCAAGGGAGGGGACTCATAATAGGGATAGACAAGGTGCTGGACCAACGGTACCTCAAGAGCATCAGCCACTACTCTAAGAGTAATGGTGAACTCTACACCTCGTATCCAACTCTTTACTAAAGTGTTGGAATCATAGACGCAGATAGAGATGTTCAAGTAGAACTCTCTAACCAGGGTAGCTGGTGGTGGAAGACCAATATCCAACAAAGGTAGCCAGCCCCTACACTCAAAGTTAGCCCTAATGACTGGATCAAGCTCATCTAACAAAACTTTCCGTTCAAACCAAATCTTTCTCTTAACATTCAGTTTCTCAAAGATCTCTTAGTTTTTCTCACTCGGAAACTTCTCACGATCAAAAGGAGGAGAAGGTGAGGGGGCAGACCTATTGTCTCTAGTCTTCCTAGGCATGGTGTTAGGCTAAGGACAAGACACAAGGACAAAGCCAAAAAGAACAAAGAGAAAAACAAAAACCAAGGGCAGACTACAAGTTAGCACAAAACAATACAGAAATAACAATCTATATGATGCATGAATAGATAAATGTCATGATGCATGCTCTAATGCAGTGATAACAAGTTCAATTTAAGTTTAGAACCACAAAATTGGCTTGAGCATAGAGTTTAGAACAAAAACCCCAAAATTTTGAAAAACCACTTGTTCAATTCGTACCAAATTGACCAATTGATCATCACACAAGCTAGAAAACAGTTTATTATGATCAAATTAATCAATCTAACAAGCCAATTTCATCAATTAAACTCAATTTGAGCAAAATTCCCAATTCGGGTAAATTCAAGCCCTAGAATTTTCAATTTCTCACAACACATCAGATTGATCAAATTAAACATCAAAGAACATGTTTATAACATCCCCCAACAAAAACCCATTGATCAATTGTGAAAGAAAAGATCAAAAATACCAAAAACCCCAAAATTTTCATAGGTCCAAAAATATCCCTTAAATACATGGAAAAATGCATGAATAATGAAAATAAATGAAAAAGGAAGGGTAAAAGGGTCTTACCAGTGTATGGAGAGAAAAACCTTGCAAAAGAAACGAAGGAAACGACAAAAAACATGATCTTAGCCTTGACTGAGTCATATGGAGAGAGAAAGTTTGAAAAACTTTTTGAAAAGTAGGTAGAACACGTCAAAATCTCCTTTTTAAAAAACTTCCAATACGATTTTCGATTGATCGAAATTTAGGTTCGATCAATCGAAATAGACCGAGGCTGACCAAATTTTTTAATCGCTATTTCAATTGATTGAAAAACAGATTCGATCAATTGAAATTCTAGAAAAAAACAAATTTTTGAAAAACAAAGAAATTTTGTGTAGAAACTCCTCAAAGCATTTAAAGTTTAAAATAAAATGTATAAGTATGAGATGAAATATCTTTCAAAAACACAAGTTTTGAACCCAATTTTCCCAAAATTAAGATTTTCAATCCTGTCTCTTAAATTTTCAAGCATCAAATATGTTTTACATTAAACTCAAAGAATTCTCAAACTTGGTTGGTCAAACCAAAGACACACACAATAACATGTACAAAGTTTAGCAAAGAGTAACTTGTGTAGTGTGTGCAACTAGTAAAAGCTTGAGATACATGTGAGGTGATATGTGAATAGAAATTAAACACAAAGTATACAAAATTCATCACATAGAATTTGAAAGAGACTATCTCCTAAAGAGTTACATCATATAACTCCCACATCTCCTAGATCATAAGTTTGCAATCATGTAAGTTTCTTGATTTGCCTCATATTGTACACACCAATTTTAATTTAACAGAAAATTATTAAAATAGCCAGGATAATGTACACACCAATTTTAGTTGTTTGATTTAACATTAAGTCCAATAATGTACGCACCAATTTTAATCATTTAAATCGAGGCTACACCTTATGTTCTTTTTGTGCATGTGCTACACTTTCGTGAGCACAAAATCATACGATATGTACTAAGGTGTTCATGATTGGCTAGTGAATAGTGGTGAGATGGTTATTTATGCATTTCTCAAAAGGTTCAAGTCCGACAATCAAAGACATGTGACTTCAAGATCAAGACAACGTAATCAAAAACCATAAACATCTTTCTCACATAACATGCACTACAAAGCTTCAACTAGTAAAATGCAATAAATAAGCTCATTCAAGCTAAACAAGGTACAAAGACATGTTAAGTGAAAATAAATTGACCAACCTTGTTTTCAAAACCAAGAAAATAAATACAAAACACAATTTGCTTCCCTTTTTATTTTCTTTTTTATTGAAAAGAAGAAACAAAAACAGTCCTAGAATGAAATGCATGAATGTTATGCAATGCAAGTCCTAGAAACAAAAAGAAAACAAAAACCAAAGAACAATGGTCACAAAGAGTAGAGCAGTGAAGCACAAGGACCAAGAAAGCCAAAGGTGATTAGGGACACAGAATCACACCAATGACTTGGTGAAAATGTCAGCATTCAGACATTTCGTAGGGATATACTCGAGAGCCACATTCTTTCTTTCAACCAGATCCCTAATAAAGTGATATCTAATCTCTATGTGTTTAGTCTTAGAATGTTGAACAGGGTTCTTAGAGATATCAATAGCACTAGAATTATCACAATAAACAACCATGGTATCTTGTGATATTCCATAATCACTCAAAAGCTTTTTCATCCAAAGAAGCTATGAACAACAACTTCCAACAATAATATATCTGCCTCTGCAGTAGACAAAGACACAGAATTTTGCTTTTTACTCATCCAAGCAACAAGATTGGCTCCTATATAAAAACACCCACCAGTGGTGCTTTTTCTATCATCGGCATTGCCAGCCCAATCAGAATCAGAAAATCCAGCAAGAGACAGATTAGATTCTTTGCTATAAAATAATCCATAATCACATGTTCCACCTACATATTTTATGATTCTTTTAACAGCATTCAAGTGTGAAACCTTATGATTAGATTGAAATCTAGAACAGACACCAACGCTGAAGGCAATATCTGGCCGACTAGCAATCAAATACAAAAGACATCCAATCATGCTTCTATATAATGTAACATCAACAGACTCACCTGATGGATAATTTGTTAGTTTTGCATTTGCAGCTATTGGTGTTCTAGCATGGGTAGCCTTGTCTAGTCCAAATCTCTTGACTAGATTTCTTGCATACTTTGCTTGGTTGATGTAGATTCCTGAGTCCGTTTGCTTCACCTACAATCCCAAGAAATAAGTTAGTTCACCAACCATACTCATTTCAAACATTGCCTTCATTTCATCTGCAAAAAAATGAGCAAGAGAATCATTAGTAGCACCAAAAACAATATCATTAACATAAATTTGAGCTACAACAAAACCATTCTTATCCTTTCTTATGAAGAGAGTAGTATCTGCAGATCTCCTTTTGAATTCATGCTCAGTGAGATATGCAGTCAATCTACCATACCAAGTCTTAGGAGCTTGTTTCAAACCATAAAGGGCTCTCTTTAACTTGTAGACATCATCCGGTCTGTGAGGATCAACAAAACCCTTCGGTTGTTCAACATATACCTCTTCTTGCAGCATCCCATTCAAGAAAGTACTCTTGACATCCATTTGATACAATTTGAAATTCAGATGGCATGTAATGGCCAAAAGTATCCTGATGGATTCCAGTCTTATTACTGGTGCAAAAGTCTCATCAAAATCAATCCCTTGCACTTATGTGTACCCTTGAGTAATAAGTCTTGGTTTATTTCTGATAATAGTGCCATGTTCATCTGACTTGTTCTTAAAGATCCATTTAGTCCCAATCACATTTACTCCCTTTGGTCTAGGAACTAATTCCCACACATCATTCTGAACAAATTGATGAAGTTCTTCATGCATAGAATTAACCCAATCAGCATCTTGAAGTGCTTCATCTACCTTTTTCGGTTCAAATTGGGACAGATAGCATGAGTGAGTAATTACACTTAAGGCTTTAGATCTTAATCTCATGTTATCTTTCAGACTTCCCAATATGTTTGTGGTAGGATGATTTAGCCTTACTCTAGAGGATGGACCTTTAACTAGAGATGTGGAGGTACCTTTTTGTTCTAATGAAGTACTAAACTCATGTTGTGCTTGTTGAGTCTCATGAACCGGTGTGGATGGTTCTAAACTTGATGGCACAGACACTGCATCATTCAGCACCATCAACTCTTCATCATTGTGCTTCCCCACATATTTAGCAGGAAGTGAGTCATCAACCTCCATAGGCTTATCTTGAATCAGAGCAGTGTTTTTTGAATATGCTTCTGCACATACTTCATCATTGATCACAACATTTGAGGATTCCATGACTGCTTTGGTTCTCAGATTATACACTCTATATGCTCTACTAGTAGAAGAGTATCCCAGAAAATATCCCTTGTCACTCTTTGCATCAAACTTTTCTAGTTCTCTCTATCACGTAGAATGTAACAGTCACTACCAAATATCCTAAAATATTTGACAATAGGTTTCTTTCCTCTCCAGAGTTCATAGGGAGTTTTCTTGGAATCAGGTCTGAAATATACCCGGTTGTATGTATGACAAGCAGTGTTAACTGCTTCTCCCCAGAAGGATTTGGGTAACTTTTTATTGTGTAGCATGACACGTGCCATCTCCTGAACAACTCTATTCTTCCGTTCCATTATTCCATTATGTTGAGGTGTCTTGGGTGAAGAGAACTCTTGATGTGTGCCTTGATCATTGCAGAAAGTAGCCAGCTTGGTATTCTCAAATTCTCTTCCATGATCACTTCGGATTCTGGCTATCACAGTATCTTTTTCAACTTGCAATTTCTTGCATAGATGTATCATCTTCTCAGGAGCCTCAGCTTTATTTTTCAAAAGCACAACCCAAGTATATCTAGTAAAGTCATCCACAACAACTAGAATATACTTCTTTCCACCTAAACTTTGAACTCTAGCAGGACCCATAAGATCAATGTGCAATAACTCTAGAAGTCTTGAAGTTTGAACACTAGCTACAAACGGATATTTGGATTTCACTTGTTTACCTATCTGACATGGTCCACAGATGCACTTATCTATCTTCTCAAACTTAGGTAAACCAATAACTGCATCACACTTGGAAATCTTCTCTAATTGCTTATGACTTGCATGCCCCAACCGTTGATGCCACAAATCAACATGATCAATCTTTACACTAAAACACTTGTTGTTTATACTTGGTGTTATACCACAACAGTTGTCAGTTGTCCTTACACCAACACACATACAGTCACCTCCTTCATCAAGTATCTCACATTCATACTTAGTGAAGAGAACATTTAGCTCATTGTCACAAATTTGACTGATACTGAGTAAGTTGGCCTTCAATCTATCAACATACCAAACATCTTCAAAGACTGGCAACCCTGGAATGTCCACAATTCCAATGCCTCTGATCACAGATTTGCTTCCATCTCCAAAAGTGACTGTCCCAATCTTTCCTTCAAAGAGTGTCTTGAATAAACCTTTGTTTCCTGTCATATGCTTGGAACAACCACTATCTAAATACCAAAGACAAGAATCACGTACCTTTAAGGCGGTTAAAGCAGTATAACACAAATAATTATCATCAAGGAAAGATTTAGCAAAAACAACAAGAGACAAAATCAACAAGTAGGCAAGTTGACATATAAGCAAAAATATTTTCCAAGAATCTATGACAACAGGGGTCAAGGATCAGCTCAGAGATCAAAAGATCTACAACAAGAGAGCTACCTGCTTTGATACCACTTGTTTATTTTTAGACCCCTCAAAACACAACCGGATTAACCTAATTAATAAACCAAGTTATTACTTAGTCCAAATTCCAGATCTAGGTTAACACAATCATATAATCATATCAATATAAAGTGCGGAATACAAAGAACACAAAGATATGATGACCTAGGAAACCAAACCGGTAAAAACCTAGGGAGGATTTAACCTAGCTATCCTCAAGGTAAACCTGAATCCACTATGAAAGACTCGAAGTTTTACAATAGCGACTTAGACCACTAACATCCTATTGCTACCCACCAGTAGAAAACTTACTGACACGACCACGTGCAAGCTCTGAGACCACGGACTCCTTCTTTCTTTAATTCTCCAGCAAGTACAAGCACTCCCGCTTACGTATCTTTAAGATCTTTAGTGCAGCAATTGAATGATCATCTCAATAAAATCTCATTTTTGATAATCCTAAGCATGTGTGAAGCCAACCAGCTCTCAGATCTCACAAGAGATTTACACACACAGCAAATAGAGCAACCTCTAAAACATGGCTAAGGTTTGCCTTTTATACCTAGGGCAAAACATAAAACCGTACATGTCATATGGGCTTAGGACTGAGTTGAAAATTCTGCAAAAGAAACAATCTGCACGACTTTCGATCGATCGAGTCTAATTTTTGATCGATCGAGTCAGTCAGAATTGCACACTCAATTCTGCAGTTTAACTCGATTCCAACTTTACATAAACGACATACTTTGAGAAAGTCTAGAACAAGACTAACAACTTGTTTTGATCATGGTTTACCAACAATACAAATTAGAGTTCTAATACAATAATTTCTAAGTCCTTAGAACCTAACACTTTGCATTAGTGTTATTATTTAGTTCAGCAAAGTATAGTCTTAGTGAGTCAGTTTGTATAATTCAGTAAGATTTATATTTTGTGAAGGATATTAAGTAATTTCCATGATTGAATATAGGTCCTATTTAAGAGTGTTTTGAGACTTTTTGGAGGGTATTTCGGCTGGACTTTCAGAGTGATTCAAGTGCAGTAAGTAATTATGCATAATATGTACAATTTTGTTCATTAGGTTCTTATATGTCAAAAGTTTTCAAAAGTTATGTTTTAAGCTTACGTTTACTAAAGTTTATCAAAAGCATTTTTACATCATTGAAAGAGAAACTTCGACCTTTAAATAATGTTTTAAAAAGAAACTTTGAATTTTATATAACGTTTTGAATGTCCGAATCTCACTTAAAAGATAAATTCTAAACTAAACTATGTTCATAAAATAATTGAGTTTCAAAGTAAGTTTTCTAAAAAGGTTCTTGTTCTTTAAATTGGTAAAACCAAGTGATTTCAAAGTCATATTCCTATTCTCCAAATTGTATTTAAAATGTTTCTTTTAGCAAATTGAATTTTCAAATTTACTCAAGAATTGTAAAATATTTATATAATTCCTTGGTTCTTATTTGTTCCCTAAGGGAGTCAAGCATCCTTCGATTTTGTTTCAATTCAATATTGTGATATTCGATATGTCTCTATATCTGAAATAATTGTTAATATTAAGAAAATTATTCTATTTTGTATATATGTTGTTTTGTGATATGTGACTCAAAATGAGTGTTTTTAGAATTGATCAGATATATGTGTAAATCCGCTCACAGGATTGTATGTGAGAATATGTGTTGATCCCTCACTAGCAAGGGTTAGATGTTGGTATCTGCTCACAGAATTATATGTGAAAATATGTGATGTGTATATGTGACACTGTGCTCTGATCAATTATATGTATGTGTTTTTGAATGATTTTAAGATGTGATTACATATGTATTAAGTGATTCATTATATGTTTTGGAATAATTATATTTGATATCATCGAGTGAGTTTGTGAAAAATTAAAATACTCGTGCTTTGCTTGACTCTGTCCTTTTGTGTATTGTGTATAATTGCTTATTGGATGTGTGGCTCACCCCATCAATTACAATTTTTAGAATAAAGTTTAGTAGTGGAACTAAACCTTTGGATTGCTTCGTAAGGTGCAAGGTAGAGCATGGGAGTTTTTAGGCGAAGTCAATAATACTTGAAGTCTTAAATAATTATTAGTTATTTTTATTCTGCATTAGATCTCATAGTATTTTGGAGATTATTCTAAATTGTGGATTTTAGTATTGTAAAAGATTTATTAAGAGCATTGGTTATTTGGAGTTTTATTGAACTATGTTTAAATTAATTATTTTTTATTGAGTTATGTAAGATTAGCAAGTTAGTCATGCATCTAAATTCATGTTCCATGGATTTGGGTCTTGACAAATACTGTCGTTTTCATCAAGACCACAGTCAAGACACGTCTAAATGCTATGACTTGAAGTAGCAGGTTGAAGCCCTTATCAGACAAGGAAATTACAACAATTCGTCAGCAAAGAAAGGGCAGACCCACCATAGGAGCAGGCTGCTAGAAGGGATAATGAGCACCCTAGACCAACCATAGGGGACATACAAATGATTGTAGGGGGCACCACAACTTCTAGTTCATCTAAGAAAGCCCATAAGACTTACCTTAGGATGGTTCAGAACGTCTAGGTGATGAGTTTCGTCCCAAAGATGGCACAGATCGACAACCCCATAATTGGATTCTTGGAGGAAGATGCTCAACGTGTCCACCACCCACACGACGATGCAATCATTGTTAGCATATGGGTAGGGGACTACAACACTCATCGGGTCCTAGTTGACAATGGAAGCTTGGCTGACATCCTCTACTACCCAGCATTCTAGCAGATAAGGATCAAGAGAAAGTGACTCATACCAACCAATGCGCCGCTCGTTGGGTTTAGAGGAACGAGAGTATACCCCGTCGGTGTGGTCACATTACCTGTGATGGTCGGTGACTACCCTCAGTAAATTACTAAGGATGTTACATTCCTTGTTGTTGACTGCTCATCTACTTATAATGCCATCCTAGGTCAACCTACCCTCAACTCGTGGAAGGCCGTAACTTCAACCTATCACCTGATAATCAAATTCCCAATCGAGTATAGAGTAGGAGAGGTACATGGGGACCAAGTGGTAGCACACGAGTGTTACATAGCAATGTTAGAGATGGACGACCATTTACAGACCATAAGCATAGAAGAACAACAGACAGTTGCAGAGCTCGATGAAGGATTGGAGGAGATACTTCTTGATAACTCCAAGCCCGAGCGAATGACTAGGATCGGCACCCTCGCTAGTCCGCCAGTCTGTCAAGCGCTCACGACATTCTGAAAAGAAAACCAGGATGTCTTTACCTGAAGCCATGAAGACATGCCCAGGATCGACCTTTCAGTCATGGTGCACAGGTTGAATGTATCACCCTCTTTCCCCCCTATCTGTCAGAAGAAGCGAGTATTTGCCTAGGAGCGGGATAAGGCTATAGCAGAAGAAGTCCGCAAACTACAAGATGCAAAATTCATCAGGGAGGTGTACAACCCCGATTGGCTGGACAATGTATCGATGGTCAAAAAAGCCAACGGAAAATGGAGGATGTGTGTAGATTTCACGGACTTGAACAAGGCATGCCCTAAAGATAGCTACCCCCTCCCGCAGGTTAACGTCCTCACAATTTTTAACTAAATCCTAATTCAATTTTTGTTTGGAGTCTAATTTACCAGTTTTACTTATTATTTTTTCTTCTCTCTCTTTACTGCTTTGTCTTCACTCAGGCACCATCGTTATTTTTAATTACTAGCCTCATTACACTCGTTTTGCGTATGCGATGAGACTTTTTTTTTTTAGTGTTATAATTCCTCTCATCCTTCATCACTAGACCTTTGCTGACCTTATGCCCTAGAAACAAAATCTCTTGCTGGGCAAACCCACACTTCTCTTTCTTGACATATAATTGATGTTCTCTCAATTTGAACAGCACCTTCCTAAGGTGTTTCAAGTGATCCTCCAAGGATTCACTATATATTACTTTGTCATCTAAGTAAACCACAACAAAGCAATCCACATACTCATAGAAGACATCATTCATCAAATTACAGAATGTAGCAGGGGCATTTGTTAAACCAAAAGGCATAACTATAAACTCATAAGAACCATACTGGGTCACACAAGTAGTCTTAGGCTCATCCCCTTCAGCAATCCTCACTTGCCAATAGCCTGATCTCAAGTCCAGTTTTGTGAAATAAACAACTTTGCTTAATCTGTCAAAGAGGTCTTGAATCAAAGGGACTAGATACTTGTTCTTTACAGTCACTTTGTTCAAGGCTCCACACACATTTGCAATTAGTCATCTTGCTTTTTTTTTGGAACTAAACAAGAGCACCATAAGGAGCCTTGGAGGGCTGAATATAGTCTGCATCCAACAATTCTGTCAACTGCTTTCTCATCTCAGCCAACTCCATTGGGGACATTCTGTATGGGGCCTTCGAATGAGGCTTTGATCCAAGAACCAACTCGATCCTATGATCAACAACACGCCTTGGTGGAAGGGTCTTTGGTAGTTCTGGAGGCATCACATCAGTAAACTCCTCCAACAGTCCAGCCACAGCATCTGGAACTTCGACATACTTGTCCTACTTCATCTTAATCAATGTAGCCAAGTAGGTCATCTCACCCTTCTTCAGCCCATGCTCAACCTGCATGGCTGAAACCATTGGTTATTTCCCCTTACTAATCTTGCTATTTCCTGCCCCACGCCTCATAGAAACATAGCATGGCTGCTTCTCATCAAGGATTAACAATACTCCAATGAATGGCAGTAAGGCAACCTTAGTAGCCACTAGGAACTCATCACCCAGAATTACATCGAAGTCATCTAACTCCATGACTAGGAAATTCACCTTTCCTGTCCACTCGCCAACCTTAAACTTCACTCCATAAGCAATCCCCAACACAGGTTTTGCCTCTGAGTTTACTACCTTGATCTTACTTGGGCATTTGATCACTTTTAGACCAAGTAGTTGTACCATCCTATCAGCAACAAAATTGTGGGTAGCACTAGAATCAAGCATTCCCTAAGCCCCATTTTCGTTCATCTCCACTTGAACATAAGACAAACCCCTAGAAGTACCTTCTGCATGTAGTGCATTCAGCAATTGCAAAGGGTTCACTCTGCTGGGAACTTCTTCATCGGACTGCCCACCACCATCTTTAGCAACCATGACATTAAGCTTCTCACGTTTTGGATAGTCTCTTGCACGATGAGCGCCATTGCAAATGAAGCAGCCAGCACTAAGCTTGGGCTGTTCTTTGCTTGGTTGAGAGGTAGAACTCTCTCCCTTGCTTTTGTTACCCCAATTTTTTTTCTGCTTATCCTTCTTCTACTTGTCTTTGCCTTTGTCCTTAGACTTACGTTTTTCCTCATCTCCACTGCGCTTATTGAACTTGTAGTTCACTAAGGCATCTGCAACAGACATAGCTGTAGGCAGATCACGTACAGCCTGCCTCTTTAGCTCCAACTTTGCCCAAAGCTGTAAGCTAGACATGAAATTGAACAGTTTGTCCTCCTCTGACATGTTCTTGATACCCAGCATCAAAGAATTGAATTGAACGTCTTGACATATTCTCTCACTATACTAGTCTTTTTCAATTTCTTCAAAGAGTCTCTTGCAACCCAAGCAGTGTTGGTAGGCAAGAACTGGTCCTTCAATTCCTTTTTTAAAGCTTCCCACGAGTCAATTTTTCCTCTACCAGCATCTTAGCATCCCCTGAAAGATACATGCTAGTAATCGTCACCATCTCTTGACTAGGCACCCTAGCAGCCTTGAAGTACTGCTCCATATCCCATAGGAAATTCTCCAAATCCTTGGCATTCCTGGCACCATTAAAGGGCTTTGGATCAAGCACTTTCACTTTGGTGGCTACTTCCCCCTCCCTCAGCAGGCCACTCATTGCTCTCTTCAACAAGGCAGTTTCTGTTTCAAGTTGGCGTTAGGTCTCCCTTCCTGCTTGGTTCTGGGCATCCAGTGCAGCAGCTAACTCTTTAACACGAGTAAACACAATATCTCTCTATTCTGCAAGATCATTCCTCACCATAGTAGTTTCTACAAAGACAACATCCAATCTGTCACAAACAAAAAGTTGTTCCCCCTCTCTGGGAACTTCGAGTATGTTTTCCAAGACAGTCACCCTTGCCTTGGTGTCCGAAGACATGGCAACTTGGCTCTGATACCAATTGTCACAGGGTCAATTTTTCTTTTAAATTTTCTATTAAGTCCCTGACTTAGTCTCAGCCAACACTCCATACACACACACACACACTGCAGGAACACTCAGAACAAAATTATAAAGGGAATTCACACACACAGTGCACACACAGTATATACAGGGCACCAACCCCAACCTTTATTACTCAATATTAAGTACAAAGGAAGCCTGGAGAATACACACGAAATTCTCTAAGCCAATATTACACACTCTTGCTGTTGACAACCCCAACAGCCTAGGATAAATGCACAGAAATAACTGTTACGGCAGTTACTGCCAAGTAACTGCCCCATGTCCAAGACTTGCTGCCACATATGGTTTGACTTAGGACACCTCTAACTGATGTTATCTTGGCCTGCTCTCCACATTTTCAGCCCCTACTCAACAGGTGTGACCATCCAACAAGCTAGGAACTGCTTGGTAACTACTAATAACTGCTACTGCATACTCTGCACATGCCAGCCCATATCTCAGCAAATCATGGGGCCTCTGTCCATGCTTCAGCAACCCACACATAATTGTTTCATCACATTTTAGAAGGTTTGGCCTCTGCCCAAGCCCTTCTCATCAGCATCACAGCCCACACAACATGTCCATATCCAGCACACTAAGTAATTACCATCAACCCACTCATACAAGTCCATGCATTCTGCCAGCACCAACCAGCCCAATGTCTTGCACAGCATATGATCATCACAGCAGCCCAGCACTGCCATGCATTCAAGCCACCAAGCCCACACACAAAGAAACCATCATCCAAGCCACCAATGCCATGCACTATCTCATAGGGTCAACACCACCCACTGTTGCCCATCATCATCGAACCCATCTTTGCCCACCATGGCTCACCTCTGCCATGGCCTTGGGGCATCATGTGGAGTAAGGTGCCTCCACATGCTGCCCCTCATCATGCTCATCATTCTGAATCCAGTAGGGAGACTGGGCTTGTCCCCCTCAAAGAGCAATTAGGAGCTTCACTAGATAGGCATAAGGAGCCATTGGTGTCTTGAGAAAACATTGAGCCAAGTGACTAGCCTAATGTTGTCCAAGCACTCCAATTCCTCATGCCATCATCAGCAACTCGTAAAGCTCCTAACACTATGCGATGTTCCAAAAGCAAGAGCCTTCATTTCCTTTTTTTTCTTTTTTTGGTTGAATAAAAAAGTGACCTTACGTGTTTGGTAGCTAGTTGCTCCAAATCCACTTAAACCTTCCACATAAATAGAGTGGGGCCATCAGCAAAAGAGTGAGATTTGCCACTATTTATAAACTCACAACCTCAAATTTATAAGATAATGGGTCACAAGTTCTTGTTATTAGGTCAATAAAGACAACCCTTCCTTTTCCTCAATTGTCCTTATAGTTTTCTCAAAATATTAAACAACCATCTATTTGGGTAGCCACCAAAAAAAAAAAAAAAACAACAACCGTCCATTTATTCGTATGACAAGTAATCACAGTAGTTTACCCCCCAAATATATATATATATATATAAAAGAAACTTCTACCCAAGTACTAAAGTGAAGTACCACGGTCAACGACAACAATTGAGAACCAATACCAATAGTACTTACTCGAAAACTCTAGAAAGTATCTTACTTGTTGTTACTCGTACTCGATAGCAGCGGCGATGAGATTAAAATACTCTATTTTCTCGAGTGACTTCGCCGGCAAGTGGTGAAAGCCGACGACGAAGTCATCAACATGAACGGTAACCACGAGACCTTGAACGTGGAAAGAGACTTCCAGTACATGTTGGAATCGGGTTTTGAAGAGTTTAGGGTTTGGGCGGAGTGGTACCGTGTTGGCGAAGTCATGAAATGTCTTTATGAGGGTTTGGAAAAACCTAAGAACATATTCAAAGGCATTCCTTTATCTTTTCCTGAAATCGATAACGATAATGAAGCTATGGTACAAGGTTTAAGAGCGAGAATCGCTGCTTTACAGCCTAGCGGTCCGATATCGGCGCGATTTTTGTTGAAAAACTTGACGGTTTTATTCATCAGCGATTCGGTTTTCGTGTACGGCGGCCTTAAGCCGGAGCACGTGTACTATGGATTAGGGAAAATCAATGAAGATGTGAGGGATTGGCTCAATGGATTGGGGGAAGATTACACAGTGAAGAAATTTTTGAGGTATACGGACGCGGTGGTGTGGATGAGGGATTTTTCTGAAGATTCAACGAAGAAATGTGATTGTTCGACTCTTGAATTGTTACTTAGCACGATTCTGGGGGCGAGGAGGATGATAATGAGGCATACAATTCAAGAGAATGGGATTAGTGAGGCTTGTGAAAATCTGGCGATAAGGATTGATGTAGGGATGTTGAAAGGGTGTGGTGATGGGTTCCCGAAGGTTTTGGAGATTAGTGAGAATTCAAGGTTAAAAGTTTTGACCTCGAACCCATTGTATCGGGATAAGTATTTGCATAGAGAGAGGAAGGGAGGGCTTGGGTCGTTGATTCCAAAACAAGGACCGAAACAAGTGGAAATGAAAGCTTAGGAGTTTGGGTAGTCTAAACTTTTTAACATATGTATACGTGCCATTTTTCATGTTGGAATTGATCATTGAAACTTCATTTTGTGGAGTATGGAATTGTGCAATTGTTTTCTTATAAGCAATTGTTGTTGTAGGAAAATTAGATGTAGAATAAAGATTGTTATGGCATTCCTTGCATTTGAATATAAGTTATACAACTTTCTATTCAAAGATTGCTCCAGCATTGTTATTATTTGAAGATTTGGATTCCTGTTTCTGTAGTTTCTGGTTTTAATAAATTGTAGTTACTAAAAAATGCTTATATCAATAAATTGTTATTATTTTCACGAATCCAATTTTGCCATTTTAGTAGAATTATAAACCACTTGGAAATGTCTTATGACTTAAAACTCTTTTACCTTCTCCTCGTGGAACCATGATTTCAGCCATACCACATTTTGATAATTTAAATGTGTTTTTCTAGGTTAGCTTCGTGAATTTGGTATGTTCATACATTTTGTTAAACTTTTATCTGTTGAGGATATTACACAAAGTAATAATGGAAGAATAAGATTAACACAAAAGACAAACAAAAAATAGATAACTTGGAGACACTATATCGTTTTCCTTAGACAATATTTGCTCTCCACAATTTTGTTGCTAAAGGGTTATCGCAAATTTGTTCCCAGGATACAACTAAGATGTTGGGTTCTACAAATAGCAATTCTGGAGAATGACCACAGGATTTCTTGTGTTTCTTATGTTATTTTTCAAATGAACATAAGCCTCTATTTATACCCATAGGGTTATGTTTCATGAAAAGGCACGTATAGAGAGTTAGTTATTTTTCAAGTGAACATAAATCTCTATTCATGAAAAGGCACGTATGTTTCATGAAAATGCACGTATGCAAAGTTAATTATTTTTTTATAAAATAGTTAACAAAGATTGAAACCTCTTCGACATTTCTGAATAGTCACTAGAAAATTCTGCAGAAAATTTCAAAAAATTCAGATTTTCAAATTTTCACTTAGAAAATTCTAGAACTTGAATTTTCACTTTATGAAACCATATTCTCCAAACTCAAACTTCATTATTACAACCTATCTTTGTATATACCTATATATACAACAATCCCCCACTAGGTTGTAATAATATATGTCTCACTTGATTGATATCCTATCATGCATAATGGAATGCGTCTTTCAACTTAAACATCCCTTTAGTGTAATTGCTCAAGAAATCAACAGAGTTAATGGTGGCTTGGTGCTTAAACCAAAACTCTTATGTGTTGAAATCAAAAACAACACACACATGAGAACATCCACAACACATTTAGAAATTCAAGTTGTTAGCACTATTATAGCCTTGAGCTCTACTTAGTTTAGTGAACATATACAAGAGAAAATCCTTTTACTCTTGCTAGGAGCGGCACCACTCCTATGTTCATAAAGGTGAAGTTCCTTCTTATGTCTCTGTTACATAGACATTTATGATTTATGAACTTCATTAAGAGTTTAAAACTCATCCTCAATTTCATCATAACAGTATGCACTAATCCATCCAGAATGAGACATAAAATTAGTGCTCTTACTAACCATGTATCAATAGCTTGTTGTTACCCTTTAAGCCTCTTTAGATTAAATCAATTCGAGGTTGGGTTCCCACTATTGGTGATTCTCTTAAAAGAAGGGTTTTAGTCCCATTCTAATGGATGTTACCCTTACCAAGTCTCGAGACACACTTCAGCAAATGATCTATTTTATATATAGAATTACGTAAGCAATAAACTAGTCCAACCACATTTGACTTGCCTTACGTATTCTTGTCTTGGACTTTTAAGTCTAAGTTCACTTTGTATACAACTCATGTATACCATACACATTGTGGTTTTACAACTACAGTACAATGAATGGCTTACTATGGTCGTGGCCACGACACTTTATCAAAACCTTAGCCATTTTCTTTCCTTGCCTGTTACCATTATAATCAATGCTCTCAATTTAATTCTATAGTAGAGCAAGAAATACACCTTATTTCTTTAATGCTTACACATAGCACCCCCACATGTAGTTATCATCTAACTAGACATAGATATTATCACTCACATCAATAATAGAATTAAACTTGAATATTCTATATAATAGATATTCATCACAATTAAGTACTTTCTAGTGATCGACCTCAAGTTTTAGAAATTTTGAAAGTCTACCTACTGTGAAGGCAATGTCTAGTTTAGTTCCATACATGATACGCAATATGTACTAAATACACTAGCAAACTCGAGCTATGCATCCACCCCTCCAGTAATTTCTTTATTTAATATTGGAATCAAAGTTTCTTTGCCTCTTTAAAGATGTTAAAATCTAAGAAACAAGTTCCCAACACTAATCTCAACACAATGAGATAACACAATTCCCAAAAGAATGAGAAATCACTAATCTCAACACAATGAGATTACTTAAATCTCAATAAAATGAGATAACATAAATCTCAAAATGAGATTAATATAGTGCACATCTCCACTATATTTCTTTACTTGATTCTCATTCATAAAAGACTTTCATTTAATTAAGGAAATAAAAACTCCCAAGTCTTTCAAGCAAACTTCCTTATCAAGATCACTTCTTAAGAAAGCCACTTCACATCTATATGATGCATACTCAAATTATATGTGGAGACACAATCCAATATTTCAATATTGATCCTTGAATGTTCAATTAATGAACTCACTTGTACTCTCTTTATTTCACAAAGAGGTACTTTCAAAATAGGATCACAATATGTGCTTGTTCAAACTCAAGACATCTACCACACATGGCAAAATTTAATTGCAGTGAATTTAACATCCCTCGATGTTAATTCTCAATACCTTTACCAAGCACATCTTTGATGCACATTAGCATTCTTATGAGTCCATGACTCGTTTAAGGGTTATACCCTCACACTTGATTGAAAATCATAATTCCAAAATTTAAATTTCTAAACCCCACAATTTGGGTTCTCAACCATTCCAAATTCACATATATACACACACTATAATTACATATATCAAAATGTAATAATAGAATATAGTGAATTTCTTTAAAATTATATGAACGGTTTTAAAGATATCAAACTAATAACACAAATAGTTACTAGTGTATAGATATCAAAATTCTATCTTTTTCGCTTTGTTTTAAACCTTTTACTATTAACCTTAGACCAAAGGATTTTATATCTTATTCTAATACCCACTCACAACCAATTGGTTTTAAAGCTAGATGTAGATCCATTAAGATTCAGTTATTATTAAATAATATCGAGTTTATCTCATCATTAATAGTTTTTACAATAGAAAGCTACATCTTTTTAGAAGCACAAAGCTTTTTAAAACTTTAGGATCACTTACCTCAAAGAATACCATGGGTATTTAATTAGGACTACACTTTTATCACATTTAACAAGGTGAACAAGAGCATCACATGAAATAAAATTTGGATTAAAATCCTTTTTATTTCTCAAACTTTGACTCCACCTTTGCTTACTTGGTGAACCATATTTAAATCTTTAATATCACTTAATGTGATATTTAAGATTGGAGTCATTTACTCGTGTTTAAGTAGGTATCGGAGTATTCTTGAAATCATCTTTGAATTTAAACTCAATAAATTCAATATCCTTTGATTTCACTCTTATATTAGAGATTAAGTCTAATAAACTACATACCCTCGAATTTACTCAAAACCTACATATACATTTTATATAGCTCTTTGACTACTTAGTTCTCTTTGGTCTATCATTTACAAAAGGTTAAACACCCCCACAATTTAAAATGATAAGCATTTGGTCACTTTCTTATTTCATAACACATATGAAATACTTTTGAGATGAAACTCTATTATGAACATAGCATACACTAAGCAAAACTTCTTCCCATTGATCAGATAAGAACTTAGCTGATTGCACTCAAGTTTATGGCATTCACCATATCAAATAGAGTTCTCTCTTTTGACCAAACAATTTTATTAGGATGTATAAGGGACTGCACTTTGGTGTATTACGATATGTTTCTCACAAAGAATAATATACATTTAGAAATATTCATCATTTCTAGTTAATACACCATTCAATTCAAATCATCATGCTTATATAAATTATATCATGCTTTGACATAAATTATAGCATGCCACAAATAAAGAATCAACAATATAAGTACAACTAAAACATATTGATAAATAACACTCAGATAGTAGCATATCCATTGCCTACTAATATCCCATTCTTGGACAAGACCATTCTTAAATAACAAATTGGTTTTTCTTGATATTAGGTACATGAAAATATAGCATTGGTCAAGAAAACTTCTTGCCAAAACTCAATTTCACTTCAACAATGCACTTTCCATGAACTTTTGTCTTACTGTGGATGTCCATAAGCACCTCTAGTTCTATGGAAGACTCCTCATAAGTCTTGAACTGTGCCTTGTAGTTGTACACATGCAACATTGTACCTGAATCAAAACACCAATCGGAAGGATTTGTAATTATAGCCATATGAAATATAGTAATCTTTATTACATACATGACTCACCATAGCAATAATGTCCTTAATGACAATTGCTTCATTAGCATTTCCATCTTTATCCTTCTTATTCTTTAAGAACTTACATTCTCAAATGTAATGGTCTTTCTTTCGACAAAGGAAACATGACATTTTACTTGTCATTATTGGGATCCTTAGAGTTATTCTTCTAAAATGATTCACACTATTATTCACATTCAAGTGTTTATTGTTCTTACTAGAACTTCCAATTTTAACATTGTTCACATTCACTTTAGAATTGGTGTTAGATACACCTCTAACCGGACTTTCCTCTTCAATTCAATGATGTGGTCTGAATTGATCTAAAGTGAGATCTTCTGACATGTTTCTTAATGTCTTCACATAGTTTAGAAAATCACTTAGGAAAATATTCATATACTCTATCACTTTAAGAGTTTAAATTCCCATCCTTTAGATTTTCTACTTCACTTTATAACATTTAAACATGTTAAAATTTTATTCTTATATCTCAATTCAAATAAATTTGCAACACATGCAAATATTCTAACAAAGAAACTCATCAATCAATTTGAAATTCAAATTGCCTATGAACAAGAAATTCATACCTTCAATGTTCAAACTATGAACATGGCTTTTAATGCATTCATAATGTGAAAGAATCATCACCTTTTCTTGCCAACAAAGAAACTTGTTTCTTTAAGCCTTATTTCATTGAATCTTCTTTAAGATCGATTCATCATTTGAAGAACTCTTCAAATCCAAGCCAATTGCTCTTTCTACTATGTACAATTGGTTCCATCAAAGCGATCCAATTTCACCAAACCATGGTTCAACATCTTCAAAGTTGTACCATCATTTACTCCTTGTCTTGTAGTCAAATATTTTCTAAGATTGTTGAGGGTATTGCACAAAGTAATAATTGAAGAATAAGGTTAACACAAAAGACAAACAGAAAATAGATAACTTGGAGACACTATATCATTTTCCTTAGACAATATTTGCCCTTCACACTTTTGTTGCTAAAGGGTTATCGTAAATTTATCCTCAGGATACAACCAAAATGTTGGGTTCTACAGATAGCAATTCTGGAGAATGACTACAGGATTTCTTGTGTTTCTTATGATTTTTCAAGTGAACATAAGCCTCTATTTATACCCATAGGGTTATGTTTCATGAAAATGCACGTATGAAGAGTTAGTTATTTTTCAAGTGAACATAAGCCTCTATTCATGAAAACGCATATATGTTTCATTAAAAGGCACGTATGGAAAGTTAGTTATTTTTTCATAAAACGGTTAACAAAGATTGAAGCCTCTTTGACCTTTCTGAACAGTCACTAGAAAATTCTGCAGAAAATTTCAGAAAATTCAAATTTTCAAATTTTCACTTTATGAAATCATATTCTCCAAACTCAAAACATCATTATTACAACCTATCCTTGTATATACCTATATATACAACATTATCTGCTTGTCAATGTCTCGTTAGCTTAGTCCATATACTCCTTTGGCTTGTCCTGTTAACACCAAAATATGAGCTCTAACACTTTTTAGTGTGTTAATTCCTCTCTATTATTTTTGAGCATAGCATATTGGCTTTAAAGTAAAGCATGGCATCATCAAGAATCGCTGCTGTGATGACCCTGATATTTGCCTATTTTATTTCTTGATTTAATGATTGCATTTCAAATACATTTTTATTCACACAACAACTAAAAAATCTAAAGACATGTTTGGTAGACTGTAATAGGCATTGTAATGTAATAGTTATTCCTATAGTTTAGTTATTCTTTAATTTGGTTATGTTTTTATTACATGGAATAATCATTCTTTATGAATAGCTATTCTTCAAAATGAGGAATAACTATTCTTCTTTAAAAGGTTGTATTAGCTATTCCTTAGTAAGTGCAATAATTTCAAAACTTAATATATTTCCAAGTAAACAAACTTTCCATATACATCTAACAATTGTAAAAATAAAAAATCATAAAAAATAACACATATTTCTCTTAAATTTAAAAATAACAAATTTTAAGGAAATATAATTGTATGAGTAAGAAATTTCCTCAAATAAATGTTAAGTTTCATTCTAATGTTATAACTCACAACCAAACTAATGAATAGGCTCAGTTATTACATTACAACACATTTTATTTCTAGTAATAAAGATTACAATTCCTGTCGTAATCTCCATTCAGTGTACCAAACGTGTCCTAAATATATTGTTTTCTACTTTTGATTTGACTCATGAGATTGCCTCAGCAATCTGTTATTCTGCTATTCTATTGTATTTGTTTATTCTTGTTAAAAGTATGGTTGCAATTTCACTCTTAGCCCTTATTAACAGTAAACATTGTAGTGTATTCAAAATGGAATGTATTTAATTCACCCTCTACTAAGGCTTTGGATTAGTTTGCCAAGAGTCTTATAGCGTAGGAGTATTGCCTGGTCTCCTTTATAAGAAGAACCATGGTTCAAATCCCCCCTCACCACTTGTAAGAATTATCAAAGAAAAGTTATGGATCAGTTTGTGTATCATGTACACTGGTCCTTGTTAGATTAATAAAAAATAATGCATGGTATTGGGGGTAACTTTGATTTTTGTAATCAAAGTAATACATTCAATATCAAACTAATTTTTGCCAAAAGCCTTGTACTTTAACAAAGATGCCTAGGACTCAAATCTCCTCTCCCTCAACTATCAAAATTTAAATATCAAACTAGTTTTTCATGGTGCAGTTGTCCTCTATTTTTTTTTTTTAATTAAACAATGTTGTCTACTTATTTTCTGTTATCCACCAAGTTGGGTAACTTGGGTTACAGTGAATGCTATCCGATTCTCTAATCCACAAGCACAGATACTGGCCTTTTAGTTTTTGATTCTGAAGAGTTTGCCAGTGAAGGAGATTACTTATTTTATATTCATCAATCAAATCTATACATCATTTTGCTTTCATTTTTCATTTTATATGTTGGGCGACATTGAAAGCTTTAATAATCTAATTTTCTCATGGATGGATATTTTGAAAGTGAAGTGAATAATTATTGGCCTTTTTTTGCTGATTCTGAATAGTTTGATCAATCATACTTGCTGCACAGTTATTCAGGTTCCACAACTGTACAGGAGAATGGTTCTTGGACAAGCTGTTTTGAATTGCGCTTGTTTGGCGTCGAACAAGTGCGTGCCATAATCAGGCAATATGGATTGATGTGGGGATGTCGAAATGGTGTAGTAACGGGTTGCCGAAGGTTTGTGCGATTAGTGGGAATTCAGAGTATAGGATTTTGACATCAATTCAGTTGTATCAGAACAAGTTGCTTTTGCATATTGAGAAGAAGGGTTTTTGGAACAAGGACCAAAACCTTTCATTGGAAGTGAGGGCTTAATGATTTTGGGTAATCTGAACTTCTATAAATAATGTTTATGAGGAACCCTCTGAACATATATATTCTTTTCCGCATAGGAATTGATCATTGGAACTTCATTTTGTGGGCTATAGAATTGGAACTTGTTTGTAGGCTATTAGATTAAGAAAAGATTGTGGTACCATTCTATGCATTTGAGAATTAAAATATAACTTTTTATTCAAAGAACAATCAAGCATTTTGAATATTTATGAAAAGAAGTCTAGCCTGCCAAGGAGCAAAGCGTGCTCATGTTAACATATTTGTAATTATTAAAAAACAAAAAATCATAAATCAATAGATTGTATTAGTTACATGAATTCAGTTTTGCAATTGTTGGTTTTGAATATATTCATACATTTTCTTAAATTATAAACTACAGGCAATGTCTCATGTCTTTTAACTCATTTGCCTTCTCTGGCACTAGGATATGAGCTATGTAGGGACGGACCCAGGGGTGGCTAAAAAATTTAGTATGTAAAATTTTCAAAAAAACAAGAAAGTGAAGGGCTTGGCCCCCCTTGGTTTTTAGCTCAGGCCCCCTTCACCTCAATCATCTCTATCCCAAAAAAATAAAAATAAAAAGACTTGGGCCCCCTCCAAATTTGTAAAATCCAGCAGGCCAGCCCACTGCCCACATGTAAAACTCAGCAGTCCAAAACTCACAGGCCAGCCCACATGTTAAAAAAAAAAAAAAAAGGGAAAAAGGGTAAGTTAAAAAATGTAAACCCAGGCTACCCACTACCCAGCAGTCCGAAGGCTCTAAGGGTGCGTTTGTTTCAGGTGAAAATACTTTCAGGAAATCATTTTACAAATTTGTGTGTGTTTGGCAGCTATGGAAAATACGGTCAAGGGAAAATCAAATACGCTTTGACCGGAAAATAAGCCATTTTGATTTTACACTTTGATTTTACCTTCAAAGCGTTTCCGGAAAACACCCGAAGAGAGAGAGAGTGAGAGCACACACCCAAAGACAGAGAGAGAGCTCGAAGGGAAAGTGAAGAAGACAACCGATCTCGTCGCCGGTGTCAGACCCACCCACCAATCTCGTCGCCGGTATCAGACCCACCCACTGATCTCGTCGTCCCCTCCATTTTTTCTTGTTCAAACTCAACCCGATTCGTCAAACCCCAGATCGCACCACCGCACCACAACCCCAGATCGCACCACCGCACCCAACCCCAGCTCACACTGGTCTCGTCGCACCCCAGCACCGGCGATGCCCGATCTCTCTCTTTCTCGATCTACCTCTCCCTTTCCCTCACCCACCGATCACTCTCTCTTCCTCCCTCTCTCTGTTTGACCGAAATTTTTGAGTTTAATCAGTGTTTTGTTAAAATATTTTGTTTCTTTTACAGTTTATATATTGAAATTTTGTATAATGAAATTTGTTTGGAAGCTGAGAAAATAGTTGAGAAAATGTGAGAAAGTAGGAAAATAACATTTTCAGAACACAACCAAACACTAGAAAATATTTTTCAAAGCATTTTTTTGAAATGCAACCAAACACTTGAAAATATTTTCCTTTCCCAAAAATAGCATTTTCGGAAAATATTTATTTTCCGGAAAATATTTTACATGAACCAAACGTAGCCTAAGTCTCCAAACGGAAAACAAAAAACAAAAGAAAAAAAGAAAAGAAAATCTAAGGGCTAACAGGCAAGACATAGAGAGTGAAAGGCGAGAGACTGAGATAGATTCTGCCGCTACCCACGCCGTGAGTGAAGCCGCCAAAACTCGAGGTGAGAGCTTGTTGCTGCTGCCCACGCCGTGACGCACCACCACGCGAGACCCATCTCGCAGACCCACGCGACACCCATCTCGCCATGACGCCGCTGCTGGCTTTGATCTGCTCCAGCCTTCACACTTCACACTCAACTGACTCAAGTATTTAATCTATCCTTCAAAATCTCAGAATCTATGTTTGTGGTGTTTGTGTTTTAGTGAATCTGTGCTTGTGTTATTTTTTTTTTGGCTTTTTGGCTTTGTGTCTTTGTGAATTGTGACTCTGTGTTTGTTTGTGACTAAGAGTCTTATATTATATAGTAAAGAGAGAGAGAGAGTGTAGAGTCTCCAGAGATTTGAGAAAATATTAGAGTTTGACTATTTGTTGTGTGGTAGTTGGGCAGTAAAATAGGGACAAGTCACAGCAATAGGAAAAGTGATTCAACTTTCAAGGAATTAAAATGGTAAAGTGTTTGTCAGTAGTGCATAATAAAATCATAGTGTCGATAGTGTCCTTCGAAACAAAATGGAAAATGATTTTTTGACTGACTTTTTGATGTTATACATTGAAAATGATATAGCTTCAATATTTAGTTTAGATTTAATCATAGATGATTTTGAAGATTTGAAAGAGCGTCGAGTTATTAAGAAACAATAGTATTTCATGTCTTTTGTTTTTGTTGGTAGATGATTGTATCTTAATATATTAAGAAACAATGATTTTTGAGTATTTGTCTTGGTTGATAGTTTATTAATACTATATGAATGCATATTTGAAAAAAAAAAATTCGCTTATCTCCGGCCCCCTCTGGCTTGAAATCCTGGGTTCGTCCCTGGCTATGCTGTTTATTGACTTGTCAGTTGATCTTTGTTGCTTATATTAACAAATTAGAGCTCTAGCATTCTGATTATTTGATAATAAATATTTGTCTTTCTATAGTTTCTTTATCACAGGATCAGGTTAGCCATGCAAATTCAGACTAGGCATTCTACTTTATCAATGTTCATACATTTTGCTAAACTATAAAATGCGGGGCCATGACTCTTGACCTCGGTCCATGTAGTCATGTACTCCTTTGGCTTGTCCTTTTTACTCCAAAATATGAGCACTACCACTTATTGGTGCGTTGATTCGTTTCTATCATTTATGAGCATAGCATTTTAGCTTGTAAAGCATGGCATCATGAGGAATGGCTGCAATGATGACCCTGTAATATTTTATTTCTTAATTTAGGGATGGCATTCTAAATATATTGTTCTTTGCTTTTGGTTTGACTGTAGGGGAGGTCCTCAGCAATATATCTATCTATTTCATTTTCCTGTTGGTTCATCTGCGGGTGGGGATATAATATCACTGAGAGTCCCCCCCACCGCCCTTTTTTTTCCCTTTTCTTTTTCTTTTACTGGAGGTCATGAGATTAAAGTTGTGAGCATAAATCAAGAAATAGATATTGATTACCAGAGTGCATAACAGATAGCGAGTGCAGGAGCCGGAGTCTGAATTCTTCTCCATGCACCCACCCCAGCTCTCTCACTCTCTCTCATACTCTACCAGTTGAGGATAGAAAGCCAGAGTGCACAGCAGATCGCGTAGCCAGAGATCAGTTTCTTATTCTCTACACACACAGTTTATCACTCTCTCTCATGTGTGCCTTATTCTTGATTTAACTGAGATCTAGTATCTTTTCTGTATTGAATGAGAAGTGAGTCCAAAGTTAGGATATGAATTTGAGAAGATGTTAAGACTGTTAAGACACCCTGATTTGCCCAGCCAAATGGGTCAACTATCATTTATGTACCTGATAGCCAGTTTCTAGTAAGGAGTTCCCTAAGCGGGATGCTTTTTTCTTTTACAAGAATTGAAAAGAGTAAATCACACTTTTAACATATTCGTTCAGAGGTAAGATGTTTTAATTCTAGGGCTTTTGATCGCATATTTCTAACACATTCCAGTTCCTAAGCATGTTTCTAACATGTCATTAAAAGAAAAGAAGACAAACAATCAACATTTAAATACAAGAACGAGCAAAACTTGGCTTCTAAGAGCGCAGTGTATGCATGACTAAGGTTGCGATATAAAAATTAGGACTAGAAAATAAAACCATAAAACTAAAATAAAGCAAGAAAATAACGATAATTGCAAGGAAAAGGGAAAAGAAAATAAGACTTGCTGTTAAGCGAGAGCCATAATATTTGGATTTGATCAACCCCCCCAATCAATAAATATTTGGATTTGAGCATCCCCCCTCAATCAATTTGTTTAGCGAATTTACCATAGTGAAAACAAAAGAGTCAGCAAAGCCTTTAAATTCAAGAGAGATTTGGCCAAGACAAATTTCAACCTACAATGTTTTTTAATATAAAATTCAATCAACATCTATTCAATTTCCATTTCCTAGTGATTTTGAGTGTTTGTTGATGGTTCACTAATGGGGATCGACATGGCTTTTTATTGGTGAAAATGCAAGTGCAAAACTTGTTTCTAGTGATGTGAGATTAGTTTTGTACCGAATTTTCAATAAAACGTATATCTCCACAAACAAGAGTATCAAAGATCTGTTCGTTAAAAATGATTCCTCAATTTTATTAATTATCAGAGAAAACGTTACCAAAACAGAAATAACAGAAATACTAATTGACTCTGATACGTGTGGCACGTGTAAACACGTACAATGAGTTAAAGCTACAGGTCGTTTTTGTCAACACATAGTCATGCTACTGTCGTTTATCTTTTGTTTGTGTTTCTTTTGTTCTGTAGACTCTGCAGCTAGAGTCTTCAACCGCTGATGCTTGCTCTGACTGCTTTTGTTTAATTGTTGCTTGTTCAACTTCAACTTGTCTCACATTTGATTTCTGTTTGTCATGATCTTGATAAAGAGTGCATAACATTCAAAAAAATGTAAAATTTTAAAAAATAACTTTTATTGATTAAATTAGTTTGGGAAATTGCATTCTAGGGGCCTTAATTTTATTATTATTATTATTTTGAAAAGGTAAGAAGAACTTAATTATATTCTATTAGGTAATGACGGGGGGCTTATTTAATTTGGAGGTCTACACTGTCTTAGTGGCTTATAGTGTTAAGCTACTCCTGGGTAAGACAACACCGGTAACATAAGCGGAATATAGAATTTTTGTTTAGGGGCCAAGACTAAACTATCATATTGAATCAAAATTTAAGTAAAACTCAAAGTATATATATATATATATATACGTCTTCATCCATTATTATTATTATTATTTTTAAATCTTAAATTTAATTCCAAAGTCGTTATTAGTGGTTCCAAAACAAATACCACTAGCTAGCAAGTGTTCGAAACATAATATGATCAAATTCCCTTAGGTAAACAAATCACAAGCATCACTACCACATCCATTTTAAGCGGTTCAAAATTTCTAAGACATACAACAAACACGTTTAGAAAATTCACAAGCTTCACATTTGAATTGCATATTATAATAATTCTATAATTCTCTTTTACCCTATATTAATTAAGTTGTACATGACTTCTTATTTAATGCTCACTAAAGTTTTTGATGGGAAATCTAAGTTTAGATCAATGATTATCTTTGAGCGGGTTATGGCTTTTGGATAAAGTTTTGTCGCCCTAGTTGTGGTAACAATTGCAGCAAAATAATAATAATAATAATAAATACATGACAAAGGTGACTGATGGAACATAAAGCGGAACACAAAGAGTAATATAAATTTGTATTACTTTTTGTGTTCTACTTTATGTTCCATCAGTCACAACTTGTCATGTATTTATTTATTTTTTTTCCCCATTTCAAGCTTTGACTATTCTATAAACAAATTTAAACAAATACATAACAAGTTGTAACTGGTAGAATATAAAATGGAACACAAAAAGTAGTACCGAGGATTTATATAGAGTTTTCTATTGGTAAAACATAAAATAAAACACAAAAAGTAGTACCGAGGATTTATATAGAGTTTTCTAACTTTAATAATTAATTAAAAAAAAAATCGCAATAGTAACTTTTCCCAGCAAACACACACTGTATTGTTGAGTGGAACACAAAAGAATAGTTCGTTATGTCTTTAGTTTTTTCTTCCGCATGGCTGCGTGTAAATAAAGCTTGGAATTTCCAGTTACCAGTTATATCTTAGAACTCTTTTTCAATTTTGAGTGAGGAGAGAAAAAAAAAAAAAGCTTTATAAAAATGCTTACTTTATTATTACAGTATTTTTTTTACACGCTGTATTTAGTATTAGAACAACTATTTTAAAATGTGCAACTGTGCAAGAAAATGCTACCAGTCATTTTAACTTGTAACAAACAAATCATTATTCTAAATAGGAGTCAACTATTTTTCCGCGTAGTCTAAAAATCTTAATATTGAAATATATTCTGAGGATAATGTTTTCCTCACTTTAAAATCTTAAATATTAAACGAATAGGATTCTCTATCTGTTATTACCAATCATCTATGGACTATATGAAGTGGGTTGGCGTGGAAGAATGTTTACTGATCTCCTCAAGATAAATGTTCATTTTAAGTTGAAAAGCTCATTATTATTTGTTATAGATATGATACTATTTTAATCTATAGCGTCCGTTTTATATGATCATTTTTTATCATCATGTAAAACCACCGATTGATTTTAAGTATAAGTGGAGTTTGAATTTCAAATATTTTATTTAATTATAAGAGAATTTAACTTTGAGCTAAATAAAACTCACGAAAAGCACATCAATATTATCACATTTTAATCTTTATCCACGGAAATCATTATTTAATAATGATAATACATTCTTTAGAGGAGGATTTCCCATATCAAAGACCTCAATAAGCATTATCATCACCCTCCTCCAGAGCAGGCTTATTCAGATCAAAGTTGAGAAAAGTCTCTGGAGCAGACAGATTCAAATCAAATTTATCAGAAGCAAGGGCTTTCTCTTGTGCCTCAGGAGCTGCTAGCACACTCAAATCGAATTCAGGAGAAGCATGGTGTTTCCAAGTAGAAGACTCACGAGGATTCAGACCCCGCCATGTACGCTCGGGATGCATTCTCATGTGACCACAGACAGCTTGTTTCGAGTTGAACAGTTTTCGGCAAACCATGCACTTGTAGTAGTACTTTGGAGGGTCTTTCGAGTCGCCAACAGCATCATGAGCTTGGCCAACATGAACACCTTGAGCCTTCACATTATTGCTTCCTCGAGCAACCGCATGAACCCCCGTCTTTTGAGCCCTAAAGGAAGTGACTGAAGATATGAGGCTCATGGTGTTCTCAGTTTCATGCACAGTTGCATTATCACCAGCATTCTTAGGCCTAATGTGAGGAAATGAAAGATGATTATTGTTCATAGAATAATAAAGAAAGGTTTTCAGTTTGTGTGAGATTGAGATTTGAAACTGCAAGAGTGAGATTTTATTATAGAGTTTATATAGACTTGGAGAAGTACATGTTTCTTAAAGTACATTTGTTTTTTAAAATCTATCGTGGAATATTTTGTATGCTTTGAATTTGTACCGGTCCAAAGTCAAAGCATACAAAATATTCATTGAGACTATGAGGTTTGAGAATAGAAACAGTTCAATCTTAAAAAAAATATATATATATATATATATATATTATTAATTTGTAAATTTATATTATATACACATAAAATGTGTACTGTAGGGGCTCGTTTTGTCGTGGATCCCCCAACAATACATTTGTTTAGAGAGTGGGACGTAGGGTTTGGCGCTAACAGGCTTGCCGCCGGCTCGCTGGAAGCGTTCTCCCTTCGTGAGGGCCTTGCCTTGTTCTTTTTTGGCTTGGGGTTGCTCCTCGGATGGCCGAGGAGCCCCCTCCTCTGAAGGGCTCCTTGCATTTATATACCCTCTTTGGCCAATCCTAGCCTTCCAACTGTCAATCATCTAGACCACTACTTAAGGACCTGTCCCATCAGCCACATTCCCCACCTTACTGTGGGTCGCGGCACCCAAGGTTCCGCCGTTCAGGAGTCCTCTCAGCATTAAGATTGCCAGGGGAGTTAGGTAGATGTATTAAGTGTGGATGTGACCGCCTATACTGGGCTTGTCCCCCACCTGGGATCAGGATAGGTATGCCGAGGATAGGGTCGTCCTCGGCGTGGTCCAGAGGGCTAAAGAGCCCCTAGACAACGGCCTGGGACAGCCATCGATCCCCGGCAAGGACCTTGGGCCAGCCTGGAGGTGGGCCGAGACTTCCAGGCCCACGGGCCCCACAGTACATGTACAACTTTAGAGGCCCAAACTATATATTAATTTTCGTGCGATCTATTTATCAAAAAAAAATTGTGCAAAATTTACTATAAAAACATATTATTTTGTGCATCTGGTGGGGCCAGCAGAGGACATAGCCAAAGAATCTCAAATTTTTTTTAAAGATTTTTAATTTATGGCGTTCACTCCTGAGAATAATTTTTTATTATCAAACTAAGACATCAATCAGTCTTTGATATATAAATAAAGATTGAACCCCAAATTTAACAAGAATCTTAAACTTAACGGAATTTTTTTTGTACATATTTTGTGTATTTATAATATAAATTTACATTACTAGTACAATATAAACTAATAATTTATGAAATTTTATTGTACATGTGGGGCCCGTGGGCCTGGAAGTCTCGGCCCACCTCCAGGCTGGCCCAAGGTCCTAGCCGAGGATCGATGGCTGTCCCAGGCCGTTGTCTAGGGGCTCTTTAGCCCTCTGGACCACGCCGAGGACGACCCTATCCTCGGCATACCTATCCTGATCCTAGGTGGGGGACAAGCCCAGTATAGGCGGTCACATCCGCACTTAATGCATCTACCTAACTCCCCTGGCAATCTTAATGCTGAGAGGACTCCTGAACGGCGGAACCTTGGGTGCTGCGACCCAGTAAGGTGGGGAACGTGGCTGATGGGACAGGTCCTTAAGTAGTGGTCTAGATGATTGACAGTTGGAAGGCTAGGATTGGCCAAAGAGGGTATATAAATGCAAGGAGCCCTTCAGAGGAGGGGGCTCCTCGGCCATCCGAGGAGCAACCCCCAAGCCAAAAAGAACAGAACAAAGCCCTCACGAAGGGAGAACGCTTCCAGCGAGCCGGCGGCAAGCCTGTTAGCGCCAAACCCTACGTCCCACTCTCTAAACAAATGTATTGTTGGGGGATCCACGACAAAACGAGCCCCTACAATTGGCGCCGTCTGTGGGGAGGGTTAGTGCGCCGACCGGCGCAACCGGCGATCGTTCTAAACAGTCACTTCGCAAAAAAAATAATAACAAGTACAGTTGCAGCAAAATGGAAGATTCAACAGCAAGAAAAGAAATGAGAAAAGAGTTTGATTTTTATTTCACGAAAAAGAAAGTTACAAAATACAATCAGAGGCTCAGGCAGGCTTGTTTTACAAGCTTTATTACAAGCTAATCCTACAATCGGAGGCTCAGGCGGTCCGATTCTACAACTAGCTAGAAGGAGGGGGAAGTGTCAACCCGTGCTTTTATTGGCATCAGCAGAACGGGAGAGCTTGACAATAAAAGCAGGGAAGGGGGCTGGGGCTGGCTCACTTCAAGGCGGAAGCTTGAACAAAGTGAGGAGCAGATGCAGGGGCACCGGAATGTCCTCCCCCGTGATGTTCCCTTGATGCTCTCCAATCCTCCCGAGCGCCGGCCGTTGGAGACGGCAACACTCAGGCGCCAGCCATGACATGAGTTCGCGTGTCTCCTCCACCGGAGGTGCGCTCCGGGGAGAGACGTTAGGTACTTCAACAACGTTCCACCTGGCCACCGCGTACGACACTGCCGGTGTTACGACTAGACTCTGCCGCACCAGAAACCCAGTGGGGGCTGCGGCCACGGCAGCCCTTAGCCCCATATCTCCTAACTCCGGTCACAATTCCGACGGGGTTATTAAAGGGGCATGGGGAGTGGAAAAATGGCGTTCTTTCTGTTCGAGTTGGGAGACTCATGGAGTATGAAGAAACCGTCCCCCCAGAAAGCCTTATATAGAGGAGGAGGGTTGGTGAGAATTAATTCACGCAGAATTCGAAGAGTGAGTTACCGAGGCGGCGGGCAATAATGAAGCCACCAAATTCCAAGGGGGCCGCAGACCGTTGTACTTCTGTTGATTTACGAGACCATTAATGAAGGCGCGTCTCGCGCACCGAAGCGTCAGGCGCAGAACACGAACGGCCAAGAAACGCTTCCCAGATAGAAGATGGGGAAACTAATTACTTCAGAAGACCAAGTGTTAGACAGAACCAAGGCTCTGCATGGTCCTCGGACTCAGGCCTATGGGGAAACTAATTACTTCAGAAGACCAAGTGTTAGACAGAACCAAGGCTCCGCATAGTCCTCGGACTCAGGCCTATGGGGAAACTAGCCACTTATCTTGAAGGCAGCACCTGTGCCTAGGTCTTGCATGGTCCTCGGACCCAAGCCTACGGAGAGCTAGCCACTACTTTTGAAGGCAGCACCTGTGCCTAGGTCTTGCATGGTCCTCGGACCCAAGCCTACGGAGAGCTAGCCACTTCTCTTGAAGGCAGCACCTGTGCCTAGGTCTTGCATGGTCCTCGGACCCAAGCCTACGGAGAGCTAGCCACTACCTTTGAAGGCAGCACCTGTGCCTAGGTCTTGCATGGTCCTCGGACCCAAGCCTATGGTCCTCGGACCCAAGCCTACGGAGAGCTAGCCACTTCTTTTGAAGGCAGCACCTGTGCCTAGGTCTTGCATGGTCCTCGGACCCAAGCCTACGGAGAGCTAGCCACTACTCTTGAAGACAGCACCTGTGCCTAGGTCTTGCATGGTCCTCGGACCCAAGCCTACGGAGAGCTAGCCACTACTCTTGAAGGCAGCACCTGTGCCTAGGTCTTGCATGGTCCTCGGACCCAAGCCTACGGAGAGCTAGCCACTACTCTTGAAGGCAGCACCTGTGCCTAGGTCTTGCATGGTCCTCGGACCCAAGCCTACGGAGAGCTAGCCACTACTCTTGAAGGCAGCACCTGTGCCTAGGTCTTGCATGGTCCTCGGACCCAAGCCTACGGAGAGCTGGCCACTACTCTTGAAGGCAGCACCTGTGCCTAGGTCTTGCATGGTCCTCGGACCCAAGCCTACGGAGAGCTGGCCACTACTCTTGAAGGCAGCACCTGTGCCTAGGTCTTGCATGGTCCTCGGACCCAAGCCTACGGAGAGCTAGCCACTACTCTTGAAGGCAGCACCTGTGCCTAGGTCTTGCATGGTCCTCGGACCCAAGCCTACGGAGAGCTAGCCACTACTCTTGAAGGCAGCACCTGTGCCTAGGTCTTGCATGGTCCTCGGACCCAAGCCTACGGAGAGCTTACCACTATCTTTAAAGCGGCAACAGAATCTTCTATAAGAGACTAACTACTTTCCGAAGGATTGAAGCGCCGAGCTGATTATTTGGGGAAAAAACCAACCAGCGGAAGGCCTTGTGGGGTATGAGGGCCGTAGATATCAAAACCCTCCTCCCCGTTCAAGGGAACGTGCAGCAGGATTTTGAAGGGCTATTGTGGGGCCCGTGGGCCTGGAAGTCTCGGCCCACCTCCAGGCTGGCCCAAGGTCCTTGCCGGGGATCGATGGCTGTCCCAGGCCGTTGTCTAGGGGCTCTTTAGCCCTCTGGACCACGCCGAGGACGACCCTATCCTCGGCATACCTATCCTGATCCCAGGTGGGGGACAAGCCCAGTATAGGCGGTCACATCCACACTTAATGCATCTACCTAACTCCCCTGGCAATCTTAATGCTGAGAGGACTCCTGAACGGCGGAACCTTGGGTGCCGCGACCCACAGTAAGGTGGGGAACGTGGCTGATGGGACAGGTCCTTAAGTAGTGGTCTAGATGATTGACAGTTGGAAGGCTAGGATTGGCCAAAGAGGGTATATAAATGCAAGGAGCCCTTCAGAGGAGGGGGCTCCTCGGCCATCCGAGGAGCAACCCCCAAGCCAAAAAGAACAAGGCAAAGCCCTCAAGAGGGGAGAACGCTCCCGGCGAGCCGGTGGCAAGCCTGTCAGCGCCAAACCCTACGTCCCACTCTCTAAACAAATTTATTGCTGGGGGATCTACGACAAAACGAGCCCCTACATGTACCTTAAGTTGAAAATAAATAAATAAATAAAGGGTTCCAATGGATGCAATATGCAACGCCCTTCTACAAAAAAACCTTTTGCACGACACAAGTAGATCTATTTTTTGCAAAATTGGGTTCACACTTCCAACATTATGATTTCATGAAGAATAGCAATATTCCTGGGACAAATGTACTTAATCCTCAAAAGACTCAAGCTTGCATCATAAAAAATAATTAAAAAAAAGTTTTGGTGCGATAGTATTTTAAATTTATGCATCTGTTTTATAATAATTATTCTTTATCATTATTAAGTTAAAACATCAATTGATTTTTGATATAAGCAAGAATTGAATTTTAAATATCTTATTCGATGAAAAAAAAATTTACAAATTGAGCTAACTGGACGTATAATATTTACATATAAATTTAAAAATACACTTACATATAAATTTAAAAATACATATATAATTAAGATACATCCAAGATAGATGTAGTTATACACGAAACTTAATCAACATGATTCATGGATGAATATGAGATGCATGGGTTTATGCATGAAAAGTCTATGTCAGTAGGAAATTAGTTCATTATTTTATCGGGGAATTTGTCATTTATGCAAGTGAAATTATTCTTAAAATAATGCATGAACATGTTATGAATCCATGAGATGAAGAATGAGGAATGTTTATGCGATAACAATTACCTTTCTTACTAATAGTAGGAAGAAAAAAAAAAGGTGTAATGTTGATAGGTATGGAGTAGAAGAAATGACCTCGTCTTCAGGATTTGGGGATGCTAAATAAACCAAGGAGAATGGAGAATATATAAACTTAATTAGGAGAGTTTCATTAAATATAAAATTTCAAATCGTAATGAAGTTAGATTTCTTACGAACCAATGAATTATAAGAGAATGAGTTTACCGAAAAGAAAGAAGAAGAAATAAATTACAAAAGAATTTGTGACACTACAACGTTAGAGAGAGAGAGAGAGAGAGAGAGAGAGAAAAGAAGAAGAAGAAGAAGAAGAAAGGAAAAAAGAAGGGGTGTATTAGGAAAAATAAATTGCAACACTTTAACAGTAAGGGAAAAAAGTGGTATATTAGGAAAAAAATTGTGAAATTATAAACTCCACTCAAAAGTGATAGTAGCACTTCAATATATGTAATAGTTATTGATTTTACAATAGAAAAAATTAAAGGAAGCAAAAGAAAAGTTGATAATAACAATTAAGCTTTTGTATTTATCAAAAAAAATTGTTAAACAATAGAGAAAAAATTCATAAAAATAATTAAGTTGTTTTGCGATTTGGTGCAACCATATAGCAATTAAAAATTAGGTCTAATATTCACTTAATGCAACCATGACTTCCAAGACTCAATTTTTATTATATGCGCCTTATAATATGATTTTTGAATACTTATAAGACTAGTATAAATTAATAATTTAAACATTTATATTTATTACGTTGTTGAAATTAACATTAATCATATTGATTATCATATCAATATCAATTAATTTATAAATATTTTATTTATTTAGAAAATTTAAAAACCTTTTATAATAAAATTGATAATACTTTTAACATTCTTCATTATTAAATGCATACCACGAAGGATGGTGCATTGCAAATTAAAATTGAGGAATTGTCAAAGTAAAAACCGAATTCTCTTTTAACCTTATCTTCGTGTCATGAGCCTCTTTGGGGTTTAGAGAAGTGGATTTTTTATTTTTTATTTTTATTTTTAGAAGTGAATGCCTTAATTTACTTAGCACGTAAGCATGAAACTCAAAAAATACTGGCTTTTCTAGTTGGCTATGGTCCACGTACCTTATATGATTCTGTATAGTACCTACTGGCTCAAAAAATATACTATTGTGTATAGTACCTTATATGATGTTTCTTCGGTTCCCTTCTTAAAATTTAATCATGCTATTTTTATTTCTTTATTTTTTATGGGATGAAAATGTATTTTTAGTTAAGTAGCTACATGGCTGAATTTTAATAAATGAATCCAAAGAATAATACCTAAGTATTGTACCTAAGTTTTGCACATTTTAAATAGGATTTGGCTTACCTCTAGTAGCTTTTTAACTGGAATCTCATTTTGTTTTAATGAGAAATTGCCACATCACTCACTAACTAAATAAAATGTAGAGATTAAAACCTACTACTATTTGCTATTGTATATTTAAAACAAAAAGACACCTCCAGTTAAAAAAGTACTGAAGATAAACCAAGCTATTTTAAATAATAGTGTTTAATTTCTGTAAATTCCAATTAGGTCAATTGATAAAGTCATAATAAAAATAAAAATAAAAAGTGTTTTCTAAATTTTCCCAAAAAAAAAAAAAAAAAAAAAAAACCAATAAGATCGCAGCATTGGAAAAAATTTACGGTTCATAAAAAGTAAACGAATCTATTTACACGCTGCCATTTACGCACTAACCATAACCAATTCAGTAAAATATTTAGTGGGTTAGTCAAGTCCTGATCAAGTAGGCCTTCAATATGAAGCTAATAAAGTATGTATATGCTTCAGCAAAGCGAAGATGTCTTCAATATGAAGGCTTTGAAGTTTGAAACCTTAAGCTTCCCTAATTTGCTGATATTTCCCTTTTGTTGGAACTTGATGCTATTGGAATGTATTCTATTAGTGGTAAAGGGAGAAGGGATTCTAAGGCTTTCTACTATAGCGAATAGAAATATGAGTTTATCCTATTCTATTTAACTTTTCATATTACATTTTCAAAGATAGTATAATGTAATAAATCAAGTTAGTTAGTGGAATATCATATTCATATTTTCACAATATCTTAGTCAATGTCTCAGTGAATCCCATTATTAAATGATCTTTAAGATAGAACCAAAATTACTCCTGTTGAAGGGTCAAAATTCCAGTAAAGCTCGTCGAATTTGACTAAAGACAGTCAAAATTGGTCAAACTTGATAAAAATTAGGGTTTGATTGTAATATCATGAAAATTTTCATTCAATTAGAATAACTTTTTTTTTTCTCTCCTATTGCTAGGAGTTTCCTTCTCACCTCGATCGTGTAAGGGTTTCTTCCACTGCTAGTCCTTTTCAGAGTAGGACTGCGCCTCTCTTTTTTTCCTAAAGTAAAATTTAACTAGTTGTAAACTTATGGGTTAAATAGAAAGCTTTTTTAAAATTTTAATTAAATATTTAATATTGGTAAAAATTAACGGATGTCCTGAGAGTATTGGTTTAGGGAGCTACTATATTTATAATATTTTCACAACAAATCATAAGTGGTAAGCTGTTATTGGTTTTAATTTGAATCCACTACTGAAATTACTTTTTAGTAAACCAATTACTGTCAATAATAATCTACAATTTAAAATTTGTTGCAAAAATATTGTAAATATAGCATTTCTCAAATATTATAATATAAATAAACAAGATTTGAAAATACCAAAATTTTATAAGGGTACTTGTCCATTTAAAAACTCTTATAATATACATATTCTATCCGAAGACAATTTGTTGCAGTTCCATGTGATTGCAAGATCGATGTTAGTCATATGAGAAATTTAGCATATGGCATAAAATATTCTCAAAAAAAAAAAAATTAAAAGAAAAAGAGGCACATTATGGAGCTTCTGTTTTTTAATACACTTTGCTATGTTCACATAAATACCAATCATATTATATGCATGCCTTTTACAATAATTAATTGATTACTCTGCTATCCACTGCCCCATTATACTTTCTAGTCAAAGTCTAGCATGAACATTTTTCTTATCACTTTAATTATCACAAGTAATCTGTTATATTTATATATAGTTGTAATAATTTTTTTTTCAATCGTTATAACAATGAGTGGGAGAATTCAAATCCTAATTTTTCTTCTAAAGGAGAGGGGGCAATAACACTAAATGTTTAAATTACAAGACTTTTAGCGTTGTTGAAATTATTGCATTCATACAAATAAGAAATTAATAATATCTATGTAAGATACAAAGTTCTATCAAATTCATGTTTACATCTATGTTGATAATACTAACCCAAATTTACTGTCAATTAGTATATGAATTATAACCACATTCAATTAAAATTTATTAACACAAATTAATCCCGTTACTTTGTTTTCAGAGAAAATCCCATTAAACTTAAAACAAACTACTAATACTATTAATTCATATATACGTAATGGTATTTACTACTCAAATATAGGCAAATTTTTAAGTCACAAGCGTGAGACTCTCTATCTCTATAGGAGGACCTGCTAAATACATCAAACTAACTATTATCTAGCTCAAAATCACACTTTTTTTTTTCTTTTTTTCTTTTTTAGCTTACAATGAATACAAAACTACTTCTTTAACGGAAAAAATATCAAATAACATTTTTGGAAAGAATAAACTTTCTTTCTATAATGAAAAATCCAAATAAGTAACCAATTAAAAACATACTTGTGTTGTGTGTGTTTGTTTCTCTAAATTACAAAAAAAAAAAAAAAAAAAAAAAGAAGTAAAAACATTCATGTGCGTGAGGCTCCACTGCATTTCTTTGGTGGCAGACAAGGAATACAAACTTACTTTTTTGACGTTGAGCGTTCCATTGGTAGAAGGAATGCACTTAAGAATAGAAATGCACTAAAGAATTGGGCGTTGCATCATGACCAGCATCACTAGCAGCTGCATCATCATGATGCAACTGCAAATAATACAAGGTAGGATGCTGCCGGTTTTAATTCTTTCATACTTTTATTGGCTGGGTCTAGTTATTATTGTTAGTATTCTAATCCAACTGTATTTTCCAACAATTTACAATCTTTGTCGATTTAGGAAGATTTTCTTAGATGCAACTGTTAAAAAATTGCTTGATTCTGGAATACTAGTTTGTAATTAAAGCAATTGGATATTTTGACTATTCAAGCAGAAGATATAGAAATAAAAATTTTGGTATTTGGTATTTGGCACACCAAACGCCAAAAAAGTTCCCTCATCATATTTCAAATTCTAAAATTTTGGCATGGGTGAACAGTACAATCTCAATTTTGAGACGGTACTGTTCACAAATTGTAAAATTTTTATCATTTTTTTATTATACTCTCTCTCCTCTTTGACTTTAATTTCTCTCTTTTCCCTGTTGCTTTTCTTTATCACAGCCTTTCCTCTCTCCTCTCTTCCTTTCTAACCCAACCACCTCTCCTCCCTTCATCACTCACTCTCACTCTCACTCTAGCCTCTTCCTCTCTCTAGAATACGCCGCTAATCTTGCCACCAAACCACCAGCCTCTCCTCCACCTTGCCGCCACCTCATCGGGCTGTAGATCACACAAACAAAACCCAAAAATCACCGGCCTCTCCTACACATGCGTTGCCACTCAATCAGCCTTATCCTCACCCTCTGTTGTCACCAACAACGGTGGGATTGATTAGTTTTCTAGGTTTTATTTTTCTGGTTTTCTAGGTTTTATTTTGTGGGTTGGTTGAGTGGGATTGATTATGATGGTGGTTGGGTTGTGGTAGTCCAGTGGTGGTTGGGTTGTGTTGTTTTAGCCACTCACAATGGTAGGTCTTAGGTAATTTTTCAAATTGGGTTCATGGGTTTTGGGTTGTGATTGTTGTTGTATCATGGTGGTGGTTGGAATTTTTGCGGTGGTGGTGAGTGTTTTGTTTGGGGTATTTGGCTGGATTTGTTTGGTTTTGTTTAGAATTATGTTTTGGATTGTGAGCGGTGGCTGTGGTTGTTGGTTGGTGGCGATGGGCAATGGCTGTTGCCTGTTGGGTGGCCACTGTTTTGTATGGGGATGAATTTTAAGAAAATATTATTTTACTATGTTATATATTTTATTTTAATGTATAAAATGGAAGAATAAAACATGTGATGTATGACGTATTGTAAAATAGTGTGTTAAAATAATAGGGATTTACTAACGTATGCCCTTAGGGTATACATTAGTAAATCATTTTAGGAAACTTTTTATGGAAAAACGAAAAAGTAATTCACTATTTTGACAGTTTTTTCAATTTCTCATAAAAACTTTTCCAAAATAAATGGTTAATGTGTGCCCTTAGATCACACATTAACTGGACCCAAAATAATAAAGTAGTCTTTTTGATATGTTAAAATAACATATTTTTAGAACATCTGATGGGAATGTTCTAATAAAAATTTTAAGACTATCTTTATTATTGTGACTGAAACCATTTTTTTGGGAAAAAAATTTCATAATTAACTAAGAATTACGTCAAAGAAGGTGGGAATATTTTTGGAAAAATTCAAAATATATGGAATGGCAAAGAAAATTGAACTAGAAAAGGAATCTAATGAATTATTATTAGGCTTACGGCTTACCCAAGGCCCACGATTGCCCAGGTAATTACTTTTTACGAGTTTTTGTTTGTGTAAATGTGAAGTTTTTAGCGTGACCAAACAACTTTTTTTTAATAGATCTCTTCCAAATATATAACATGAGAACAAACTATTTTTCCTCAAAATTTTTTTTTTTTTTCATCAAGAACATTTAATTTCATGGACAAAATGTTTTATATTGACAAAAAAAATTATGGCCACGTACATGCATATTCATTTTTGAAGGTTTGTTGTGTCCAACGTTAGATATAATCACTCGAGTGATACTGGTAGAAAATTTTTTATTTTTTTTATACAAATTGTTAAATTGTAATTAGAGCAATATTAATTTCACATAGTGAGCAATAACTAACATCACATCTTTCACATGAATCGGTCACAAAACGCCATCAGCATTTATGGGAAAATAAAATGAAATTTTAATTTGTATCCCTACCCTTCAAGTATACAATCATTCACGTATATGCAAATGCATTGTTCAAGTATGGCCTCACACACATGCATGGCGGGATACGTACTTTCGCCATGGTGGTATGGCATTGCATCTGGGGGCTATATCACCGTAGAAACTTGGATTAATTGTCTGATGCATAAAAAAATTGTTACTCATCATGAAAGTTGCATTTATCTTATTTCTTGGAAAGAAAAACTTGAAAGGACACACACCTTATTTGATGCAAACATCTCGTAGGAGCTTTGCCAAAGTTTTTTGCCCGTAGGCCTTATTTGAGGTGGTGAAGGATATACACTACAAAAAAAAGGGTCTATAGCCGCGTTTTTGTAACCGCGGCTAAAGGTCAGACCTATAGCTGCGTTTTCTAACCGCAGCTATAGTATTCAGGCCTATAGTCGTGTTTTTAAAAAACGCGGCTACAGGCCAGCTTTGAGCTGCGTTTATAACCACGGCTAAGGTTTCGGACCTATAGCCGCGTTTTAAAAACGCAGCTTTAGGTCCTTTTTAGAAAAAAGAAAAAAAAAAAAAAAAATTTGTTCAACCTAGAGCCGCGCTTAAAACATGCATCTACAGACAATACTAAAGCTGCGTTCCTTATAAACGCAGCTCTAGGTAGGTCTGAAGCCGCGTTTAAAAAAACGCGGCTTTAGGACATATTGAAAAAATAAAATAAAATGGGTCTATTTTACATGCGGCTATAGGTTTTTTTTTTTCTATTTTATTTTTTTGCTAAAGTTTTTCATGACTGTATTAGCAAAGCACTTTCAATAATAATAATTAAAGTGTGTTTGTAATTATCCTCTGGCAGAAGAAAGAATCCGAGAGAGAGAATTTTCAATCAACATAGCAAGATTCCAGAGGCAAACAAAACAAAAACTTAAATACAACTGGTAAACATATTTCATTGACCTAAGGCACACAAAAACATCTTCACAGTTTAAACAAAATAATCTATAGAATGTTGGCATATGTAAATTGAACAAGTAACAATGCCAAATAATTACAAGTAGCAGGTAAAGATGATTAAATGATAAATGGGCCACACCTTGGGTATACCACATTGGCTAAATCAAATAGAGGACCAAGTGAATCCCTCACAAAGATGATAGCTGCCATCAGCAAAGCACCCTTCTTTTGCTGTGTATCAAGAAAACACCACCAAAAAATAAAAATGTAAAAACCAAAAACATAAGGCATCAGGTGACTACTATTTAAAAAAAAAACAGATAGAGAGATCCATATTAAGCATGCGCACATGCACATTGAAATGGCCAACAAATCAACCATTAATCTCATTAACTAAAATGATAATAATATTGAAGTTGATAATATGAATTATAAAAATAATAATAAGAAAACAACAAAGAGTTTGACAAGAAACAAGTAAAAAAAATTCCATGAATGCCACCATTTTGCCACTACATCACATCCCACCAAAGCCATACCTGAAAAGAGCAATCCAGATCAGACTAATTAAGTAGGACCTACATCAAAAAACTAGACCTTCTTCTTCTTATTTTTTTTTATAGAAAATTTCATGAGGCAGTTTGTTTCTCTCTTATGACCGGAAAGATGAAAAAAAAGAGATAACAACTGATTGCTCTCAAATTGCCAAAGGTATTGAAATTTGTCAAAGTGGGTCTTGAAAATTGGAAAACTTTTGATGCAATTCTAACCTTCAACTATTCTGGTTTGAAGAGGCTGCTCCTGAAATAATTTAGGGGGAATGATGCAAATACATGATTCAACAAAAGACATCCTGTCACTCGAGATTCAGAATAAAAAGAAAGAATCTTCACACCAGACATCACAACACACAAAATGTCTAACCTTAATGCTTCACGGGTAAAAAACAAAAACACTGACCGAGAAGGCCAATTGTCTTGCAATAATGTAACAATCAATATAAATACTACAAATCAGATTCTTTCCAATCACCCAAAAATACCACTTTGGCTAATAAGAATCGGCAAACAATGTACATGCAAATTATTTATGTTCAACTACTCTTTTAAAAAAAGTTTATTGAAAGAGGTAAAGCATTAACAAGAAAAATGTACAAACAGTAGACATTTCCTAGATCAATAAAGAATTAAAAGCTAAAGTGAACTTCTACATTATTTATTACCTATAAACCTAAATTCTGGGAAGGCTGCAAACTTGTCAATCTTCCAATGTTATATTCTTTTCTTCTATTTTCGTATGTATATCAGGCATTGGAAGCCAATAATTTTCACCATCAGCTAAGGACAGTTTTACATAATAATTTTCAGCCTTAACAGCCCAAAGAAAAAAATGTGTGCACCACAATCTAAGAAGCCCTAGCTCTGAAAAGAAAAGAAAATTTTATCATCATTTCACCACAATCAAGAGGCTTTGCCTGTTTGGTGAGCATTGTTACTCAAATGGACAAAGGTAGATAGTTTTTTCCCATTAATCCCTGCAAAGATCTCTATTGATTAATTTTGTTGCATCAACCACCAGGTACTTACCACTTTAATTTTTTACCACATGCAAAAAAAGTAATCATCATCAAAAACGTCTACTTGGCCACTATCACTTATTAGTAAATCAAAAGCACACAATTTGATTTAAAATATCAGTAAATGGTAAGGGACATGATGTGGATCTTCTAAAGAGGCTTACCTCCTGTCTTGTCAAACTTTTCTCACTTCTAGCCTTTATTATGGGTACAAGCAACTCATTCACGAGCTCTAAGCAGTCTTTTGTTGGAGTCGCCACATTCATGACATGAGAAAGATATCTGCAAATAAAGCCAAGGTAAGTGAAAGCATTGAGAGGGTTAGAGCTCAGTTTAAAATTTATTAGTTACTTCTTTAAAAAAAAAAAGTGAACTATTATTAGTAACTTTGAACTGACTTGACAGAATTTACATTTGTGTAGTACCTCAGCTTAGTATATGAAGCAGAAACACCATAATAGTCTGCAAATTCAGTCAACAAAAAATAGAATTAAAACAGGTGACCGGCCAACTCAGTATTAAAGCTTGAATTAAAACAAAAAAATATATATAAAAATTAATTTTCAAAAATTGCTTAATTGTAAGAAATGTGTAACTATAGTATGCAATTCACATGGGTTCTGATAACTCTTGCAGATTGACATGATGACTCATAGCATAGAAAATAGTGGAATGCTTCCCAGCCATAAACGTGTACACTTTGGACTTTGGAGAAAAATATTAAAATTTTTAAAAGTCTAATAAAATGACCTGTGGTGGTGACTCCTTGTCAGCCATGCTTAGAAAATATGGCTATAAGTACTATAAAGATAAGACAATTAATAAGGATAAAGAAGATAACCACTGCAGCATGTACAACTACTGAATTCCAAAAAACCATCAAAGTTCAGAGGGAAAAAAGAGACTTATCTTTGGGGTATGAGTGCTCCACTTGTAGAGTTAACAATATATACATTTCTTTTTACACACTGAAATAATATTTTTATGTAACCCAACAAATTAATTCAAAGTTTGAAATGACAAATTTGACCGACAAAAGATATGATCTCAAAGGTAGATTAGATCTAGCTAACTTTAATCTCTAAGGATTCAGAGTCTAACCAATGTAACAGTCCACGGGCCTCTTCAATGGTTGCCCTTCCTAATAAAAGCAAGTCACTAACGCACAAAGTTTTGAACCAAACTACATCATAGGGCGTCTTTGTCCATAGAAAGGGCTGCAATTAAATATTTACCTTTATTCAAAAGCTCATAGTTTACGTTAAGTAATTTAAATAGAAGCACTTCTATCAATTTCTAGGAATACACAGAATTGGCAATTACCTCAAGCACCAGGGTTGCAATGTTTTCCTTCAACAAAGGCCCACCAAGGCGCAGTCTCCATTCAAAGGTATGGTCCCCAGTGCCTGCAAAAAGAGGCTACAAGTTGTAGTCCAGATAGCTAACTACCAAATGTCAAATGCACCAAAGGGAGGAGGTTCCTTCAATGGTAAAGGGTGTAATTTGAAATAGAATTTTGAGATTTGGCAGGAAACTAAGAAATAATGAACATTGTTAATATCTGAGATTAGTATAACAAATTCAGAAATTAATCTGGAAAGTAGCACAAACAAGAATATACTCAAATGAATGTGTGCAGAAGGAATAAAAAAAAATTGTGGTTTTGTTAGCAAAAATATTAATGGAAAAAAAAAAATATTAAAATTTAAAAGTAGTTTTGTTTGAACACCTTACTCGAGACAAAGAAAAGCTTGTTGATTGTCAAGGCTTCAAAGAAAATGATCACTTTGATTCTATAACAAATAGAACTATTTGAGGGATAAGAACGTATCTTTCGATTGGAAGCTCCAATTCAATAATTAAGAAGAATCCAAATTTCAAGCATTAAAAAAACAAGAAATCTACGGAAGCAAGGTATACACAGCTTATGGGGAGCCTAATGTAAGACAACTCAAGTTTGAGGTGTTTGATTTTGCGCAAATCCAAAAGAAATAATAAGCAATGCTAATGCTCATAGTTAGCCTCATGATAGACACGGTAATACCATAAACACAGAAAAACTTGAAGACAGACCTTGAAGGCTTCAACTTCAAGTAGCATAAGAGGGATGCCTGTGGACATAGGAGTCCTTTGAATGCTGGATTATGTAATTTTAATTCTTTTCAACCTTTTCCTTTTAGCAAATGAAAATAGGAATTATCTTTTTGCTTGGCTTTGCGATTTAAAAGGAATTGCTTTGCTTTTAAGACAAAGACAAGATTTTGTAAATAGTAGGATACAACTTAGCCTAAAGGCATTCCCAAGGCATGATATGAATTTAAACTTTTACCAAAGCTTCTGTGACTACTTTCTTAATGCTCATCCAATTACTCTAGGTACCATAGAGAGAAAAATAAATAAATAAGAGTTCTTTGGTACTACTGCAGGTTTTGTGGAACACAGTTTGCCTCCAACTCCAAGAAAGCTCGTGGTGGCCATATGAGAATGCATCCCAAGCGACATCAGTGGAGGGACTGATTCCTCCTCCAACTGGTGAGTCTTCTGCAAATTCATCCCAAACCAGAGGACTCGAGTTTATTCTGATCGTGCCACAAGAGAAACCCAATGCTTCTGCTATATTTGAGTTGAATTTGCTTGCTCCTGAGGCACAAGAGAAAGCTCTTGCTTTTCCTAAATTTGATTTGAATGTGCCTGCTCCGGAGGAGAATGATGATGACAATGCTTACTAAGGTTTTTTAATGCTAATGGTAGTATTTCCCAAGAAAACCCTTACCCTGTTTCAAGTCGGTCTTGCAACTTCTATCAAAGATATAAGTTAGTGTTTGGCAGTAAACTTGGTTGTAGTCGAATGCTATATTTTCTATGTTTCCAAATTTTCAAAAAATAAAAAATTAATTACTTTGTCATCAATCAAATGTTTAAATTTTAAGTTTTTATAATCTAAAATTTTGCATAAAATAAGCTTTTATGAATTGGATAGTAAATAACATTTGTTGACATGAAATTTGACTTTTGTGTGAAGAATATAAAAAACATACAATTCAATAGTTAGATTTTCAAAATACGTTATCATGTTAATTTTTTTAGTGAGAGTTTCATCGCCTTAAAATACAACTAAATTTATAGCCAAACTTTATTTAAAGAATAAATAAAAATAAAAATAATAACAAAAACAATAATAACGACATGTTTTAACTTATTTCTAATCAATAAATGTATTAATAGTTCTCTCTTTAATTTGTTGTTGTTGTTGAAGAGTACAAATCTTTTGTACTATTTTTAGTGTACTACATTAATTAGTAAAAGTCATAGATACATCATGGAAAAAAGCTTGTTCAATAAAACAAAGACTCTCTTCAATCCAAGCATAATAATCAATAATGCCTAAAGCATGTTTAGCTAACAAATTAGCGAGAATATTTCCATTGCAACAGACATGGGAGAATTTCACACTCCTAAAATCATGAGCAGCCATTACAATACCATAAACCAGAGAAGCCACCAAAGATGGTGCTGGGGTTGAATCACACAAAGCTTGTATCATAATAAGAGAGTCACCTTCCAAAACAAAATCTTGAATCCCAATCTCCCCAACAAAAGCAATTCCAACTTCAAATGCCTTAGCCTTAGTCTCAATCGCTCCTAAAGGAAGATTAAGCTTCTTACTAAGTCCAAAATAAAATGACCTTCATTATCTCTGATTACAACGCCTACTCAGCTGCTTTTTGGGCAAAAAACACAGCACCATCTACATTTACCTTATAGTTTAAACCCGTTGGAGGCACCCAGTTTTTCTTTGCTGCACTAGACTTCTTCACAGGTAGAGTACAAGCTGACCAATATTCATCTAAGTATTGGATAAACCACTGAAAAATCTGGTTCACAAATTTCCTCATCCCTCCATGCTGTGTTTCATTTCTATTTGTCCATAAAGCCCATACAATGGTAACAGCCAAGGCCACATCCTTATTTGACCATTTAGCCACCATTACAATATACCACAGAAAGTCCATAAAACTTCAAAAATTCATTGATGAAAGTAGATGAGAAAACTGAGTAAAGCTCCAAGTTTCCCGAGCTTTAGAACATTCCATTGGACAAATGAAATAGAGACTCAGCATACAGCCCACACACCTCACCAAGGTTTTTAGAACTGGACCGGACGGGGAGGTCGGACCATGAAAACTGAGAACTGGGATGAAAACCGGTTTTTTAAGCCTAAAGAATCGGATTTTTAATTAATTCCATGAACCTCTAAAGCCGGGGTTAGACCGCACAAACCGGTGGCAAGAACCATGCGGTCCAACCCCTTAGCAATATTTTTTTTTATAAAAACAACTTAACACAAGTTTATTCTACTTAATTAAGTTATCTATCTCTTACAAGGAATAAAAAAAAAAATTATAATTAAAATCCTTCAAAGATATTCAACTTTACTTCAAAAAATAATCATAAATTTTAATATTTTCATGGTTATTATTTTATTTTATTAACTTTATTATTTAATTATTAAATATATGCTTGAAGATCATTAAATTTTCCTCACATATATAGATATATTAGTCAATTTTACTAGTTTTATGAATTTAATATTTATACTTAGGCTTTAATTAATTATTAAATTAATTATGACGTCATTACGGTTTAACCCCAGTTCAACCTCGATTTGACCTCAAAAACCTTGAATCTCTCTTTTTTACGGTTCAATGAACGATCCGGGTCTGAAAACCTTGCTCCTCACATAAATCATCAACAATCACATGCCGCTAGACTAAATTAGTTTTTGTTGGAAAAATATCTTTGGCTACTCTCCAAACAAAATGTCTGACCTTATTAGGAACTGGAAACTTTCACAGTATTATTTTATTTGGTATCAGGGTTTCTTTTGGATACATTGGTGGGTGGTGGTCTTACTGCTACTGAGAAAACAAGCGTGCTCAAGCTTTAGATAATGTGCAAATGTGATTGTTTTGATCTTATTCACATGGGTTTCTTTTGTGATTTGATGTCAGCCATGTTAGTGAGAATGTTTTTGTAAGGTGATCATAAATGCTTTATTTTTTTGCCTTTTTTAGCCTAAGGGATGGTAAAATTGATTGGGATTGTGTGTGATGGCAGATAGGTCACTAATTTCAGTCTTGACAAAGTTTTCCACTAAATTAAATTGGGATTATGTAGCTATTCATAAAATTATCTGTGTATTAAAATATATAATTCATTAAATCCTTAGTAAATCACAAAACAGATAAATAGGTTGATTAAAAATACATGTGGGTATATAGTTTTTAAGTTGCAAGGTAGTAGTTGAATGAATTTTCATGGTAGGAAAAATTATCCTTTGAATTTGTACTTCACCGGCCACCTCCTTAAAGCAAAATCTGCATAGATTCTAGGGTGAACCGGATTAAAAAAAATGAGAGTGCAAGGCTTGTTAATACGGTAAGCGTGGTTGGATGATTATTCCCGTGGTCAAGACTAAAGAAATAATTTCTGTTTAAGGGAGCATTTGGTTTTGGTTCGCTTGATATTATATCAAGGTACATTTCCATAAATAAAAATAAATAAATAAAATAAAGAAAAGAAAAGAAAAAAGGTGTAATGTTACATTTTTGTAAACTTAGATTCTTTTTTTTTTTCTTTTTTTTTTTTTCTTTTTTGAGGGAAAACGTAACGCATTTTATTATGAAAACCCAGCAATATCAGCTAAGACAATAGGAAAAATAGGTTGTGGAACATCCTCCATCCACACAACAAAATCAGAAATGCATAAATACCAAGCTAACTTATGATCAATCTTATTGCCTTCTCTTTTTACATGAGAGTAATGCAATTGATTAAAAAACCTAGCTTGAAGTCTAACATCCTCAATCAACAAACCATTCAAAGACAGGAGAGTAGTGTCATTGCAAAGGGCATTTATCAAGACCAGTGAATCAGACTCCAAAACAACATGATTAAACCCCAGGTCCATGGCGAATTGAAGAGCTGTAGCTGTTGCCATTGCTTCGATCTCCAATGCCTGTGGTAATTGTTTGGAAAGTGAGCCTAAAACCGTACCATGACTGTCCCTTATTACCACACCAATACCCGATTTTTCCTTGTCGGTAAACATGGCTCCATCGCAATTATTTTCACCACTCCCTGCGCTGGTTGCTGCCACTAAGAAAGTGTCATTGGAGGAGTTGTACGCATAGTTGGTGTGGGAGACTGAACAGCCTTAAACTCAGCAAGGTACTCTTTTGCAAGTGAGGCAATTGAGTGGGAGCTGTTGCTGGGTTTGTTTAAGCGGATCTGGTTCCTTTGAGTCCACACCGACCAAGCCGTGACTAAGAATAACTGCTGTGTTGAGATGAGCCAAGATAGAAGCTCCTTGAAATCACTGAAGTTGCTTGTTTGTCGATGACTCCAAAGCGAAATATCTTCCCACACCACATCCAGTTCGATGTAGGACCATAGAGCGTGGATTGCTGATTTAGGTACAAGCTTGCACTGGTCACAAAATGCATTATCGATTAGGGTTCGACGCTGCAAGTTGTCTTTTGTTGGCAGAGAGCACCAACAAAAGAGCACCAATCCCCCACCATGTCCTTGTCTCGGCACCTCCCATTTATGATCAAAATTGATGTTTCTTCGTACTGTGTCTAGCATTGCTTCATCTACCAGTGTTTCAGCTATAAACACGACAGATGGATCTTTTGCCCGGATTATATATCCAAGATCCTTCCCTGTACATAGGTTCTTAAGCTCGCAATAGTTCCATACTAAGCAATTCATTGTGACTGGCGGGGCTAAATATTAGCCTCCACCAATTCAATAGTTTCTTCCTCCTCACTCCGGGAAACCTATTGACGTTTATTGGTTAACTTGAAGTGATCCTTAGATAGAGTTAACAATCTTTTCCCACAGCTGGAAGTAGCTTGAGCCTTAGAAGCATGCACTGGTTTATTTGGTCAATCAACCCTGGTCCATCGTGGCTAAGATGGATGCAAAAGACTCATAGTGTTCCTATGTGTGTCACGTGCTTGTTGATTGTCAACGGAAGGAAATAAATTGGACCTTAATTGATTCCTGATTTAATTCCATTGGGAGACTTGATTCCCTATTCAAATGCATTGAAGGGTTGATTTGGCGGTTTGGGATAACTACATGACTATCAGTAAGTGGTGTTATATTTGGACTTAAATTTGGAAATAAAGGAGCCGCTTGATTGCCTTGCTAGATAGGAGATTTAATGGGATCAATCCCATTTAAGGCCACATCTATCTCCTTCAATTGTGAATTAATGCACCGTGTTGATAAGGGAGCAGCGCAATTAATGGGTGTTAGGGCTTCACCGTGGAGCGTTTTTTCTTTTGGCAAATCACCAAGAGTAACGGCTTGCTTTAATTTCTGAATTACCCCCTCAGCCGAATTAGCTTCTCCTTGGTTCTGTGCACCGACTTTCTGGCTTCCTAGTGGTAAATTCAATCCTAATTCTGCTGTTTGTTCATCGTTCTTCCCCTTCTCAATTTCAAATCTAGCTTTAGATGCCAAGGCCATGGATGGATTCTGCTTTGACTTGTAAAACCCAAGTACTGAGATGATAGTTTTTCGTGAGGAAAAAAATGGAGTTGCCCTGAGGATTGGAACAAATTGTCGCTGCTCTTGAGAAAGAGTGCCTTCACTATTCAACCATAATTCACAATCCCTATCATCATGATCGAAACAGCCACACTAGTAACATATGTTCGGCAAACGCTCATATTTAAAATTGATCCAAATTTTTTTATCTCTTCCCAACGATACCAGGCGACCACAACATAGAGGAACACTAATGTCCATTGAAACTCTGATGCGAATAAAACTTCCTCCCTCCATTTCACTTGGATTTTCAGTAGGTATAACTCTTCCGAGAACATTGCAAATCTTCTCTGCTGACTTCACATTCATAAATTTGATAGGGAGGCCATGGACTTGCACCCAAAAATTGGACCTATCAAATTTGAGCTCCTCAATGTCAGATTTTTGTCGTACCTCTCCATAACCACCATGTGTTTGTCAAAGCCCCATGGTTCACTTAGGAGCACTCTTTCAGCCTCTATATTATTATCAAACACAAACAACATTTTATGATTGCCCATATTACGCACCTTGAATCCATTTCTAGAGCGCCAAAGGGGAGTAAAGGTTTTGGCTATGGTATCAATGTTGAGCGCTCTTTTTGTCATGAATTTAGCTACAATGATGAACTCGTGAGAGCTTAAGTCCTCTTCAAGGTAGCATCTCAGTCCCTCCTTGTCTGATAGAGTAAGGTGATTCCAGTTGGTGGTCAAGTCGTCTATGGCGAAAGCAGACCAATGTTGACGAAAAATAAAAAACTCAACGATTTCCCTATATCCCACGAAAGAAAACCCCACAAACCTAGAAATAATGTTGTTATTTCAAGGATTACTAACACACCTTTGTCAAGAAGGGACTCCAAATCTACTGTGCAAGAAAAGCTAGAGAGAGAGCTTTCTTAGAAATAGAGAAACCAACTTCTTTCTTTTGACCAGTATTGTAATCTTAGATTCTTGTAATCACATTACCTTAATGTCATTGGTTAATTAAATTACAATCTAATCATAATCCAAGAAATACATATAATTGATTTATAAACATTATTAGAAATAATTAAAATTATTATAACAACAAATTGATTGAAAATAGCCTCAATGCCAAAAAAATGCCAAAATTACCTTTGAACCAAAAAATACCCTTGAACAACCCAAAATGACCAAATTACCCATGAAACCTAAAAATATATACTCAAAATCTAGAAAATGACAAAAATACCCATGTAACTTCTAAAATTACTAAAAATACCTTAAATCCTATGAAAATAACCAAAATACCCCCTAACACCTCAAAATTACCAAAATAGTCTCGAAATCTCTAAAATGACCAAAATATCCCTGAAATCACTAGAATGACCAAAATACCCCAAAACCACTAAAATGACCAAAATATCCCAAAATCTCAAAACGACCAAAAAAAAAAAAAAAAAAAAAAAAAAAAAAAACCTTGAAACCTTTGAAATAACCAAAATAGGCCAGAAATTTCTAAAAAGCACCAAAATACCCTTAAAACCACTAATATGAGCAAAAAAAAAAAGGGCAAAAATGCATTTTTCGTCCCTACATGTTGGGTCAATTTCTATTTTGGTCCCAAATTTGATTTCTTTGCAAATTTCATCCCTAAAATTTGAAAATCGTTTTTAAAATCGTCATTCCCGTTAACCAACAGACGGAACCCTCCTACGTGGCAGACGAATATCCACGTGTCAAGCCCACCTATTAAAATAATAATATGTAGACCTACGTGGCAAACCCACTCACCCTAAAATGCACATGCATCTCACGTGAGGGACTTTTCAGCTTCCACATCAGCTTCCCACGCTCCCAGCCCTCCCAGACCTCCCACGTGACCCCACTTGACCCCAGCTTTCCAACTACCTCAGTTATCACACATTAAAATCCCTAAATAATCCTCTCGTCGTCTTCCTCAGCCCGATCCCTGAAATCTCTAAATCAAACCCAGTACACGAACAGACTGAGGGAAGCTTGAGGAGGAAGAAGAATGGAAGCTAGCTCTGCATGTGCCTCTGCATCATCGGAAGGAAGCTTGAGGAGGAGAGCACCACGCATGTGCTACTGCCCCTCCCCTTCAGAAGCCCGTGCTAGTGGTATCCTGGACAGATAACAATCCAGGGAGAAGGTTCTATGGGTGTCCCAATTACTGGGTAAGTGAAGTGCTAGTGTTTTTTATTCATTTTGTTCACTTGGGTTTGTACATTTGGGTTTGTTGTTTGTTCATTTTGTTTTGAATTTAGGTTTAATTTCAGATTGGTAAGAAGTGCAAGTTCTTCTAATGGGTTGATGATGAGATTTGTGAGCATGGGAAGGTGCTTATCCCAGAGATGAGGCAGAGAATTCTCAGACTCCAAGCCGAGCTTTCAACATGCAAGAAGAGAGAGAAGTGGCTGATAGTGTGTTTGATATTGGCACTGCTACTGTGTGGGATATGTCTTTGTGTGATTCTATCTTTGGTGGGTTAGATGGGTGGGGTAGCATGTTTTGGACAATGTGGGTGTAGGCAGGGTTAGAACAGGGTTAGGAAAATGTGTTGTAGATGATGATGTTGTTATCCTCTGTATCCATTGATTTCAGTATGAATGAAATATGGAAGAACAAAGTTCATTTTGTTAATTTGGTCTGTAATGTGGTGTAGATGATGATGTTGTTATCCTATGTATCCCATTGATTTCAGGATGAATGAAATATGGAATGACATAGTTCATTTTGTTAATTTGTTCTGTAATGTGGTGTAGATGATGATGTGTTAATTATCTTACTTAATTGCAATTAGATTACATTTTACCAAATCTATAATATTGGAAAGCTAACCATTATAAATTTACCAAACTTGCAAAATTGATATATATAAGTTTACCAATTATGTTTGTGTATTGCAATTATGTGCTGCAATTAGTTTCCCAAGTTTACCTAGTTTACACCAGTTTACCAATTTTGCAATACACCAGTTATGTTTAAACAATCTGTAATGCACAACACAACAGGTTTACCAAACATGCAAATACTACACATACACAATTCTGCATATACTGCAATTCACAAACTTCACAAACCTGCAAATTCTACAATACACAATTCTGACAATACTCAATTCTGCATGTACCAATTCACAATTAACATATACTGCAGCTCACAATTCTGCATACACAATTCTGCATGTACCAATTCACAATTCTGCAAATTCTGCAAATCACAATTAACATATACTGTAGCTCACAATTTTGCAATACACAAATACTGCAATTCACAATTCACAAATATGCAATACACAAATCTGCATCACACAATTCTGCAAATTCACAAATTTGCATTAATAAGTCATTCATAAATATGCAATACCAACATAGGCCAATTACACATGTCTACCATAATTCAAGCAGTGACTTTAAACCTGAGTAAACCAAAAAGTAGGCCATGTCTGCCATGTTTCAAGCAGTGAATTTAAACCAAAGTAAACCCACCTAGGGTTTTTGTAGCTCCTAGTGCATGTGTGCTCCATGTTCAGAGTCTTCAGCTGCCAGCTCATCTCCCTTGGCAGCTTTGCAAGGTAAGTTGTAAATTTACAAGGAGGTTGGCATTTGGCTCTAACCCTAACTTTGTCATTCTTCACATACTTCACCCCCCATCCACCTTTCACTGCATACTCAGTAATGGCCTCCTTGAACTGCTTAGCTGAGGTAAAGAACATGTGCTTCTCAAATACCAAGTCATCAGGATTGGACACAAGTCTAAACACAAGAAATGTGGACCTCCTTCTTCTGACATTGTCCGCAATTGTTTCATTGACAGTAGCATCACTTTCACTGTCATAAACTCCATCACCCTGAAAGCCACCATCAAATGATGACTCACTTAGGCTTAACAGCTCCTCAGTAGTGTAGTCAGAGTTCATTACCCCATCTCCTATCTGTTCACGCATGTGCATCGGCTCCTCACTGTCACTGCTTGCACTATCTTCACCCACATATCTCTAGTTGGGGTTCATTGATCTTGCCCCTTCTATATCACTGTCCTCAGAACTGTCATTACTGTCAGTGGTGACAACCTCATCCTGTTGTGGTTCCTCTACAATTGGTTCCTCAACAACTGGTTCCTTCCCTGGTCTCCTGCACTCAAGTATTTCCACTTCATCATCACTATCATCATTCTTATCACCTGCATCCCTTACACCACTACTGCCAAACTCATCACCATCACTGCCACCAGCCCTACCACTAGCACTGCCACCAGCCCTACCACTACCACTACCACCATCCCAGTGAGCATCACCACCATCCCAGTGAGCAAAAAATTCACCCCAGTGATCATTACCATCATCGGAGTCATCATCCTCAAAATTATCACCACTACTGGCATTGGCATAATAGCCCTGTCCATTATAATAACCATCACAAGAACGTTCAAGCTCATTAGAGCTGCAACTCTCAGAATCACTAACAACAAAAGGGTTATCATGATCAGGCCCTACAACAATATCTACAGGCACACCATTACCATCATTAATAAGTATAAGTTCATAAACTAGGTGCTCTACATAGACATGAATCTGTCCATGACCCCTTACCAACTTAGTCATTGCCATTGCATCATGATCATCCTTAATTAGTTGGAACACCCCATCCTCCTCATTATCCTCAGGGCTTCTATACCATAGCCTACTCACATGTGTATACCCAAACTCTCTACAGATGGACTCAATTTCTAGCTTAGACCACTTGTCAGGATCACAATCATCTACTACCCCCACCTCTCCCCCCTCCCCCCCCCCCCCCCCCCCCACATACTTCTGAGGATTTACATCAAAATACCCACCATGATGCACATACAAAGTAAAGAGATCGTCCATTCTGCATGCATGAGATATATAGTCAACATTATTTAAATAATCAACTACTCAGAAAACCAAACCAAATAGTCAACATTATTTAATTAAACCACTAAAGGCCACATCTTAAAACTACATCTTAATGCAAATAGAGGGAACACATGGACCACCTTGCTCTCTTAATGCAAATAGTGATAAAGTCATAAACAACCAATTAAATACTGGTCCCTACGCATATTGAGTGTATGAAAAAAGTTAGAGAGAGACATATATAATGTGCAAAAGATATAAAGAGAGACAGAGTGACAAAGATACATGCACAGAGAGAGAGATAAAGTGGATAGAGCTACCTTTTCGAGCTTCAACCCACTGCTACAATCTTGAAACTGCTGCAGATTTTGGATTGAAGCTCCAACCTTGCCACAGTCTCCCTCGTTTTCTTCAGTTCTCAATGCTACAATCTTGAAACTGCTGTAGAGAAATTGATTTTTCTAGGGATTTCGTTGTTTTAGGGGTGTCTGTTTGTGTCATACTGGGTTTGATTCAGAGATTTCAGGGATCGAGCTGAGGAAGACGACGAGAGGATTTTAGGGTATTCAGTGAAATTTGGGGATTTTAATGTGTGATGACTGAGGTAGTTGGAGAGTTGGGGTCAGTTGGGGTCACGTGGGAGGTTTGGGAGGGCTAGGAGTGCGGGAAGCTGATGTGGAAGCTGAAAAGTCCCTCACGTGAGGGGCATGTGCGTTTTAGGGTGAGTGGGCTTGCCACGTTGGTTTACATATTATTATTTTAATATGTGGGCTTGACACGTGGATATCCATCTGCCACGTAGAAGGGTTTCGTCTGTTGGTTGACGGGAATGACAGTTTTAAAATCGATTTTCAAATTTTGGGGATGAAATTTGCAAAGAAATCAAATTTGAGACCAAAATAGAAATTGACTCAAAATGTAGGGACGAAAAGTGCATTTTCACCCAAAAAAAACCCTAAACCTTGAAAATGACCAAAATACCCCAAAACATCTAAAATGATTAAAATACCCCATAGAATATATTAGAATGAGCAAAAATACTTTAAACCTCTAAAATGACCCAAATACCCCAAAATCTCTATAATGGCCAAATATCCCCAAAACCTCAAAATGACCAAAAATACCCACAAAACCTTTAAAGTAACCAAAATATCTAAAAACTTCTAAAATGACCAAAAATACCCTGAAACCTCTAAAATGAACAAAATATTCTTAAACCTTTAAAATAACCAAAATTCCATTGAAATCTCTAAAATGATCAAAATATCCAAAAATATTTAAAATGGCCAAAATACCCTTTAATCTCTAAAATGGCCAAAAGTGTCCCTGAACCCTTTAAAATGACTAAAATACCACTGAAAACCTCTAAATGACATTAAATAATCTCAAAATTTTGGTTATTTCAAGGTTTGGGTATATTTGGTCATTTTACAAGTTTCTAGGTATTTTTGGTCATTTTACAAGTTGAAGGGTTATTTTAGTCATTCAGAATCTGCTTATCAGATCTCAGATCTCCAGCTCCGACCATCTCAGATCTCACTCCGAATCTGTCTTACTCTCAATCTGTCATCTCTGACTCACTCTCTCACGCTCCGAGACTCTCATGTCTGATTCACTGGCATCACCGTGAGCAATCACCGCTGTGGATGACTGGGTTTACCATTTCGCGCCGCCGTGAGACACTTTCTTGGTAATCTAATTTTCTCTCTTTTTCCTTTTGATGAATGGGATATGTGATTTAATTGATGAAGTTGTAGATTTGTGGACCTAGTCTCAGTGGAAGATGTCCTTTTATCTGTTATTGTTGGTTTTTGTTGTTTCACTTTATGCTTCATCGTGTTACCAAAGATGTTGGTTTGGTGTTTGTTTGGTCTGTGTGTCTTCAGCCCATTCACTGTCGGTAGATATCACAGCCTTATGATTGATGAACTTGAGTTTACAGCGTGGGCAGAGGATGGGCTGGTAATGGCTGCTCGTCACAAGATATATAAGCATTTACAAGTATGATATTGTTTGTCCTTTTCCCTTATTATCTGTCTCCCCATGCATTTTGTGACTAAGTAAGGTAGAGGTTTTAGGGGATTAGAATTAGCTTGAGAACTCTCATTTAGATAACGCAGAATATGTACATAACCTTGGATATATATTGTGCTTCATTGTTATGTGTATGTTTTTGCTTCTGGGGGAGATGTGTCGACTGTTATTTATGAAATTACTAGTTACTGACTTTTTGTATGGTTTAAAATTAAAGATCATTGTCTGATGTTGATTATTTTGTGACTATGAGTTGTTGCTTATGCCTGATTTTTTCCATGCCTTTAATGTGTTGCTCATGGTTCAGGAAAAGACAAATTACTTTCTTTGTGATAGTCTCTAGTAACAGGTGGTAAGTCTTTGTGATAGTCTTAGGATTGGCTGTATCACTTGAGTTTATAATGGGATTTAAAAATAAAATAAAAATTGTAATGGGGATTTAATTAGTCACAGAATCCCCAAAGGAAGATACTATTAGGATTTTGATTGGCAAGTCTCTTGTGATCCCCAAGAGAATGTTTGAGAGATTGAAACCACATAGTCTATTTCCAGTGAGGTTCATTGTTGCAAATATTCAAGGAGGTTCCTTGGAGTGTCAAGGTTCTGATTTAAGCGAAAGAGAAGTTCATGGAGCAAATCATTGTAGAAAGATTTTAGAGATTCTAGAGGGTCTAGGCTACAAAGATTTTTTAAGTTCTGACTAATTGTAATTGTTCCTTGATAGTAAATTTTCTAAATCATTGTTTGTGTGCTTGGACTGGCTTTTCCATTGAAGACAACTTTTTTCTTCAAAGGAATTGATGAGAGTGAAAGTTCCGTTGAGTTAGGCAAACGGACCTTACACGGTTACTACACCAACTTGTGGACTTAGAATATGAGGTGTCCTTATATTAATTACTTTTTGATGGTGGCAATTGTGGGAATTTTTTTTTTTTGGGGGGATAAGGAAATGGTGGGAAATTTGTTTGAAGTACCATGACCCCTACAGTATCAGAGGTATTGCAAATGAATTTCTAGCTTTGAGCTAATAATTTTGAGAATTTGAGATATTGTGTGTAGTTGATTTTTTTTTATATATATAATTTTAATTTTGAGAATCAAGTCAGTGTTGTTATTTGTGGTATCTCCTCCAACCATATTGACTGTCTTCCAAAATATGTCCTGTGGGTAGTAAATCATCGTCCTTCCTATTCTGAGGGTCAATAATTCTGCAAGAATTAGTTGAGTTTTGAGTTAATAAATCTGTGTTGAAATGATGAAAAAAATAGTGCCGTAGTTTGTTCGAATTTTAGTGTATTTTTTTTTTTTTGGTGATCTTGTGATGTAGTTTTTGAATCGATGTGATTTATTGGTATTCCTCATGAATGTGCCTTGAACTCTTGAAGGGAAGGAGAGGGGAACTACATTCCAACCTATCTTAGATTGGAATTTTAGTTTATTTTTTAAGATAAAGCATTTTAACTTTTTATATTTCAACAAGTTTATTTTTGGGGGTTCTCCTATATACTTCCATGTTCTTGGATTGTGATTGTCCCCGTTGCACTATAAATCAATTTATTACATTAGAAAAAATAATCCTGTCAAGTTTTTTTGTCACTTGTAATTGTTAGAAGCTAACCATCGTGAACATGGTGTTTTTTTATTCAATAAAACTTTTTACCTGTAAAAAAAAAAAGTTCTGTTAAGTAATATGTTTTCATCAATCACAAAATGAATGTAATTTCTTGTTAATTGTCATTATAGAATTCATTGAAGATGCAAGTCAATTTTTGATATCTATGGACAATGGGGCTGATACTGTAACAGCACCTTTTTCTTTGTTGGTAGAAGCCTCTGGGAACCCAACCCTCAACATACTCCCTGCAGCACCAAGCTTTGCCATAGCTTTGATTTGAGCTTTCTGTCACCATCAAGCCCCCAAATTATGGATATGTGTCCTTATCCTTGTTCTAACTAGTGCATGGGATTCGCTAGTGAGAACATAATTAAAGTTTTTTCTTGGTGAATCTTTAGAGACACAGGATTTTGTTTCTTTACAAAGTATGTTCCTTTATTTTAATTTCTGTTTGTTAGCCCACCAAGTAGGTTAAATTTAATTTCAAACCATTGATATGGAACCATACTTTTATATTGTTATTTTATAGTGAAAGTTTAATACGTAGAACAAGCTTCTTCTTCTTCGGGTTAGTACAGGCTCCGACTACAAAGGTTCGGCCTCTATATACTACTTTCATGTTCATATGACACTTTCATGTTCATATGACAGATATATGCTGCTGCAAATGATTTCCTCAACGGCTTTTGAGAAGCATGAATAATCAAAATTGGAGGCCAGCTAAGCAAAGATACTTAAGACTATGTGTCTGCCATTTATCTTGGCATTAACAGAATGACTCATTGATAATTGAAATTTCTCTATGCCGTGTTTGTCACGAAAGATACAATGTCCAAATGCTCCAAATGGTTTGGGCTCAAACTGACAATCCAAATCCCTCACTAAAGGATTGGTATGGTTTGGTTTAATTATTTTCCAGGCCCATATAGAGAAACCCCAAAAACCCAACCATTACAGACTCCCCACCCACCACATGTATGATTGTTATTAACCATTGCCTCGTATCAGGTGTAGTATCCTAAAAAGTACATTAGAGACCGGCAATTAAAAGGATCGAAAATGATTGACTCAATGGATCAGCGACTGGGAAACACCAAAAACATATATACATATATATATTGTATAATTGTTTTTAAAGAAGAAGAAAAAAAAAAAAAAACTACAGTAAAATTAAAAATAATACTAATATGCTAAAATATTTTGAAAAAAAGAAAGGGGGTGTTTGGGAGAGTAGTTTGAGTTATGTTGTTGGGGGTGTTTTTGATATATGTGGGTGAAAAAGTGTGTAATGTTGTTTAAAAGGTATAGTTTTGTGTTTGAAAGGGCTTGCCAAACATGCCCAAAAAAAACCCAGAAAATTAAAAATACGGATATGACAAGTCAAAAACATAAAAGTTTATAAAAATCCTAACAATTTTCACAGATTATACAAAGATGTAAGCAACTAAAAGAACATTCAAAAAATTTCACACGCATATAAAAAAAAACCCACAAATTCAAGCAGAGAGCCAATCGGATTTAACCTAAGAAACATATTCTAATAGGATCCATCCAGATAAACACACACACAGAAAGTACAGAATAAAAATAAAATCGAAATTGAGTGGAATAAAATGTAACGGAGATAAGAAATTTGATAGACACGGCTTATTTATATTGCCAACCTTCGATGCAATTCGCGCCCATCATAGACGCTCTTGCTCTGCAAAATTGAATTTTTTAAATGAAAAACAAAAGCAATCTTCTTTTTCACATTCAATCTCTCAAAAACTATGAAACATAAAACAAAAACAAAAGAGAACGGGACTTTACTCGTACTTGATAGAAACCTTGGATTTTGAGGAGGAGATGCAAAAGTGTGTTTGTGGTCAGAAAAGAATACGAGGGTTTGGAACTTTGGAGTTGCTTTTTATAGGCCCCGGAACTACAACACTAACCCTAACTTTTCTGGGTGTGAAATGACATAAATGTCCCCGTTTATGTTTTAGGAGGTGAAGTTAAGCTGGGCCTTAGCCCGTAGGGATGAGAGATGGGCCAGTTCGGGAAGGGGGAATCCTAGTGGACCCAAATCCATTGGTAACAAACTGGGCTTCGGATCTGATGGGCCTAGAATTTTAGCTTTGTTTGAACTTTGAATGCCAATATAGTGGTGCTGATCTTAAAGGTCTTCTAGTGAAAAGGCCTGCCCTCATTTATGATCTTAGCACTGAAATTTTGGAACTGCTCTCATTTGTAATAAGTACTTTAAAGCGCTTGCTTTTGAATCTGCTGTGTTAGCTGGTTTTTTGTACTGTTTCTTTGCTGCTGGATGAATTTCAGTCGCTTCTCAAAAAATTAAATAAATAAAGTACTTTAAAGCGCCTGCTTTTTTGGTTTGCTACATAAATCATAATTAACATACAAGTGGGTTCTAGTTAACTCAATTGGTAAAGTTCCTGATGATTTAATAAGAGATTTGGGATTCAATCTCCGCCTACACCAAAAACTGATTGGTGTCTTGATCTGATGATAAAGAGTTATCATCAAGAGCGAACGCCATAAATTGAAACTCTCTTAAAAAAAAAAAAAAAAAAATTTAACATACAGGCCTACTCAAAATGGGACCTTCCAATAAATTATAGTACTAGTAGATTATTATTACTATTCGGACACGTACGTGCATGACGTACTTAAAAAACAACCCAAACAACATCAAGGCCAAGTGGTCAATTATCTAAGTAAAATCAGATGAGAAAGTAATAGATTATTTATTTATTCGGATAAAAACAACCCAAAGTACATCAATCCAACTGAAAGAAAGAAAAACGACCCGAAGTACATCAAACCCAACTAAAAGTAAGAAAGAAAAACCTGTGTTTTTTAATAATTTATTAAAATGACAAATTATGATAAGCGCTTTCAAATACACACTTCTATTTGTTCAATGATCCCAACGTCAACGTATCATCCCAACAATTATTATATAAAAATAAATAAAATAAAAAAAAGCTTTAATTTTTTTTTGTAGATTATACTTACTAAAACCTAAATACACACCTTGCATTGCATATCCTATCAGTTTAAATTTGATCATCCTCAGGGTCAGGAAGCTCATTCAGATCAGGAATATTACGGACATTCTGGTAGGGCTCCATTATCATCATATCAGCCTCATCAGGAAGCTCATTCAAATCAGGAATATTACGGCAATTCACATGGGGCTCCATTACATTAGTCCTTGGCCTCCTTGTAGAACCGGGTTGCTGCGAGTGGTTGGAATGAATTCTCATGTGGCCATTTACAGCTTTGATCTTGGAAAACTTTTTTCCACAAACCACAGAAGAGTGTGGAGGCGGCGGGGGATATTGGATCCCCAGAACATTAAGAGCATTGCCTTCATGAACGGCTTGAGGCCTGCTTCCTCCAGCATCAACATCGTTACGTCCACCATTGTTTGGCCAATGGATATTGGAGTGTTGTTGCTGAGAGAAGAAATCGTTATGCTTGTTCAACTCCATGGCTGAGAAATGAAAGAGAGGAACTTCTTTATTTTTTGAAGAAGGAAGAAAGGAAACTAGGAGTGTTTGTGTGACAGACAGTGAGAGAGTGATTGATTGTGTAATTATAGGGGCAGCCGACATTCAACAATGCATGGTTACTTTTGGGAGAAAATGATGGTTCACGAATGAAGCGTTGAAAACTGGAAATTGATCACGCGAGTGACGCACATGGATCATTGAAGAGCGTGGAGCAAGATGGAGATGGTTGCACGGAGGGCCATTACGACACGAGGATGTCCATTGGGTTTGGGCCACTCTGATCACGTGCAATCCTTAAGATGTTTTCAATTCTTAAACACTGAAAACTGTTGTTTAAGTTAGACTACCAAATAGGTCCTGAGTGTTTAAAAGCAATCCTTCAATAAAAATAAGGAAAAAAAAAAAGAAAAGTAAACATTATTACACACATCCTATTATATACAATTTTATCCAAACCCATAAAATACACTAGCCTCATTATACGCACTATGCATATGCGATGTGGCTCTTTTTTTCATTTTGAGTTTAATGTGATTTTTTTAATTTGAATTTATCTATTGTTAGTGAAGTTAAACAAAAAGAAATTTTTAAGAAATTAAAATTTAAAATTTAAAATAGAATAGACTATTAAGTTTAATGTGTACTAATTTTTTTAAAAAAATATAATAAATATAAGTGAAATATATTTAAATAGATAACGTGCTAATTTTTAAGAAATTGACCGTTGTTTAAAAGGTCATCGGCAAGTCAGGATATGGCATGTATAATTCTATCGCAATACGCGGGTTTGTGGCTCTGTGCTTTCACCGACATAGAATGTAAGTATGTGTAATTGTGATTGGGTCCACCATATGAGGACTGACGAGACAGACAAAAACATGGTAGTGATTTTTCTCCAAACCGCAACCACTGTTTCTGTTTTTGAAAGAAAGACAAAAACTATTTCTGGTCAAACACGGCAATGAAAAGTTTACAAGAAAAGCACATTATTAAAGGAAAATAATAATAACTTAACATATGTAAGTGAAGTAAAAAAAAGATTTAGGAAAAAGATAACATTCGTTTACGTACTGACTAAAATTACAATACTGAGTGAAATTTATAACGAGATAGAACAAATGGATATTTCATATCGATTAATTAATTAGAATGAAAAGTTCCGAACTAAAGGGAACGGAATTCAAATCTATGCTTTTGAATGCAAGAAATGGGATTTATCTCCAGGGTTTATACTATTGCAGCATCTTAAGTGGAGTGATTAGGGGGGCCTTAGAGATAGTGAATAATACTAATATTTTCTGCTGAACGACTTTAACATTGTCCTCTTATTTTTATTTTTATTTTTTTTTGTTTTTCCTCGGCACATTTGATAACAGATATTCTTAGTCATGAACATGACTTTAAAAATCAACATTTGTTTTTTATTTTTTGTTTTTGTTTTTGTTTTTGTGCTTCACGTGTAAACCAACCCTAATCAACAGTCACAAATTGGAGTCGAGGGTCGATTGACTAATTCCCGAACATCAAGAAGTGAGAGATTTGAAATTTTTTTTTCCATTTATGAAGTAAGAAGTTCTAAGAACCCTTTGATCTTCCTTTTCTTGAGACATAAGTTTGGTAAGTAATGTCATGAAAATCTTCCTCTCGGTATCACTTCATTTGTCCAAAGCAGAAACTTTTTTAGGTTGACCATGTATCATTGTGCGCGGTACAAATGTCTTTCTTTTTTTTTGGTGCATGACAGTGACACAAAGTCATTAAGAAACAAACATGCGAGAAATTTATGGGATCCCTTTTTCACTTCTTTTGGTTTGGGGGATGTTAATTAAGAAAGGGACTAACAATGACATTCGTACCAGACTTGCATTGCAGTGGGGTCAGCCTAGTCTGGCCCTTTATAAGATAATGGAGAGAGACGAAATATTAGGACTCTTCTTTTGTTTAATATTTTTATGGATCCCACGTGCACGGAAACTTGGCATTTTGTGACATGATAGTGGCTACATGAAGAAACAAAGTTGGGAGTATATTGTTTGTTGGATTCCTTATTGACTTTTTGGGTTGGGGGTTTGTCAAAGTACCAAATGGATTAATCATAACATTCATGCGCGCCAGACTTGCCCTGTAAACATTGGCATGTATAATTCTATTACATTTCATGGTTGTGCTTGCACACCAAAGATTGTTATTATGTTTACTGCTGCGTCCACCCTTTTGAGGATTTGATTTATATATAGAACATCCACTACACATTAATTCAGTAACTATATGTCTTATATGTGAATACCATAATCTTCAATGTTTCATTTACTGCATTTGATGTAAAGATATATGTGCTTGATCATCAACAAGGACACAAAGCTTATATGCCTGACATTTATTTTCATATTGAAATTAAGGATGACAGAAACTGCCTCCAATCAATTAACTTAAACCACACACAAAATAAAATCATTGATCTATGATGTGACCATGTTGGTGTAATTGAATTATTGAAGTCATCGTCATGTTTGGTGGACTCTCCACTTGTTTTTTTCTTGAAAAGAAGGATTCTCCACTTGCGATTACGATAGGATATTGTCATTGTCTGCAGACACAATTTTCTTTAGACACATACTTCCAAACATTTATGTCAAATACTATTTTTACAATATTTTCACAACATAATGATGTTGTTAGGCTACCCTTTGCTATGATGTTGACTATGTTGTAATATTATGTTTTTGTTTCAATGAACTTCCCTGAATAATCAATAAAAAGAAAAAAGAAAGGTGCCCAATCAGAAGAAAGTTTCGTTTTTATTCTTTTCTTTTGAAGTTCAATATTAGAGGAGTCATGCTGTACTCGACATAAAACAAAAGGCGGTACTAAAGAAATTTCACCTTTTTTTATTTTCATTTCATTTCTTTTATGAATAATAGAACTTTTTTAGATAGAAGGTATTATAGAACTATTTTATATATATATATATATATATATATATATATATAAACTAGCTTCATTATGCACAAAGCGTGTGCGATAAGGTTCTTTTTTTGAGAGGATTTAGGGTCATAATTTTTCTTTTATCTCAATTTGAGGTTTACATATTTTTTATTAATATTACATATTTGTGAACAACTAATACATCTAGAAGTACTAACTCCAAAACATGAACACTGAAATGGCATCAAAATCATAAGTTCCTATGAGTCATAACATTAAGATAATCATAAACATTAAATAAGAAACTAATACATCATCTTTTTTGAATGCACATGGCATTCTTTTTAACTTAAAAATTCGATAAGAAAAAAAGAACGATTTAAACGATAACTCTCCTTATAAAGGAGTAGATAACATGACTGAATTGTAAGACTCTTAACTATACATAACATACTGATTCGAAAGAAAGAAAGAAAAAAAAAACAAACAAACAAACACACACACACGTAACATACTTATACAAGCCAAATCGCAATATTGTGACCCAAAACCAGCAGTTTCAACCATCAACTCAAATTTCACGGTCCCCATCCTCAAGGTGCTCATTTAGATCAAAATGCACCACATTTGACGGAGGCGTCAGCCCCCTCCACGCATGGTAGCGATGCTTTCTCATGTGGGACTATACCTTTTAACTTATCAAACCGTTTAACGAAACAATTGTATGGTACCGGATGTAGATTCAGATCGTTAGTTCTGACATTGCCCCATCTAGCAACAGTGTTACTCCTATAGTCCGTTTGGATACAACTTATTTTGCTGAAATTGAAAACTGAAAACACTGTAGCAAAATAATTTTTAAATGTGTGAATAATACCGTGAGACCCATTTTTAATGAAAAAGTTGCTAAAAAGTGAAATAAAGTCAATAAGTGCGGCTGCTAAAAAAAAGGACAAAACACGCAAACGTGAGTGAGGAAACGTGGATCCAAACCCACACCTAGTCTACTGAGCCCCAGCGCTCATGGTGTTTTCAACATTGGCAACTCCACATTAGAGCCAGCGTGGTCACAGGACCACCCTGACTTAAAAAAAAATAAAAAAAAATAAATTATTATATATAAAATTTTAAAATTGTATGATTTTTTTCCCTTAAAAAAATGTGACCCCTCAAATTTTTCTCTCTCACTCTCTAAAATTTTTCACAGTACAAACAAGCGAGACAACTTGTCAATTTTTCTCTCTCTTCCGTCTCACTCACTAAATTAAATGTCTGGCTGCATGTGTACGTGAAAATTTAAAACTTGAAAACGAAAATTATAAAATAAAAGTTCCATGTAAAAATATAACCGTACGTAAAGGTATCATTTTCCGATAAAAAATTGACATTCATTAAAAAAGAAAAAAAAAAGAAAAAGAAAAAAGGAACGTATCACGTGTACGAGCCAGGTACGGTGTTCCAACTGGGACAACGCATGTGAAAGATAAATGTTTTCTTCGCAATTCAACCCACACGTCGTACGTTCATGCTTTCAAAGTCCATCATATGTCAAGCGAAACAGAATCTATCTCTTTCTTTGGGTCCAACATTCGAATTCCCATGATCCTATCCCAAAATAATGTAACATATCTGCATAGACCAGAAAGCACCTCTCTACTACATCAGAGAACATTAATAGGTGATGCTTTCAACCTTGTTACTGTTCAAAAAGAAGACTGTTCCCAGAATTACTTGTTTTCTAAAAATTGTTTACGTCAACATACAGAACATGCCCTATTTCTTGATGTTAATAAGTTTTCAAATTCCAACCTCATGCATTTCGATCTATTTGTTTTGAATTTTTGATCTATTAGGAAGTAACAAGCAGAATTTCCAGATGTTAAATATAAATATTAAAATATTTGAAACTAGGATAGTCGTAACCCAAGACGAAACTAAAAATCTTTCCTTAAGCTTGGGAGGCCAACCTCTAGTAACAAAATAAAATTGTACAAAACTCAAATCAAACATTCTCATATTTATTTATAAGTTATTACCTTGTTATTTTTAAATTGTGCTAGAACCACTTAATAACTTTCACAAAAATTATAAATTTGAGTGGGTTTTTATTTTATTTTACTTTAAAAAAATAATATATATATATATATATATATATATATATATATATATATAGAATGTTCTATTTGTAAGCTTGTAAATTTTATGACGTACTACATTTTTTTTTTTTTGTTGAAAATTTCACAAAAGATAAAAAGTCTAATTTGTGGGGCCGGAGGGCCATGGCCCCCTTAGCCTAAAGGTATATCCATCCCTGTTCCTAACCCACACCTCTAATCCCTCCATTGCTTGGGCTGCCGTTGCCAGGGTACGAGCACAGCATCACTAATTAAGCGTAGTGCATATGTGTATAAAACTTTTTCCTTTAGATTTGAATTCTAATTTTTGTCATTCACACCTTATAAGTCCTTATACTTATAGAGTAACTATCATACCAAAGTTGGTTGATGATAATAGTAGTATTGATATTTGATAAATCATGGGATATGGACGTAAATTTAAGGGTTTTTTTTTTGAGTTTGACAATTTTACCCTTTACATTTTTGTATTTATTTTATTTTGTTTTTTTAATTGTTTGTAAAAAGAGATGAACTTTTTATTTTTTGAAGAAGAAAGAAAGGAATCCTGGAAGTGTATGCGTGAATGTGAGAGTGTATGAGTGGTTGCGAGATTAAGGATAGGAGAGCATTTTATAATTAGCTAAAACTTGTTGCTAAAATGTATACATTATTGGTACTCCGAGCAATGCCCACCCATCATGTAAGAGGGGGAGCATTGCTCCTAGAGTACACTCTTCCCCCTTTTATAACAGGAACTACCAATGCCTGATATGGCCCGGACTCCCTAGAGACAGTTGTTCCTCTTAATGCTATGTAACTACATGAGGTCACTAAAGAAACAAACACATATTTTGGAACATACAACTATACTTAGGGTAATTGTTAATAAACTATTTTATGAAAATTTTAATACAAATTTTATGGAAAGGGTTAGGTTCAAGTTACATCTGGTGTAACTCTAAGTGATATTACACCACTCAATAACTTGTTATTGAATTAATATTTTGAAAATTCAACCGTTGAATTACATGTTCTATATGTTCTTAACATACATGCCAATTTTCATATCAATTGGATGCTATTTACCATTTGATCTATAAGCTCATTTTTTATGCATTATCTTAAACTACAAAAATTTGAAATTTAACAATTGATTGATGACATGACTATTAATCTTTAATCATCTCAAAATTTTGCAAGCATGAAGAATATATGAAGATAATATAATCTAACGGTGGATTAGTCAATATTCGCATCCAATTAAAAAATATTGAGTGGTGTAACATTGCTTAAAGTTACACCAGGTGTAACTTGAACCCAACCCTTATGGAAAATATGAAAAGCTACTAAAAAATTGTTTGGACAAGCTCAAAGCTATCAACATATAGAAGCAATGGCTTATCAGTGTACTCATCAGATTTATTGAACTTCTCCACAGCTTCTGCAGTCTCTGTCCTAGCCAACTCAAATTTTTAATTTGTTCGTCCTGCTGAAAAAATTGAGTAGTTGATTCTAACCTATGGTCATAGTTGCTTGAATTTGGATTTATTTTCGTTATTATGATAAAATGGGTATGGGTTTTACGTACATACAAACCTCCTAGTAATTTTTTCTTTTAGGAATGCCCTAGCCCACAACCTTTAGAGATAGAATACGAAATATACAATAAGCATCCTTGGGAGGACCAATAGAAACATTAAAAAATTTCCTCTAAAAAACAATACAAACATTTAATAAGAAACTAGTACATCATCTTTTTGGAATGCACTTAGAATTCTTTTTAACTTAAAAACTCGATAATAAAAAGAAGGATTTAAATCATAACTATCCTTATAAAGGACTAGATAACATGACTGAACTTTATTAAGACACTTAAGTCTTTACCACACACTTTTTAACAATACAAACATTTAATAAGAAACTAGTACATCATCTTTTTGGAATGCACTTGGAATTCTTTTAACTTAAAAACTTGATAATAAAAAGAAGGATTTAAATCATAACTATCCTTATAAAGGACTAGATAACATGACTGAACTTTATTAAGACACTTAAGTCTTTACCACACATAGCATACTGAAAACAAGCCAAATCGAATACTGTGACCCAAAAGCAGCAGCATATAACATTAGCTCAAATTTCACTAATCCTCACTCCTTGGGATCTCATTCAGATTAATACTCACCACAGTTGAAGTAGGATATCTCCCTGCCCATGGACGGTTTTGATGCTTCTTAAGGTGGCCATCTAAAGCTTTTCCCGATTTGAAAGATGCTTGGCAAACGATACATTCAAACAGTTTTAGTGGGAAATTAAGATCAGGGACACTAAATTGAGACGTGACATTGTCCCCTCTAGCATCAATGTTACCCCTACTCTGCTGAGCCCCAGCCCTCATGGTGTTTTCAGTCTCTGGTAAAGTTGAACCAGTGCGGCGGGCATTGTTAGGCCCACGGTTGTGTTGTGTCTGATTGGCTGGGTTTTCCATGGAATTCCTGTTTGATGGTTTGGAAATGGGAGAGAGAAAGTTAAATGTGTCAAGGAATGGGAGGCTGTTTGGGTATATTTATAGCCAATGGGAAGCCCCAAGTAACAACTATTAATGTATGGCCAAATGGATTTTCTTCCGTTTGGATCCACATACTTTTCTGCATTTCTTTTTGGAGAAGTCAATACTCAATTTGAAGAATAAATTTTAGACTCGATAAAGTGTACGGTTCTATGTCCACTTAATGAATTCAGAACACATCGGGCCACAATCAATGAAAAAAAACAAAGAAGTAGTCGACCACCTAACATTCTATCACAATGATTTGATTGAAACACTACACGTAGGGCAATCGATCACCCTTATGTTTTGGGTTTGGTTAATATATGTTCTTATAACATATATTAATTATTTATTTTTAAAAATATTTTAATGAAAATTGAAAAAATTGTCTAAAAAATTAGTTATTTTTTTATTTTTATTAAAAAAAATCCTAAAAAGTTTATTAATATATGCTTTAAAAAAACACGTCGATAATTTTTTTTTTTTTTTTTTTAATTTAAAGGACTAACCATAACATTCTACCATACTAACAATAGCACCGCAGTGGGGTCAGCCTAGTCTGGCCCGCCCTTTATAAGATAATCGAGAAAGACAAATTATTAAGGAATCTTCTTTTGTTTATCTTCCTTGTATGTAGGACCAGACTTACAAAGAGTCAAATTAAGACAAAGATTCAAGACCTGCCTTTTCAATTTTCATCCTCACACGGGCACATGTACCGAAGATGTATAGTGCAGATCTCTGGGTTTTTTTTTTTTTTTTTAAAAAAGAAAAATGTTATACACTTACGCATTTGTAAATAAATTATTTTAAGAAAATTTTAATATAAAAAAAATTAATATTTTGACATTTTTTTTTTATTTTTCATAAAAATATAATCAAAATTTTTCTCAAATGATTTATTAATAATTGCATTAAAGGCACTTGTTAACACCATTTTTTTAATAATCCCCTTTATGATATGATTTGATGATCTATCATATATAGGAGTCGCTTTGTAGTTGTAGAGAATATTTTTCTCAATAAAGAGAGCGAGAAGGGTTCTCAATTTTTTCTTTTGATCGAATATGGCAATCCAGGGCATATTTGGTATTGTTGTTTAAACAATAATTTTCGTTGTTCAAACAATAGTACATGTATTTTTACAATAATTTTCACTCAGACATATTTTTATAACACTTAAACAACATTACTAGAAATCTCTTACCAAATGGACCCCTAATCAATATAAAATTGAATTTTTGGCCACTCTTATAGTTTACACCAAATGCTAATGGATCACAACAAAGCTCTGTTGATTGGCGCTGACAAAGCTCTGTTGATGGGTTGTGACAGTACTTGCCACCACACCAATTCACTCACCAAGATCCTGATTTGCTCGACACCGTGCCTAAGAATGATGGGGTAGGTATAGGAGATAAACAAAATTTAGAAACTTAATTTGGGGGCTTTTGAAGCTATGAAACAATTTCATTGAATTAAACTAAAGTAAAATTAGAACAAACAATCATCAATATAAATTTAATAGACAAAATAAACCCCACTTTATATGATAATCTTTTTGCTAATGTCTAATCAAAATATAATATAAGTTTAGATAATAGTAAAAAAAAAAAAAAAAAAAAAAAATGCTATAAGGCTGTAAGTGTAAGTACCACAAATTTGTTTGCAATTTTTCCTTTCCTTCTCTTTCTTTGACTTCCCTTTGTTTCTCCTCTTTTCAATTTTTTTTGTTTGTTTATATCGGCTCATTAATAAACAAAGACACAGAATTTGTGGCCTTGGAATAAAATCATAAATTCACTTTTGTGTATTTATATCTCTCATTCGTATAGATCTATATCTATAAGATACTATAAAATTTTAAATTTCAAATTTTGTTTAAATTGGGGGAAAAAAAGCCATAACACATGCAGGATAAAATACATATTTTGTCTTGGAGATTTTTTGTTTTTTTTTTTTTTTTTTACAAGTTGATTTATTGATGAAACCAAAGCAATCACACAAAATAGTTTGTAATCACTAGAGAATGGAGTAGGAAGTACACGTACTTTTGTTACGGCCGGGTGTATATTATCGTGTGTATTATCGGTGATCCTACCAACTGTGAAAGGAGGAAACATACATGGTCCTACTAACATGGTGTATTTTTGTTTAGGCGGTGTCCTGTGCCTTTGTTATTATCTATAGTTTTTGTTAATGCATTTCATTGCACCAAAAGTTTTTGAAAAGTAAAAAAGAAAGGGAAAAAAAGAAGTTTCTGATGTGATTTGAGTTCTTTTTTAGTGAAGTGATGTCTGATTGTCTTCTAGCCCTTTTTTGGTTTTGTGTGTGATCTTTTTATAATGATGACCTTAGCCGTTAGACCTAGGCTCACCCTACTCCAATAATGCAAGGGATTCAACACATATTCGCATATAGCTATCGGATTATTTATGATAAGGATGCAATGCCCATTAATTAAAGGGAAAATGGTGGGCAATCTTCCTTCCATGCAGAGATTCTAAGGAATGACAAGATCCACTGTTAAAATAGGACAAAGAACTCATCATGCAAACCTTGTCATGGATGGCCCATTTCGTAAGAAAAATGCTAGTTTTTGAATGTTGGTTGTTGAAAAAAATTTATAAATCTATAAGGTCATCATTACATTCACAACGTGTCAATTATCAGTCCCCACCATGTGAAAAATGCGTCCTATAAACCTCTCGCACGTTTGTTTCTCCCTGTAAAAACATGCATGCCTCGCAGACATCATCAAGTTGATGGATTGCCCCCTAGTGATTCAATCAATCAAGTACCGTATGTAGGTAGGGCCCTCCATTCGGTTCGGTAAATCATAAAAAAAATTAAAGTCATTGTCTCAAGAAAAGAAATACCGAAGACTTCGTAGACAGGAATAAATGTAAAAAAATATACGAATCTCTCACTTTTTGTCTTTTGAAGGCATGTACGTACATGACTGAGAATATCTGTTATCAAGTATTATAGCTCTGTTGTTTTAGTAATATTGTTAAGTGTTGTGAAAATATAAATAAATAAAGAAATATTGTAAAAATATATATTATATTATTTAAATAATAAAAATTATTATTTAAATAACACGAGGAAATAGGCCCATAATGTGCGGGAAATAGAAACAATAACATGACAATGTAAAAGCCGTTCAGCAGGAAATATTACTCAGTCTCCAAGACCCCCCTAATAACTCTACTTAAGACCCTGAAGTGGTTCTGTCTCATATGTGAGAGATCCACGTCAGGGCCAAGGCTGCCGCAAGTAGTTTTTTTGTCGAAGGATTGTTTTCTTTTATGAAAAATGCTAACGAGTGCCCTTAGAGTACTGGTTAATAATCTATTTAAAGAAAGTTTTTATGGAAAATGAAAAAAAAAAGTAATTAATATTTTAATAACTTTTTTCATTTTCCATAAAAGTAAAATGTTCATAAAAAAGTAATAGTTAAGCACTTACAATCTACTAAGTTAGAGTTGTGATAAAAAAATTGTAAAATAATTTGTGGTGTTAGAACTACTCTTATTAAAAAAAGAGCCGGATATGTGATAAAACTACTTATGAGAAGGGAGGGCCCAATAAGTTCTTTTATCAATGATTTTTTCTTTTATATATTTGGGAGCTACAATTAGGTCTTTTATGATATATCATATATGTATATATTGGTGGGTTCCAGTTAGCTCAACTGGTAAAATCTTTTATTGTTGTATAAGAGATCTGGGGTTCAATCCCCTCTTACACCAAAAACTGATTGGTGTCTTGGTCTGATAATAAAGAGCAATTATCAAGAGCGAACGCCATAAGTTGAAACTCTCTCAAAAAAAAAAAAATGTATATATTGTAATTAGTCACCTAAAATTGTGCCATGCACAGGCACCTTCTTCTCTTCTTTTTCTTCTTCTTTTTGTGTTTTGTTAATGATAATTTTTTTATTAAATTTAATTTATTTTTTAACTGTAATTAATATCTACAAACAACAGTTTTTTTTTAATGGAATTTACAAACAGCTTAATTAACTAACAATTTAAGATGATTATATATCCTAAAAGTGTTGTTTATATTTTCCCGTAAATTTCATAGCTAGCATAACAATATAAATTGCACCTATAAAATTCCTAGAAGCATTTTTCTTAAATTATTCGGTCATATTTTTGGCACTTTAGCATTTTGGACAAAAAGGAACAAAACTTGCACCAAAATTTCTAACTTTGAGATGTTTGATGAAAATCATATTATGAAATGCTCACAAAATCTAATATATTACAATACTCCTAAAAGGAATTGGCCGCAAAAAACAAAAAAAAAAACAAAAACAAAAAAACCAAAAAAAAAAAAAAAAAAAAAAAAAAAAAAAAACAAAACAAAACAAAAACAAAATACAAAATAAAAGACTAGATGAAATAAAAGATTGCTTGTAAAGCCACAAATGGTAAACAAAATATTGTGATATTTAATATTGTAAAGAATAGTTAAAAGATAATGGTATGTAACTTTCATTATCATTATGAGCATGCAAATGGACTCACCTTTGTTTTGTAATTACTCGTACGGATTGCATTGGACTATTCCGCTTGAGAAATTGTCATCGTGAAGGGATTGTCAAAGTTCTATCAACAAAGAAAAAATTAATATGGAATTCTCAAAATATTTTTTTTTTTTCCACAGCCAAGAGAATTGCATAACTTTTTTTTTTTTTTTTTTTGATAAAAGAGAATTTGCATAAAGTAGATTGTCAAATGCCAACCATTATGATAATGAAAGGAATATCATTATCTTTTAACTATTTTTTATTACAATATATATACTATTATTTAAGGGGTTTTTCCTGTTTGGAATCCTCATTTTTTTTTTTCAAAAATACTCCTACACCCCTATATTTAAGTAGAGATAAAACTAAAGGACAATCCGATAAAAATGCAACTAACTCTCACTAAAACATTGCTTAAAAAATAGGGTTACTCTCCTGTTATTTTTATTTTATTTTTTATTTTTTTTTTGAAAATGAAGAAATCATTCATTCAATAAGATGTAAAAAATCTTAGTACAATGCAGCCACAGCAGGTGGTGGTGAGTCCTCTATCTTCATATATATGTCCCAACAGAGATTTATTTGCTAACAGACTCAAGATTGCCCTCATCACATTCGCATTGTCACCCTCAATCACTAGCTTTGAAAAAACAGCTTTAATAGAAAATTCTATAGCCTTTTTGCATGCTAAAACTTCAGCTTCTTCACTATTGTTAGGACATATGTGGAACATGTTATGAATATATGTCATTTAGAATTGGCTAATCCTTTGACAAAATGCATTTTGCTTGTAATTGGATAGATTTAGGATGTATTTAATACTTCAAAGAACAAGATTCAAGTTCAAGTATTGAAGCCATGCAAATCTGTCCAAGAATCAAGTGAAGAAGTGAACGGACAAGATCAACTTACATCAAAATAAACACTCTTAATGATCAAACCAACACAAACCTGTACGGTACACATCATACTAGACCATATGATAATTTTCCGCCTCAAGGGAATAATCGTAATTTCAAATGAAGGGCCCTAGCTACTTACGTACATGATTTGATAAGATAATAATAGAGAGAGACAACTTTATAGGATAAGGGACTGACACCGGAGTCGGTTCAGCCTAGTCTGGCCCACCCTTTATAAGATAACAATGGAGAGAGGCAAATTTTTAAGGAATCTTCTTTGTATACGTAAATTAAGAGTTTTATTTATCACTTATCAGTATTATTTTCAATCACCTTATTAATTTATATTAATTTTTTATTAAATAAACTTCACAATAAATCATCCTTATTAATTACCAGACTATTATACGATGCCTTAACATTTCCCTTAATATTTTTATGAATTCCAGTCCACGAAAACTTGGCATTTTGTGACATAATAGCGGTTACATGAATAAACAAACTTGGGTGGATATTGTTTGTTGGATTCCTTTATGACTTTTTGGGTTAGGGGGTTACTTTCAAAGTACCAAAGTACCAAATGGATTAATCACAACATGCATGATAGTGGCTACATGAATAAACAAACTTGGGAAGATATTGTTATTATGTTACTTTTGACTTATAAATTTATTTAATATCAATTAATTAAATATTTGTTTGATGTTTTTTTTTTTTTTCAAAAACTTGATTTTATGTTGACCCCTTATGTGTGTGTGTGTATATATATATATACACAAAGAAAGTTAAGCCAAAGAAAGTTAAAATTCAGAACCAAATTAAAAAGGTTAAGCCAACTTTTTCAAAAAAGAATAAAAGGTAAGCCAAAGGGGATTGTGGATATCACACTGTACAATTGTCATTTTTCACGCCTCCATAATCATGTAAACTATAATGGGACGCTCTTTTATATGGTTTAAAATAAGGATCTTTATAAGTTTGCATTATAAATATATGAAAATTGATAAATGTTGTACATATTCAGAAAAAGTTTACAATTTTTTTTTTTACCCCTAAATATGTGGGTGGGTATTAAATTAATAAAGCTTTTATAGTTTTTTTGTTCTCATTATTTTGGGATGAAGCTATTTTCTCTAGAATTTTTATAATACTTTTATTCTAAACTTCCATTCTCTTTTGCCTACTATTTTGGGCATATGTTAGTAAAACGCATTCTTAACTATATAGAGAAAAAAAAAACTATATAGAGAAAAGTAAATTTGAATTAAAGGACTAGATTCTCACAATAAATAAATAAAATAAAACAAAGTCTGGGGTAAAGGGTTGGCATTTCACAATATATTTTATGCAAATTCTTTTTATCTCACTTAACAAAGTTGTTCATCATTTAACACCCCCCCCCCCCCCCCCCAAAAAAAAAAATCTTACAATAACTACCATTAAACCACATATATACGTTAATGTATGAAATTAAAAATGTCTGGAATAAAAAATAAATTAAAAAAAAAAAGATTAATACTTGTTTTATGATAGACACTGCATATCTCAATTACGCAAGAGTTATTAAGAATTATGATAGACACTACGTAAGTGTCATGTAGTCAAACTCTTTAGATTTTATGTTTATCAACATAAAATTTAAAATTCACATATTTTATAAGCCTACATATCAGCTTAAGTACTTTAACCAATAGATTAGATTGAATAAATGTTTTTTTAATAATTTTTCTTCATTTCTTTTTATTTTTTTATTGTACTGGCCAAAACGCCAATATCGGCCAGTGTGGGTCGATATAGGCCGGTACAGCCAAAATAAGCCTGTATAACCCAGTATTTTTTCTAGTACATTTTGGAAAAATATCGGTACCGGCCTGTACATTTTTCCAGTACATTTTTTTCCAATACATTTTGCAAAGGCCAACCAAACAGTGTCCCCCACCCAATAACCAAAAAACAAATATGAGATTACCAAATTTTAATTATGGTAATGATTTAGATCCCAAGATGTAATTACGAATAATTCCAATTTTAAGCTATTATCTATCAATTTATAACACAATTTTGTACATGATTAGCCGATTAACAATATAACAATATCAAGCATGGATAATCCGGTGTTCTTAGACTTATGTGGAAACAAAATATTGTCATATGTCAACAATCCAAGCATGACAACAAACAAATGGATTACAAGAAAACAAATGTGCTAGTTACTCGTTAACATGAATCTTACATTATAATTAATATTGTAATGAAGAATAGTTAAAAGATAATGATATTCCTTTCATTATCATAGTGGTTGGCATTTGACAATCAACTTTATACAAATTCTCTTTTATCCAAAAAAAAAAAAAAAACTTTATGCAAATTCTCTTGGCTGTGAAAAAAAAATGCTTTGACAATTCCATATTAATGTTTTCTTTGTTGATAGAACTTTGCCAATTCCTTCACGATGACAATTTCTCAAGCGGAATAGTCCAATGCAATCCGTACGAGTAATTACAAAACAAAGGTAAGCCCATTTGCATGCTCATAATGATAATGAAAGTTACATGCCATTATCTTTTAACTATTCTTTTCAATATTACATATCACAATATTTTGTTTAGGATTTGTGGCTATACAAACAATCTTTTATTTCATCTAGTCTTTTATTTTGTTTTTTGTTTTTTGTTTTTTTGTTTTGTGTTTTTGTGTGTGTGTGTTTTGTTTTGTTTTTTTTGTTTTTTTTGTTTTTTTTTTTTTTTTTGGCGGCAGATTCTTTTTAGGAGTATTGTAATATATTAGATTTTGTGAGAATTTTATAATAAGATTTTCATCGAATATCTCAAAAGTAGAAATTTTGGTACAAGTTTTGTTCCTTTTTGTACAAAATGCTAAAATGCCAAAACATGACCAAATAATTTAAGAAAAATGCTGCTAGGAATTTTATAGGGTGCAATTTACATTTTTATGCAAGCTAGCTATGAAATTTACAAGAAAATAAAAACTATGCTTTTAATTAGGATGTGTAATCACCATAAATTTTAGTTAATTAAGCTATTTGTAAATTCCATTAAAAAAAAGTTGTCTGTAGATATTAATTACAGTGAAAAAATATATTGAATTTAATAAAAAATTATCATTAAAAAAACACAAAAAGAAGAAGAAAAAGAAGAGAAGAAGGTGCCTGTGCATGGCACGATTTTATTCTCCTAAATACTATATACATATATGATATATCATAAAAGACCTAATTGTGGCCCCATATATATAAAAGAAAAAATCATTGGTAAAAGACCTTATTGAGCCCTCCATGCAACAAAAGTAGTTCTGTCACGTTTTCGGATCTTTTTCTATGGGGAGTAGTTCTAGTGCCACAAATTATTCTATAACATTTTTGTTACAATTCTGACATGGTAGACTATGAGTGATTATCCATTACTTTCACATGAACCCACTATTTTTTCTTCATTAATCAAATTCTGTCACGCCAACGTAAAATTGTGAAAAATTTTCTAATCCTAGACTTTTCCCTTTCTTCATTGACGTGTATGCTACATCATCAAGACTTACTTGTGGCCCTATATATATAAAAGAAAAAAAATCCATTCATCCATTGACAAAAGAAAAAACTTGCGGCAGCCTTGGCACGGCCAAAATGGCCCAATACCACTTTTTTTTGAAATTTTTAGCAAAAAATCACTGTTTCGGAAATAAAAAGCAAAGTACCACTTTTTCTGGAAATCGAGTTTCAGAAACTCGAGTTCCTCTTAATTTTGCCACCGTGGCTTTGCTGACATGGAATTTCTGTGATTAAAAAAAAAATTATGTAGTACTCGAGCTTGATAAACTCGAGTTCCATGCAACACGGTACTCAAGTATACCGGACTCGGGTATGTTTTATAAATAAAATGCAGGAAAAAAAAATTTTACACAGTACTCGAGTTTGGGAAACTCGAGTACTGTGCAATTTTTTTTTTTGTTTGGGGATAATGAACAAATAAACAGAAATGTAAAAATAAGTGACTTTTTTATGTTTTTATTTATTTAAACAAAAGCATTGTAAAATATAGAGATTTTAATTTCAAAATATGAATTTAAATTCTACATTAATTAAAATTGTTCATTGTTTTCTCATAAAAATTGTTCACTGTTTTCTATATAAACTATTTCTATGATTTTGCATAAAATTATTTTCTGTTCAGCATTATTTAAAAAATTGTTCACTCTCTTTTCTGCATAAATTATTTTCTGTTTACTGTTTAAAAAATTGTTCATTGTTTTCTCACAAAACACCTAGTGAAATCGTGTTTTCTAAATTTAAACGCCAAATCTGAATGCTTTTTCATGTTTGAATTTCACAATAATCGAATATATTTTTCTGTATTGATAAAATCTGTTTCTACATTAATAAAATTTGCTCTTTGCACATCATATTTACTGTATATTCAAATCTACTTACTGCATTCATTAAATTTTTTTTTTTGCATTAATTAAAACTATTCACTGTTTTCTCATAAAAATTGTTCACTGTTTTCTACATAAACTATTTCTAGCATTCTGCATAAAATTATTTTCTGTTCAGCATTATTTAAAAAATTGTTCACTCTCTTTTTTGCGTATATTATTTTCTGTTCACTATTTAAAAAATTGTTCACTGTTTTCTCATGTAACACCTAGTGAAATCGTGTTTTCTAAATTTAAAAGCCAAATCTGGATGCTTTTCATGTTTAAATTTCACAATAATCGAATTTGTTTTTCTGCATTGATAAAATCTGTTTCTACGTTAATAAAATTTGTTCTCTACACATCATGTTTACTAAATATTTGAAGTTGCTTACCGCATTCATAAAATTTGCTTTTTGCATTAATTAAAACTGTTCACTGTTTTGTCATAAAAATTGTTCACTATTTTCTGCATAAACTGTTTTTAGCATTGGCGCAGTTATTGCATTTAAATGGTTTTTGTGTTTTTTTTTAAATATGTAACCATCTGAATAATGGACAAACTCCATGAAAGAAAAATGAATGATTCGCATAGATCACCTAACGGTAAATGCCTCGAAAAATTTGAATTTGTAAAAAAGTTCGAATTAGTTGAATGTAGAACTGTTCATTAAGTAAAACTGTTTTCTACATTAAGTAAAACTGTTCACTATTTTCTCATGAAAATTGTTCACTATTTTCTGCATAAACTATTTATAGTATTTTGCATAAAATTATTTTCTGTTCAGCATTATTGAAAAAAAAATTTCACTCTCTTTTTTGTGCAAATTATTCTCTGTTCACTATTTAAAAAATTGTTTACTGTTTTCTCATAAAACACCTAGTGAAATCGTGTTTTCTAAATTTAAAAGCCAAATCTGAATACTTTTTCATATTTAAATTTCACAATAATCGAATTTGTTTTTCATGTTTAAATTTATGTTTAAATGAACTCTATTGCGGTGGTATATGTACTTAGTTTTGTAGGTTTGTCGACCATGATGTGCTCGATGCCTCTAAGACTCTCGTACGTGTACATTGGCATATTAAGGAAACTAGCTTTTAAACCCGTGCAAATGCACGGGAATTACATAAGTACATGTATTTTTAGGTTCTTGGAAAAAAAATACATCTATTTTCAACAAAATAGAAATAAAAATAATGTAAATTTTGTAAGAGTCCACAAATAAATTTTTGTACATAGAAATAATTAGAATCCGAGAAAGCAAATATATTCAAATAATTTTAGGTAAATATTTGGAGAAACATTTTGTTTCAAAAGTCATACTTAAATAAATTTAATTAAATAAGTATGTAGCTAATGCAATTGAATTTATAAATTTTTAAAAATAACACTTGGTATGAATTTCAAATTTAAAATGTATATAACACTCAATATGCTATCCATAAAAATGTGTTGTCTTACAAATAGATTTTCTTTTAAGCCTATTCTAAACAACTAAAACTGTAACATCCACTATGATGGAGAGAAAAATATTTCTAGCAATTGAAAAAAAAAAAAAAATCTAGCTAAAGAGAATGGTGTGATCATCCTTCCTTGGAAGCAAATTTGTGGAGAGTAACCCAATCCAATTCATTTTAATTTTGTTTTAGAATAACCCAAACATAACCTTTTCTATCCCAAGTTCTTTGCAAGATTTCATCGAACACCTAGTACTCATTTTAATACAGCTCCCCAACCAAAAAAGAAAATCTAATTAAAACAAAATTAGTCAACATTTATAAGGTTCATCCACTTCTAGATCTCCCTTTTGTTTAATTTTTCTTCCTTCTTTTTCTTTTATATATATATATATATATATATATATATATATAATGGAAGTTCACTCAACATTCTCAAATTTGTTTTCAATATGCAACATTAAGAAGTAGGAAAGCAACAACAAAGTAGCATTGATCACATGAATAAGGACCTAAATAGGGTTGCTCTTGTGACTGCATTATTAAATCATCTTATAAATGAAAAGAAGTAACTACATAAAGTAAGAAATCAACACAAAACATGTAAGGAGACCAAATGATTTAATTGATTAAATAGTAGTATGTTATAGCAAAAAGAGTGTTGAAATTACAACCAACCAAAAAAAAAAAATTAATAATGAATTTACTATAAATTGATATATATATACAAAATATAGAGATGAAGGATAACAATGCAACAACACTCGTTAGGGTTCCAAAGGTAAGCATTGATTAATCACATCAAGTGCAACAACAGAAACAAAAAGCTACATGATTGTGGGGCCAGAATAAGTCAGCAACCCCGGCCCACTCCAAACCAAGCCCAGAGGCCCACGCCGAGGATGCCTCCACGATCCGAGGCCTGAGGACGAAAGTGTAGAGCCCAGGACCCAAGTAGCATTGCCGAGGATGGTTACATCCTCGGTAGGCCGAGGCCAGAAAGTGGGCATACAGCACACCTTTAAGGGGAGTCTCCCCAAGCATCCAAGGAGCAAATAGCAGGAACCAATCACCGGACATTGAAGCATGGCGGAGGAGCAAGTCCCAGGTGAACTGTCACCTCCACATTAAATGCCCTCAACTAACGCTCTGGCCGCATTAATGAGGACAGGACCTCTGAACAGTGCCGTCTTGAGCGCTGCAACCCACTGGAGGTATGGGAATGCGGCTGATGGGACAGGCACTCAAGTGGAAACCGGATTGATCAACAAATGTAGGGCTAGGATCAACTGAGTGAGAAGTATATAATGTAAAAATCCCTCCTGTGAAGGGGACAGACGAAAAACCAGAGAAAAAGGAATACTGTAGCAAAGTATTTTCTCTCAACTCTTGTAACCTTTCTGAAAAGAGATAATAGGAATTTCCAGCTCCATAAGGCACGTCCGAGGAGCCTCATTGTGTGTTCAAACCCACATTTCGGTTATTAGCAATCACGTACAACCATGCATGGCCGTTGCATTCTTTACTAAGGCCTAGCTCTTGAGCCCACACTCTACAAATTTATTGGAGGGATAGCTGGGCTTGGGTCCACTCTCTCAATCCTCAGAGAGCGCTCGAATCCACCCCCTACAATGATAATTTCTGGAAACTTGCAAAGAAAACAATATCGTATTTCCACATAACTGTCAAAAAACTAAACCACGGGACCCTCAGAACCTCTCTAAGGAGCATAAATGATTCAAGGCAAGATTTCTACTTATAATCACCTATCTGATATGATGAACAATAGCTTTCTCCTGATTGGTTTCCCTTAGTCTTTCAATAGACTGAAATCTCCCTTCCAAACATCCTTCATGCATAACCATTAGTTTATAGGCTACCTGCATAGTTAGAGAAAGTGCACAAACCCCAATAGTCAATAGTAAATATTACCCTCATATTCAAATGAATAAGCAGAGACCTAGTTTAGACATGCTTGCACAGAAAATTGATGACATGCTTGCATTCCAAAACCAATGGGACAATGCCCCTAGTGTAGACATGTTTAATGCAAAACAAAATGTCCTAGCCTAAAATTCACTTTGGAAGTTTTGCTAAAAATGAGATCAATCAACATGTATACATCTCATAAAATCCGTAAGCCTTTTTCCTTTCTTTTTCTAAGAAAAAAATTCCTTCACCCTTCTTAGTTTGACTACAAAGAAATCAAAGTGAATGAAAAATTTTTTTTAAAAATTAATAATTTAAAACTAAAGGTCAAAGTTTACTTCTTTACAGTGTTTCACATAGAGTAGATACAAAACCATGTTTTTAATAAGAGTTCAAGTTAATTTCAGAACACAAACATGTCCAGTTCAATATATTGCAGCAAGAATCTTTGAGAATGAAACTACTACATTCTTTAAATAATTGGAAACTTGTAAATGCATAACCTCAGTCATGATTAGAAAGACATTATCATGAATTTCAAAAAATATTTGCTGCAAACAAAAATTATCTGCAAATCAATAGCTATAGCCCAACTAAAAACAGAAAATTAAAACCTATAAATTACAATTTGATACAAACCAAGACAAAAATATTATATTACTCATTGAAATGTCTTAAAAAGACAAAAATAGATTATCTGCTATATGAAAAAAAATCATTAATGTAAGCATATATTGTATACATTTAAAAAAAAAAATTGAAAATCTTCAAGACAAAGTAAGCCTTGAGAGTTGAGTCATATTTATTTCATTTTTTTTTTGGGTCAATGATAGATTGCTAACCTTGCTATAAAAGATAGATAAATTTAAAAAAAAAAAAAATTAAGTCATATGGAATTACCCCTCCATGTGCAAGTGCAATGGCCATGATAGTTGTAGTTGACTACATATATGATACAAAAAACTTTTCATTAAGCAAAATCCATCAAGGTTTGCAGAAAATTCAAGAAATTTCATTTAACATGAAGCTAGAACCATCCAAAATTACAATAAAAGAAGTCCACAACTCAGAGATAAACAATTGTACAAAAACCCCAGTTAATTTGTCTTGATAAAAATCTTTCATTAAGATCAAGCCATATAACACCAAGGGCCAGTTGAACAAAAAATATACCAAAAAAATGAGGGTTCCTTGTTCATGAAATTTTTTCCTTAAGGCTTCCAATTCAAAGAAATATTTGGCACTAAAGAACAATACCTTTAATACCAGCCAAATTACTTTTGACTACTTAATTGAAATATGTGAATAATATACACAAAAGAGAAAATAAATGAAACACATTTACCTTGCTTTCTAATGAAACACATTTACCTTGCGCCTTTCCATCATAATGCAAATCACCTTATTAAATTGTTTATCAAATCCATTATTTCACTATGTTCAAAGTATAGACAAATATAGTTTCTAAAACATAAAATAGCTCAAATTGTGACAAACACATAAATTGCCTAGTGTATTTTAGTAGGAAGAGATGGACTTGCTCAACTAATTTGAAAAGAACAAAACAATATTTTTCAATGGTTCAGTTCTTATGACATTTTGCTACAGCCTAACAATCAAATAATGGGTATGCTTTGAATTAAAAGTACTTGCAAACTGCTTAACAAATTGCCTGAGGAGCTCCAGATCACCAAAGATGACTTGCTAAACTCTATTTCAAAAATAACATAAAAAATGCCAACATTAAGATCAAATCAGGACACAACTAATAACAGCCCTAATAGATTCATGTTTTTTGTTTGGTGATGTAGGAAAAATAGATGTGTTTAAAAAAAATACACAAGTATGTGAGTTCATTAGCTTGAGCTTTAGGTAGCTAGATCGAGGGGAGACTATTTAGATGGAGACGGCGTTAGATTTGAGAGTATGATATACATGTGGATTTGGGTCCTAGTTACACTTTGTGTAACTCTAAGTTATTTTACATCATGCAATATTTCTTTGTTGGATGTGAATTTTAACAGATCTTTCGTTGGGTTAAATTCACTTCTAATACTCTATGTGCTAGCAAAATATACATACACACACTATAGCTGAGGAGTTGTTGGATTCTAATAAAAATATGGTATTACTGCATAGTTATTGCTTGCTAAATTATTTAATTCTAGAACATTTTTTTCTCTCTTTTATTTATTACAACTATCTAAGAAAGAAGAAAAAAATTATGCAAAAAAATAAAACCTTTAGAGAGATAAGAGTCTGTTTGGCATCAATTTCAACTTTTAACTTTTAGTTTTTGTGTACAGCTTTTTAAAACCTCATTTTTTCCTGCATTATTTTTCACCTTTTCAAATTTTTTCAAAGTACAAATATAATTTAGCACACTTTCAACAAAAAGTTTAGCAAACAGCTAAATAAGCTGTAAACGGACACTAAGCTTAAAAATAGTAGAACCTTAGAAATAGCTATTATATTACCATTTTGTTTCAGTAGTAACACCCTATGTTCCACCCCGGGAATAATTTTAGGTCATTCCAATGTGTTTCGGCCATTTTGGATTCAAAGATGGAGATAGAAGTTTGATTGAGGGGATTAAAATATAAACAAAAAATGTGTATCATCTATTTAGTATTAAGAAACTATCAACAAATAAAAAATACAAAATAATTATTTTCTGTTCAGCATTATTTAAAAAATTGTTCACTCTCTTTTCTGCATAAATTATTTTCTGTTCACTATTTAAAAAATTGTTCACTGTTTTCTCGTAAAACACCTAGTGAAATCGTGTTTTCTAAATTTAAACGCCAAATCTAAATGCTTTTTCATGTTTAAATTTCACAATAATTGAATTTGTTTTTCTACATTGATAAAATCTGTTTCTACGTTAATAAAATTTGCTCTCTGCACATCATGTTTACTCTATATTTGAATCTGCTTATTGCATTCATAAAATCTGTTTTCTGCATTAATTAAAACTGTTCATTGTTTTCTCATAAAAATTGTTCACTGTTTTCTACATAAACTATTTCTATGATTTTGCATAAAATTATTTTCTGTTCAGCATTATTTAAAAAATTGTTCACTCTCTTTTCTGTATAAATTATTTTCTGTTCACTATTTAAAACATTGTTCGCTATTTTCTCATAAAACACCTAGTGAAAATTGTGTTTTCGAAATTGAAAAGCCAAATCTGTATGTTTTTTCATGTTCGAATTTCACAATAATCGAACTTTTTTTTTTGCATTGATAAAATCTATTTTGATACACACTTTGTCAAAATTATCCAACAATGATGGATTGTGATTGGTTGTTTATCACTTTCTAATAAACTCACTATTTTTTCTACTTCACCTACAGTCTGTTGGCGCATGTGGTTCGTATGACTACAGTTGGTGCTACAGCAGCAGGCTAGTGACATGTCTTCAAATGCCGTAGTTGGTGCTACATCATGTTTACTGTATATTCAAATCTGCTTACTGCATTCATAAAATCTGTTTTCTATATTAATTCAAACTGTTTTCTGCATGTGGTTCGTATGACTATAGTTGGCGTCTGTGTAAATTATTTTCTGTTCACTATTTAAAAAAATGTTCGCTGTTTTCTCATAAAACATCTAGTAAAATCGTGTTTTCTAAATTTAAAAGCCAAATCTGAATGTTTTTTCATGTTTAAATTTCACAATAATCGAATTGGTTTTTTTGCATTAATAAAATTTGCTCTTTGTACATCATGTTTACTGTATATTCAAATCTGCTTACTGCATTCATAAAATCTATTTTCTGCATTAATTAAAACTGTTCACTATTTTCTGATAAAATTTTTTACTGTTTTCTGCATAAACTATTTTTAGCATTCTGCATAAAAGTATTTTCTCTTCAGCATTATTTGAAAAATTGTTCACTGTTTTTTCTGCATAAATTATTCAATGTTCATTAGGTGTTTTATGATCTAGATACTCTAATAGCAATGACTACCCAGGAAAAAGCACAGCAATAATATGGAAGCATAAACAATGATAAAATAGATAATAAAGAAGTAAATAGCAAAATAGATATATTCAAAATAAGGTTAAAATAGAGTGTGGAATATGAAAATAGAAACTAGTAAAATCTTACTTAAACTAGTAAAATCTTACTTGAATAAAAACTTCAGTCTTTGATAAACTTGAAAACAAACTGCTGTCTTTGATACAAGCTTGAAAATAAAACTGTCTAAAGAGAAAGGTTACAAGATTACAAGAGGGGAGAGAGTACAAAAGTCTTTCTGAGGGAGATGGAAGGCTATTACAAAAGGCTTTCTAAAACTTGGAACTTAAAAGCTTAGAATCTTAGAAACTTGTCTTCTATCATCATAGTCCGTCTCTTTTATAGGTGAAATGAACCATGGTAAAGTAACTTGAGTAGGTAAATTGAACTCAAGTTAATCTGTTGGTAGTATGGAAATTAGTACTGATGAGTAATAGTCTGTCTTCGTCTGTCTGGGAATCTTTCAAATCTTGGGAATCTAACAGATCTCTTTTTACGCATGCTAGTAAACAGTAGTAACTTTTGAACATCTGTCTGTATCTGTCTAGACTATCTAGCAAAATTGAGCCATTTGCATAGTGAAATATTGGTTAGTGAAGGATTTAATTCTTAATAATCTGTTTGGCATTTGCATAGTCTGTTTGGCATCAATTTCAACTTTTACCTTTTAGTTTTTGTGTACAGCTTTTTAAAACCTCATTTTTTCCTGCATTATTTTTCACCTTTTCAAATTTTTTCAAAGTACAAATATAATTTAGCACACTTTTAGTAGAAAGTTTAGCAAACAGCTAAATAAGCTGTAAACGGAAACTAAGCTTAAAAATAGTAGAACCTTCGAAATTGCTATTATATTACCATTTTGTTTCCGTAGTAACACCCCATGTTCCACCTCGGGAATAATTTCAGGTCATTCTGATGTGTTTCGAGGTCATTCCAATGTGTTTCGGCCATTTTGGATTCAGAGATGGAGATAGAAGTTTGATTGAGGGGATTAAAATATAAACAAAAAATGTGTATCATCTATTTAGTATTAAGAAACTATCAACAAATAAAAAAATACAAAATATATATTTCTTAATATAATAAAATACAATTTATCTATTAAAAGAAAAAACGACCTTCTTTTAAATGACAAAAATCATCAATATTAAATTTGTACTAACTCATGATGTGTAGAGAGCAAATTTTATTAATGTAGAAACAGATTTTATCAATGCAGATCGATTATTGTGAAATTCAAAAATGAAAAAGCATTTAAATTTGGCGTTTAAATTTAGAAAACATGATTTCACTAGGTGTTTTATGAGAAAACAGCGAACAATTTTTTAAACAGTGAACAGAGAATAATTTACGCAAAAAAGAGAGTGAACAATTTTTTAAATAATGCTGAACAGAAAATAATTTTATGTAGAATACTAGAAATATTTTATGCAGAAAATAGTGAACAGTATATCATGTCCTACTTGAGCCAAAATCCATCTTACAAACAGTTTTGAGTGTTAAGGATCATAACATCAACATTCAGTACTTTTAACAAGCACAACTACTTTCAAACACCAAAAAAACACAGAAACAAGTTCAAAATCACACACACAAATGGACACTTAAAACATGCTTTGAGGTAAAAGTCATAATAGAAAATTGGTTATTGAGCTACATTTTATTTTATTTTTCAGGCACGATTGCAGCCATTAAACCAACATAGATTCTATTACAAACATTTTTTTTTTCCAGACATATAGATTCTATTCTCTCAGCCCCTAGACAGAGGGAAAGTATATAACAAATCTGATATTGAAAGACTTTAAAAAAGCAAAATATTTGGTCAAGAACTTGCTTCGAAGTTGTATGTGAAAACTGAAAACCCAACCTACTACCTTTATTTGATCAGGTGGATGTAGTTTCTCTTTTTTTTTTTTTTTTTTTTTTTTTTTTTTTTGGTTGGTTGGTAATTTATGTTGCTTGTGACAACTTATTTAAGTACAGCAACAATGCCGCTCAATTTTTTATTTTGGCAGTTCTTTGGTCTAGATTTCCCACCATGTATTTTGTGGCATAGATTTTTGGATAAACCCAAAAATGTTTAACTTTTTAGATAAACTAAATAAGGAGTAATAGTAATAATAATAATAAAATGTAATAAAGGGAAATTTTCAATACATTACGATTCATTGTATTCAAATCATCTCTAATTTCTACTCATTTTGTCACACTTGTTCTATACTTCTACATGGTAGACTATAGGTGAAGTAGAAAAAATAGTGAGTTTATTAGAAAGTGATAAACAACCAATCACAATCCATCATTGTTGGATAATTTTGACAAAGTGTGTATCAAAATAGATTTTATCAATGCAAAAAAAAAAGTTCGATTATTGTGAAATTCGAACATGAAAAAACATACAGATTTGGCTTTTTAATTTAGAAAACACAATTTCACTAGGTGTTTTATGAGAAAACAGCGAACAATTTTTTAAATAGTGAACAGAAAATAATTTACGTAGAAAAGAGAGTGAACAATTTTTTAAATAATGCTGAACAGAAAATAATTTTATGTAGAATGCTAGAAATAGTTTATGAGAAAACAGTGAACAATTTTTTAAATAGTGAACAGAAAATAATTTATGCAGAAAAGAGAGTGAACAATTTTTTAAATAATGCTGAACAAAAAATAATTTTATGCATAATGCTAGAAACAGTTTATGCGAAAAACAGTGAACAATTTTTATGAGAAAGCGGTGAACATGGTGTGCAGAGAGCAAATTTTATTAATGTAAAAACAAATTTTATCAATGCAAAAAAATAGATGGTCTGTGCATCTAATGTAATTAATTTTCCATTAAGTTTACTCAATTTGGTATGTTCTTCAATTTTCATTTGAATTTTCACGATTTTACACACTCAACGAATTCAAATTTTTCAACAAATTCGTACTATCTGTACATCTAATGTACACAATTTTTCCTTGAGTTTTCACAGTTTTGTACATTCAACGAATTCAAATTTTTAAACAAATTCGTACGATCTATACATCTAACGTACATACTTTTCCATTGAATTTTCATTATTTTGTACTTTCAATGAAATCAAATTTCTCAACAAGTCTAAACTATCTGTACATCTTATGTACACCTTCATGATTTGGTACGTTCATTGATTTTTCATCGATTTTTCTCGAATTTCTACATTCAACTAATTCGAACTTTTTTACAAATTTGAATTTTTCGAGGCATTTACCATTAGGTGATTTATACGAATCATTCATTTTTCTTTCATGGAGTTTGTCCATTATACATATGGTTACATATTTAAAAAAACACAAAAACCATTTAAGTGCAATAATTGCGCCAATGCTAGAAATAGTTTATGCAGAAAATAGTGAACAATTTTTATGAGAAAACAGTGAATAGTTTTAATTAATGCAAAAAAAAAAAATTTATGAATGCAGCAAGTAGATTTGAATATATAGTAAATATGATGTGCAAAGAGCAAATTTTATTAATGTAGAAACAGATTTTATCAATGCAAAAAAATATATTCGATTATTGTGAAATTCAAACATGAAAAAGCATTCAGATTTGGCGTTTAAATTTAGAAAACATGATTTCACTAGGTGTTTTATGAGAAAACAATGAACAATTTTTTAAACAGTAAACAGAAAATAATTTATGCAGAAAAGAGAGTGAACAATTTCTTAAATAATGCTGAACAGAAAATAATTTTATGCAAAATCGTAGAAATAGTTTATACAGAAAACAGTGAACAATTTTTATAAGAAAACAATGAACAATTTTAATTAATGTAGAAATTAAATTCATATTTTGAAATTAAAATCTCTATATTTTACAATGCTTCTGTTTAAATAAATAAAAACATAAAAAAGTCACTTATTTTTACCTTTATGTTTATTTGTTCATTATCCCCAAACAAAAAAAAAAAAAAAACAAAAAAAAACAAAAACAAAAAAAAAACAAAAACAAAAAAAAAAAAAAAAAAAAAAAAAAAAAAGATTTACACAGTAATCGAGTTTGGGAAAATCGTGTACTGTGTAAATTTTTTTTTTCCTGCATTTTATTTATAAAACATACCCGAGTCCGGTATACTCGAGTACCGTTTTGCATGGAACTCGAGTTTCTCAAGCTCGAGTACCACATAATTTTTCTTAATGGCAGAATTGAGGGGAACTCGAGTTTCTGAAACTCGATTTCCAGAAAAAGTGGTACTTTACTATTTATTTCCGAAACAGTGATTTTTTGCTAAAAATTTCAAAAAAAAGTGGTATTGGGCCATTTTGGCCGCCTTGGCACATCATCAAAACTTGTGGCCCCATATATATAAAAGAAAAAAAAATCCTTTCCCATATATATAAAAGAAAAAAAAAATCCTTTGACAAAAGAACTACTTGCCGCAGCCTTGGCCCAGAACTAGTTGTCACATATGAGAAATGCTTGCGTCATAGAATATTTCATAACTTCTGCCATAATTCATCACATGGAGATTTGTGAGTGGTGAAGATGTGAACTTGATAGATTCAATAATTTTTCTCCATCATTGAGAAGTCTAAGTTGGCTTTAGGGTCTAAATTGGTCAGTTTTAAAAAAATTGGATCTGATTGATATTAGTCCATGAAGGGACTTACACCTTGAAGGGACTTGGGCCAGAGTATAGTCCAACATCAAAGAGTCATACCCCCTCCTATTGGGCACCGGGCCCAAGGACTAGCTAACCCTTGGGACAAGGCCGAGGATGCAGCAGAGCCGAAGAGAAACTAAAGAACGCATAAAGAGCAAAAGGGAAATGCGTCCGACAAACCAGAAAAGTTAGCACTCATTTCTACAATCCTCACCTCTGCATTAAATGAATAGTACCTACCAGTTAAGCCACATTTATTTTAAAATACCGTCATAATAGTAACTTCCACCCATGTACCCACTCACCCCCTCAAAAAAAAAAAAAAACTCTAATAGGATGAGTATATCCTTTTTTCATCCATCACACAAATGAATGGTGGGGAAGAACCCCAGCTTCTATAAATAAATAGAGCCTTTATCCCATGAGTAAGGGATATTAAAAAATCAGGGAAAATAGTGAAGTGTAAAATTGAAAGTACGAACTTGTAAATGTTTTCATCAGCCCAGCCAAAGAGAATATATGAACACTTGTGTATTTCTTCCATCAATTTTATTTGCCCATTGATTAAAGTTTTTCCTTTAGTGCTTTCCTTGGCGCAATTTTCGTCCTTATAAGAAAAGAGAGAGAGTGAGATATGTTATTGTCCTTTTTTTTTTTTGTCTGGATAACATTTTATCGTCAAGTTGTTTAGTTCTTCAGTCACAGTTCACATGGAAAAGTTTAAAAAATGTCAAAAGTCACAAAGTTAATGATTCGTACTTGCAACAAAGAATTGAATGTACTAAAGAACAATAATAATAGGATAACACTTTTGCTTTTGGTCCACACCGGCCGGCTGCCATTTCTTTTCGTCCTTTGTCTTCCTGTGAACATGGATAAATTTACAAATTTCTTTGTGGGTAGACTGTATCTGGAATATTACACAAAATAATGATGGAAGAACAATGTCAATAAAATAAAAAATAAAAATAAAAAATAGATAGCTTAGAGGCGCAATATTGTTTTTTTTAGACAATATTTGGCCCCTCACACAATTGTTGCTAAAGGGTTATCGCAAACCTGTCCCCAGAATACAACCAAATTGTTGGGTTTCATAGATAGCAATTCAAAAGATTGACCACAAGATTTTTTGTGTTTCTTTATAACTCACTATTTTTCAAGTGAATGTAAGCCTTTATTTATACCTATAGAGTTATATTTCATCAAAAGGCATACATGGAGAGTTAAAATATTTCATAAAATCATTTACAATACTTGAAACATTTTCAAACGTTCAGAATAGTTACTAGAAAAATATGCAAAAAATTCAATTTTACGAGTCTCAATTAATCGAGAATTCCTTTTGAACAATTGAATAGCAATTGAACCATCCAAAGACCCCAAGATTATTTTCCTCATCATTTTGATAGATCAAGCAAAAGCTTTGATCAATTGAAAATCCTTAATTTGGAATTTCAATTAGAAAATTCAAGAATTTGAATTTTCACTTTATAAAACAATATTCTCCAAACTTAAACATAATTATTACAACCTATCCATATATATAACTCTATATACAACAAACTTGACATGTCTAGACATGTTATAAAATGATATGATCTTTAAGAACAAATGGTTAGATCACACATTTTTTTTAACTTTTTATTGACTTTAAAATTTGTCCCCAAAAAAAGGGAAATATATATATTCTCCTACATGCATGGAAAGCGACAAGTAGAAAGAGAAAATGCATGGAAGAAAAGAGAAAAGAGATTATATAAGGATTGTGTTAATGTGCACCGCAGCTTTTTGACTCTTTTTTTTTTTGCAGTTTTTTTTTTTTTTTTTGGTAGTTTTATATCATTTTTTTTTTCAGCTTTATAAGTTGTGTGGCCAACTTCATAGAAAAAAAATATTAAGATAAACTTTAAGCTCAGTTTTATGTATTTTCCTTCTATTTATCCTATTTTTTTAGTAAATGGGACCCACGTTAGTCTAACATTAACAAGTACCGCACGGTGCTTATTAACATATATCATTATTATAAAATGTGTGCTTAACATGTCGACTGCTACAAATAAAATATGCATGGAAATGTTCCAGTCAACATTCATCTAGATTTCTTTACTTGCAAATTGAGAATTTTCTACCAATCATAGGAAGATGATGTGTCACAGATTTGCATGGAATATTGAAGGTTTGGTATGAAAATGTGAACATTATATAAAACATTGTTCATTTAGAGTGTAAAACTACAATTTTCCCTATTTGATAAAATTTAATTGAATATAAGTTATCCCAATCATTTAAAATATTTCAAAAGAATATATCTACATCTTGCCATGAATAGTAAGATGTGGAAACATTGTACAAGATGAACGTTTTTTTTTTTTTTTTTTTTGACAAAAGTGATATCAAAATATTATGCTTAAATCCAATTAAAAGAAATTATGCCTAAAAAAAAAAAAAAAAGCAATAGTGATTTAGTTTGGCTAAAACTTAAAGAGGATTGCTATGTCACAATATGTTCACAATACTTTCATAACAAATTTTAGGTTGCAAATTATTACTAATTCTAATTTGAATTCACAATTGATATTAATTTTTAACCAACCAATAACAACCTGCCACATTAGGGGCGGCTCAACATAATTTGGGGCATAAGGCGAAAAATTTATTCTAAGCCCTTAATATGCAAATATTAATTAAACAAAATTATTTAACACTAGTCAAATCAAGGTTAATTTGATACATTAAATACATAATTTGATGAATAATACCAACTAAATTAATGTTAATTTCATATAGAGAGTTGAACTATAAATATTAATAAAAATGTATTTCGATTGAAAAAGATACTTTATTTTGAATATATGAAGATGCATAGTTAAGTAAAGAAGTCTCAAACTATTAGGAGAGATTAATCTATAATTGATGATTTAACACATTTGTAACATCTTTTTGAAACTTTTAGGTTTCAATTAGGTTAAGATTCTATTGGTCACATACTATGAGAGTCTTAATAGAAATGAAAAAGAAAAATGTGCTAATTAAAAGTACTATAAAATGTTCAAAATATAATGTGACATTGACTCTCATTGATGAACTTCATTATTTTAACTAATAAATGTTTATATCACTTTTTTGCGATTAATAACATGGTCATTTGTAAGCCAATAATAAAATTTGTAATTTCTTTGACATCTCTAATAAAAAAAAAATGTACAACATTTAAAAAGTATATATAATTTTATAAAAAATTGGACCTTTAACCATGAGAAGTGGGGCCTTTTTCCCTAAGGAAAATTTTGTTTTTTAGTGGGGCCTTAGGCCTAAGACTAACTAGCCAAGGCCTTGGGTTGATATTTTTCAAACTTTAATTAAAAGGTTCCTAAATCCCTCAATTTTAGTCAATAACAGTAATGTATATCCAAAATGACCTTAACTCTTGGATATTCAGTAGTCAGTAAAAGTTTTAAATCTCTTTAACTCACACTAATTTTCCAATGTTAGAGCTCTTTTGGATATACATCACTGTCAATTTCTTTAAAACCTTCTCATCTCTCTCCGTATGTGTTAAAAAAGTGCAGACCATTTTTAGTGCATGTCAGTGTGACACAAAGTCAATAAGAAACAAACATTTGCACGAGACTTCACTAAATTATTAAAAGATCAGACCTTTTATAAGATAATGGAGAGATAAGGAATCTTCTTTTCTTTGTCTTCCTTGTAGAACCAGGCCGTTTAATATGTGTGAATCCCAAGTGTACGGACACTTTTATTTTGTGACATGATGGTGACTACATGAAGAAACATTTATTTTTATATTGAAATTAAGGATGACAGAAACTGCCTCCAATCTATTAACTTATAACCCCACAGACACAAAATTAAATAAAATGAAATCATTGATCTAAGATGTGACCGTGTTGGTTTAATTGAAGTCATCATCATGTTTTGTGGACTCTCCACTTTTTTTTGTTTTTTTTTTTCTTGAGAAGAAGGATTTTCCACTTGTGATTACGAAAGGATATTGATATTGTCATTGACAGCAACATCGCTCTCTTTTTTTCCTTTTCTTTTTTATTCTTCTTAAGAATAAAACAACTTTTTTTAGATAAAAAGGATATTATAGAACTATTTTATATATATATATATATATATATATATATATATCAGTCTAATCACACACATTTTGTAAGTGCGATGAAACTTTTTTTTTGGGGAAAGTTTAGTGTCATAATTTTTCTTTTATCTTAATTTGAGGTTTACAAATTTTGTCCATTAATATTACATAGTTGCGAACTATTAATACAGTTAAAAGTGTCATGAGATTAGCTCCAAAAAATAAACACTGAAATGGCATCAAAATCATAAGTTCCTTTGAGATATAACATTAAGATAATCATAAACATTAAATAAGAAACTAATGCATCATCTTTTCAGAATGCACATGGCATTATTTTAACTTAAAAATTCGATAATAAAAAAGAACGATTTAAAAAATAATTCTTATTATAAAGGAGTAGATAACATGACTGGATTGTAAGACTCTTAACCATACATAACATGATAACATACCCATTTGAGAAAAAAAAAAAAAAAAAACACCACAATTGAAGGAGGCAGTTTCGACCATCAACTCAAATTTCACGGTCCTCATCCTCAGGGTGCTTTTTTTTATAAAAACACACCACATTTGAAGGCGTCGTCAGCCCCCATCAAACCGTTTCTGGCAAATGGAACATTTGTACAGTACTGGACGCACATTCAGATCATTAGCTCTGTCGTCATTGCCCCATCTAGCAAGAGGGTTATCCCTTGTCTGCTTAGCCAAAGCCCTCATGGTGTTTTCAGTCTCTGGTAAAGTTGAACCATTGCAGCGGACATTGTTAGGCCGACGGTGGTGTTGTGTCCGATTGGCTGGGTTTTCCATGGAGTTCCTGTTTGATGGTTTGGAAATGGAAGAGAGAAAGTTTAAGTGTATCGACGAATGGGCGGCTTTCTGGGTATATTTTCTGCATTTCTTTTTTTGGAGAAGTCAACACTCAATTTGAAGAATAACTTTTAGACTTATAAAGCGTGCAGTTATATGTCCACTTTATGAATTCAGAACACATGGACCCACAATCAATTAGAAAAACAAAGAAAAGAAAAGTAATCGACCACCAACCAAGTGAACGGACAAGATCAACTTACATAAAAAAAAAAGAAAAAAGAACATTCTTAAAGATCAAGAGAATAATCGTAATTTCAAAAGGAGGGCCCTACCTACGTACATGATTTGATAGAATCAGTCGATCAACTTTATATTTTTTTGGAAAGGGACTAATTTTAACATTCGTACGAGACTTTACACTGCTGTGGGGTCAGCCTAGTCCTTTATGAGATAATGTTGATACAAATTAGGTAAAAATGCAAAACTGACCCTCTAACTTTTACTTTTTTTCATTTCAGTCCTCTAACTTTCAGTTTTATCAATTCAGTCCTCTAACTTTCAATTTTTGTCAATTCAAGGTTCCGTTACAAATCTGTTACAGCTACCGTTACCCACACCAAAACGACGCCGTTTTGCATGTGTTTTTTTTTTTTTTTTTTTTTTTTTTTTTTTTTTTTTTGGAATTAAAAAAAAAAAAAAAAAACTAATATCAGCTGGAGCGGTAAATATCAACTGGTTTTCCTTCTTCTTTCTTTATCTCTGCTTTGATCCTTGCAGTGCTCCATGTGTCTAAAACGTCATCCATCTCGTAGTATTTGTCTTGGAGCTGCTCTAAGCAAAGCTTCTCAGTATCCAACTTCTTTGCATGTATTTTATCGGCATCATCCATCATTGCCTTGATGAATCCGAGCCTGTCTTGAAGCTTTTGGACTTCTTCATCAACGCCAACAAGCAACTTGATCTCTTGTTTAGCCAGCTGAACAGAGATTGAAGCCAACTGCTTAAAGAGATCAGTAAGTAGTGCATCAGCTGCCATAGTTGGAGACTGAAAGTTAAGTTTGGTTGAGAATAGAATACAACAGAAAGTGATTAATTAGCAAGTGCGCTGAAAGAGGTGAAGGTAAATTAATCAGAGGTGTTTTTTTTTTTTTTTTTTTTTTTTTTTATGAAAAAAAAAAAAAAAAAACATGCAAAACGGCGTCGTTTTGGTGTGGGTAACGGTAGTAGTAACAGATTTGTAACGGAACCTTGAATTGACAAAAATTGAAAGTTAAAGGACTGAATTGACAAAACTGAAAGTTAGAAGACTGAAATGAAAAAATGTGAAAGTTAGAGGGTTAGTTTTGCATTTTTGCCTACAAATTATTAAGGACTCTTCTTTTGTTTTTTTTTTTTTTGGTAAACTTCTTTTGTTTGTCGTTCTTGTACGTAGGACCAGGCCTTTTAATATTTTAATGGATCCCACATGCACGAAAACTTGCATTTTTGTGACATGATAGTGACCCGGCTCCATGAAGAAACAAAGTTGATAGGATATTGTTTGTTGGATTCCTTTTTGGGTTGGGGGATTATTGTCAAAGTACCAAATACATTAATCATAACATTCGCAATCTAACTTTATTTTAGTAAAACGCATTCTTAATGGTATAGAGAAAAGTGAATTTGAATTAAAGGAGTAGATTCTCATAAATAAATAAAATAAATTTCGAGATAAAGAGTTGACATTTCACAATCTACTTTATGCAAATTTTCTTTATTTCACTTAACAAAGTTGTTCATCATTTGTGTCCCATCAAAAGTCTCTTCATGTCCTATCAAAAAAAAAAAAAAAAAAAAGTCTCTTCATGCAAGACTTGCCATGTAAACATTTGCATGTATAATTAATTCTAAGGGTATGTTAACGGATATTCTTAGGGTAACGGTTAATAATTCATTTAGATAAAGTTTTTATGGGATAAAAAAGTAATTAATGTTTTGACAGCTTTTTTCATTTACCATAAAAGTGATATTAAAACTTTCTTAAAATAGATTGTTCACCAATGCCCCAAGAGTACCCATTAGCATGACCCTTAATTCTATTACATTTCATGTTTGTGTTTGCACACCAAAAATTGTTATTATATTTACTAGTGCGTCCACCCTATGGGGATTTGATTTATAGGACATCTACTACACATTAATTCAGTGATTATCTTGTATGTGAATCCCATTATAATCAATGTTTCATTTACAGCATTTGATGTAAAGTCAGTAAAGACATATGTGCTTGATTATCAACAAGGACACAATGCTTATATGCCTGACATTTATTTTTATATTGAAATTAAGGATGACAGAAAATTGGGGTAGTGACTAGTGACTTGTGAGTAGTGACAATATAAACTAAAGAAATAGAAAAAGTAAGATTATACAGAACGGATAGAAGAGAGATTAAAGGGTGTCTCTTGCAGGCTCTAATACATAAAAGTGGGGCATTGTCAATACAGAAACAAAAAAAAGTTGCAAATGGTGTTCAAACTTGGAAGTTTGTGACAGACATTTTAGAGTGCATAAATAACTCTGTGTTTTTGAAAGGCACTCTGTATTTTTGTCCACTCACTTCTCTTATCTTTTTCGCCCACTATCCACGGTGGCATAAATAACTCCATAAAAATCAGTGGCCATTTCTTCTTCAACTTTCTCACTCGGTCACTCTCAATCCCAATACAAAAATTCTCACTTTTCCACTTTTCCTCCTCTCTTAAAAAATCCAACAAATTTTCTTTTCTAAAATTTCTTATTTTTAAATTATTGAATTTGAAATTTCCTTCATTTATTGCAATCCTCAACATTCTATTTTTTAAGATAATCACAACCGCCATATAAATAGAAAAAGACTTATCACGCACAGAGGATCTAGAGATATTGAGTCGAAGAATAGGATTGTAAGAGCATTGTAAAGTTCTCTTTGAAATTGTATTCTTCAGGTGGTTGTTTCCTCCTTGGAATGGCCGAGGAAAGTTTATATGAAAGAAACACTTTTTTTGTTTTATACACTATCACTTTGCCTTATATTTTTATTTGAGTTTTTTACTTTAATACCTGAGAGTGAGTTTGTAAGCCCATTTCTACAAATTAGTTGTTTTGGTTTAAACCCAATCCCCAGGTTACAGGGATTTTACCCCCATACAGTCATATTCTTATTTAGGTCACAACATGTTCACAGGATTGCTATGTCACATGTTCACAATACTTTCATAATAAATTTTAGGTCGCAAATTATTACTAATTCTAATTTGAATTCACAATTTGTTAGGACATATGTGGTTCACATGTTAAGACCATATGTCATACTTATTTATGTAAATTGGCTAATCCTTTGACAAAACGCACTCTACTTGTAATTGGGTAGTTCTAGGTGTTTTTAATACTTCAAGAAACAAGGTTTCAAGATCAAGTGTTGAAGTCATCAAGTCTGTCCAAGAAAAACAAGCTGAAGTGCAATTTCATTAAATCTCGACACCTGCTTGATAGCTCCTCGACACCTGCTATCTGTCGAGAATTAAAAAATCAGATTTTCTATTCTGATTTCTTGGGATCCGTGAATATGTTTTTGGGCCTTCTTTTCTTTTAACCCTAAACATATAAAAGGAGTGTTTTCAGAGGTGTCATGATAGACACAAGTTGCAAAAGCATTGAGCAATCCTTGTTCAAGCAAATTGTGATCAAAGACGAAGTTCTTGACCTAGTTCATCTTCTCTGAAGAAGTTGCTGTGTATTTGCACCAAAGGGTTTTGTGACCAAGCATCTTCCTGATCTTCATCGTGTATGATGAACTGAAGAACTTTGCAACCAACCTCTCCTTCTAAGTTGGTGTTTGAAGTCGCATACTGGGATCCGCGCATCTGGTTAGTCACGTACTTGGGAGCCATGCATTAAAGGAGAAATTGTCACTACAGATCAAGTCCAATTGGGTATTGGGGTAAGGGTTCAATTGTAGGTTGGTAAGGTACTTGGGATTCCTTTACTTGTAACCGCTTGATTTGATAATAGTGGAGTTTCGAGAGTGGTGACCTGAAAATCACCCGGTGGGGTTTTTGCCGTTAGGGTTTTTCCTATTTGTGAACAAATCACCGTGTCATTTAATTTCCGTTGCATATTTAGTTATTCGGTGATTTGTTTGTGCTGCCACACAATTGCATGATAAATTGATTAATTAATAACTTGGCTAATTAATTAATTAGTTTAATCACAAGGGGTCATTCAGTTTGTGGCCTATCAAGTGGTATCAGGGCAGTCACACTCTGATTAGGTTTTAATCTTTGCTGTCTTGATCCATTGACCCCTGTTTGTCATGGATAGAGGATAATCTCTAATTATACCTCCTTTATTTGATGGGACTAACTATGCCTACTGGAAAGTACGCATGAGAGCTTTTTTGCAGTCCTTAGATGAGAAGGTGTGGCAAGCTGTTGAGATTGGCTGGACCAAGCCAAAAGAAGCGCCAGTCGATTGGGATGAAGCCAAGATCAAGGCGGCAAACTTCAAGAGCAGAGCGTTGAATGCCTTATTTAGCGCAGTCACCAATGAGGAGTTCAAGAAGATATCCTCAATAGAAACTGCTAAGGAGGCGTGGACCATCCTCCAGACAACTTATGAAGGAACAAAGGTTGTCAAAGATTCAAAGCTACAGAGGCTCACTACTAGCTTTGAAGAGATTAAGATGGAGGAGGATGAGTCGTTTGATGAGTTCTATACCAAGCTTAAGGACATAGTGAACTCAGCCTTCAATCTTGGGGAAACCATCCCTGAACCCAAGGTTGTAAGGAAGGTGCTCAGATCTCTACCTGAGAGATTTCATGCCAAGATTACGGCAATAGAAGAATCAAAGGACATTGACAAAATTCCTTTGACTGAGCTGGTTGGGAACTTGCAGACCTACAAGCTAGGGTTATCAAGGATTGGCAAGTCAAGCAAAGGCAAGAGCATGGCCTTGAAGGCAAAGAGCAGTGATACAGATGAGTCTTTCGATGATGAAGATTCCAAGATGAAGTCCTACATTACAAGGCAGTTCAAGAAGTTTATGAAGAATGCCAATGGAAGGAGCTTCGATAAGAACTGCAGGCAATCTAGTTCTTCCCAGTTTAAGAGCCAAGACAAAGGGAAGAAGGACGCAAAGGAAGGTGGTCAGTACACTGTTCCCACAGGACCTAAGTGTTTTGGGTGTCATGGGTTTGGACACATGAAGAATGAGTGTCCTACATATCTCAAGAGCATTGGGAAGAGCAAGGCTCTTGCTGCAACCCTGAGTGACACTGAGCCTGAAGAGGATTCCGACAATGAGGATGACGGAATCTTAAATGCCTTCACTACCACAGTCAATCCTACTGAAGGGATTGTTGAAGAAGTGGATAAAGAAGAAGAATTGGTGGACACCAAGTGTGAGAAGATGGATGATCAAGATGATATCCATTCAGCCTATGAAAAGCTTTACAAGCTCTCTGAGAAGCATGAGAAGTTGTATAGGCTAACCACCAAGAAGCTCAGTGATGTGGAACTTGATCGTGAAGAGTTATCCATAAAGTTTGATGAGGCGAATCAAACTATTGGAGCACTGAGGTTTGAGAACAACTTCCTGGCAGAGAAGACCAAGAAGCTTGAAGCGGAGCTGTTTCAAGTAAGAGCCCAACTGGAGAGGACCTCAAGTGCAAAACTTGATGAGATGCTCAGCATTCAGAAATCTGCTTCAGATCGAACAGGCTTAGGGTATGGTCTTTCTTTCTTTAATTCTGCTTTTACTAGTTCTACTGTTTTTGTACCTCCTGCTAATACTGTTAAAGTTGAGAATATTGATGTTAAAACTGAATTAGCTAGTGAGAACTTAGACAAGGGTAAATCTATATTAGGAGCACCCCCTAAGCAAGATAAGAAAGATGCTAGAAACCCTAGGGCTAAGAAGGCTAACTCTCAAAAGCCTAAACAAAAGAAGCAGCATCTCTGTCATCATTGTGGAGCTGCCGATCATACTCGACCAAATTGGTACAAGTGGCTAGCCACCCAACAGAGCAAAGGCATGACAGCATCTGGAAGCCAAAATCAGCTTTAATCCTCTCTTGCTCCTCTTGGAGATCTTCTAAAAGCCCTTATGTTCCTTTCTAACTTGAACGGTTTCAATTCTTCCCCCTCACCACCGGTTCAAGGGTTTAATCAGAGGAAAGGTTCTTCCAAGGTGTGGAAGAAAAAAGATTCTAAGTGATTTCATCACTTTCTTCTCCCTTCTTGTTTTTCTTGTTTATTACATTGCTTGTGTGTTTTGCATTTTTGTTGAGTCAGTCTAATTTTATGCTATGCTTTGTTAACATGTTTTTGTGTGTTTACTTTCAGTTTTGTTTATTTTTTTTAATATAAAAAAAAAAAAAATTGAAAAATCAGAAAAATACAAAAACAGTGTGTTTTGTGTACTTTGGTACTTGTGTACCTTGGATGGCCAATGAAACAAAGTTTTCTAAACTTTGTATCTTTTGTAGCTTAGATGAGCATCTCTATGCACAACTAAGCAAGTGAGCTTTGTGGCTCTTGTTTGTGATGAGTAAGATTAGGTTATCTCTTAAAACTTAACACTCATATCACTCTTTTTGACGGGTAGGACTAGAAAATCCTAAGAGAAAGGCATAAATAACCATCTCACCACTGTTGCCCGCCAATCATTAATGACATCTGTATGTTTCGGCATAGCAAAAGTGTGATGTCAATGACATTTGTGTGCTTAGGCATAGCAAAATTGGAATGTCAAATATCAATGGGTATTTCGTTTCTCTCTAATAAGCCCATGCATGATATGCTTAAAAAGAAAATATACAAAGAAAATAAAAAGCAAAAGATCAAAATGCTTTAAAAATGGTTGCAAGCATGTATTCTAGGAGACGTGGGAGTTATAGGATGTACCTCGAAAGTGATAGTCCCCATCAAACAGTTATGATTGTGTGTGAGTTAAAGTTATTTTCTCATATCTCAGATCGTCATAACATGTATACACATATGCAATCTTGCGATATTTTTCACACACAACACGCAATATTCTTTGCTACTTTTGATACATGTACAGGTACAATGTGATTTGGCCATCACTAAGGTTTTACATGTGCTTTTGTATGCTCACTAAACTGTCCTGACTTGTTTTTGAAAAATAAAATTGGTTAGATTTGTTTAGTGTGTGTGTTTTTGGGAGATCCATGTGCTTATATTTTTCATTGAGAGATGATTTTGAGAGCTTTTTGTGTTGATTGGATCATTGTTGAGGTGCTTGCTTGATTGCATTCATGTTCATGTTTTTCTCTTCTCGAAAAACTGCTTTTTACTGCTGGCTCGACATCTCCTTAACACCTCCTCAATACCTGGTTATTTGTTGAGCTTCTCAAGCCTTTTCTTATCGCAATCTCGACACTTGTCTCGACACCTGGTGGATCAATCGAGATTTCTCCTGTCTCCTCGATACCTTCTCGATACCTGGTCGATCGATCGAGATTATGTTCTTGGTTCTGGTGTTCTTTCCTCGATACCTTCTCGACACCTTCAGCTGTCGACATGTTTTTTCTCGACACCTACCTCGATACCTACCTCGACACCTCTCGATACCTCTGCTGTCGAGAATTACTGGAGCTTCTATATAAGCTCCTGTCGCGATCCGATCTTCATTTGCTCGATCTCTCTTGATCTGTCCGCGGCTGTTCCTCTCCCAAACACCCTTTTCTTACTCAAATCCTCAAACCCACTTGATTTTCGGCCTTCCTTGCTTCAAATCAAGTGGTATGATCTCATTTTTCCTTCCTTATTCATGCATTTCATGTTTTGAATCTTAGGTTTTGGGATTTTTGAAAAATTTTGGGGTTTTTCAAAATCAATGAGTTTTTCTTGAAATTTTGGGTTGGGTTTTCACTTAAAGATGTTCAAAATGTCATACATTGCATTTCATGTGCATTAGAATGATATTTACATGCATTTAGATGTGTGTTTCTTGTATATGTGCTTATAGGTTTGGATTGGGCTGAGCCCATGATACTTTTTAAGTTGCATGTCACATGTTCATGCATTCCCCATGCATACGTACTTTTAGTTCAATATATTTGATATTTGAACTGTTTGGGACTTTTTTGATTGTCTCCCTCTCTACCTCTTTCTCATTGTGTTTACGTTAGTAGTGTCTATGGCACTTAAACGTAAGACCATTCCGTCTCGGAACCCTCTTCGTTCCGGGGCATCATCTTCTTCTGATTCTGCTCCACTTAATCTTCGGTTCCGTGATGGAGATGCCCACAATGCTTTTACTGAGAACTTTTCTAGACAAGGTGTTCATTCGGAGCGCCAAGTCATTCTGGCGGACTTCGCCGACATTGACCTTCCCTCTGTCATTCACAGTAGGGGATGGGATTCACTGTGTGACGTCCCGATCACCTGTCCTATCGTGCTGATTCAGGAGTTTTACTCCAATATGGGATTGATCGTTCAGTACCTTTTTTTCATACTCGCGTTCGAGGTACGCGCATTGCTGTCACATCGCAGATAGTTACGGATGTGCTTAGGGTTCCTAGGATAGAGTTTCCTGACTATCCTACTTGTGAGCGTCTGAGGACTATGTCCAAGGATGAGCTCATTTTCTCTTTCTGTGAGCGCCCTTCTGACTGGAATGAGCATCAGTATACATCATGTAGACCTTTTGCTAAAGGTCCTAGATTTCTTAACATGGTGATGACTTTTGTACTCCATCTACTCTCTCACTACAACTCTATCACAGAGCCTCGTGCTCGATTTTTGCTATCTGTTCTTGAGCATCTTACGATAGATTTTCCTTCTCACTTCATTTTCTCTATCATAGATGTTCATCTAGATTCGGCGTCCCGTGATAAGCTCATTTTTCCTTCCGCTATCACGAGGATCTTACGCCATTTTTCTATCCCTTTTCCTGTGTCCGACCACTTCACACACATTTTTGCCATAGATGCCGCTACCGTAAAACGTAATGAGGCTCAGTTTAGGTCGAGACAGACGGACTCCACTCCTCCCTCCCGTTTAGCTCCATCCAGATCTGCTCCTTCTACCTCTACAGGCGATGTATCTCTTGGAGACATTATGGCGCAGCTGCAGCGCATGAATGCTCGCCTCGATACACTCACCACTGAGTTGTATCAGGTGAATGTTCATGTTGGTCGTATCGCACGACGGCAGGCGACCATGGGTGGTTTTGCTTTGAGACTTCTCCTCCACCACCTTTTCCAGTTGCTTCAGATTCTGATACTGAGGATGATGATGATGATGGTGATGACGATGATGCTTCGGATGATGATGATGGAGATGCTAGCTCTACTGATGAGATGTCTACATGACACACTACCCTTTGTCATTCGTGACAAAAAGGGGGAGTAGTTTTGGTTTATGAGAGTAGTCATCTTAGGGGGAGAGTTAGTATATGACATTTTTGATAGGGGGAGTGTTCATATTTTTTTTGAGGGATGTAGTGAGGTTTTTGATGTATCTTTTCTTTTCTGTTCTTGTTAGATACATTGATCTTGTATATGAGGTCTTGTGACCAGTTTACATACATTGTATTTTTTTTTCTCTATATGTGGATGTATGTTTCTTTTTCACCTGTCTTTTCATGTGTTGTTTCTTTTCTATCTTTATACACATGTTCTTTATACTTGTATGCAATCTAATTATTTCTGTTTCACATAAGATGCCTTAATGAGTTTTGTTTAAAGTGTTTCAGAAATACAGGTTGTCAAAGTCTACTTGCCATTAACTCTCTTCTTGCAAAATTTTTCAAGAGTTTGTGTTAGGATAGATTTTATTGTATTCAACAAGTGAATATGAGTTGAGTGATTTATGACTTCTCTCATATCTTCATTTGTTTCTTGTGGTTTTGTCACGAATTGCCAAAAGGGGAGATTGTTAGGACATATGTGTTCACATGTCAAGAACATATGTCATACTTATTTATGTAAATTGGCTAATCCTTTGACAAAACGCACTCTACTTGTAATTGGGTAGTTCTAGGTGCTTTTAATACTTCAAGAAACAAGGTTTCAAAGTCAAGTGTTGAAGTCATCAAGTCTGTCCAAGAAAAATCAAGCTGAAGTGCATTTTCATTAAAGCTCGACACCTGCTCGATAGCTCCTCGACACCTGCTATCTGTCGAGATTTAAAAATCAGATTTTTCTATTCTGATTTCTTGGGATCCGTGAATATGTTTTTGGGTCTTCTTTTCTTTTAACCCTAAACATATAAAAGGATTGGTTTAAGAGCCGTTATGATAGACACAAGTTGCAAAAGCATTGAGCAATCCTTGTTCAAGCAAATTGTGATCAAAGACGAAGTTCTTGACCTAGTTCATCTTCTCTGAAGAAGTTGCTGTGTATTTGCACCAAAAGGGTTTTGTGACCAAGCATCTTCCTGATCTTCATCGTGTAGGATGAACTGAAGAACTTTGTAACCAACCTCTCTTTCTAAGTTGGTGTTTGAAGTCGCGTACTGGGATCCGCGCATCTGGTTAGTCACGTACTTGGGAGCCGTGCATCAAAAGGGAAAACTGTCACTACAGATCAAGTCCAATTGGGTATTGGGGTAAGGGTTCAATTGTAGGTTGGTAAGGTACTTGGGATTCCTTTACTTGTAACCGCTTGATTTGATAATAGTGGAGTTTCGAGAGTGGTGACCTGAAAATCACCCGGTGGGGTTTTTGCCGTTAGGGTTTTTCCTATTTGTGAACAAATCACCGTGTCATTTAATTTCCGTTGCATATTTAGTTATTCGGTGATTTGTTTGTGCTGCCACACAATTGCATGATAAATTGATTAATTAATAACTTGGCTAATTAATTAATTGGTTTAATCACAATGGGTCATTCAGTTTGTGGCCTTTCACAATTGATATTATTTTTTTGCCAACCAAAAATAACCTGCCACATTAGGGGCGGCCCAACATAATTTGGGGCCTAAGACAAAAAATTTATTCTTGGCCTTTAATACGTAAATATTAATTAAACAAAATTATTTCATACTAATCAAATCAAGGTTAATTTGATACATTAAATACATAATTTGATGAACTATACCAACTAAACTAATGTTAATTTCATATAGAGAATTGAATATTATAGTTGAACTATAAATATTAATAAAAATATATTTCGATTAAAAAAGATACTTTATTTCGAATATATGACGATGCATGGTTAATTAAAGTTGTAATCTAATTTTTATTTGTTTTTAAGAGAGAGAGATAGATATTATTTGGTGCGTGGTTTTGTAGGATATCATTTTACAAAAATTAAAGTCTTGATGATTTAACACATTTGCAACATCCTTTTGAAACATTTTAGGGTTTCAATTAGGTTAAGGTTCTATTGGTCTCGTACTTTGAGAGTCTTAATAGGAATGAAAAAGAACAATGCACTAATTTTTATTTTTATTTTTTTTTATACAAGATAGAATTTTCTACTCTAGCCTAATCTAAGTGTATATGTGTGTGAAACTCTCTCCTGGATACTTAAACACCGACCCTTGCCCCTTACACCCTACAAGCAGTTATACTTATGGAGTGACCATCGCACTAAGAGTATGTAGTGGTGAAAAATGCACTAATTAAAAGCACTATAAAATGTTCAAAATATAATGTGACATTGACTCTCATTAATGAACTTCATCAATTTAAGTAATCAATGTTTATATTACTTTTTTGCAATTAATAACATTGCCATTTGTAAACCAATAATAAAATTTGTAGTATCCATAACATCTCTAATAAAAAAATGTACAATCTTTAAAAAGTATATATAATTTATAAAATTTAGACATTTAACCATGGAAAGTGGGACATTTTTCTCTAAGGGAAATTTTGTTTTTTAGTGGGGCCTTAGGCCTAGGACTAACTTGCCTAGGCCTTGGGATTGGCCCTACGCCACATAGAAAAAGTTATAAACATGGCATTTCTCAAACTTAATTAAAAGACTCAATTTTAGTCAATGACATTGGTGCATATCTAAAATGACCCTAACTCTTGGATACACAATTGACAGTACAGGTTTTGAACCTCTTTAACTCATATTTATTTTCTAATATTAGAGCTCTTTTAGATATACATTAATGTCAATTTCTTTAAGATATTCTCATCTCTTTCCGTGCATGTTAAAAAAATGCAAAACAATTTTGGTGGATGTCAGTATGACACAAAGTCATTAAGAAACAAACATTCGTGCGAGACTTCTCTACATTATTAAAAGATCAGACCCTTTATAAGATAATAAAGAGACAAGGAATCTTCTTTTCTTTGTCTTCCTTGTAGGACCAGGCCGTTTAATATGTTTATGAATCCCAAGTGTATGGACAATTACATTTTGTGACATGATGGTGGCTACATGAAGAAACATTTATTTTTACATTGAAATTAAGGATGACAGAAACTGCCTCCAATCAATTAACTTATAACCCCACACACACAAAATAAAATAAAATCGTTGATAAGATGTGACCGTGTTGGTGTAATTGAAGTCATCATCATGTTTTGTGGACTCTCCACTTTTTTTTTTCCTTGAGAAGAAGGATTCTTCACTTGTGACTATGAAAGTATATTGATATTGTCATTTTCTGCATCATCGTTCTCTTTTTTTTCTATTTATTTTTTATTTTTCTTATGAATAAAACAACTTTTTTAGATAAAGGGTATTATAGAACTATTTTATATATAAATCAGTCTCGTCACACACGTTTTGTAAGTCCGATGAAACTTTTATTTTTGGGGAAAGTTTAATGTTATAATTTTTCTTTTATCTTAATTTGAGATTAACAAATTTGTCAATTAATATTACACAGTTACGAACTATTGATACAGTTAAAAGTGTCATGAGGCTAGCTTTAAAAAAAACACTGAAATAACATCAAAATCATAAGTTTCTTTGAGTTATAACATTAAGATAATCATAAACATTAAATAAGAAACTAAAAACTAATGCATTATCTTTTCGGATTGCACATGACATTCTTTTAACTTAAAAATTCGATAATAAAAAAGAACAGTTTAAAAAATAATTCTCATTATAAAGGAGTAGATAACATGGCTGGATTGTAAGACTCTTAACCATACATAACATATCGATTTGAAAAGAAAAGAAAAGAAAAAAAAAACACCACAATTGAAGGAGGCAGTTTCGACCATCAACTCAAATTTCACGGTCCTCATCCTCAGGGTGCTCGTTTTTATAAAAACACTCCACATTTGAAGGCGTCGTCAGCCCCCTGTATGGACGGCGATTATGCTTTATCAAGTGGGAACATATAACTCTTAAGTTATCAAACCGTTTCTGGCAAATGGAACATTTGTACAGTACTGGACGCACATTCAGATCATTAGCTCTGTCGTCATTGCCCCATCTAGCAAGAGTGTTATCCCTTGTCTGCTTAGCCACAGCCCTCATGGTGTTTTCAGTCTCTGGTAAAGTTGAACCATTGCGGCGGACATTGTTAGGCCGACGGTGGTGTTGTGTCCGATTGGCTGGGTTTTCCATTGATTTCCTGTTTAATGGTTTGGAAATGGAAGAGAGAGAAACTTAAGTGTATCGAGGAATGGGAGGCTGTCTGGGTATATTTATAGCCTAGACTGTCTGGGCATATTTTCTGCATTTCTTTTTTTTGGAGAAGTCAACACTCAATTTGAAGAATAACTTTTAGACTTATAAAGCGTGCAGTTATATGTCCACTTTATGAATTCAGAACACAAGGACCCACAATCAAGAAAAGAAAAGTAATCGACCACCAACCAAGTGAACGGACAAGATCAACTTACATAAAAGAAGAACATTCTTAATGATCAAGGGACTAATCGTAATTTCAAAAGAGGGCCCTACCTACGTACATGATTTGATAGAATCCAGTCGATCGACATTACGTTTTTTTGGAAAGGGACTGATTTTAACATTCGTACGAGACTTGACTTCTTTTGTTCGTCTTTCTTGTACGTGGGACCAGGCCTTTTAATATTTTTATGGATCCCACATGCACGAAAACTTGCATTTTTGTGACATGATAGTGACCCGGCTCCATGAAGAAACAAAGTTGATAGGATATTGTTTGTTGGATTCCTTTTTGGGTTGGGGGATTATTGTCAAAGTACCAAATAAATAAAAATGTTAATGAGTGTCTTAAAGTATTAGTTAATAATTTATTTTAGAAAAATTTTAAAATTATTTTGATGTGAAATGAAAAAATTTGTCAAAATATTAATTTTTTTTTCTCATAAATTTTTTTTTTAACTAAATTGTTTACCAATACTCTAAGAATACTCATTAGCATGACCCATAGATTAATCATAACATTCGCAATCTAACTTTATTTTAGTAAAACGCATTCTTAATGGTATAGAGAAAAGTGAATTTGAATTAAAGGAGTAGATTCTCATAAATAAATAAAATAAATTTCGAGATAAAGAGTTGACATTTCACAATCTACTTTATGCAAATTTTCTTTATTTCACTTAACAAAGTTGTTCATCATTTGTGTCCCATCAAAAGTCTCTTCATGCAAGACTTGCCATGTAAACATTTGCATGTATAATTAATTCTAAGGGTATGCTAACGGATATTCTTAGGGTAACGGTTAATAATTCATTTAAAATAAATTTTTATGAGAAAAAAAAGTAATTAATGTTTTGACAGCTTTTTTCATTTACCATAAAAGTGATATTAAAACTTTCCTAAAATATATTGTTAACCAGTGTTCTAAGAGCACCCATTAGCATGACCCTTAATTCTATTACATTTCATGTTTGTGTTTGCACACCAAAAATTGTTATTATATTTACTAGTGCGTCCACCCTATGGGGATTTGATTTATAGGACATCTACTACACATTAATTCAGTGACTATCTTGTATGTGAATCCCATAATAATCAATGTTTCATTTACAGCATTTGATGTAAAGACATATGTGCTTGATCATCAACACGGACACAATGCTTATATGCCTGACATTTATTTTTATTTTTATTTTGAAATTAAGGAAGGCAGAAAATTGGGGTAGTGGCTAGTGACTCGTGAGTAGTGACAATATAAACTAAAGAAATAGAAAAAGTAAGATTATACAGAACGGATAGAAGAGAGATTAAAGGGTGTCTCTTGCAGGCTCTAATACATAAAAGTGGGGCATTGTCAATACAGAAACAAAAAAAAGTTGCAAATGGTGTTCAAACTTGGAAGTTTGTGACAGACATTTTAGAGTGCATAAATAACTCTGTGTTTTTGAGGGGAAAAAAAAGGCACTCTGTGTTTTTGTCCACTCACTTCTCTTATCTTTTTCGCCCACTATCCACGGTGGCATAAATAACTCCATAAAAATCAGTGGCCATTTCTTCTTCTTCCTCTTCTTCAACTTTCTCACTCGGTCACTCTCAATCCCAATACAAAAATTCTCACTTTTCCACTTTTCCTCCTCTCTTAAAAAATCCAACAAATTTTCTTTTCTAAAATTTCTTATTTTTAAATTATTGAATTTGAAATTTCCTTCATTTATTGCAATCCTCAACATTCTATTTTTTAAGATAATCACAACCGCCATATAAATAGAAAAAGACTTATCACGCACAGAGGATCTAGAGATATTGAGTCGAAGAATAGGATTGTAAGAGCATTGTAAAGTTCTCTTTGAAATTGTATTCTTCAGGTGGTTGTTTCCTCCTTGGAATGGCCGAGGAAAGTTTATATGAAAGAAAAACATTTTTTTTATACACGATCACTTTGCCTAATGGTTATATTTTTATTCGAGGTTTTTACTTTAATACCTTCGAGTTAGTTTGTAAGCTCGTCTCTACAAATTAGTTGTTTTGGTTTAAACCCAATCTTCAGGTTACAAGGTTTTTACCCCTATACGGTCATTCTTATTTAGGTCACAACATGTTCACTGGATTGCTATGTCATAACATATTCACAACACTTTCATAATAAATTTTAGGTTGCAAATTATTATTAATTCTAATTTAAATTCAAAATTGATATTACTTTTTTGCCAACTAATAACAACTTGCCACATCAGGAGCAGCTCAATAGAATTTGGGGCCTAAGGTGAAAATTTTATTCTTGGCCTTTAATACGTAAATATTAATTAAAAAAATTATTTAATACTAATCAAATCAATGTTAATTTGATACATTAAACACATAATTTGATGAATAATACCAACTAAACTAATGTTAATTTCATATAGCGAATTGAATATCATAGTTGAACTATAAATATTAATAAAAATATATTACGATTAAAAAAGATACTTTATTTTGGATATATTACAATGCATGGTTAAGTAAAGTTGCAATCTAATTTTTATTATTATATCTTGTTTTTAAGAGAGATAGATAAATATTATTTGGTATGTGGCTTTTTAGGATATTAGTTTACAAAAATTAAAGTCTTAAACTATTAGGAGAGATTAATCTATAATTGATGATTTAACATATTTGCAATATCTTTTTGAAATATTTTAGGGTTTCAATTGGTTTAGGTTCTATTGATCTTGTACTTTGGGAGTATTAATAGAAAAGAGAAAGAAAAATGTGCTAATCAAAAGCACTATAAAATGTTCAAAATATAATGTGATATTGACTCTCATTGATGAACTTCATCAATTTAACTAATGAATGTTTATATCACGTTTTTGTGATTAATAACATGGCAATTTGTTAGCCAATAATAAAATTTGTAGTATCTTTAACATCCCTAATAAAAAAATGTACAACCTTTAAAAAGTATATATAATTTTATAAAAATTTGGACCTTTAATCATGGGAAATGGTACCTTTTGCCCTAAGGGAAATTTTGTTTTCTAGCAGGGCCTTAGGCCTAGGACTAACTTGCCTAGGCCTTAAGATTGGCCCTGTGCCACATAGAAAAAGTTATAAACATAGCATTTTTCAAACATAATTAAAAGGTTCCTAAATCCCTTAATTTTAGTCAATGACAGTGGTATACATTCAAAAAGGGTCTAACTCTTGAATATACAGTAGTCAGTACAAGCTTTAAATCTTTTTAACTCTTACTCATTTTCCAATATTAGAGCTCTTTTAGATATACACCAATGTCAGTTTCTTTAAAACTTCCCCTCCTCTTCCTATGTGTGTTAAAAAAGTACGGAACAATTTTGGTGGATGTCAGTATGACACAAAGTCATTAAGAAACAAACATTCGTGCGAGACTTCTCTACATTATTAAAAGACCAGACCCTTTATAAGATAATAAAGAGACAAGGAATCTTCTTTTCTTTGTCTTCCTTGTAGGACCAGGCCGTTTAATATGTTTATGAATCCCAAGTGTATGGACAATTACATTTTGTGACATGATGGTGGCTACATGAAGAAACATTTATTTTTACATTGAAATTAAGGATGACAGAAAGTGCCTCCAATTAATTGACGTATGTATAACCCCACACACACAAAATAAAATAAAATAAAATCATTGATCTAAGATTTGACTGTGTTGGTGTAATTGAAGTCATCGTCATGTTTTGTGGACTTTCCACTTGTTTTTTTTTTCTTTGAGAAGAAGGATTCTTCACTTGTGACTATCAAAGGATGTTGATATTGTCATTGTCTGCATCATCGCTCTCTTTTTTTCTTTTACTTTTTATTTATTTTTTCTATGAATAAAACAACTTTTTTTTAGATAAAGGATATTATAGAACTATTATATATATATATATATATATATATATATCAGTCTCATCACACGCATTTTATAAGTGCGATAAAACTTTTTATTTTTTTTAGAAAGTTTAGTGTTATAATTTTTCTTTTATCTTAATTTGAAGTTTACAAATTTATCCTTTAATATTACACAGTTAGGAACTATTAATACAGTTATTAAAAAAAAAAAAAAAAAAACAGTTAGAAGTGTAATGAGGTTCACAAGTTTCTTTGAGTTATAACATTAAAATAATCATAAACATTAAAGAAGAAACTAATGCATCATCTTTTCGGAATGCACATGGCATTCTTTTAACTTAAAAATTCAATAATAAAAAATAATGATTTAAAAAATAATTCTCATTATAAAGGAGTAGATAACGTGATTGGATTGTAAGACTCTTAACTATACATAACATACTGATTTGACAAAAAAAAAAAAAAAAAAAAAAAAAAAACACCACAATTGAAGGAGGCAGTTTCGACCATCAACTCAAATTTCACGGTCCTCATCCTCAGGGTGCTCGTTTTTATAAAAACACACCACATTTGAAGGCGTCGTCAGCCCCCTGTATGGACGGCGATTATGCTTTATCAAGTGGGAACATATAACTCTTAAGTTATCAAACTGTTTCTGGCAAATGGAACATTTGTACAGTACTGGTTGCTCATTCAGATCATTAGCTCTGACTTTGCCCCATCTAGCAGGAGTGTTTCCCCTAGTGTGCTTAGCCACAGCCCTCCCGGTGTTTTCAGTCTCTGGTAAAGTTGAACCATTGCGGCGACCATTGTTAAGCCCACGGTTGTGCTGTGTCCAATTGGTTGGGTTTTCCATGGAGTTCCTGTTTGATGGTTTGGAAATGGAAGCGAGAAAGTTGAGTGTATGGAGGAATGGGAGGCTCTGGGTATATTTATAGCCTAGGGGAAGCCCAAGTATCAACTATTAATGTATGGCCGACTGGCCGAATGGATTTTCTTCCGTTTGGACCCACATACTTTCCTGCTTTTCTTTTTGGAGAAGTCAGACAACACTCAATTTGAAGAATAAATTTTAGATTCAATAAAGTGTACAGATCTATGTCCACTATATGAATTCAGAACTATTGGACCCACAATCGATGAAAAAATCAACGGAAAGTACTCCATTTGATAATATGGTAATAAAGTATGGATTTGATTTAGGTGTATTTTTATGGTATATATTAACTATTTATTTTGAAAAAAAATTTATAAAGAATTGAAAAAATTGCTAAAATAATTATTTAATTTTTTATCTTTTTATAAAAAAAAAAATTTCAAATAATACACACTAATCTATATATCTATATATATATATATAAAACCGAAGCTTTTGAAACTCTCACAATTTTCCACATCATCACTATTTTCTTTTTCTTTTTATTTTAGGTTTTATATCTTATATAGAATCCACCAGAAAAACAATAGATAAAAGTTTGAATTTTTATTAATATCAATAATATTGAAAAACGTATACAAACTTGGAGGCCTATTTAAGGGCTCTATAAAACTTGATGGACAAGAAAATATATTATAAAATAAGTCCTAATTAATACCTAACCATAATAGAAACCAAATTTGACCTAAAAAAACATTAAAAGAACCTAAAAACATCATCACTATTTTCTTTTTCTTTTTATTTTAGATTCTTTTTATTTTAGGTTTTATATCTTATATAGAATCCACCAGAAAAACAATAGATAAAAGTTTGAATTTTTATTAATATCAATAATATTGAAAAACGTATACAAACTTGGAGGCCTATTTAAGGGCTCCATAAAACTTGATGGACAAGAAAATATATTATAAAATAAGTCCTAATTAATACCTAACCATAATAGGAACCAAATTTGACCTAATAAAACATTAAAAGAACCTAAAAACAGGGAAATAAATCACCTAGACCTAAAATAACGTTTTTTGCATAAAAATACCAAAATAATAATATCCAAAAAAAAACTTTAGGATTAAGAAAAAAAGAGAGAGACTCCTGGTAGGACTCTCTCTTCTCTCCTTAAAACCCTAGCAATTACTATCTCAAAACCCTGAACTCAACTTCACTTTAAGATTAAAAAAATAAGAAGGAGAGAGACTCACGTAAAAAAAAAAAAAAAAAACGTAGGTTTTGTCTTTTTTATTTGCTTTCATATGTGCCTGAAATTTTCATTCTATCTTATTGTTTTATTATGTTTAGAATTGATTTTGTTCTAAGTATTTGGGTTAATCTCTATATTTTGATAGTGTTTTTATGGGTTTGGTTTTTGGGTTGAAATTCTAATAATTATTTTATATTGTATATGGCAGATGAAGCATCTCTATTTTTTGGAGAAAAATCAAAGCTGCAACCTATGTCTTCCAGCCCAAGATGTGGTAAAATTTTATATGTTCTTACTTTATTGAGAATTTTTATTTGGGTTCATGTGATTTTTTGTTTTTTTATTAAAGCTTTGATTTTTGGTTGATTAATTATTTGTTTGGATTAATTTTAATTAATTATTTGTTTGGATTCAACGTAAAAGATAATGGAATTATGTGTTATAAATTTGATAATGTTCCATGTTTTGAATTGTTTATATTGTTATTAATACGACTAAATAAGATTTGTTTTTATCTTTGTAGTTTATATCAGTTTTGAGTGTGTGTATATATATAACTTTTGGGAATTTTGCTTTATTAATTTAAGAATTGTAAATTACTTTGTAGGTTTCAGTAACTATGCACCTGCAGTGAGACATTGACAATATAAGCATATATATATGGTATTAACATTTTATAAAAATATTTCTTATAACCCAATAACATTTTACGTTAAACAACACTTCTAAACTATAGAAAAGCATAGAAGTTAAATATTTATTCCCATTGTATTTTATTTAATTATGATAGATCCATTTTTTTTAAACGCTAACTAGCAAAATGTCTATAATATGCATATTATTAACCCAATTTTCTATTTCTAAATTTCTTAGATTTTATTATATCAATCTTTTTTTCTTTTAAATTCTTGGTGGACAAATCAGTCTCTCACTAATTCTTTTACCTTAACATGATGTTAGTTAATTGTCCTTTTATTTAACTATCCTGTGCATCGCACGGGTTAGCGACTAGTGTATACATTAAAGACAAGCTTTAATAAATCCCATAAAATATTAGAACAATTTGTGTCCAATTCAGAACACATGGAGCCCACAATCAATAAATAAAAATATAAAAAAATTACTGGACCACCTAACGAAGTGACCGGACACATCATACTTCACAATGATTTGATAGAATCACTACGCAGGGTAGTCGATCAACTTTATGTTTTTTTGGAAAGTGACTAACCATAACATTCGTAACAGACATACACTAGTGCCGTAGTGGAGCCCCTTTATAAAATGGGTCTGGTTAACTTCGACAAATATTAATTATTCATTTTCATCCCCCACATGGGCACGTGTACCGATGATGTATGTGCATTTTTCTGGCCATTTTTTTAATGATTACCTTTATGATATAATATGATGATCCTATCATACATAGGAGTCTCTTTGTAATTGTAGGGAATCTCTTTCTCAATAAAGAGCGCTATCAAAGTTCTCAATCTTTTTCTTTTTGATTGATCAAAATAATCTTGTTTGGTACACGCTTTTATACCAGAGTTTTCAATATTTAAATAATAATAACATTTTTAAAATATATTTTTATAACACACAAATATATATTTATACAATATTAAAAATTAAATAACAATACTTAAACACTGCTACCAAACGAGTCTCTAATCACTATAAGATTGGATTTTTGGCCACTCATGTATTTTACACCATATGCGAAAATGTCAAATATTGGTTAACAAGGATTCTCTCTCACTCTCTAAAATTTTTCACAATACAAACAAGCAAGATATTTGTAATTTTGTATTAGGGAGCGAGACAACTTGTCCATTTTTCTCTCTCACTCCCTAAAATGTCTCATTGCGTGTATACGTGAAAATTTAAAACTTGAAAATGAAAAAAAAAAAATGCATGTAAAAATATGAGCGTAAGTAAAGGTATCAATTTCCAATAAAAATTTGATGTTCATCAAAAAAGAAAGAAAGAAGGAACGTATCATGTGTACAAGCCAGACAAGGGCGGCTTTAGAGCTACTCCAGGGGTTCAAATGAATCCCTTGACTTGAAAAAAAAAAATTATGTATATAATATTTTTTTTATTAGTTTAATTTACCATTAAAAATATTATTGCACACCTTGACTTAAATCTTGTTCATTCTAATCACATATTAGTCTAGTCCAAAATCAAATAACAACACAAATCACAAATCTCTCTTTAATGAATCTCATCTTGTCTCTCTTCTTTAATTGACTATCTCGGTATCTTCTAACTATAAGATTAAAGAGTGAATATTTGTGAGTTGTAAGTGTCTCTCTATTTATTATAAATTTCTTTTATTATAAATTAATTTATATTATATGTGTGTGTGTAATATATGCGTTATTTTTTTTCTTTGTTATAATGTTATTTGTGTGAATATGTTCATGTATAATATAAATATAATATAACTTTATATAATTTAATAATTAGAAAATATAGAGGGTTTGTCACACTTGTGTATATTGTTATCATGTTATATTAATTTTTTATTATAAAGTTAGTGATTGTTCAAGAATTTGATTTGTTAAATAGACACTTAGTGTATTATTTTTATTTATGTATAGATGAGTGTGGTTGTGTTGATCAATAAGAAATAAAGTGCAAGTGAATTGAGTTTTGTCATTTAGATTAAAATATTTTTATAAAAACAATGAGAAATAAATAATGAAAATTGCATAAAAATAACTATATATATATATATATATAAATATATAAACTTAACAAAATAAGATGGTCACACTTAGTTACATTAACAGTAGATAATAATAGCAGATAATAAACTATTATGTAACGATTTTAAAATATAAAAACTCGCAAAAGGAGTATTTGAATTACGTAATTCAAGATATGAAAATGAACAACAGTTGAACCGCTGCAGTGGCCGGTGGGCATTGTTAGGCCCACGGTTGTGTTGTGCCCGATTGGCTGGGTTTTTCATGGAGTTCCTGTCTGATGGTTTGAAAATGGGAGAGAGAAAGTTAAGTGTATCTACGAATGGGAGGCTGTCTGCGTATATTTATGGCCGAATGGATTTTCTTCCGTTTGGAACCACATACTTTCCTGCTTTTCTTTTTGGAGAAGTCAGTCAACAATCAATTTTGAAGAACTTCTACAATTCTACGTCCACTTTTTATGAAATCTGAACACATGGACCGACAATCAATGAAAAAAACAAAGAAGAAAAGTACTGGACCACCTAACAAGCGAACGGACAAAATCAACGCCTCAAGGGAATAAACATTCTTATCAACTTTATGTTTTTTTGGAAAGGGACTAACAATAGAGTGGGGTCAGCCTAGTCTGGCCGGCCCTTTATAATATAATAATGGAAAGAGATAAATTATTAAGGATCTTCTTTTGTTTGTCTTCCTTGTATACGTGGGACAAGGAGTTTCACTTGTCAGTGCACAGAAACTTGGCATTTTGTGACATAATAGTGGCTACATGAAGAAACAAACTTGGGTGGATATTGTTTGTTGGATTCCTTTTTGACTTTTTGGGTTGGGGGGTTATTGTCAAAGTACCAAATGGATTAATCATAACGTTCATGATAGTGGCTACATGAAGAAACAAACTTGGGAAGATATTGTTATTATGTTACTTTTGACTTTTTAATTTATTTAAAATCAATTAATTAAATATTTGTTTGATGTTTTCTTTTTCAAAAAACTTGATTTTATGTTGACCACTTTTATAAAAGCAACAAAGAAAGTTAAAATTCAGAACCAAATAAAAAAGGGTAAGCCAACTTTTTCAAAAAAGAAAAAATAGATAAGCCAAAGGGGACTGTGGATCACACTGTACCATTGTCATTTTTCATGCCTCCATAATCATGTAAACTATAACGAGACTCTCTTTACAAGATTTAAAATAAGGATCTCTATATGTTTACATCATATTTACAATGTAAATTTACATTGTAAATATATAAAAATTGGTAAATGTTGTACATTTTTAGAAAAAAGTTTACAATATTATTATTATTTTACCCCTAAATATGTAGATGCGCATTAAATTAATAAAGCTTTTATAGTCTTTTTGTTCTCATTATTTTGGGGTGAAGTTATTTTCCCCTAGAATTTTTATAGTATTTTTATTCTAAATTGCCATTCTTTTTTACCTATTATTTTGGGCATATGTTAGTTGATGGGGGCTGTTTTTGTACGTAGCCACGTGTCTTCCATTGGAAGGGTAACTTCGCTAGGCCCGGATTTGTTTTGGAGAGTTTAATTTGGAACTCGACATTAGACTGCATTGACCAATGACTTCCAGTGCATTTTTAAGCCTACAAAATAGATAAAGCCCAAAGTCTTAGAATCATGATAATGGTTAAAATAAATAAATAATATGTTTAATTGAATAGCTTTGATTAAATGATGAATTGAACTTCATTATTATGTATATTAAGTGATGCCCAATAGAATGATTAATTAAGTGTCATATGTCCAATAATGGGATAAGTCCAATAGTCCATATCCAACAGTGATATAGTTCATGTTCAATATAATAAGGTATGTCGAGCAATAGTCCATATCTAAATAATGTATGTCAAGTAGTTTATGTCCAGCTTTGGTTCATATCCAAATAATATATGTTCAGCGGTGGTTTATGTCCGAATAATATATGTTCAGCAGTGATTCATATCTAAATGATATATATTCAGCGGTGGTTTATGTCCGAATAATATGTATCCGATAGTGAGATGAATTCAATTTATTAATACATATGTTTATTACTAAAGCATTAGTGAATTCATATTTATTAAATAGTGAGATAATACTGATCCTAAAACTAAAACGTACTTTTACTTGACAGTGAGAGTGAGAGAGAGAAAAGTAGCAGTAATCCAAGGAGGCTGGCACACACATTGGACCAACTTTCTTTTTCACCAATCACAAAAAAAATGCCACGTTCCGTAGTGAACATTGTCGCAATTGATGTTACTGTCTACGATTGGGTCTACTATCCAACAGTGGTGGATGACTCACTCACCCGACAAGTTTAGTGATTATTGTTTAGAATAATATTTCTTGATGTGTAACTTGAATAAGGTGCATTATCGTAGAGTTGTTCAGATTACATTAACAAGGTTTATTATCTTTTCAAAAATAAAATATATAACTGTCAGGAGTGATGTAACTTAATTTAAATTCAGTTATAATACAGAGTCATGCCATCCTATATGTTCATTAACTAGTTCTAAAATACAAAAACTTGAATTTAAACAATTGATTAATGATTTAATTATTGATCTTTAATCATTTTTAAGTTTCGTAAGTGTGGAGAATATACAAAAATAATTTAATTTAGTGGTGTGTTTATCAAAATTTACATCTAATTAAAAAAATTAAATAATATATTACACTAAATATAACTTGAACCTAACCTTATAAATATAAAAGAAGTTAAAACTTGAAAGTAGAACAGTTCCCTAATTCCGTAACTGCATCATGCGTTAATACTATATTGGGTGCTTAAATCTCTTTATTTAGAAAAAGATACAATCATCAAATCATATCATAAAGGGATCATAAAAAAAGTCCAGAAAGCGAAATTGACAGGGTCCTACTTTAATGTGATCTTTTAGTGACATTATGACTGAAATGCAAAATGCATGATTGCATTTTGAAATTAAGGATGACAGAAACTTCCTTCAATCAATTAACTAATAACCCCACACACACAAAATAAAATAAAATAAAATAAAATCATTGATCTAAGATGTGACTATGTTGGTGTAATTGAAGTCATCATCATGTTTTGTGGATTCTCCACTTTTTTTTTTTTTTTTTTTCTTGAGAAGATGGGTTCTTCACTTGTGATTACAAAAGGATATTGATATTGTCATTGTCTGCATCATCGATCTCCATTTTTTTCTTTTTTTTTTCCTATGAATAAAACAACTTTTTTAGATAAAGGGTATTATAGAACTATTTTACATATATATATATATATATATATATATATATATATATATATCAGTCTCATTACACGCGTTTTGTAAGTACGAGGAAACTTTGTTTTTGAAAAAAGTTTAGTGTCATAATTTTTCTTTTATCTTAATTTGAGGCTTGCAAATTTGTCCATTAATATTACACAGTTGCATACTATTGAGATAGTTAGAAGTGTCATGAAGTTAGTTCAAAAAATAAACAATGAAATGGCATCAAAATCATAAGTTCCTTTGAGTTATAACATTAAGATAATTATAAACATTAAATAAGAAACTAATGCATCATCTTTTAGGAATGCACATGACATTCTTTTAACTTAAAAATTCGATAATAAAAAAGAACGATTTATAAAATAATTCTCATTATAAAAGAGTAGATAACATGACTGGGTTGTAAAATCTTAACCGTACATAACACACTGATTTGAAAAAAAAAAAAAAAAACATTTGAAGGAGGCAGTTAAGTGTATCGAGGAGTGGGAGGCTGTCTGGGTATATTTTCTGCATTTCTATTTTTGGAGAAGTCAACACTAAATTTGAAGAGTAAATTTTAGACTCGATGGTGTACAGTTATACTTATATGTCCACTTTATGAATTCAGAACGCATGGACCCACAATCAATGAGAAAAACAAAGAAAAGAAAAGTAATCGACCGCCTAATAAGTGAATGGACAAGATCAACTTACACATCATACTTCACAATAAATATATATATACACACACGGTACTTGACTAATCGACATTTCAAAAGGAGGGCCCTACCTGCGTACATGATTTGATAGAATCAGTCGATCAACTTTATATTTTGTTGGAAAGGGACTAATTTTAACTTTGTACGAGACTTTACACTGCACTGGGGTCAGCCTAATCCTTTATAATATAATGTTTGAGACAAATTATTAAGGAATCTTCTTTTGTTTGTCTTTCTTGTACGTAGGACCACGCCTTTTAATATTTTCATGAATCCCACATGCACGAAAACTTGCATTTTTGTGACATGATAGTGGCCCGGCTACATGAAGAAACAAAGTGGATAGGATATTGTTTGTTGGATTCCTTTTTGGATTGGGGGATTATTGTCAAAGTACCAATGGATTAATCATAACATTCACAATCTACTTTATTTTAGTAAAACGCATTCTTAATGATACAGAGAAAAGTATATTGGAATTAAAGGAGTATATTCTCACAATAAATAAAACAAAATCCGGAGTAAAAGGTTGGCATTTCACAATCTACTTTATGCAAATTTTCTTTATCTCACTTAACAAAGTTGTTTATCATTTGTGTCCCCATCAAAAGTCTCTTCACGGCAGACTTTTGCCATGTAAACATTTGCATGTATAATTAATTTTAGAAAAATGCTAACGGATACTATTAGAGAAATGGTTAATAATCCATTTAAAAAAGGTTATTATGAGAAAAGAAAAAAAAAAACAATTAATATTTTAACATTTTTTTTTATTTCCTATGAAAGTTGTGTCAAAATTTTCCTAAAATTGATTATTAACCAGTGTCCTAAGGGCACTCGTTAACATGACCCTTAATTCTATTACATTTCATGTTTGTGTTTGCACACCAAAGATTGTTATTATGTTTACTGGTGTGTCCACCCTATGGGGATTTGATTTATAGGACATCTACTACACATTAATTCAGTGACTATCTTATATGTGAATCCCATAATAATCAATTAATGTTTCATTTACAGCATTTGATGTAAGGACATATGTGCTTGACAATCAACAAGGACACAATGCTTATATGCCTGACATTTATTTTTATATTGAAATTAAGGATGACAGAAAATTGGGGTAGTGACTAGTGACTCGTGAGTAGTGACAATATAAACTAAAGAAATAGAAAAAGTAAGATTATACAAAACAGATAGAAGAGAGATTAAAGGGTGTCTCTTGCAGGCTCTAATACATAAAGTGGGGCATTGTCAATACAGAAACAAAAAAGTTGCAAATGGTGTTCAAACTTGGAAGTTTGTGACAGACATTTTAGAGTGCATATGTGTTTTTTTGAGGGGGAAAAAAAGGCACTCTGTGTTTTTGTCCACTTCACTTCTCTTATCTTTTTCGCCCACTACTCTCCAATCCACGGTGGCATTCGGCGTAAATAAGCCCAAAAAAACCAGTGGCCATTTCTTCTTCTTCCTCTTCTTCAACTTTCCATGTAAGCATATTCCAATTCTCAAGGAAAAAAAAAAAAAAGAAAAGAAAAGAAAGAACAGAGGAGATAAAAGAGAGTCTAGGTTTGACATTATTAATAACTTATAGCCTTTAGGCACGTGCAAGTCACTTATAAACTATAAATCACTCACGAATAATACATGTGCATGCATAAATCATTTATTTTATGAAATTTTTTATAAAAAATTAAAAACAATTGTTAAATTAATCACTTTTTAATTTTCTTATAAAGAGTTTCATAAATAGTTTACTAATGTATGCTCTAAGGGCATACATTAGTAAAACTGTAAAACCCTATATTTAGGGTCCGTTTGGATAGAATTTATTTTGCTGAAACTGAAAACTGAAAACACTGTAGTAAAATAATTTTTAAATGTGTGAATAGTACCGTGAGATCCATTTTTAATGAAAATATTGCTGAAAAGTGAAATTTGTGGGTTCGTGAACAGTGCACGAGTGCACTGTTCATGGATAAAAAGTCAACAAGTGCAGCTACTGTTCATGAACAATAGCCGCACTACTCCCTCAAATGTGTGAAAAAAAAAAAGAAAAAAGAAAAAGAAAAAGAAAAAAAAGACAAAACGCAAAACGCAAACGTGGGTTGGAAAACGTGGATCCAAACCCACCCTTAATATAACAACAATATGATGATGATTGTATGTCATACTCCTTTGGCTATAATTCAAATTTACTTTTTCTGTATTATTAGGAATAAGGACTTCATATATAAAAAAGAAAAAAGAAAAATGAATAAGGACTAATAATTTATTCCCAATAAAATTAATTCTCAAGAGTTAGTCCATGTGGGTGCTAAAAAACATAACTAAAAGTTTATAGTCCGTGTTTTATAATGAGAGTATAATCTTATCTCTACCAAAGCAAATTGACCGGTCACGGTAATTAAAAAAAATATAAGTTGATTTTTAGTTGAAACATCAAAACTAAAAAAAATAAATAAACAAATCATTAACGTTGAAAGTGTAATAGGTAAAAAAGAATGGAAAATTAAATAAAAATGATAATAAAAATTCTAGAGGTAAAATAGCTTCACCCCCAAAATAAAGAGAACAAAAAGACTATAAAAAGCTTTATTAATATAATGCCCATCCACATATTTAGGGGTAAAATAATAATAATGTTGTTTATGTACAACATTTGTCAATTTTTATGTGTTTATAATGTAAATTTACGTTGTAAGTACAATGCAAACATATAAATGTCCTTATTTTTAACCACTAAAAGAGAGTCCCTTTACTGTTTACATGGTTATAAAAAAAAACGACAATAGTACAGTTGTGATCCATAATCCCCTTTGGCTAACCTTTTTTATTTTTTGAAAAGTTGGCTTACCCTTTTTTATTTAGTTATGAATTTTTACTTTTTTTTGTTGCTTATATATATATATTTAGTTATGAATTTTTACTTTTTTTTTTGCTTATATATATATATATATAAGTTTTGACAAATAAAATCAAGTTTTTTGAAAAAGAAAACATCAAAAAAAATTTTAATTAATTAATATTAAATTAATTTATAAGTCAAAAGTAAGATAGCATCTATTTTTTTTTTTTTTAAAGTAAAAAAACGATAACATCTCTATCATTAGACTATGAATTATGTTTAATTTTTCTTAAAAATTAAAAGGCATCTAATAGGCTAACAAAAATTAGTTCACGAAAGATTGAAAGTTTAGGAACTTTACAAAGATCACTTTTTGAGAATGTAATTTTCATGATTGGAAAAAGTTTATTATAATTACAACTAGCTTATAGTTTTAAATATATATTAGAAAAAGAAATTAAGTGAATTAATAATGTGGGGTCAGATTCTGCAGCCCAAGCCCAAGAAGGTGTGGATTTGGAGCCCACTGAACCCAAAACAATAAATTTGTAGAGAGTGGGTGAAAGAGCTAGGCTAATAATGAAAATAACAGTATTAAACGGCAATGATGACAGGAAGATTTGAATTAATATGTGCTCGGACAGTGGTGAATGTCTCGTCCGAGGAGGTGATTTTCATTGATGAACTTAGGTTACAAATGTTGGAGCTACAGTAAAATAATATGCTCTTCTCTCTCTCTTCTTTTTCGATCCCCCTTCTATCAGAGACCCCTCTCTCTTATATAGTACTGCCTTTCTACATCTCCACCGTCCACTTGTTCACCATCTGGGCGCCCACTTGAGTGCATGTCCCATCACACTCCCCCTTTAGCCCTGTCTGAGTGGCGGTAGCTGAGGATGCACTGTTCAGGGGTCTTCTCCACATAAATGCGGCCAGGAGGGTAGGTGCAGTGCATTAAATGCGGTGGTTGAAGTCTGTCTCCTTGATATTTCTCTGTTCCTGTTACCTTCTTGTGTGTCCGAGGCTCCCTTTCTCCCTTAACACTTGTCAAACAGATCGCTTGACACGTGTCGGACAAAAACCTCGTCGGGTCCGAGGGTATCGGTCTCCTCGGACATATGAACATCTCCTCGGACAGTGCACGTACTCATCTCCAGACATTCTCCTTTTACATGGGCCTCTGACTGTCTGTCTTGGTCTCCTCGGACGAACAGTATTCCTCATATAGGGCCTTAGGCCCAATAAGTTGGGTTGGGCTTTCTCCCCCCACAAATAATATTATCGATATTTCTCAAAAATAAAAATATTATTGATAGAAAGATAAATGCTTGTTGTAGGGATTGGGTTTGAGCACTTTTTTCTTCTGATGAATGGACTCAGGCCCAAATAGCCCAATACAATAAATTTGTAGAGAGTGGATCAAAGAGATAGGCTTTAGCGCATGGACAACAGTTAATATGGTGTTCATGACATTCAAACAGGGATAAACTGAGTTTAATTATCAAAGATAAGCTCTTCTCAGTGCAGTCCGAGGAGCTTTGTTCTAGGGAATGTTGAAGGATTCTTGGTAGGGGCTGGGCTTTTCCCATGCGATGCGGGGGTTCAGGATTTTCGCCCCACCAAGGGCTGACCTTGTAGTGTAAGGCTTGACACCCTAGTCCCATACCGGCAAGGAAAGCGCCCTTGGATTCAAGAACTAGACCCTAGTAAAGATTGCAACAGCTAAACAGGGAACTATATGGGTAGAATGACAAGAACGTAAGCTAGAGAGTAAGATATGGTTCCTCGGCCCTCTTCTTAGGGGCTGGAAGTTTTTATTGCTTCCTCACTACATGGTTACAAAGGTCATGGGAGTGCTGCCGTATTTTCTGCTCCTCCCTTTTTCTGGAGGACTTCTTACATTATATACCTCTTTTTAGTTGATCCTAACCCTACATTTGTCGACCAGGTAGGTCACTACTTGAGTGATTGTCTCATCAGCCGTTACTTTATCCTTCTGTGAGTTGCGGCTACCAAGACTACAGTGCTCAGGGGTCATTTCCTCATTAATGCGGCCAGAACGCCAGCGGCGGGCATTTAATATGGAGATGACAGTTTGTCTTGGATTTGCTCTTCCACTGTCCTCCCATGATCGGCACATTATACTTGTTCTTTCTCATGGGGTGCTCTGGGGGGCCGTCTGTGATGGGGTGTTGGCTCTCCCGCCTCTGATTGGGGTTGGCCGAGGACATGGTTGTTCTCGGCGGTCATCCTGGGTGATTCGGACCTCCTCACGTCGTCCTCGGAAGTTTTCTTCCTCCTCAGCATGGGCCTTGGGCTTGGTACGAAGTGGGCCAGGGTTACCTAATTCTTGAGCCCCACATTTGTAAAACTTGAATAATAATTTCGCATAAAAAAAATGAGAATAATAGATTTTTTTTTGGCTTAATACTACACAACAGAACCAAAAGTGCATGCAGAATAATAGATTTTTGTTTAAACTGAAAAACATTATGGTTTAGAAAGTCAAATAAATATTATTTAATTAATAATTAAATGTAAAAGAGTTATCAATTTAAATTTTCGCCGTAGGCCTAAAAAGATGTAGAGAGCCCTGTGGCTGTGGACAAGTGCTAAGTTAAAAAAGCATATACAAGTTTTTTTTTTTTTTAAAGGAAAAAGCATACACAAGTAGAAAGTAATGCAAATGAGGCGATGTCTCTATAGTAAGATTATAATTTATTAGTTTCATCAAATTATAATAATTTATTAGAGGAATGTTGGTGGGTGTCATTCATTTATTAATTTGAAATAAAAATCTAATATGTCAGGAAGGTTGGTGGGTGTCATTCATTTATTAGTTTGAAAAAAAAAAAAAAAATCTAAGGTTTCATTAAGGGTGCCAATTCGGGTTAGCGTGTTGGGTTCGTGTCATATCGAGGTAGGGGTATTCAACTAAATAGTTCAACCCTAACCCGACTCATTTAATAATCGTGTCATGATCCTTCGACCCTAACCCAACTTGTTAATAAGGTGGGTTGACCTGACCCAACCCATTTGACATGTTTAATAAACGAGTCGTGTTGGGTTGACATGAATGTAACACAACCCATTTTAACTTGCATAATATTAAATATAAAATCCATCTAGAAATAATTTTTTTTACATCTCAAAAAGCAGTGCATATACTTCAAGTCTTCAACCCACATTCAAAATAATATAGATCAACAAAAATATAACATTCATCTAAAAATAAGTTCTTTACACTCCATAAGAAGGGCATACACTTCAACCCAAATTCAAAATAACAAAGTTTAACAAAAATAAAATAACATAGTTTAACAAAAATATAATATCCTTGGAACTCGCCAAATGTTAAGTATCAATATTGAAAGAATTTGAGCAAACAGTAGACTAATCCTGACTAAGACCACGATTATCATCCATAGATTCTTTGTTGATGTCCAAATTCATAACATCTTCCACAAGCTCATCCAATTTCATTTGTGCAAGTTCTATGCCAAAAAAAGAAAGAAAAATCTAAATTTATAAATTTATAATACGTGTTGGATATAAAAGGTATTTGACAAATCTAAAATAAAATAAATAATTATTTGTTATACGAGTTAAACGGGTTATGTTAAGTAGGTCATTTTGGGTTGACACAAATAAATTGGCGTGTCAAACGTGTCTATTGCGGGTTACGCGAGTTGACCCGCTTATGACATGTTTCTTATCGTGTTGCTCTCGAGTCGACCCGTTTATGACCCAAACCCATTAAGGCCCAACCCTAACCCGAAAAAACTCGTGTCGGGTTCGTGTCGTGTTCACGGGTTGGGTCGAACATTGACACCCCTAGGTTTCATATGGTAAAGTCAACTTATAAATTGACAAATCTAAGATTTCAATCAATACTTAACCCATGTCGGGCAAGCCCAAATTTACGCTATATATTATTAGTTGTGTTTACAATTAGACAGTTAACAAAAGTTTAGACAAGGGGAAGGCATCGGCATAATGCACACGAGGGTCGAGGGACATGTCTCCGGGGCGGAGCTCGAGGCGAGTGAGGGGGGCGCCTGCCCCCTTGACTCCTCCTAAAATTTTCTAGTATATGTAGTCTACAGTAATTATTTACTGGCATGAAGAAAAAAAAATCTAAAAAAAAGGACTTCTACTTGGTCGGAAGTGGCTTTGACACAAGGAAAAAGAAAGGGAAAAAAAGTTTTCAAACACCAAACCATATAACCTTTCACCAATTTCACTATTCTTATAAGTAGCTTTTGTCTTGTCCTACCTATTTCACTATTTTTTATTTTATATCATTATTTACACCATTTTCACAGCATTTTATCCTTAAATGATACTAGAGATTCTACAAATTTTATTACTTATGTCTTACAAATTGGCATGTTACCAATTGCAAAAAATAATTTCAAACATTCATTCATTATATTTCTTACAAATTGTTTATTTATTTTGCTATTATTATTATTAATATTTTTTAGATTAATTTCACTTTTAATATTGTCTTTTAATTTTGCCCCCTCTAGACTAAATCCTGACTCTGCCACTGCATGTCTCTATTTTAAAATGGGAAAAGCTTTCAAAATGCCATGAATGTGGAAACCCTGGTACAAGATGAATGTTGCTTTTGACAAAAGTGAAATCAATATATCATACTTAAATCCCTTTAAAAAAAAAATCATGCTTAAAAAAAAACAAAACAAAACAAAAGCAATAGTAATTTAGTTTGGCTAAAACTTAAAGAGGATTGTTAAGTTACAACATTTTTACAATAAATTTTAAGCCGTAGATTATTACTAGTTCTAATTTAAATTCACAATTGATATTAATTTTTTGATAACCAATAACAACCTGCAACATAGAAGAAGTTATAAACATAACATTTCTCAAACTTAATTAAAAGGTTCACAGAAACTCTCAATTTTAGTCAACGACTTGCAACTTTTTAGAGTTTTTCCTTTTTCTTCTAGGTTTAGATTTCTTGTAAAGTAGGGACTGATTTTTTTTTTTTAATAAAAAAAGATTCACATCAAAGTGGGCAAAGCCATATAAGCTTCCTCTTTTTTAGGAGTCAGATGAACAAATGCCCCATCATCGCTTGAGCCATCCTTTCCCATTAACGAAGACAAACAAAAACACAAAAAACAAACAGCAAAATCAAAAGAAAAGAAAAGAGAAGAAACGAAACGAAAATATGATGGTGTGCTGACAGGTTTACGCTTATTGATGGGGCTTCGAGATTCTATTGTTGTATTAATGGATCAGAACAGATTATTGTATGACTTGAATGTTGATATATTTTAAGCTTGGTTAACTTTAAGTGGTACTTTTTTTCTATTATAGGCCGTGATTGCGACACATGCATACAAGATTCCTTCATTTGTCAAAGTCAGAAATCAGGTTTCATTTTCATTCCTGACACATCCCCAAACCTAAAAAGCGCCCTCACTTTTCGCACTACAAAAAACGCGGCCCCAGACCGAGTAAAGCCGTGTTTATAAAAAACGCGGCTTAATGAAAAAACCTCATCTGCGTTTTAAACGCGGGGCCATAGACCCCCTCTGGAGCCGCGTTTTTTTGCATGTAGCTATGGCCTCATTTAAAAAATGCAGCTGTAGGACCTTTCGTATTTCCCTTTTTTGTCAAACAAATTTTTTTTTTTTCCTTTACTATGTTCGCGTTTATAAAATGTGGCTCTAGCCTGCCTAAAGCCGCGTTTTATATACGCGACTTAAAATTTGGTCTGAAGCCGCGTGTTTAAAACACGGCTTTAAATTTGGGATGGGGCCAAGTTTACTAAATGCGGCCCAAGAATTTGCCTATAGTTGCAAGTTAAAACCGCGGCTTTAGGCTTTGTATATATACTATTTGGTCAACAAGTTTCAACCCTAGACTCTCCCACACATCAGCTCAATCTCTGAAGAGCCCGATCTCATCCCTCACCATACCCTCCATCTCTCCGATCTCATCCCTCACCCTCCATCAGCCTCCATCTTTGAAGAGCCCGATCTCGAACTTCACCCTCCAAGCCTCCATCTCTGATCTAAACCCTCACCCTCCATCCCTGATCTCAACCGTCATTATGATTGTGTGTGAGTTAAAGTGATTTTCTCATATCTAAAATCATCATAACATGTATACACCAAGGCAATCTTGCGATGTTTTTCACACACAACACGCAATATTCTTTGCCACTCTTGATACATGTGCAGGTACAATGTGATTTGGCCATCACTAGGTTTACATGTGCCAATGCATGCTCACTAAACTGTCTTGACTTGTTTTTGAAAAATAAAATTGGTTAGACTTGTTTATTGTGTGTGTGTGTGCTTTTGGGAGATCCATGTGCTTAAATTTTTCATTGAGAGATGATTTTGAGAGCCTTTTTATGTTGTTTGGATCATTGTTGAGGTGCATGTTTGATTGCATTCATGTTTGTGTTTTTCACTTCTTGAAAAACTGATTTTAAAAGCTGGCTCGACACCTCCTCGATACCTTGTTATCTGTCGAGCTTCTCAAGCTTTTTTCTTATCGCAATCTCGACACCTCTTCGACACCTGGTGGATCGATCGAGAAAGTTTCTGTCTCCTCGATACCTTCTCGATACCTGGTCGATCGATCGAGCTTCTATTCTTGGTTCAGGTGTTCATTCCTTGACACCTCCTCGACACCTTCAGCTGTCGATGTGGTTTTTCTCGATACCTACCTCGACACCTTCCTCGGCACTTCTCGACACCTCAGCTGTCGAGAATTACTGAGGCTTCTATAAATAGCTCTGTCGCGATTCTGATCTCATTTCCTCGATCTCTCTCGATCTGTCCGCGGCTGTTCATCTTCCAAATCACCTTTTCTCACTCAAAATCTCCAACCCACGTGATTTTCGGCCTTCCTTGCTTCAAATCAAGTGGTATGATCTCATTTTTCCTTCCTTATTCATGCATTTCATGTTTTGAATCTTAGGTTTTGGGATTTTTGAAAAATTTTGGGGTTTTTCAAAATCAATGAGTTTTTCTTGAAATTTTGGGTTGGGTTTTCACTTAAAGATGTTCAAAATGTCATACATTGCATTTCATGTGCATTAGAATGATATTTACATGCATTTAGATGTGTGTTTCTTGTATATGTGCTTATAGGTTTGGATTGGGCTGAGCCCATGATACTTTTTAAGTTGCATGTCACATGTTCATGCATTCCCCATGCATACGTACTTTTAGTTCAATATATTTGATATTTGAACTGTTTGGGACTTTTCTGATTGTCTCCCTCTCTATCTCTTTCTCATTGTGTTTACGTTAGTAGTGTCTATGGCACCCAAACGTAAATCCACTCCAGCTCGGAACCCTTTGCGTTCTGGAGCTTCTTCCTCTTCTGATTCCGCTCCTCTCAATCTTCGGTTCCGTGATGGAGATGCCCACAAGGCATTTACTGAGAACTTTTCTAGACGAGGTGTTCATTCGGAATGCCAAGTCATTCTGGCGAACTTCGCCGACACTGGCCTTCCCTTTGTCATTCACAGTAGGGGATGAGAGTCACTGTGTGACGTCTCGGTCACATGTCCACTCGTGTTGATTTAGGAGTTTTACTCCAACATGCACGGGTTTGATCGTTCAGTACCTCTATTTCACACTCGCGTTCGAGGTATGCGCTTTGCTGTCACACCGCAGCTAGTTGCGGATGTGCTTAGGGTTCCTAGGATAGAGTTTCCTGACTATCCTTCATGTGAGCGTCTGAGGACTGTGTCCAAGGATGAGCTCATTTCTGCTTTTTGTGAGCACCCTTCTGATTGGGGTGAGCATCAGTATACATCATGTAGACCTTTTGCTAAAGGTCCTAGGTTTCTTAACATGGTGATGACTTTTGTACTCCATCCTCTCTCTCACTACAACTCTATCACAGAGCCTCGTGCTCGATTTTTGCTATCTCTTCTTGAGCATCTTATGATAGATTTTCCTTCTCACTTCATTTTCTCTATCATAGATGTTCATCTAGATTCGGCGTCCCGTGATAAGCTCATTTTTCCTTCCGCTATCACGAGGATCTTACGCCATTTTTCTATCCCTTTTCCTGTGTCCGACCACTTCACACACATTTTTGCCATAGATGCCGCTACCGTAAAACATAGTGAGGCTCAGTTTAGGTTGAGACAGGCGGACTCCACTCCTCCCTCCTGCTCAGCTCCATCCAGATCAGCTCCATCTACATCTGCTCCTTCTACCTCTACAGGCGATGTATCACTTGGAGACATCATGGCGCAGCTGCAGCGCATGGATGCTCGTCTCGATACACTCACCACTGAGTTGTATCAGGTGAATGTTCGTGTTGGTCGTATTACACGACGGCAGGCGACCATGGGTGGTTTTGCTTCTGAGGCTTCTCCTCCACCACCTCCTCCAGTAGCTTCTGATTCTAATGCTGAGGATGGTGATGATGATGGTGATGACAATGATGCTTCGGATGATGATGATGGAGATGTTAGCTCTACTGATGAGATGTCTACACGACACTCTACCCTTTGTCACTCGTGACAAAAAGGGGGAGTAGTTTTGGGCTATGAGAGTAGTCATCTTAGGGGGAGAGTTAGTATAGGACATTTTTGTTAAGGGGAGTGTTGATTTTTTGAGGGATGTAGTGAGGTTTTGATGTATCTTTTCTTTTCGATTCTTTTTAGATACATTGATCTTGTATATGAGGTCTTGTGACCAGTTTTACATACATTGTACTTCTTTCTATATATGTGGATGTATGTTTCTTTCACCTATCTTTTCATGTGTTGTTTCTTCTCTATCTTTATACACATGTTCTTTATACTTGTATGCAATCTAATTATTTCTGTTTCACATAAGATGCCTTAATGAGTTTTGTTTAAAGTGTTTCAGAAATACAGGTTGTCAAAGTCTACTTGCCATAAACTCTTTTCTTGCAAAGTTTTTCAAGAGTTTGTGTTAGGATAGATTTTATTGTATTCAATAAGTGAATATGAGTTTAGTGATTTATGACTTCTCTCATATGTTCATTTGTTTGTTGTGGTTTTGTCACGGATTGCCAAAGGGGGAGATTGTTAGGACATATGTGGTTCACATGCTAAGAACATATGTCATACTTATTTATGTAAATTGGCTAATCCTTTGACAAAACGCACTCTACTTGTAATTGGGTAGTTCTAGGTGTTTTTAATACTTCAAGAAACAAGGTTTCAAGATCAAGTGTTGAAGTCATCAAGTCTGTCCAAGAAAAATCAAGCTGAAGTGCATTTTCATTAAAGCTCGACACCTGCTCGATAGCTCCTCGACACCAGCTATCTGTCGAGATTTAAAAATTAGATTTTTCTATTCTGATTTCTTGGGATCCGTGAATATGTTTTTGGGACTTATTTTCTTCTAACCCTAAACATATAAAAGGATTGGTTTAAGAGCCGTTATGATAGACACAAGTTGCAAAAGCATTGAGCAATCCTTGTTCAAGCAAATTGTGATCAAAGACGAAGTTCTTGACCTAGTTCATCTTCTCTGAAGAAGTTGCTGTGTATTTGCACCAAAGGGTTTTGTGACCAAGCATCTTCCTGATCTTCATCGTGTAGGATGAACTGAAGAACTTTGCAACCAACCTCTCTTTCTAAGTTGGTGTTTGAAGTCGCGTACTGGGATCCGCGCATCTGGTTAGTCACGTACTTGGGAGCCGTGCATCAAAAGGGGGAACTGTCGCTACAGATCAAGTCCAATTGGGTATTGGGGTAAGGGTTCAACTGTAGGTTGGTAAGGTACTTGGGATTCCTTTACTTGTAACCGCTTGATTTGATAATAGTGGAGTTTCGGGAGTGGTGACCTGAAAATCACCCGGTGGGGTTTTTGCCGTTAGGGTTTTCCCCATTCGTGAACAAATCACCGTGTCATTTAATTTCCGCTGCATATTTAGTTATTTGGTGATTTGTTTGTGCTGCCACGCAATTGCATGATAAATTGATTAATTAATAACTTGGCTAATTAATTAATTGGTTTAATCACAAGGGGTCATTCAGTTTGTGGCCTTTCACAATTGATATTACTTTTTTGCCAACCAAAAACAACCTACCACAATAGGGGCGGCCCAACATAATTTGGGACCTAAGGCGAAAAATTTATTCTTGGCCTTTAATACGTAAATATTAATTAAACAAAATTATTTCATACTTATCAAATCAAGGTTAATTTGATACATTAAATACATAATTTGATGAACAATACCAACTAAAATAATGTTAATTTCATATAGAGAATTGAATATTATAGTTGAACTATAAATATTAATAAAAATAAATAAAAATATATTTCGGTTAAAAAAGGTACTTTATTTTGAATATATGACGATGCATGGTTAATTAAAGTTGTAATCTAATTTTTATTTGTTTTTAAGAGAGAGAGATAGATATTATTTGGTGCGTGGTTTTGTAGGATATCATTTTACAAAAATTAAAGTCTTGATGATTTAACACATTTGCAACATCCTTTTGAAACATTTTAGGGTTTCAATTAGGTTAAGGTTCTATTGGTCTCGTACTTTGAGAGTCTTAATAGGAATGAAAAAGAACAATGCACTAATTTTTATTTTTATTTTTTTTTATACAAGATAGAATTTTCTACTCTAGCCTAATCTAAGTGTATATGTGTGTGAAACTCTCTCCTGGATACTTAAACACCGACCCTTGCCCCTTACACCCTACAAGCAGTTATACTTATGGAGTGACCATCGCACTAAGAGTATGTAGTGGTGAAAAATGCACTAATTAAAAGCACTATAAAATGTTCAAAATATAATGTGACATTGACTCTCATTAATGAACTTCATCAATTTAACAAATCAATGTTTATATCACTTTTTTGCGATTAATAACATGGCCATTTGTAAACCAATAATAAAATTTGTAGTATCCTTAACATCCCTAATAAAAAAAAAAATATACAACCTTTAAAAAGTATATATAATTTATAAAATTTGGGCCTTTAACCATGGAAAGTGGGACCTTTTTCCGTAAGGGAAATTTTGTTTTTTAGTGGGGCCTTAGGCCTAGGACTAACTTGCCTGGGCCTTGGGTTAGCCCTATGCCACATAGAAAAAGTTATAAACATTGCATTTCTCAAACTTAATTAAAAGGTTCTTGAATTCCTCAATTTTAGTCAATGACATTGGTGTATATCTAAAAGGGCCCTAACTCTTGGATACACAGTTGACAGTACAAGTTTTGAACCTCTTTAACTCATACTCATTTTCCAATATTAGAGCCCTTTTAAATATACACTAATGTCAGTTTCTTTAAGATCTTCTCTTCTCTTCCCGTGTATGTTAAAAAATGCGAAACAATTTTGGTGCATGTCAGTATGACACAGTCATTAAGAAACAAACATTCGTACAAGACTTCACTACATTATTGAAAGATCAGACCCTTTATAAGATAATGGAGAGATAAGGAATCTTCTTTTCTTTGTCTTCCTTGTAGGACCAGGCCGTTTAATATTTTTATGAATCCCAAGTGTATGGAAACTTACATTTTGTGACATGATGGTGACTACATGAAGAAACATTTATTTTTATATTGAAATTAAGGATGATAGAAACTGCCTCCAATCAATTAACTTATAACCCCACACACAAAATAAAATAAAATAAAATCATTGATCTAAGATTTGACCGTGTTGGTGTAATTGAAGTCATGATCATCATGTTTTGTGGACTCTCCACTTGTTTTTTTTTCCCCCTTGAGAAGAAGGATTCTCCACTTGTGATTACGAAAGGATATTGATATTGTCATTTTCTGCATCATCGCTCTCTTTTTTTCTTTTTCTTTTTTCTTTTTCCTATGAAAAAAAAACTATTTTAGATAAAGGGTATTATAAATTTATTTTATATATATCAGTTTCATCACACACGTTTTGTAAGTGTGATGAAACTTTTTTTGGTGAAAATTTAGTGTCATAATTTTTCTTTTATCTTAATTTGAGATTAACAAATTTGTCAATTAATATTACACAGTTACGAACTATTGATACAGTTAGAACTTAGAAGTGTCATGAGGTTAGCTCTAAAAAATAAACACCAAAATGGCATCAAAATCATAAGTTCCTTTGAGTTATAACATTAAGATAATCATAAACATTAAATAAGAAACTAAAAACTAATGCATTATCTTTTCGGATTGCACATGGCATTCTTTTAACTTAAAAATTCGATAATAAAAAAGAACAGTTTAAAAAATAATTCTCATTATAAAGGAGTAGATAACATGGCTGGATTGTAAGACTCTTAACCATACATAACATACCGATTTGGAAAGAAAAGAAAAAAGAAAAAACACCACACTTGAAGGAGGCAGTTTCGACCATCAACTCAAATTTCACGGTCCTCATCCTCAGGGTGCTCGTTTTTATAAAAACACACCACATTTGAAGGCGTCGTCAGCCCCCTGTATGGACGGCAGTTATGCTTTATCAAGTGGGAACATATAACTCTTAAATTATCAAACCGTTTCTGGCAAATGGAACATTTGTACATTACTGGACGCACATTCAGATCGTTAGCTCTGTCATTGCCCCATCTAGCAGGAGTGTTACCCCTTGTCTGCTTAGCCACAGACCTCACGGTGTTTTCAGTCTCTGGTAAAGTTGAACCATTGCGGCGGCCATTGTTAGGCCCACGGTGGTGTTGTGTCCGATTGGCTGGGTTTTCCATTGATTTCCTGTTTAATGGTTTGGAAATGGAAGAGAGAGAAACTTAAGTGTATCGAGGAATGGGAGGCTGTCTGGGTATATTTATAGCCTAGACTGTCTGGGCATATTTTCTGCATTTCTTTTTTTTGGAGAAGTCAACACTCAATTTGAAGAATAACTTTTAGACTTATAAAGCGTGCAGTTATATGTCCACTTTATGAATTCAGAACACAAGGACCCACAATCAAGAAAAGAAAAGTAATCGACCACCAACCAAGTGAACGGACAAGATCAACTTACATAAAAGAAGAACATTCTTAATGATCAAGGGACTAATCGTAATTTCAAAAGAGGGCCCTACCTACGTACATGATTTGATAGAATCCAGTCGATCGACATTACGTTTTTTTGGAAAGGGACTGATTTTAACATTCGTACGAGACTTGACTTCTTTTGTTTGTCTTTCTTGTACGTAGGACCAGGCTTTTTAATATTTTTATGATCCCACATGCACGAAAACTTGCATTTTTGTGACATGATAGTGGCCCGGCTACATGAAGAAACAAAGTTGATAGGATATTGTTTGTTGGATTCCTTTTTGGGTTGGGGGATTATTGTCAAATTACCAAATAAATAAAAATGTTAATGAGTGTCTTAAAGTATTAGTTAATAATTTATTTTAGAAAAATTTTAAAATTATTTTGATGTGAAATGAAAAAATTTGTCAAAATATTAATTTTTTTTTCTCATAAATTTTTTTTTTAACTAAATTGTTTACCAATACTCTAAGAATACTCATTAGCATGACCCATAGATTAATCATAACATTCGCAATCTAACTTTATTTTAGTAAAACGCGTTCTTAATGATACAGAGAAAAGTATATTTGAATTAAAGGAGTAGATTCTCTTCATAAATAAAATAAAATCCGGGGTAAAGGGTTGGCATTTCGCAATCTACTTTATACTAATTCTCTTTATCTTACTTAACAAAGTTGTTCATCATTTGTGTCCCATCAAAATTCTCTCCATGCAAGACTTGCCTTGTAAACTTTTGCATGTATAATTAATTCTAAGGGTATGTTAACGGATATTCTTAGGGTAACGGTTAATAATTCATTTAAAATAAATTTTTATGAGAAAAGAAAAAAAGTAATTAATGTTTTGACAGCTTTTTTCATTTACCATAAAAGTGATATTAAAACTTTCTTAAAATAGATTGTTCACCAATGCCCCAAGAGCACCCATTAGCATGACCCTTAATTCTATTACATTTCATGTTTGTGTTTGCACACCAAAAATTGTTATTATATTTACTAGTGCGTCCACCCTATGGGGATTTGATTTATAGGACATCTACTACACATTAATTCAGTGACTATCTTGTATGTGAATCCCATAATAATCAATGTTTCATTTACAGCATTTGATGTAAAGACATATGTGCTTGATCATCAACACGGACACAATGCTTATATGCCTGACATTTATTTTTATTTTTATTTTGAAATTAAGGAAGGCAGAAAATTGGGGTAGTGGCTAGTGACTCGTGAGTAGTGACAATATAAACTAAAGAAATAGAAAAAGTAAGATTATACAAAACGGATAGAAGAGAGATTAAAGGGTGTCTCTTGCAGGCTCTAATACATAAAAGTGGGGCATTGTCAATACAGAAACAAAAAAAAGTTGCAAATGGTGTTCAAACTTGGAAGTTTGTGACAGACATTTTAGAGTGCATAAATAACTCTGTGTTTTTGAAAGGCACTCTGTATTTTTGTCCACTCACTTCTCTTATCTTTTTCGCCCACTATCCACGGTGGCATAAATAACTCCATAAAAATCAGTGGCCATTTCTTCTTCTTCCTCTTCTTCAACTTTCTCACTCGGTCACTCTCAATCCCAATACAAAAATTCTCACTTTTCCACTTTTCCTCCTCTCTTAAAAAATCCAACAAATTTTCTTTTCTAAAATTTCTTATTTTTAAATTATTGAATTTGAAATTTCCTTCATTTATTGCAATCCTCAACATTCTATTTTTTAAGATAATCACAACCGCCATATAAATAGAAAAAGACTTATCACGCACAGAGGATCTAGAGATATTGAGTCGAAGAATAGGATTGTAAGAGCATTGTAAAGTTCTCTTTGAAATTGTATTCTTCAGGTGGTTGTTTCCTCCTTGGAATGGCCGAGGAAAGTTTATATGAAAGAAAAACATTTTTTTTATACACGATCACTTTGCCTAATGGTTATATTTTTATTCGAGGTTTTTACTTTAATACCTTCGAGTTAGTTTGTAAGCTCGTCTCTACAAATTAGTTGTTTTGGTTTAAACCCAATCTTCAGGTTACAAGGTTTTTACCCCTATACGGTCATTCTTATTTAGGTCACAACATGTTCACTGGATTGCTATGTCATAACATATTCACAACACTTTCATAATAAATTTTAGGTTGCAAATTATTATTAATTCTAATTTAAATTCAAAATTGATATTACTTTTTTGCCAACTAATAACAACTTGCCACATCAGGAGCAGCTCAATAGAATTTGGGGCCTAAGGTGAAAATTTTATTCTTGGCCTTTAATATGTAAATATTAATTAAACAAAATTATTTAATACTAATCAAATTAAGGTTAATTTGATACGTTAAATACATAATTTGATGAATAATATTAACTAAACTAATGTTAATTTCATATAGAGAATTCAATATCATAGTTGAACAATAAATATTAATAAAAATATATTATGATTAAAAAAGATACTTTATTTTGGATATATTACAATGCATAGTTAAGTAAAGTTGTAATCTAATTTTTATTATTATATCTTGTTTTTAAGAGAGATAGATAAATATTATTTGGTATGTGGCTTTGTAGGATATTAGTTTACAAAAATTAAAGTCTTAAACTATTAAGAGAGATTAATCTATAATTAATGATTTAACACATTTGCAACATCTTTTTGAAACATTTTAGGGTTTCAATTAGGTTAAGGTTCTATTGGTCTCGTACTTTGAGAGTCTTAATAGAAATGAAAAAGAAAAATGCGCTAATTAAAAGCACTATAAAATGTTCAAAATATAATGTGAAATTAACTCTCATTGATGAACTTCATTAATTTAACTAATGAATGTTTATATCACTTTTTTGCGATTAACAACATGGTCATTTGTAAGCCAATAATAAAATTTGTAATATCCTTAACATCCCTAATAAAAAAAAAAAAAATGTACAACCTTTAAAAAGTATATATAATTTTATAAAAATTTGGGTCTTTAACCATGGGAAGTGGGGTCTTTTTCCCTAAGGGAAATTTTGTTTTTTAGTGGGGCCTTAGGCCTAGGACTAACTTGCCTAGGCCTTAAGATTGGCCCTGTGCCACATAGAAAAAGTTATAAACATAGCATTTTTCAAACATAATTAAAAGGTTCCTAAATCCCTTAATTTTAGTCAATGACAGTGGTATACATTCAAAAAGGGTCTAACTCTTGAATATACAGTAGTCAGTACAAGCTTTAAATCTTTTTAATTCGCACTCAGTTTCCAATGTGAGAGCCCTTTTGGATATACATCACTGTCAATTTTTTTAAGACTTTCTCCTCTCTTCCTATGTGTGTTAAAAAAGTACGGAACAATTTTGGTGGATGTCAGTATGACACAAAGTCATTAAGAAACAAACATTCGTACAAGACTTCACTGCATTATTAAAAGATCGGGCCCTTTATATGATAATGGATAGACTAATTATTGAGGAATCTTCTTTGATTTGTCTTCCTTGTAGGGCAGGCCGTTTGAAATTTTTATGAATCCCACGTGCATGGACACTTGCATTTTGTGACATAAAAGTGGCTAGATGAAGAAACATTTATTTTTACATTGAAATGAAGGAAAACAGAAACGGCCTCCAAGGCTCCAATCAATTAACTTATAACTTATAACCCCACACACACAATATGAAATAAGATAAAATAAAATCATTGATCTAAGATGTGACTATGTTGGTGTAATTGAAGTCATCGTCATGTTTTGTGGACTTTCCACTTGTTTTTTTTTTCTTTGAGAAGAAGGATTCTCCACTTGTGATTACCAAAGGATGTTGATATTGTCATTGTCTGCATCATCGCTCTCTTTTTTTCTTTTACTTTTTATTTATTTTTTCTATGAATAAAACAACTTTTTTTTAGATAAAGGATATTATAGAACTATTATATATATATATATATATATATATATATCAGTCTCATCACACGCATTTTATAAGTGCGATAAAACTTTTTATTTTTTTTAGAAAGTTTAGTGTTATAATTTTTCTTTTATCTTAATTTGAAGTTTACAAATTTATCCTTTAATATTACACAGTTAGGAACTATTAATACAGTTATTAAAAAAAAAAAAAAAAAAACAGTTAGAAGTGTAATGAGGTTCACAAGTTTCTTTGAGTTATAACATTAAAATAATCATAAACATTAAATAAGAAACTAATGCGTCATCCTTTCGGAATGCACATGGCATTCTTTTAACTTAAAAATTCGATAATGAAAAAGAAGGATTTAAAAAATAATTCTCATTATAAAGGAGTAGATCACATGACTGGATTGTAAGACTCTTAACCATACATAACATACCGATTTGGAAAGAAAAGAAAAAAGAAAAAACACCACACTTGAAGGAGGCAGTTTCGACCATCAACTCAAATTTCACGGTCCTCATCCTCAGGGTGCTCGTTTTGATCAATACACACCACATTTGAAGGAGGCGTCAGCCCCCTCCATGGACGGTAGCGATGCTTTGTCAAGTGGGAACATATAACTCTTAAATTATCAAACCGTTTCTGGCAAATGGAACATTTGTACATTACTGGACGCACATTCAGATCGTTAGCTCTGTCATTGCCCCATCTAGCAGGAGTGTTACCCCTTGTCTGCTTAGCCACAGACCTCACGGTGTTTTCAGTCTCTGGTAAAGTTGAACCATTGCGGCGGCCATTGCTAAACCCACGATTGTGTTGTGTCCGATTGGCTGGGTTTTCCATTGAGTTCCTGTTTGATGGTTTGGAGATGGGAGAGAGAAAGTCAATTGTATCGAGGAATGGAAGGCTCTGGGTATATTTATAGCCTAGGGGAAGCCCAAGTATCAACTATTAATGTATGGCCGACTGGCCGAATGGATTTTCTTCCGTTTGGACCCACATACTTTCCTGCTTTTCTTTTTGGAGAAGTCAGACAACACTCAATTTGAAGAATAAATTTTAGATTCAATAAAGTGTACAGATCTATGTCCACTATATGAATTCAGAACTATTGGACCCACAATCGATGAAAAAATCAACGGAAAGTACTCCATTTGATAATATGGTAATAAAGTATGGATTTGATTTAGGTGTATTTTTATGGTATATATTAACTATTTATTTTGAAAAAAAATTTATAAAGAATTGAAAAAATTGCTAAAATAATTATTTAATTTTTTATCTTTTTATAAAAAAAAAAATTTCAAATAATACACACTAATCTATATATCTATATATATATATATATATAAAACCGAAGTTTTTGAAACTCTCACAATTTTCCACATCATCACTATTTTCTTTTTCTTTTTATTTTAGGTTTTATATCTTATATAGAATCCACCAGAAAAACAATAGATAAAAGTTTGAATTTTTATTAATATCAATAATATTGAAAAACGTATACAAACTTGGAGGCCTATTTAAGGGCTCTATAAAACTTGATGGACAAGAAAATATATTATAAAATAAGTCCTAATTAATACCTAACCATAATAGAAACCAAATTTGACCTAAAAAAACATTTAAAGAACCTAAAAACATCATCACTATTTTCTTTTTCTTTTTATTTTAGATTCTTTTTATTTTAGGTTTTATATCTTATATAGAATCCACCAGAAAAACAATAGATAAAAGTTTGAATTTTTATTAATATCAATAATATTGAAAAACGTATACAAACTTGGAGGCCTATTTAAGGGCTCCATAAAACTTGATGGACAAGAAAATATATTATAAAATAAGTCCTAATTAATACCTAACCATAATAGAAACCAAATTTGACCTAAAAAAACATTAAAAGAACCTAAAAACAGGGAAATAAATCACATAAACCTAAAATAACGTTTTTTGCATAAAAATACCAAAATAATAATATCCAAAAAAAAACTTTAGGATTAAGAAAAAAAGAGAGAGACTCCTGGTAGGACTCTCTCTTCTCTCCTTAAAACCCTAGCAATTACTATCTCAAAACCCTAAACTCAACTTCACTTTAAGATTAAAAAAATAAGGAGAGAGACTCACGTAAAAAAAAAAAAAAAAAACGTAGGTTTTGTCTTTTTTATTTGCTTTCATATGTGCCTGAAATTTTCATTCTATCTTATTGTTTTATTATGTTTAGAATTGATTTTGTTCTAAGTATTTGGGTTAATCTCTATATTTTGATAGTGTTTTTATGGGTTTGGTTTTTGGGTTGAAATTCTAATAATTATTTTATATTGTATATGGCAGATGAAGCATCTCTATTTTTTGGAGAAAAATCAAAGCTGCAACCTATGTCTTCCAGCCCAAGGTGTGGTAAATTTTTATATGTTCTTGCTTTATTGAGAATTTTTATTTGGGTTCATGTGATTTTTTGTTTTCTTAATTAAAGCTTTGATTTTTGGTTGATTAATTATTTGTTTGGATTAATTTCAATTAATTATTTGTTTGGATTCAACGTAAAAAATAATGGAATTATGTGTTATAAATTTGATAATGTTCCATGTTTTGAATTATTTATATTGTTATTACTACGACTAAATAAGATTTGTTTTTATCTTTGTAGTTTATATCAGTTTTGAGTGTGTGTATATATATAACTTTTGGGAATTTTGCTTTATTAATTTAAGAATTGTAAATTACTTTGTAAGTTTCAGTAACTATGCACCTGCAGTGAGACATTGATAATATAAGCATATATATATGGTATTAACATTTTATAAAAATCTTTCTTACAATCCAATAACATTCTACGTTAGACAACACTTCTAAACTATAGAAAAGCATAGAAGTTAAATATTTATTCCCATTGTATTTTATTTAATTATGACAGATCTTTTTTTTTTAACGCTAACTAGCAAAATGTCTATAATATGCATATTATTAACCTAATTTTCTATTTCTAAATTTCTTAGATTTTATTATATCAATCTTTTTTTCTTTTAAATTCTTGGTGGGCAAATCAGTCTCTCACTAATTCTTTTACCTTAACGTGATATTGGTTAATTGTCCTTTTATTTAACTATCCCGTGCATTGCACGGGTTAGCGACTAGTGTATACATTAAAGACAAGCTTTAATAAATCCCATAAAATATTAGAACAATTCTATGTCCACTGTCTGGATTCATAACACATGGACCCACAGTCAATAAAAAAAAAAAAGTACTGGGCCACCTAATAAAGTGACCGGACACATCATACTTCACAATGATTTGATAGAATCACTACGCAGGGTAGTCGATCAACTTTATGTTTTTTTGGAAAGTGACTAACCATAACATTCGTAACAGACATACACTAGTGCCGTAGTGGAGCCCCTTTATAAAATGGGTCTGGTTAACTTCGACAAATATTAATTATTCATTTTCATTCCCCACATGGGCACGTGTACCGATGATGTACGTGCATTTTTCTGGCCATTTTTTTAATGATTTCCTTTATGAGATAATATGATGATCCTATCATATATAGGAGTCTCTTTGTAATTGTAGGGAATCTCTTTCTCAATAAAGAGAGCTATCAAATTTCTCAATCTTTTTCTTTTGATTGAACAAAGTAGTCTAAGGGTTGTTTGGTATCAGCTTTTAAATAATAGTTTTCAGTATTTAAGTAATAATAATAATATTTTTAACATGTATTTTTATAATACATAAACACGTATTTTTACAATATTAAAAACTAAACAACAAAATTTAAACACTCCTACTAAACGGGTCACTAATCACTATAAGATTGGATTTTTGGCCACTCATATATTTTACACCATATGCTAAAATGTCAAATATTGGTTAACAAGGATTCTCTCTCACTCTCTAAAATTTTTCACAGTACAAACAAGCAAGATATTTGTAATTTTGTATTAGGGAGCGAGACAACTTGTCCATTTTTCTCTCTCACTCCCTAAAATGTCTCATTGCGTGTATACGTGAAAATTTAAAACTTGAAAATGAAAAAAAAAAAATGCATGTAAAAATATGAGCGTAAGTAAAGGTATCAATTTCTGATAAAAATTTGATGTTCATCAAAAAAGAAAGAAAGAAGGAATGTATCACGTGTATGAGCCAGGCAAGGGCGGCTTTAGAGCTACTCCAGGGGTTCAAATGGATAAAAAAAATTATGTATATAATATTTTTTTTATTAGTTTAATTTACCATTAAAAATATTATTGCACACCTTGACTTAAATCTTGTTCATTCTAATCACATATTAGTCTAGTCCAAAATCAAATAACAACACAAATCACAAATCTCTCTTTAATGAATCTCATCTTGTCTCTCTTCTTTAATTGACTATCTCGGTATCTTCTAACTATAAGATTAAAGAGTGAATATTTGTGAGTTGTAAGTGTCTCTCTATTTATTATAAATTAATTTAGATTGTGTGTGTGTGTGTGTGTGTGTAATATGTGTGTTATTTTTTTTTTCTTTGTTATAATGTTATTTGTGTAAATATGTTCATGTATAGTATAAATATATTATAACTTTATATAATTTAATAATTAGAAAATATAGAGGGTTTGTCACACTTGTGTATATTGTTATCATGTTATATTAACTTTTTATTATAAAGTTAGTTATTGTCCAAGAATTTGATTTGTTAAATAGACACCTAGTGTATTATTTACGTATAGATGAGTTTGGCTGTATTGATCAATAAGTAATATAGTGCAAGTGAATTGAGTTTTGTCATTTAGATTAAAATATTTTTATAAAAACAATGAGAAATAGATAATGAAAATTGCATAATATATATATATATAAACTTAACAAAATAAAATGATCACATTTAACTACCGTAATAATAGATAATAAACTATTATGTAACGATTTTAAAATATAAAAACTCGCAAAAGGAGTATTTGAATTACGTAATTCAAGATATGAAAATGAACAACAGTTGAACCGCTGCAGTGGCCGGTGGGCATTGTTAGGCCCACGGTTGTGTTGTGCCCGATTGGCTGGGTTTTTCATGGAGTTCCTGTCTGATGGTTTGAAAATGGGAGAGAGAAAGTTAAGTGTATCTACGAATGGGAGGCTGTCTGCGTATATTTATGGCCGAATGGATTTTCTTCCGTTTGGAACCACATACTTTCCTGCTTTTCTTTTTGGAGAAGTCAGTCAACAATCAATTTTGAAGAACTTCTACAATTCTACGTCCACTTTTTATGAAATCTGAACACATGGACCGACAATCAATGAAAAAAACAAAGAAGAAAAGTACTGGACCACCTAACAAGCGAACGGACAAAATCAACGCCTCAAGGGAATAAACATTCTTATCAACTTTATGTTTTTTTGGAAAGGGACTAACAATAGAGTGGGGTCAGCCTAGTCTGGCCGGCCCTTTATAATATAATAATGGAAAGAGATAAATTATTAAGGAATCTTCTTTTGTTTGTCTTCCTTGTATACGTGGGACAAGGAGTTTCACTTGTCAGTGCACAGAAACTTGGCATTTTGTGACATAATAGTGGCTACATGAAGAAACAAACTTGGGTGGATATTGTTTGTTGGATTCCTTTTTGACTTTTTGGGTTGGGGGGTTATTGTCAAAGTACCAAATGGATTAATCATAACGTTCATGATAGTGGCTACATGAAGAAACAAACTTGGGAAGATATTGTTATTATGTTACTTTTGACTTTTTAATTTATTTAAAATCAATTAATTAAATATTTGTTTGATGTTTTCTTTTTCAAAAAACTTGATTTTATGTTGACCACTTTTATAAAAGCAACAAAGAAAGTTAAAATTCAGAACCAAATAAAAAAGGGTAAGCCAACTTTTTCAAAAAAGAAAAAATAGATAAGCCAAAGGGGACTGTGGATCACACTGTACCATTGTCATTTTTCATGCCTCCATAATCATGTAAACTATAACGAGACTCTCTTTACAAGATTTAAAATAAGGATCTCTATATGTTTACATCATATTTACAATGTAAATTTACATTGTAAATATATAAAAATTGGTAAATGTTGTACATTTTTAGAAAAAAGTTTACAATATTATTATTATTTTACCCCTAAATATGTAGATGCGCATTAAATTAATAAAGCTTTTATAGTCTTTTTGTTCTCATTATTTTGGGGTGAAGTTATTTTCCCCTAGAATTTTTATAGTATTTTTATTCTAAATTGCCATTCTTTTTTACCTATTATTTTGGGCATATGTTAGTTGATGGGGGCTGTTTTTGTACGTAGCCACGTGTCTTCCATTGGAAGGGTAACTTCGCTAGGCCCGGATTTGTTTTGGAGAGTTTAATTTGGAACTCGACATTAGACTGCATTGACCAATGACTTCCAGTGCATTTTTAAGCCTACAAAATAGATAAAGCCCAAAGTCTTAGAATCATGATAATGGTTAAAATAAATAAATAATATGTTTAATTGAATAGCTTTGATTAAATGATGAATTGAACTTCATTATTATGTATATTAAGTGATGCCCAATAGAATGATTAATTAAGTTTCATATGTCCAATAATGGGATAAGTCCAATAGTCCATATCCAACAGTGATATAGTTCATGTTCAATATAATAAGGTATGTCGAGCAATAGTCCATATCTAAATAATGTATGTCAAGTAGTTTATGTCCAGCTTTGGTTCATATCCAAATAATATATGTTCAGCGGTGGTTTATGTCCGAATAATATATGTTCAGCAGTGATTCATATCTAAATGATATATATTCAGCGGTGGTTTATGTCCGAATAATATATGTTCAGCAGTGGTTCATATCTAAATGATATATATTCAGCGGTGGTTTATATCTAAATAATATATATCCGATAGTGAGATGAATTCAATTTATTAATACATATGTTTATTACTAAAGCATTAGTGAATTCATATTTATTAAATAGTGAGATAATACTGATCCTAAAACTAAAACGTACTTTTACTTGACAGTGAGAATGTGAGAGAGAGAAAAGTAGCAGTAATCCAAGGAGGCTGGCACACACATTGGACCAACTTTCTTTTTTCACCGATCACACTTAATAATGTCACAATTATAATAAAGAAGTTGCGTAATAACATGACATCATCAAAGCAACGTAATCACAAAAAAATGCCACGTTCCGTAGTGAACATTGTTGCAATTGATGTTACTGTCTACGATTGGGTCTACTTTCCAAAAGTGGTGGATGACTCACTCACCCGACAAGTTTAGTGATTATTGTTTAGAATAATATTTCTTGATGTGTAACTTGAATAGGGTGCATTATCGTAGAGTTGTTCAGATTACATTAACAAGGTTTATTATCTTTTCAAAAATAAAATATATAACTGCCAAGATTCATGTAACTTAATTTAAATTCAGTTGTAATACAAGAGTCAAGAGTCATGTCATCCTATATGCTCGTTAAATGGTTCTAAATTACAAAAACTTGAATTTAAATAATTAATTAATGATATAGTTATTAATTTTTTATTATTTTTAAATTTTGTAAGTATGGAGAATATAAAAAAAATAATGTAATTTAACAATATATTTATCAAAATTTACATATAATTAAAAAAATTAAGTAATATATTACACCAAATATAATTTAAACCTAACCCTATATATATATATATATATATATATATAAAGTTAAAACTTGAAAGTAGAACAGTGTCCTAATTCTGTAACCGCATCATGCGTTAATACTATATTAGGTGCTTAAGTTTCTTTATTTAGTAAAAGATACAACCATCAAATCATATCATAAAGGGATCATAAAAAAGGGCAGAAAGTAAAAATTGACAGGGTCCTACTTTGACGTGATCTTTTAGTTGACATTATGACTGAAATTGCAAAATGCATGATTGCATTTTGACATTAAGGATGACAGAAACTGCCTTCGATCAATTAACTTATAACCCCACACACACAAAATAAAATAAAATCATTGATCTAAGATGTGACCGTGTTGGTGTAATTGAAGTCATCATCATGTTTTGTGGATTCTCCACTTTTTTTTTTTTTTTTTTTTCCTTGAGAAGAAGGATTCTTTCACTTGTGATTACCAAAGGATATTAATATTGTCATTGTCGGCATCATCGCTCTTTTTTTTTTTTTTTTTTCCTATGAATAAAACAACTTTTTTAGATAAAGGGTATTATAGAACTATTTTACATATATATATATATATATATTAGTCTCATTACACATGTTTTATAAGTGCGATGAAACTTTGTTTTCAGAAAAAGTTTAGTGTCATAATTTTTCTTTTATCTTAATTTGAGGCTTGCAAATTTGTCCATTAATATTACACAGTTGCGTACTATTGAGATAGTTAGAAGTGTCATGAAGTTAGTTCAAAAAATAAACAATGAAATGGCATCAAAATCATAAGTTCCTTTGAGTTATAACATTAAGATAATTATAAACATTAAATAAGAAACTAATGCATCATCTTTTAGGAATGCACATGACATTCTTTTAACTTAAAAATTCGATAATAAAAAAGAACGATTTATAAAATAATTCTCATTATAAAAGAGTAGATAACATGACTGGGTTGTAAAATCTTAACCGTACATAACACACTGATTTGAAAAAAAAAAAAAATAAACATTTGAAGGAGGCAGTTAAGTGTATCGAGGAGTGGGAGGCTGTCTGGGTATATTTTCTGCATTTCTATTTTTGGAGAAGTCAACACTAAATTTGAAGAGTAAATTTTAGACTCGATGGTGTACAGTTATATGTCCACTTTATGAATTCAGAACGCATGGACCCACAATCAATGAGAAAAACAAAGAAAAGAAAAGTAATCGACCGCCTAATAAGTGAATGGACAAGATCAACTTACACATCATACTTCACAATAAATACATATGGGTCCGGTTAATGTATGCCCTTAGGGCATACATTAACAAATCTGTTTTTGGAAAAATTTTATCGGGAATTGAAAAAGCTGTCAAAACTTTTTCAATTCCCGATAAAACTTTTTTCAAAAATGGTATACTATTGTGTGCCCTTAGGGCACATGTTAGTAAAATCCAATACATATATACACCCACGGTACTGGACTAATCGAAATTTCAAAAGAAGGGCCCTACCTACGTACATGATTTGATAGAATCAGTCGATCAACTTTACGTTTTTTTGGAAAGGGACTGATTTTAACATTCGTACGAGACTTTACTCTGCAATGGGGTCAGCCTAATCCTATATAATATAATGTTGAGACAAATTATTAAGGAATCTTCTTTTGTTTGTCTTTCTTGTACGTAGGACCATGCCTTTTAATATTTTTATGAATCCCACATGACATGATAGTGGCCCGGCTACATGAAGAAACAAAGTTGATAGGATATTGTTTGTTGGATTCCTTTTTGGATTGGGGGATTATTGTCAAAGTACCAATGGATTAATCATAACATTCACAATCTACTTTATTTTAGTAAAACGCATTCTTAATGATACAGAGAAAAGTATATTGGAATTAAAGGAGTATATTCTCACAATAAATAAAACAAAATCCGGAGTAAAAGGTTGGCATTTCACAATCTACTTTATGCAAATTTTCTTTATCTCACTTAACAAAGTTGTTTATCATTTGTGTCCCCATCAAAAGTCTCTTCACGGCAGACTTTTGCCGTGTAAACATTTGCATGTATAATTAATTTTAGAAAAATGCTAACGGATACTATTAGAGAAATGGTTAATCCATTTAAAGAAAGTTTTTATAAGAGAGAAAAAAAAAAACAATTAATATTTTAACATTTTTTTTTTCATTTCCTATGAAAGTAGTGTCAAAATTTTCCTAAAATTGATTATTAACCAGTGTCCTAAGGGCACTCGTTAACATGACCCTTAATTCTATTACATTTCATGTTTGTGTTTGCACACCAAAGATTGTTATTATGTTTACTGGTGCGTCCACCCTATGGGGATTTGATTTATAGGACATCTACTACACATTAATTCAGTGACTATCTTATATGTGAATCCCATAATAATCAATTAATGTTTCATTTACAGCATTTGATGTAAGGACATATGTGCTTGACAATCAACAAGGACACAATGCTTATATGCCTGACATTTATTTTTATATTGAAATTAAGGATGACAGAAAATTGGGGTAGTGACTAGTGACTCGTGAGTAGTGACAATATAAACTAAAGAAATAGAAAAAGTAAGATTATACAAAACAGATAGAAGAGAGATTAAAGGGTGTCTCTTGCAGGCTCTAATACATAAAGTGGGGCATTGTCAATACAGAAACAAAAAAGTTGCAAATGGTGTTCAAACTTGGAAGTTTGTGACAGACATTTTAGAGTGCATATGTGTTTTTTTGAGGGGGGGGGGGGGGGGGGGGGGAGAAGAAAAAAGCCACTCTGTGTTTCTGTCCACTTCACTTCTCTTATCTTTTTCGCCCACTACTCTCCAATCCACGGTGGCATTCGGCGAAACTAAGCCCATAAAAATCAGTGGCCATTTCTTCTTCTTCCTCTTCTTCAACTTTCCATGTAAGCATATTCCAATTCTTAAGAAAAAAAGAAAAAAAGAAAAGAAAAGAAAGAACAGAGAAAATAAAAGAGAGTCTAGGTTTGACATTATTAATAACTTATAGCCTTTAGGCACGTGCAAGTCACTTATAAACTATAAATCACTCACGAATAATACATGTGCATGCATAAATCATTTATTTTATGAAATTTTTTATAAAAAATTAAAAACAATTGTTAAATTAATCACTTTTTAATTTTCTTATAAAGAGTTTCATAAATAGTTTACTAATGTATGCTCTAAGGGCATACATTAGTAAAACTGTAAAACCCTATATTTAGGGTCCGTTTGGATAGAATTTATTTTGCTGAAACTGAAAACTGAAAACACTGTAGTAAAATAATTTTTAAATGTGTGAATAGTACCGTGAGATCCATTTTTAATGAAAATATTGCTGAAAAGTGAAATTTGTGGGTTCGTGAACAGTGCACGAGTGCACTGTTCATGGATAAAAAGTCAACAAGTGCAGCTACTGTTCATGAACAATAGCCGCACTACTCCCTCAAATGTGTGAAAAAAAAAAGAAAAAAGAAAAAGAAAAAGAAAAAAAAGACAAAACGCAAAACGCAAACGTGGGTTGGAAAACGTGGATCCAAACCCACCCTTAATATAACAACAATATGATGATGATTGTATGTCATACTCCTTTGGCTATAATTCAAATTTACTTTTTCTGTATTATTAGGAATAAGGACTTCATATATAAAAAAGAAAAAAGAAAAATGAATAAGGACTAATAATTTATTCCCAATAAAATTAATTCTCAAGAGTTAGTCCATGTGGGTGCTAAAAAACATAACTAAAAGTTTATAGTCCGTGTTTTATAATGAGAGTATAATCTTATCTCTACCAAAGCAAATTGACCGGTCACGGTAATTAAAAAAAATATAAGTTGATTTTTAGTTGAAACATCAAAACTAAAAAAAATAAATAAACAAATCATTAACGTTGAAAGTGTAATAGGTAAAAAAGAATGGAAAATTAAATAAAAATGATAATAAAAATTCTAGAGGTAAAATAGCTTCACCCCCAAAATAAAGAGAACAAAAAGACTATAAAAAGCTTTATTAATATAATGCCCATCCACATATTTAGGGGTAAAATAATAATAATGTTGTTTATGTACAACATTTGTCAATTTTTATGTGTTTATAATGTAAATTTACGTTGTAAGTACAATGCAAACATATAAATGTCCTTATTTTTAACCACTAAAAGAGAATCCCTTTACTGTTTACACGGTTATAAAAAATGACAATAGTTGTGATCCACAATCCCTTTTGGCTAACCTTTTTTATTTTTTGAAAAGTTGGCTTACCCTTTTTTATTTAGCTATGAATTTTTACATTTTTTGTTGCTTATATATATATATTTAGTTATGAATTTTTACTTTTTTTTTTGCTTATATATATATATATATAAGTTTTGACAAATAAAATCAAGTTTTTTGAAAAAGAAAACATCAAAAAAAATTTTAATTAATTAATATTAAATAAATTTATAAGTCAAAAGTAAGATAGCATCTTTTTTTTAAAAGTAAAAAAACGATAACATCTCTATCATTAGACTATGAATTATGCTTAATTTTTCTTAATAATTAAAAGGCATCTAATAGGCTAACAAAAATTAGTTCACGAAAGATTGAAAGTTTAGGAACTTTACAAAGATCACTTTTTGAGAATGTCATTTTCATGATTGGTAAAAGTTTATTATAATTACAACTAACTTATAGTTTTAAATATATATTAGAAGAAGAAATTAAGTGAATTAATAATGTGGGGTCAGATTCTGCAGCCCAAGCCCAAGAAGGTGTGGATTTGGAGCCCACTGAACCCAAAACAATAAATTTGTAGAGAGTGGGTGAAAGAGCTAGGCTAATAATGAAAATAACAGTATTAAACGGCAATGATGACAGGAAGATTTGAATTAATATGTGCTCGGACAGTGGTGAATGTCTCGTCCGAGGAGGTGATTTTCATTGATGAACTTAGGTTACAAATGTTGGAGCTACAGTAAAATAATATGCTCTTCTCTCTCTCTTCTTTTTCGATCCCCCTTCTATCAGAGACCCCTCTCTCTTATATAGTACTGCCTTTCTACATCTCCACCGTCCACTTGTTCACCATCTGGGCGCCCACTTGAGTGCATGTCCCATCACACTCCCCCTTTAGCCCTGTCTGAGTGGCGGTAGCTGAGGATGCACTGTTCAGGGGTCTTCTCCACATAAATGCGGCCAGGAGGGTAGGTGCAGTGCATTAAATGCGGTGGTTGAAGTCTGTCTCCTTGATATTTCTCTGTTCCTGTTACCTTCTTGTGTGTCCGAGGCTCCCTTTCTCCCTTAACACTTGTCAAACAGATCGCTTGACACGTGTCGGACAAAAACCTCGTCGGGTCCGAGGGTATCGGTCTCCTCGGACATATGAACATCTCCTCGGACAGTGCACGTACTCATCTCCAGACATTCTCCTTTTACATGGGCCTCTGACTGTCTGTCTTGGTCTCCTCGGACGAACAGTATTCCTCATATAGGGCCTTGGGCCCAATAAGTTGGGTTGGGCTTTCTCCCCCCACAAATAATATTATCGATATTTCTCAAAAATAAAAATATTATTGATAGAAAGATAAATGCTTGTTGTAGGGATTGGGTTTGAGCACTTTTTTCTTCTGATGAATGGACTCAGGCCCAAATAGCCCAATACAATAAATTTGTAGAGAGTGGATCAAAGAGATAGGCTTTAGCGCATGGACAACAGTTAATATGGTGTTCATGACATTCAAACAGGGATAAACTGAGTTTAATTATCAAAGATAAGCTCTTCTCAGTGCAGTCCGAGGAGCTTTGTTCTAGGGAATGTTGAAGGATTCTTGGTAGGGGCTGGGCTTTTCCCATGCGATGCGGGGGTTCAGGATTTTCGCCCCACCAAGGGCTGACCTTGTAGTGTAAGGCTTGACACCCTAGTCCCATACCGGCAAGGAAAGCGCCCTTGGATTCAAGAACTAGACCCTAGTAAAGATTGCAACAGCTAAACAGGGAACTATATGGGTAGAATGACAAGAACGTAAGCTAGAGAGTAAGATATGGTTCCTCGGCCCTCTTCTTAGGGGCTGGAAGTTTTTATTGCTTCCTCACTACATGGTTACAAAGGTCATGGGAGTGCTGCCGTATTTTCTGCTCCTCCCTTTTTCTGGAGGACTTCTTACATTATATACCTCTTTTTAGTTGATCCTAACCCTACATTTGTCGACCAGGTAGGTCACTACTTGAGTGATTGTCTCATCAGCCGTTACTTTATCCTTCTGTGAGTTGCGGCTACCAAGACTACAGTGCTCAGGGGTCATTTCCTCATTAATGCGGCCAGAACGCCAGCGGCGGGCATTTAATATGGAGATGACAGTTTGTCTTGGATTTGCTCTTCCACTGTCCTCCCATGATCGGCACATTATACTTGTTCTTTCTCATGGGGTGCTCTGGGGGGCCGTCTGTGATGGGGTGTTGGCTCTCCCGCCTCTGATTGGGGTTGGCCGAGGACATGGTTGTTCTCGGCGGTCATCCTGGGTGATTCGGACCTCCTCACGTCGTCCTCGGAAGTTTTCTTCCTCCTCAGCATGGGCCTTGGGCTTGGTACGAAGTGGGCCAGGGTTACCTAATTCTTGAGCCCCACATTTGTAAAACTTGAATAATAGTTTCGCATAAAAAAAATGAGAATAATAGATTTTTTTTTGGCTTAATACTACACAACAGAACCAAAAGTGCATGCAGAATAATAGATTTTTGTTTAAACTGAAAAACATTATGGTTTAGAAAGTCAAATAAATATTATTTAATTAATAATTAAATGTAAAAGAGTTATCAATTTAAATTTTCGCCGTAGGCCTAAAAAGATGTAGAGAGCCCTGTGGCTGTGGACAAGTGCTAAGTAACAAAAGCATACACAAGTTTTTTTTTTTTTTAAAGGAAAAAGCATACACAAGTAGAAAGTAATGCAAATGAGGCGATGTCTCTATAGTAAGATTATAATTTATTAGTTTCATCAAATTATAATAATTTATTAGAGGAATGTTGGTGGGTGTCATTCATTTATTAATATGTCAGGAGTTTCATCTGCTAAAGTCAACTTATAAATTGACAAATCTAAGATTTCAATCAATACTTAACCCAGGTCGGGCAAGCCCAAATTTACGCTATATATTATTAGTTGTGTTTACAATTAGACAATTAACAAAAGTTTAGACCAGGGGAAGGCATCGGCATAATGCACACGAGGGTCGAGGGACATGTCTCCGGGGCGGAGCTCGAGGCGAGTGAGGGGGGCGCCTGCCCCCTTGACTCCTCCTAAAATTTTCTAGTATATGTAGTCTACAGTAATTATTTACTGGCATGAAGAAAAAAAAATCTAAAAAAAAGGACTTCTACTTGGTCGGAAGTGGCTTTGACACAAGGAAAAAGAAAGGGAAAAAAAGTTTTCAAACACCAAACCATATAACCTTTCACCAATTTCACTATTCTTATAAGTAGCTTTTGTCTTGTCCTACCTATTTCACTATTTTTTATTTTATATCATTATTTACACCATTTTCACAGCATTTTATCCTTAAATGATACTAGAGATTCTACAAATTTTATTACTTATGTCTTACAAATTGGCATGTTACCAATTGCAAAAAATAATTTCAAACATTCATTCATTATATTTCTTACAAATTGTTTATTTATTTTGCTATTATTATTATTAATATTTTTTAGATTAATTTCACTTTTAATATTGTCTTTTAATTTTGCCCCCTCTAGACTAAATCCTGACTCTGCCACTGCATGTCTCTATTTTAAAATGGGAAAAGCTTTCAAAATGCCATGAATGTGGAAACCCTGGTACAAGATGAATGTTGCTTTTGACAAAAGTGAAATCAATATATCATACTTAAATCCCTTTAAAAAAAAAATCATGCTTAAAAAAAAACAAAACAAAACAAAAGCAATAGTAATTTAGTTTGGCTAAAACTTAAAGAGGATTGTTAAGTTACAACATTTTTACAATAAATTTTAAGCCGTAGATTATTACTAGTTCTAATTTAAATTCACAATTGATATTAATTTTTTGATAACCAATAACAACCTGCAACATAGAAGAAGTTATAAACATAACATTTCTCAAACTTAATTAAAAGGTTCACAGAAACTCTCAATTTTAGTCAACGACTTGCAACTTTTTAGAGTTTTTCCTTTTTCTTCTAGGTTTAGATTTCTTGTAAAGTAGGGACTGATTTTTTTTTTTTAATAAAAAAAGATTCACATCAAAGTGGGCAAAGCCATATAAGCTTCCTCTTTTTTAGGAGTCAGATGAACAAATGCCCCATCATCGCTTGAGCCATCCTTTCCCATTAACGAAGACAAACAAAAACACAAAAAACAAACAGCAAAATCAAAAGAAAAGAAAAGAGAAGAAACGAAACGAAAATATGATGGTGTGCTGACAGGTTTACGCTTATTGATGGGGCTTCGAGATTCTATTGTTGTATTAATGGATCAGAACAGATTATTGTATGACTTGAATGTTGATATATTTTAAGCTTGGTTAACTTTAAGTGGTACTTTTTTTCTATTATAGGCCGTGATTGCGACACATGCATACAAGATTCCTTCATTTGTCAAAGTCAGAAATCAGGTTTCATTTTCATTCCTGACACATCCCCAAACCTAAAAAGCGCCCTCACTTTTCGCACTACAAAAAACACCCCTCTTGGGCCGCGTTTGAAAAAACGCGGCCCCAGACCGAGTAAAGCCATGTTTATAAAAAACGCGGCTTAATGAAAAAACCTCAGCTGCGTTTTAAACGCGAGGCCATAGACCCCCTCTGGAGCCGCGTTTTTTTGCATGTAGCTATGGCCTCATTTAAAAAATGCAGCTGTAGGACCTTTCGTATTTCCCTTTTTTGTCAAACAAATTTTTTTTTTTTTCCTTAACTATGTCCTCGTTTATAAAATGCAGCTCTAGCCTGCCTAAAGCCGCGTTTTATAGATGTGGCTTTAAATTTGGTCTGAAGCCGCGTTTTTAAAACGCGGCTTTAAATTTGGGATGGGGCCAAGTTTACTAAATGCGGCCCAAGAATTTGCCTATAGTTGCAAGTTAAAACCGCGGCTTTAGGCTTTGTATATATACTATTTGGTCAACAAGTTTCAACCCTAGACTCTCCCACACATCAGCTCAATCTCTGAAGAGCCCGATCTCATCCCTCACCATACCCTCCATCTCTCCGATCTCATCCCTCACCCTCCATCAGCCTCCATCTTTGAAGAGCCCGATCTCGAACTTCACCCTCCAAGCCTCCATCTCTGATCTAAACCCTCACCCTCCATCCCTGATCTCAACCGTCATTCTCCATCTCTCCGATCTCAACCCTCACCCTCCAAGCCTCCATCTCTGATGTAAACCCCCACCCTCACCCCCCGATCTCAACCGTCACCCTCCATCTCTCCGATCTCAACCCTCACTAGTCTCTCTCTCTCTCTCTCTCTCTCTCTCTGTTTGACACTCTTTCATATTCTCTCTCTCGCGGCTAGGGTTTTAGTGCAGTTCTCTCGTTCTCTTCCACTCCTCAGGTTCGATTTCTCGCTCTTAATCTTTGCCTCTCTTTTTGTTTGAATCTGTATAGCCGATTACTTTGAATCTTAATTATGGTGAGACTGACTTTGAGGGATCATTTGATTTGTACATATATAGTATCAGTATGTGGTATTGACTATTGAGTTACCTTTGTGACGGGGATATTTTAGCATTTAGCAATAGTCATGGTTGCTACTTATGAAGGCAATAAATAAAAATTAAGTTACGGTGCAAATTTCCACCGTTTGATTTTGATTTCCGTTTTAATTTTCTAAATTCACAAGTTCAAAATGGAATTTCCTAAGACTTGTATATATATGTGGTTTTGTATTTTTGTTCTACTTCTATGACTATCCCAACTTACTAGTTTGTGTCAAACTTCGTAATTGTTAATGTAATTTTACTATACTACATGGTTTCTCTTTGGGATATATATTCAAGGGATTTTGACAATCTAGTGGATTTGGTATGGGCATCAGAACTAATTATTTTGCTTTCATGTTGGATGGCTTTTTGTGGTTTGTTAAGGCTTGAGTTTAACTTGATCTAATATGTCTTTCATCTTTGAAATTTCAGAATATATCAAAAAATCCATAAGGGAATCTGACCAGAGTGGGAATTATCTTAGAAAACCACGTAAGGAAGAGGAAGATAGTGAGAAGGAAAGGTAAGCCAAAGGCAAACGACCACGTTAATTAACATCAATCACTCACACATGAATCATTCTTCTTTTTTTTCTTGCCGTACCCTCTTTTTCTATTTGCTAAGATAGAGTAAATTTGTGGTTTGGTTGAGGGTGCATGTGATGGCTTTTGAAACCCTTCATACTCACTCAAATTTTCACAATATTATTATTTATTAATTTTTTACTTTAATGTATTTCCTACTTCATTTTAGACTCTATAAAATAATAAATTTGAATTATTCCTCCACGGCACCAACTCTAAACCTAACATAGCCTCCTTTTATTTGACTTATAATCTTGCGTTTAGAAAGAGAAAAACAAAACTCTAAACCAGAAAAACTAAAAAAATTTCGGCAATTTAATTTGAGATTTTTTGATTTGTAGGTGGTTGCAAACCATTATGGAGTGAGCCAATCTTATTCTTAGAGAGCAACCTTACTGCAAGGCTGAAGGTGATAAAATTTTTTGACCCTTTTGTTTTTTTTAATACGTGTTAGCTTTTGTTGGGTGTGAATTATGAAAGGTGTCTAGACAGAATTTTTTTTAATCGGTTTTCCCTACTCTCTTGCATATTGGGGTTTATTGCATTGATTAGCAATGTTGATGATTTTTTTTTAAGGGAATGCCTCAATGAAGATATATAGAGAGAGAGAGATTAAAGTTTGGGGAGCTGTAGTTTTATTTTTCCCTTCACCACTAATTTGAAAAGGAAAGAAAATCTTTTGAATATTTTTCTTTGTTAGTTTATTTGTTTTTCATGATTTCAAATCCTGATGAGAATCACTTTTGCTATGGAATACTAGACATATTTCACCATTAATCTGTTACGAATATATTTGTATTTTAGCATTCATATACAATGATGCTAGGTGTAATCAAGAAACAATAATAATTTATAAAAAAAAAAAAAAAAAAACTAACACATAAAACAATTGTAAACTTTGATTTATAACTTTGTTGTTTTTTTTTCTTTTTTATTTTTTTTTTATTTTTTATTGTTGGTATGTAAAGAAAAGTCGGCTAAGAGTCATGAAATACATCTTTATAGATTTGAATTTGAATTTAAATTATGAAATGTAATAATGATGTTTTAGTGGTCATCCTATTAGTATGCAGCTTCCTTGACCTTTTTCATGACTCATGACTCATGACTAGACTTAATAATCAATGAGTCTTGTTCCTTAGATAGCCTACTAGGGTGCCTTAGAACTTGATGAAGGTAGGGCAGAAGTATTACTGCCAGCAGTAAAATGTGTTTATGTTAATATGAATTAAAAATTTGTCTTTCTCCATGAATGTGTGTTTTTCTTTTCAGAAAAAGAAAAAGAAAAAGAAGAATGTGTGTTTTTCTTCTCTGGACTTCCTTTTATATGTCTTGAGAGGGCAGGGGGGCTGAACATATACAAAATTCAGGTTTAACTCTTTCGCTTTTTCATTACTCATGAAGTAGTGTTGTAATTTCTTACTTTTTCAAGCTGAACTACAACAAAAAGAGTGCCTTAGTCCCATATCCATGAATCCTTGGCTGCTTAGTTAGGGTTGGATGTAGTGGATCCATCTATAATAGAGTGATTGCCATCAATCTACTACAACCCTCCTTTGATTAAAAACAAGTATCTTGTTCTCTAATTTTTCTTCGTCTAATTTTATACAAAACTAGTTGTGTATAAAATTGGACGAAGAAAAATTATAGAGAACAAGATACATGTTCTTAACATGTGATCAAATGACTAATGAGGGCGGACCACTGGTCCATTAGTACTGCTTTATGTGGGTTCAGAAATATCTTATAATTGTATGTGGTAGCTAACTTTTGTTTTGTTTTTTTTTTTTTTTTTTAATATTATTTTGGACCTTAAACTTTATCAAAAATTTGTTTTTCATCTCTAAATATTAAGAAGTTTGTTCTTCGTCCCTGAACTATTGAAAAGAGAGCAGTGACTGAGGAAAAAAGAAATGGTGGTGTTGGGAATGAAAAATGTGATTTTTGTGTTTACAAATTTGATTGTTGCTTGGACCTATTTTTCTTTTGTTAAATAGAATTATTAATTTTGTTTTCTACAAGTTTCAGCTTCGAAGCAGCTGCGAAGAAAGTGAAGCCACTTATTTCTAAAGCACTAGCTTGAGGTTTGGTTTCTCCTTTGTTTTTCAGTTTTTCAAAATTGATTGTGTATTGTTGTTTGGTTGCTAAAAAAGTGTGGAGAATGTACTTTATTTTTTTGGTTGCTGATGAAGTGTGGCGAAATTCACTTATTGTTGTTAAGGACATTCATACATTTGGTAATTGGTTATGGATGAGAATTTACACAAATTTTCTTTACTGTTTAGTAGTTTCTTGCATCTATGTAGTATGTGATTATTGACTCATAACGTATGTTTGCATTTGTCAAGGTATTTTCTTTTTTGTTTTGTTTTTTTTTTTTTTTTTTTTTAATAATAAATTTTATTGTTTGGCTTATATATATAAGCTATTTAACCTGTAAGTAGTGGCCTTTAAAATTGCATGAGTAGTCCATATCAAAACAATATTGAATTAATGGTTCAGATTTAGGTAAGCACCCTACCTACTTTTTTTTTTTATTTCTTTTTTTATTTTTTAGGGTACAGTAGAATGACCCATTTTCCAAATTTAATTCTTTGATTTCTTTAAGTTATTTTCATTAAATACAACATTTATTTTATGGGTTACATTTGGAACCACTTGGTATAAATTTTAAGAATACGTTATGGATATAATTGGAATCTTAAAATTACACTTTTGTTATGAATATATATTAAATGGTATCTCATACCCAAAGAATTCCAAATTCAGGTATTACTAAAATATACTTTCATATATTTTATTTAATATTTTGATGCAGTTTCATTTAATATTGAAATTTTAAACTAAAATCGATATGCAACTTTTTCTTGTTCAAGTAAATTTCATCCAAAATTTTTTGAATCCTTAGTTATGACTTGTCTTTTATGTCATTGCTACACTATTAATTTACATGTGCATAATATTTTGTATGACAAATAAATTTTAAAAACTCCTTCAACAGATTTGACTTTTGTGTCTATTAGAAGAATAGGGTCTATTAGAGCATCTCCAGCAGCCTTTCCAAATTTTCTTCAAATTTTTCCCTATTTGGAGAATGAACAGTGCATTTTACCTTTTGCCTACCCACTTTTTCAATTACACTTTCCAACAGACTCTTTATCCCTTTCTCTATCTCATTTAAATATTATTTCTTCATTCATTATTTATTCTTTTTTTAATCATCATATATTCTTTTTTTAACAACTATATTTTTCAATGAGAAGTGTTATGTTCACAATATTTTACGCAATACTTTCACAACAAAATTTATGTGAAAAGTTGTTACTAATTCTAATTTGAACCCACCACTGAAATTATTTTTTTACTTGTCAATATTAACTAATAACAATCTGTTATTTAAAATTTATTGTGAAAATATTGTAGTAGTATTTTTCAATTAAGATTTTTTATTTTTTCCTTATCTTTTTTTTTTCACCCACACGTTTGTTTTCTTTTCTTTTCTTTTTTTTTCCTCTTTTTTCTCCTCCACACCTTTCCCTTTATCCCTATCTTTTGGCACTTTCTGGAGCACTCTTCCTTTTTCCTTTTCTTCTCTTCGGCTGGATGGAGCTCTGGGAGCTTTTTCTTTTTTCCTTTTCTTTTTCCTTTTCTTTTCTTCGGCTGGAGCAGCACTTCGGCTGGAGCTCTCTCTCACAGATGAAGATCGTCCACTTGTCCTTCTCCCACCACCGCATATCCTCCTCCCCACCGAGGCTCAGATGGGTCAGTTTTTTTTTTTTTTTTTTTTTTTTTTTTTTTTTTTTTTTTTTTTTTTTTTTTTTTTTTTTTTTTTTTTCTTCTAGTTTGATTAGTTTTAAAATTGTGATTTGAGTTTGTATTTTGATTGAGACTGAGCTTAGAGATGTTTGAGAGAAAAGATCAAGAATAGTTTTGTTGTTACCGTTTTGATTATTGAGTGAAAATTAAAAATTTTAATCGGTTGTGATTATTGAGATTGAATTAATTCTTTTGCTCATGTCTCTCTATTTTCTTTTTCTTTTTTCTGATTTCATTTGGTTTATGAGAAAAATTGTTTTTTGTGTTTGGATTGTATTCTGCGTTTTGTAGCCGTTGAGATAAAGAAGAGAGACGGAGTGAAGAAGAAAGAGAAACGAAGGAAAGAGAAATTTTTTTTTTTTAATCCAACCGGGTATTAGTTTAATGAGAAATAAGTTTTGCATAAGCTACAGTGAATGCTACAGTCTCTCCATTCCTGGAGAGCTACTGTAGCATATCTAAAAAAAAAATAGAGATAGAGAGGCTGATAGAGAGGCTGTTGGACTTTATTTTTTGTGTAAATAGTGCATTTACTCTCCAAAATTTAGAGTTGGCTAGTCCTATTGGAGATGCTCTTAGTTAGGAGTTTTCTCAGATTTGACTTTTGTGTCTATTACATTAGATCTGATTTGCCCCCTCCCTCCCCGGCTAATTATCAATTAAATAATAGTGATATTCCTAAGATGCATAATTATTTCTGATGCACTAGCTTCCATACTGAGGTTTGGTTTCTCCTTTGTTTTTCAGTTTTCCAAATTTGATTGTGTATTGTTGTGTGGTTGCTGAAAATGCGTGGAGAATGTACTTTAATTGAACCAACAGGTTGCTGATTGTGTTTTTTTTGCTTGATTTGGTTCCATTTCGAGCTACACCTAGTAACAAATAATTTCGAGATGTGTACTTGTCTCAATGGTCTCTGTCTCTCTCTATTTAAGCTTCTTTCCTTTTTTCAAAACAGGGTCTTGGTATTTCTGCTTGTTTGACTCAGTGGAAACGATCTCTTTTGCTCTGGAATTTCAAAAACTGATGAAGCTCATTTAATCTTTCTATATTGAAGGGTCTTTCTTGGATTCTTTGTTGATCAAAGGCATTGACTTCGTTGGTAAGGTTTTTGCTTTCTTTGCTTAGCAAATTTATGTCTTTATGGAGTTTCTTTAGAGTTGTATTTGATTCTGCTATCTGGGTTTTGTTTTTGGATGTGAAATAAGAAATGGGTTGGTCTTATTTTTCTACATAATTCAAGTTATCATGTGGGTTTTTTGTTTTTGTTTTATTTTTTATTCTTGGATTTGTCTAGGTGCTTTGTAATTGTATTATGATTGACCTTATTAATACCATAAGTTGGGTCAGGTTACAAGGGTTAAAAATTTTGTCAACCCAACCCAAGTCTGAAGCTTCGAAACCCATGATTCAGTTTGCATTCTCTATTTCATTATAGTAAATTGTATGGGTTTGAGTTTGGTTTAATTCTCATTATATATGCCACAACTACAACTTATTACATAAAACTTTTCCTCTTTTTTAATATTAATGTTATTTTTTCTAAAGATAATTAAGTTCAATGTATCTATGCCTTAATAATTTATAATATTCATGCTATTAGACTGTCCAAACCCATACATGTTTCACAGTGGATTTAGTTAGATTAGTTGATTAGTTGGTATTATAAAGTGCCTATAATGCCATGATTTTTCAGTAGCCTTACGACGTCACACCAACCTCGATGATAGTTGTCGTCTAAGCTAATGTGTAGTTACTGTTCTTTTTTTAAAACGTTGCCATGTGGTTAGTTGGTATTATAGTCCTACCTTCAAGTTTTTATTTTCTTTCTAACTCAAGGTTAGAAAAGTCTTACCATCTTCATCATAGCATCTATAAAAAGTTAAAGCTTTTTTCTTTTAAACTACCAAATCAAAATAGATAAATAATTATATAATGTGGACAGGTCAATTTAATGGTAATATTAGTATATAATAATAATTTTTTTTTGAACATAGACCTCTCGAAACCAATAGTTTTAATTCTTATAATCCTGCATTGTAATAATAATGTCATAAATGGGTTATGAGGTGCTTTGTAATAATAATGTAGAAAGTTTCTCTCTTTTTTGAAATATTGTTGTTATTATGATTGTTATATCATGCTGTTTGAAGTGTGTGCATCAATTCTCAGTTTTATTGCTGAGAAAGTGTAGGAAAGTCAATGGAAAAAAATGTTCTACTGTAATTGTGTTCCTTTTTAGAACATTTTAAAATAAATAAAAAAAGAAAAGGAAAAGGTTGTTCCATCCTGCACATTATAAGTGATTCTGTGAGGCTTTTGTAGAAATTTTGTGAATTTGAGTGTATAAATGCTTGCTGAGTTTGTCTTATATGAAAAAAAAAATAAAAATTGTTGCAATTATTATTGTTATTATGATTGTTAGGAAAGACCATATAAAAAGTGGGTGAGATTGAACTTGGATTGCATGAATATGCTTGGAATACCTATTAAATCATTGAAGTGTCTTGGACCAAACATGCTTTACGTTTGGAATAGCTATTAAAATTTTGTTTCTTTGGAATTTGGATAGCATGAATACGCTTGCATGTTTTCTTTTGTTTTTGAACAATAATACACAGCTCAACTTCCTTAATGTTATAATGCCATGTGTGTTGGGGTTTTTACCCTAAAAATCCAATTTATTGGCATGTTATAAATAATTAAATTGTTTAATTATATGAGACTATCTATAAATGAACTAATGGGACATTATCTTAGTCCATGAGATGCATAGTATGTGATTTATGTGAAAAGTCACAGAAAGATATAAATCACAAGTTCTTTGTAAACTCAGAATTTTAGTTCGTAGTCGGTGATGAAATTGGGCATTTCATCTGCGAAGACTATAACATATCAACTAAGATGATTTGTCTTGATCATGGAAGTGGAGACTTCTAGTTGATATGTTGATATGTTTTAAGAGTTAAGACATATTGAACTGGACCGCTGTGAGATTTATTATTCTCCTAATAACTGTCAAATGAATAATAAATTTCTCAACTTCTATTTACGTCAACTCTAAATCCTGAGAGAATAATGGACATAATCATGAGGTGTAGGTTACTTTTATATATCAGGAGTGAGATCTATAAAACACGGTCAAAGCTTCAGTATGTTGGGCAATCGCATTTATTGTTGATGGAACATATATTCTCAAGATGGAATTCATAATCTCTTAACGGAGATATAAAATATTCCATTGAAATAAGTTTAATGGGCTTGGTTATTCAGATTGTTGGGTCCAACCACTTTAGTAACCACTTTAGTAAGGAGCTACTAAAGTATGTATTTATGGAATTAGATTTCATAAATATATGATGAATAACATAAAGGATTAAACCGGATACTCTAGAATTAAGATGTAGTAATCTTCAAAGTGGCAGTCAATATTTATGACTTTGTATTACTACGAATATTTTAATGAAGGGGTTGTATGTATAATAAAGTCTTGAGATATAATTTATTAATAAGGCCTAGAGTGCAATTATATTCTTATAGTGGTATTGAATATAATTAATGGTAACTTTGGACTTGTCAAGAGTTGACGGAAAAGCCCAAGGCCCATTGGAGCTAGAGTCTTATTTGTTCCCTTTGGTTCCATCTCAAGCCACAAACTAAAGCCCAATTGGATAGGTTCAAAAGGCTAACCCAATTAGATAATTAGTCATTATTTAATAAGAGTTATTAAATAAAGAAACTAAGAGAATAGTTTTAACGTACGTAAGATGAAAAGAAAAGAAATCAGTTTTTCTCCACAAGGAGAAAAAGAAGGTTTTTTCTTTGAGAGTCTATGTACAAAAAGGACTGACTGAGAGACCACACATCTTGGGCACCTTGTGGAATTGAGATGAAGATAAAAGGTATTCTTAAGTCAAGGTTTTGAAATGCACTGCATCAAGGTACGCATCATTTTCTTTATTCTAGAATTCATTGTTACATGTTTATCTTTCATGATTGAAGTAGATCCGTGTTTTGTTGCTTCCGCTGTGCGTTTTGTATGAGATACAAAACCATATTTTCCAACAATTGGTATTAGAGCGGTCTTCAATATCATGCTTGTATAACATGTGATTGAATTTTAGAATTAAAGAAAAATCGTTTTCTTGATGTTTTTATTTTCTGCAGTAAAGTTTCTGCATAATTTTGTTTTTGGAACTGCCATGATTGATATATGAGATATATTAATTATTGTTTGTTGCCACGGCTGTAATTTCTGTTTTCTGCCGTGTGTTTTTGGTGTTTGTATTCATCAAGGACACCATCTACACATCTTGCGAACAGGTATATTGAAGTGGTTTATAAACATAATCGGATAGGAATGATGTACATTGATTCTTATGCAATCATTTAATATTCGACTTTGCCATCAGTTTTAAAGTTTTCTTAAATGAAACTGGTAGAACGGTCAAAGCATGAGAATTTTGTTTTGCATTGGTTGGTTATAGTTCACAGTTGAATTTTGTTTGATAACCGTTCCCAATGCCATTAACTTATTTGAAACATGATGATATCGAGTTCATACCTAGGATGAATATCATGTTGGTTATTATATTGTATCAAGTGGCGTTTGACTTTTCGCTAGTGATACGTTTATGATTGTATGGTAAACGTGTACTGTTGTTAATCTTGCTTGATATATTTATACGTTATCAAGGATTCAATGCCTAACTTCATGAATTGCTTAATATATATTAATGTGCGGATGTACAAACCATGATATTAGTTCATGTTTATATGTATTAAGATTTGAATGTTGAACGAGTATTGATGCTTGCCTTGCATTCTATTTTTTCATGATCAAACAGTTGGTTAATGCTAGGATTATGAAATTTATTCCTAATGAGATTAGGATTGTGTTTTCAAGGTTTCTAGCATTATTATGGTTCTTGATTTTGATATTGAAAACCCTAATGTTTGATCTGAAAATCTTCATTGATAAAATCAAAGTGTTTTTGATGGAAGGACAATGAAGATGTCAAAAACGTTAGTTGTTTGTTCAAAAAAAACCGTAGAAAACTGCCTTAGAAAATTTCTGGAAATTCGAGTTTCACGAGTTTCGATCGATCGAAAATCACTTTTGATTGATCGAGTGAAACAGTGATTAGACTTTTTAAGTAGATTGATTTTCGATTGATAGTCGATCGATCAAATTTGTTTTTCGATCGATCGAGAGGCAATCGAGTATTGATCGAACAAGTCAGATGATCAAGTTCGAATTTTTTAATTTTTTCGATCGATCGAGAGGCACATTCGATCGATCGAAAGAAAGAAAATCAGAATTTTTTCTAAGTGTTTTCAAGTTTTTTAAGAGCAAGGTTATGTATGATTAGATTACACATGGTTCTAACTAAAAGACCTAATGAGATCAAGGATGTTAGTTAAATAGAACTCTTGGTACTAAATCATTTTATGATTAATAGTCCTTAATTTATTTTAGTTAGAAGTTTTAATGAGATTAAAGCTTAATTAAAAGGTATATAGTTTCTAATGAGATTAGAATTCTTAATCTAATAAGTTAAGGATTGAGTTCTATAAAACTAATTTTTGATCCATTAGTGTTTAAGGAATGCTAAATAGTTTAGGAGATCCATTTTAGTTAGTGATTCTAATGAGATTAGAGTCTTTATCAAGTGCAAGGTTATAAATTGTGATGGGATCACAATTATTTAAAAGAAAAACCTAAATAATGAGTGGGAGTTCTGAAATAACCCTTTTGTTAGGTTTATTGTAATATGAATAGATACCTTGTCTTGACTTCAAGTCTTGCATTCCATGTGGAGGGTATTTACTTCACGGATTACAAGGTTAAACTTCTTTGTGATTGCGCGAATGTTCGTTACGCTATTGTGACGTGACTTAGTTACATCACATTGAATTTAAACAATTAAACACATTTAATGTGTAGGGTTAAAATTGTGATTAGATCACATTGATTTCAACACAATCCACTTGTTTTAAAATTTATAGTAGGAGAGAGATATAAGGGTTGGATCTCACGGTCTCCATTGTCGGTTCATAGTAGTGTGGGGTAAACATCTCGTCTTGGCCTCGAGCCTTGCGTTCCATGCGCAGGATGTTTATTTCATGGTACTACAAGATTGAATTTTTTGGTTTATAGTGGTTTGATCAAACACCTTGTCTTAGTTTCGAGCTTTGCATTCCATGCGGAGGGTGTTTTTATCATGGTACTACAAAATAAGCCTGTTAAAGGGATGAAATGTGGCTACACATAATTCTAGACAATGGTGTACACTAAACTAAGTTTAATAGTATCCTCTATGCTGAGTTCTTGCTATTATAATTTAGAGGCCAAAGGAAGAGCGACAAATTATTTTTGTTTGGTAAGAGTTACCATGATAGCATTAATAATGAGAATAATTCTCGCCTAATCATAGTGGTTGATATTCACTCTATGCTGAGGAATATTAATTGCGGGATTAGGTTGTCGTTGCTCCTAATATAGTATGGTTTTTGGGTTTCATACTATATGGTCATGGATGCAAAATGATAATGTCCTGGTAATTAAGTTCATGGTCTCAATATAAAGTTGTCATAAATTTTGTCCTCTAGCTACTATTTTAGTTGAATCACATTAACTAAGAAATAATTTTGGACATAGTGCTTAAAGTAGCTGAAGTACATATTCATGTTTCGATTCAGCATTGTCATAATTTCTAATACATGATGCATTTATGGAAGATAGCTTATGATATGATCATATTCTCCATTAAAATGCTAGTATGTTATATTGGCGTCTATCTCATTTGTGCTACAGCATGAGATGCAAGAGTTAGTACAAGACTTAGACTTTATATCAAGTCTAAATGAGATGTTTGGTATGAATCATATTGAGTGCTAAGAAAAGCTTAAGGAGTTCCAATTCTATGTCATTTTATGAAAATATTTTATTTTTTAAAATGAATTGGAATTCTTGGACATAGAGATTAAATGTTAATCTCAGATGGATATGATCCACAAGTCCTTGTTAGAATCATTTGATCAATTCAGATTGTTTTGAAAATAAATTCTTTTTATATTATCTGAATCGATGAGTGAGTTATACGCAATGGAAGACATCCTAAAAGCTAAGGCTAAGATCAATATGATTTAATTCAAATTCATAGCCTGAACCAAAAGGTAAGGGTGATAAGAAGAGGAATTATAATACTAAACAGTTGGACAAGTTAGTTGCCTTAATAATTGCCAAAAGGAAATTAGTCTCAAAAGCATGACCAAAAAGAAATTGTTTCTGTTTTGGTAAAGCTAAGCATTGTCCATAATTATTTTCTAGATGGAAATTTACATGTTTTATTTTTTAAAGAGAAAGTTTCCATCCTTTTGTATTGTATGTTTTGGCACTTATGTCTAGATCTTATTAATCTAAGTGTTATTCAAGATTGGTGAAAGATGGGCTTTTAGAACCATTATTATGTTATATTCACAATCTATGAATTCTATTTAGAGGATAATATGATCTAATGCTCCTTTTCGTAAAGGAATGAAGTTCCAATGACTTCTTTAAGTCAGTGCATACATAAAGGAGGAAAAGGGCTCTTTTAAAGTAAAAGTTGAAATGTTCTAGAAGAAAATGTCAGAATTTTTTGTAAGACCACTATAAAATACATTTGGAAATGAGATGGTTGTATTAGATACAACACAAGGCATTATTCCAGATATATAGCTAGTACACGGATACAATATCATAGTGGGAGGATTGTAAATTCATACTTTTGGGATAATCTTTTAAAGCCATTCCACAAGGATATGAATTTGATCCTCGGTCCTACGTAGAGGCCATAGATGATATGAATATGGATTACTGATTCAAGGTTATGTGAATAGAATTAGATTCTATTTAAAGTCTAGAACTTGTAGAGGCACTTAATTGCATTAAGCCTATTGTTTTCAAATAGGTCTACAAGTAAATGAGATTGATAGATTTGAAGGTGCAAACCTTCAAAGTCAAGACTAGTGGCGAAAAGATTTATTCAGAAAGAAATGGTTCGACTATGAAAAGATTTTTTCACCAATAGTTAAGTTTGACTCTATCTAGATTCTCTTATCCATTATATTTCATTTGGATGAAATATGACAATGGATATCAAGAAAGCTTCTTTTAGTAGCAATCTTGAGGAAGACATCTATATGATGTAACTAGACTTGTTCATAGCAAAGAACCAGTGGTGATTAGCATGCAAGTTGCTTAAAGTCCATTTATGGACTAATGCAAGCATCTAGGTCATAAATATCATCTTTGATCAAGCAATCAAATTATTTGATTTTGATCAAGTATTAAAAGGCCTTAAGTGTGTAAAATTTATATAGAATAATAAATTTCTTAATGTATGTTGATGACATTTTAATCATTTAGAATGATGTAAAGTTGTTGTCATCAATAGAGTTTTGGTTGTCTAGTCCAGTTTGATATAAAGTACTTGGGAAAGACTAGTCACATCCTAAGAATTATAACTTTGTTAAAATTCAGAAATTAGGATGTTGGGTCTATCTCAAACTGCTTAAATAGATTAGATTCTAGCCAAGTATAGCATATAATACTTCAAGAAAGGATTCTTTCCTTTTAAGTTTGAAGTTCCTTTATATAGGACTATAGTCCTAAGATATATAAAAGGAAGAGCATATAAGACGGTTCCTTATATCAAATCGATAGGAAGCCTTTATGCTATGCTAAATACTAGGCTAAATGTCTACTTTGTAGTGGGCATAGTTAGCAAATATCAATTGAATCAAAAATCACATAATTTTGTGGGAGTAAAGTATATACTCAAATATCTTAGGAGAATGAGGGATTATATGCTTGTCCACCAAAGTGAGGTTTTGATGGTTACTGGATCTACAAATACTGACTTGTAGTTTGATTGTGATTCATGAAGTTGGACTTCAAGATATGTGTTCATCCTAGGTGGTGAAGATACACATTAAGCGTAAGTATTATCTCATTAGAGAGATATGATTACTTGAGAAGTAGTAATAGAAAAGATAATTTATGCAATAAATCTGGCTGAAACTTGTTTCCAAACCTTGCCTTAGAGTGACTATGAATTACTCTAAAGGGAGATAAGTGTCGGATATATGGTAAATTGTCTTTGAGGGCAAGTGGGAGATTGTTGGGGTTTGTGCCCTAAAAATCCAATTTATTGGCATGTCATAAATAATTAAATTGTTTAATTATATGAGACTATCTATAAATGAACTAATGGGACATTATCTTAGTCCATGAGATGCATAGTATGTGATTTATGTGAAAAGTCACAGAAAGATATAAATCACAAGTTCTTTGTAAACTCAGAATTTTAGTTCGTAGTCGGTGATGAAATTGGGCATTTCATCTGCGAAGACTATAACATATCAACTACGATGATTTGTCTTGATCATGGAAGTGGAGACTTCTAGTTGGTATGTTGATATGTTTTAAGAGTTAAGACATATTGAACTGGACCGCTGTGAGATTTATTATTCTCCTAATGACTGTCAAATGAATAATAAATCTCACGACTTCTATTTACATCAACTCTAAATCCTGAGAGAATAATGGACCTGATCATGAGATGTAGGTTGCTTTGATATATCAGGAGTGAGATCTATAAGTCACAGTCAAAACCTCAGTATTTTGAGCAGCCGCATTTAATGTTGATGGAACATATATTCTCAAGATGGAATTCATAATCTCTTAATAGAGATATAAAAAATTCATTTGACATAAGTTTAATGGGTTTTGTTATTCAGAGTGTTGGGCCCAACCACTACAGTAAGGAGTTACTAAATTATATACTTATGGAATTGAATTTCATAAATATATTATGAATAACATAAAGGATTAAACCGGGTACAGGATTAAGATATAGTAATCTTCAAAGTGGCAGTCTACATTCATGACTTTGTATTACTACGAATATTTTAATGAAAGGGTTGCATGTATAATAAAGTTTTAGGATATAATTTATTAATAAGGCCTAGAGTGTAATTATATTCATATAATGGTATTGAATATAATTAATTATAACTTTGGACTTGTCAAGAGTTGACAAAAAAGCCCAAGGCCCATTAAAGCTAGAGTCTTATTTGTTCCCTTTGGTCCCATCTCAAGCCACAAACTAAAGCCCAATTGGGTAGGCCCAAAAGGTTAACCCAATTATATAATCAGTCATTATTTAATAAGAGTTATTAAATAAAGAAACGAAGAGAATAGTTTTAACGTACGTATGATGAAAGAAAAGAAATCAGTTTTTCTCCACAAGGAGAAAAAGAAGGTTTTTTCTTTGAGAGTCTATGTACAAAAAGGACTGATTGAGAGACCACACATCTTGGACACCTTGTAGAATTGAGATGAAAATAAAAGGTATTCTCAAGTCAAGGTTTTGAAATGCACTGCATCAAGGTACGCATCCTTTTCTTTATTCTAGAATTCATGGTTACATGTTTATCTTTCATGATTGAAGTAGATCCGTGTTTTGTTGCTTCCGCTGTGCGTTTTGTATGAGATACAAAACCAAATTTTCCAACAATGTGGTTATCAATGTCCTCATAATGTTATAATGCCATGTGGTTATAATGGTTATTGTGATAACTTATTTGATAACTTATTTGCTTAAAGGGCTACTAAAATTGAGAGAGAGAGAGAGAGAGAGAGAGAGAGAGAGAGAGAGAGAGAGAGAGACCACCATAAAACGCAGTAGATGTGTTGTTCTCACCTAGCCTTTTGTAAGTTTGCGGAGAGTTACTCAAAAGTTGAATCTGTCTTTGTTCTTTTGTACATGAGTCAGTCACAAGCAAATCTCCCTAAGAGTACTCACATAAGTATTTGTAAAATAGAATAAGCTCCACATTTTGCCCAATCAATCCCGAAACCTCTTATATCAATCTATGTATAATTGTATAAAATCCATTTACAACTATAATAACCATGTAATTTACCTTGGTATTATTTATTTTGCATTTAATTTTTTATTCATTTTATCCTTATCTCAAGAATAAAAGAAAAGAAAATAGATAGTTGTTATTATTTGTGAAGAGCGATGTAATTAAAAAAATAAAAAATATTGATATTTTAATAAAACAGAGTTTGGAATAGAAAATTTAGTGTTGGTATTTTTTAAAAATGATTATATAAAATAAAATAAAAAAGAGTATATTTTTATATTAAAATAAACATGAATTTTTGCAAGAGTTGATTTAAATGCTTTAAAATTTTACAATTTAATGGTCACAGGACAATTTTTATATCCGCATGTTGCCATTCAACCAACAAGCAAGTCCTTAGCAACACATGATGGCTATGGGATGGGAATAATATGGGATCAAATTCTTTTTGGCGCACGAGTGTCTGCATTCTCTTTTTTTTTTTTTTTTTTTTTTCTTTTTGGTTAACGTCTGCATTCTTTTTCATTGATTCTATCCTATTCCTTTCTATTCTTCTTTTTTCTTTATTTTCTTATCATAAATTTATCTTTATATATAAAGATCGGGGGTTTTTATTTTAATAGATGAATTTGATAAAAATTTCATTTTGTTAGGTTCTAAAGACTTAGGATTTAATGTATTTAGAACTCTAATGTGTAATGTTGGCAAACCATGATCAAAACAATATGTTTAGTCTTGTTTAGGCTTGCTCAAAGTTGATTAATTATTGTAAAGTTGGAATCGAGTGGCTGCAGAAGTCTATGTGACTTTTGGCCTGGCTCAATCGATCGAAGAATAGACTCGATCGATCGAAAGTCGGCCAGATTGTTTTTTCTGCAGAATTTCCAACTCAGCCCTACCTCATTAAACATTTAGGGTTTTATGTTTTTTCCCTAGGTATTTAAACAAAACCCTAGCCACGTTTTTTAGAGTTGTTCCTATTGTATTGTTGCTCATACTTTTCTGTTTTGTGTGAATCTCTTGTGAGATCTTTGAGGAGCTTTCCTTTACACAAAACTTAGGGTTTTCAAGGTAGAGATTATTTCAACATCTTGATGATCAACACAGTTGCAACCATTGGAGCTTAAAGATAAACAAGCGGGGAGCTTGTAGCTAATTGAAGAATCCAAGAAAGAAGGAGTCCGTGGATTCGGAGCTTGCACGTGGTCGTGTCAGTAAGTTCTACTGGTAGGTAGCATTAGGAAGTCGAGCGGGGAGCTTGTAAGTCCTTTTGTATGAACTTCAATTCTTTCATAGTGGATTCAGGTTTACCTTGAGGATAGCTAGGTCAAATCCTCCCCAAGTTTTTACCATGTGGTTTTCTGGGTCATCATATCATGTGTTATTTATTATTCCGCTGCTTTATATACTTGATATGATTATTTGATTGTTTTAACCTAGAGTTGCATAAATTGGAATAAGTTAATCACTTGGCTAATTAACTAGGTTAATCCTATTGTTGTTTAAGGGGTCTAAATTTCCATCAAGTGGTATTAGAGCGGGTAGCTCTTCTGTTGTAGATCTTTTGATCTCTGAGCTGATCCTTGACTCCTGTTGTTATGGAACACGGACACTCTCTTATTGTTCCTCCTCACTTTGATGGGAACAACTATGCTTATTGGAAATTAAGGATGAAAGCGTTCCTGAAATCCATTGATAAGAGAGTTTGGAATTCTGATGAGTACAGATGGGAGAAGCCCACTACTCCTGTGAGTGAGTGGCAAACTTCTCAAAAAGAAGCAGCTGCATTTAATAGCAAAGCTATGAATGCCATCTTTAATGCTGTTTCTATGGAGGAATTTAAGAGAATCTCAAATGTTGAGGTTGCTCATACTGCTTGGAAAATCCTCCAAACTGTGCATGAAGGCACAAAGGCTGTCAAAATAAATAAGTTGTAGCAATTGACTTCTAGGTTTGAAAGCATTAGGATGTCTGATGATGAATCATTTGATGAATTTTATGCCAAACTGAATGATATTGTTAATTCTGCTTTTAATTTGGGTGAAGTCTATGATCAACCTAAAATTGTTAGGAAGATTCTTAGATCTTTAACTGAAGACTTTAGACCCAAAGTGACTGTCATTACTGAGAGCAAGGATGTGGACTCCATCCCTGTGAATGAACTTGTAGGATCTCTTCAGTCCTATGAGTTAAACCTACCCAAAGTTAACAAATCCAAATCAATGGCTCTTAAGTCTGTTGATGATGTTGATGCTGGTGGATTTGATGATGAGTTCTCTGCTATAGAGATAGCTTACTTTGCCAAAAATTTTAGAAACTTTCTTAGGAATACTAATAGAAGGGCAAGGAATACAAACACTGCTGAACCTAGAAATTTTAGGAAGAATGATCCCATTAAGGTTAGCAACACTGAAAAACCTAAAGATAAAGTTGGTCAATCTTTAAATAATTCTTTGGGTTCTCAATGTTTTGGTTGTCAAGGGTATGGTTATGTTAAATCTGAATGTCCAACATTCTTGAGGTCTAAGGGCAAGGTTATGGCTGTAACCCTTAGTGATAATGAGGTTTCTGATGATGAGTCTGGATGTGATGAGGATGGAAACTTCATTGCTTTCACTGCCACTACTGTAGTCAATGAAAGTATATCTGTTGAGGAGAACCCTTTTGATGGGGAACTCTCTGAGGATGTAGATCTTCAAGAGGCCTATAATAAACTTTGCAAAGTTGCTGCAAAGGATGCTATAAATGTTAAACTTGGCATGAAGAAAATTGAATCTCTTGAGCTTGATAAGAAAAATTTACTTGTTAAATTGTTTGATGCTAATGATCTTTTGAACAATGTGAAAACTGAGAATATGATGTTGATTGATAAAGTAAAGAAATTAGAACTTGATTTATCTGTTGCTAGATCTGCTAGTTCTAAACTTGATCATATGTTGAGTGTTCAAAAGTATCCTTCTGACAAATCTGGTTTAGGTTCTGTTGAGAGCATCTCTGTGTCTGCACCCCATTCCACGATCTTTGTTCCTTCATCTTCTTCTGAACCTTCAGTGAGTGAGGTTGTGAGTGAAATTGTTAAACCCCCTGTGAGTGAGGTTGTCAAACATGTAGAAGTTTCACTACCTAAGAAGATTAGGGTTGATTTGAGAGAGTCTAAACCTAAGGATTCTACCAAATCTAAGGACAAGATGCATGGTAAACCTGTTTGGGTTTGTCATCATTGTGGAAAGTCTGGACACATTCGTCCTAACTGTTACAAGCTTCAAACTGCTAAGAGAACAAACAAACCAAAAGTGCCTGTGCTTCAAGCACAAGATCCTATGGCACTAATTGGTGAATTGGTAAAGACGTTAAACCTTTATTCCAATCCTGGAGTTGGGAATCACTCGAATGTGAATAAGAACTCCAATGCTCGTGGTGCATCTAAAAAGTTTTGGATGTAAAAGACTCGATCTAATTGAGTCTTTCTGACATGGTCCTTGTGCTTCATTGCTCTATTCATCTATGACCATTGTTCTTTGGTTTTTGTGTTTTTTTTTGTTCTAGGACTTGCATTGCATTACATTCATTCATTTCATTCTAGGATTTATTTGTTTTCTCTTTAAATAAATTAAAAAAAAAAGGGGAGAAGAGGAAGCAAAACTATGTTTGACACTGTTTTTCTTGGTTTTTGAAAACAAGGTTGGTCAATCTATCTATACATATCATGTCTTGTGTACCTTGTTTAACTTTGATGAGTTTATTCATTGCACTTTACTAGTTAAAGCTTTGTAGTGCATGTTGTGTGGGAAAGATGTTTATGGTGTTTATCACTTTGTGTTAATCTTGAAGTCACATGTTATTTGACTGTCGGACTTGATCCTTTTGAGAAAGGCATAAATAACCATCTCACCACTGTTCACTAGCCAATCATGAACACCTTAGTGCATATCATAAGATTTTGTGTTCGAGAAAGTGTAGCACATGCACAAAAAGAACATAAGGTGTAGCCTTAGTTAAATCTCATAATTAAAATTGGTGTGTACTATTAGGCTTGATGCCAATTCACTTAATTAAAACCGGTGTGTTCTATTAGGCTTGATGCCAATTCACATAATTAAGAGGCAAAAATTCAAGAAACATAAATGATTGCAAGTTTTTTTTCTAGGAGATGTGGGAGTTATATGATGTACCTCTTTTGGTGATAGTCTCTTTTAAATTCTATGTGATGAATTGTGTAGACTTTGTGTTTAATTGCTATTCACATATCACCTCACATGCCTCTCAAGCTTTTGCTCGTTGCACACACTTCACAAGTTACTCTTTGTTAAACACTGTACATGTTCTTGTGTGTGTTTTTCGTCTGACCAACCAAGTTTGAAAATATCTTGAGAATTGTGCACAACATATTTTGTTGTTTGAAGAATTCAAAGGGAGAATGATTGAAAATTTGCTGTGAGAGAATTGGGTTTAAAATTTGGGTTTTTGAAAAAGCATTCCATTACATCTCATACTCATGCATTTTGTTTCTTCAATTTTAATGCTTTGAGGAGTTATTTTCAAAAAGTGGTTTGAGTTTTTCAAAACCGTAATTTTTCTCAAAATACTGTGAACCGCTGCTTGTTTCAATCGATCCAGCCTGTTTTCCGATCGATCGAAAATACTTAAAATGCTTTTAAGAGTCTCAGATTAATTCGATCGATCGAATGTATTTTTCGATCAATTGAAAGTTGCGATTTAGTTTTTTTTTTAAAAACATTGTTCTTGACTGATTCAAACACTTTTTCAAAAGTTCTTTTCAAACTTTTCTTCTCTCTCCGACTAGGCAAGGCTCTACAGTCAATTTTTTATCGTTTTCCTCTGAATTTTTTGCAAAGATTCTCTTTCCTCAAGCCGGTAAGTCTCTTTTGCCCTTCCTTTTTGAGTTTATTTTTATTTTCATGCATTTATCACTCCAATTTTTGGACCTTTTTCTATTTGGGATTCTTGATGATTCACGTCCTATTTTGTGTAATTGATCAATGGGTTTTTGTGGGGACATGATATAAACAGTATATTGATGGTTTAATTTGATCAATTTTGGGTTTTGTGAAAAATTGAAAATTCTAAGGCTTGTATTGAATCTGAATTGGGGATTTTGTTCAATTAGGTTAAAATTGATGAAATTGGCTTGTTGTTTTGATGTAATTGAGTATTATAATATGTGTGTTGTGTTCTGTGATGCTCAATTCATTAATTTGTTTTTAAAATTTCACCAAGTGGTTCTTCAATTTTGGGGTTTTTGTTAGAAACCCTATGTTCAAGCCAATTTTGTTAATTTAATCTTTAATTGAACTTAATTTTTACTGCATTAGAACATGCATCATGACATTTTAATTGTTCATGCATCATATAGATTTTTTATTCTATTTTTGTGCTAATTTGTAGTCTGCCCTTGGTTTTTTTTTTTTTTTTGTTCTTTTGGTTCTACTTTGTGTCTCTGTCCTTTTCCTCAGCATCATGTTTAGGAAGGCTAGAGCCCGTAGATCTGTTCCCTCTCCTTCTCCTTCCCCACCTTCCTTTGACCGTGAGAGGTTTCCGAGTGAGAAAAACCAAGAGATTTTTGAGAAAATAAACCTTCAGAGAAAAATTTGGGCTGAACGTTCTGTTGTCTTAGATGAGCTTGATCCTGCCATTAGGGCAAATTTTGAGCGTCAGGGCTGGTTACCTTTGTTGGATGTTTCTGATCTTCCTCTTCCAGCTACCCTGATTAGAGAGTTCTTTTCGAACATCTCTATCCGCATCTATGATTCCAACACTCTAGTTAAGAGTTGGATACGAGGCGTAGAGTATGTTATTACTCCTACTGTAGTGGCTGATGCTCTAGGGGTACCTTTGGTCCGGCACCCTGTTTATCCTTATGATGAGTCTCCTTTGTTGAGTGATGTCATGTCTTACATCACTGGGTCTTCTATTCGTGTGGTTTTGATCCTCGGATCACCACTGCTGAGTTTCCTGATACCATTTATCTTTTCTTTAGGATAGTTTGTCATTCTTTTTGGCCCATTTCTCATCTTCACATCATTCCTCTCGAGCGGTGTGTATTTTTGTATGCTCTTGTCACTGATGCTCTTATTAGTTTTCCTCACTTGTTTCTTCGTTCTTTGCACGAAGTTTATAGGAGTTCATCTGCATCTCATGCTCTTGTCCATCCTATCTTTATTCATAGGATTTTGCTTCATCTTGGTCTAGATTATTTCCCTTCTTCTGAGCCCGTCCATGTGATTGCTTCCATAGGTGCGTCTTTTCTTAGACAGAAGGTTGCTCATTTTCGAGCTGGCTCTAACACTCTAGGTCTGAGCCTTCTGGTACCGCACCCCTTCCTTCTTCTTCTACAGGTCTTGCTCGTGAGGCTGTTCCTGATCCTGCTGTTGCTGCTGCTGCTGCTCCTCCACCTCCTTCGGATGACTTCGATGTACGTCGTACCTTGGAGACTGTCATGACCGTTCAAGCGACTCATGGTCAGATTTTGGTGGACTTGCTTGATGAGCTATGTGCTTTGAGAACTGACTTGGCGCGTCTTCGTTCACCCTCACCACCTCCTTTTGATGATGGCTTGTGATTGTCTTTTGGCATTCCGTCACAAAAAAGGGGAGTAGTGTTTTGAGACTTGTAGAGGAGTTTTTGTAGTTAGGGGGAGTTTTTCTTTCTTTTTGCAGAGTTTTTAGAGATATTTAATGTTAAATTGTACCTAGGTGCTTCACCGTGTATACTTTCTTTTTGATCTTTGGGCTATTCTTGTTGGGAAATACATTTTTTTTTTTATATGATTCTTGTTTCATGTGTTCACTGCTTATTAATTTATATTTATGAGTTATTCATTGATATATGTCTTTATTATGTGTTGTGTACACTTACAAGAATGTTTTTATTTTTGGATGTATCTAACTTAGGGGGAGAGTTAGTTTACATATCTGTTGATTTAATGTTTTTCCGTTACACATGCGTTTATGCGTTTGTTGAGTGTTTCAGGAATATACAGGTTGATTCAATTGAGCTGCTGTCTACACTTGCAACTGATGGATAGTAGTTAGGATTGAATTTTATTTTATGAGCATTACTTTTTGTAAAGGGCTTTTTATTTGTACACTTTGAGCTTTTAGTTTGTGTTTTGTCACGGATTGCCAAAGGAGGAGTTTGTTAGGTTCTAAAGACTTAAGATTTAATGTATTTAGAACTCTAATGTGTAATGTTGGCAAACCATGATCAAAACAATATGTTTAGTCTTGTTTAGGCTTGCTCAAAGTTGATTAATTATTGTAAAGTTGGAATCGAGTGGCTGCAGAAGTCTTTGTGACTTTCGGCCTGGCTCGATCGATCGAAGAATAGACTCGATCGATCGAAAGTCGGCCAGATTGTTTTTTCTGCAGAATTTCCAACTCAGCCCTACTTCATTAAACGTTTAGGGTTTTATGTTTTTACCCTAGGTATTTAAACAAAACCCTAGCCACGTTTTTGGAGGTTGTTTTCCATTGTATTGTTGCTCATACTTTTCTGTTTTGTGTGAATCTCTTGTGAGATCTTTGAGGAGCTTTCCTTTACACAAAATTTAGGGTTTTCAAGGTAGAGATTACTTCAACATCTTGATGATCAACTCGGTTGCTACCATTGGAGCTTAAAGATAAACAAGCGGGGAGCTTGTAGCTGATTGAAGAATCCAAGAAAGAAGGAGTCCGTGGATTCGAAGCTTGCATATGGTCGTGTTCGTAAGTTCTACTAGTGGGTAGCATTAGGAAGTCAAGCGGGGAGCTTGTAAGTCCTTTTGTATGAACTTCGATTCTTTCATAGTGGATTCAGGTTTACCTTGAGGATAGCTAGGTCAAATCCTCCCTAGATTTTTACCGTGTGGTTTCCTGGGTCATCATATCTTGTATTATTTATTATTCCGCTGCTTTATATCTTGATATGATTATTTAATTGTGTTAACCTAGATTTGCATGAATTGGACTAAGTTAATCACTTGGCTAATTAACTAGGTTAATCCTATTGTTGTTTAAAGGGTCTAAATTTTCATCACATTCTAAATGATATGTTAACTATATGTTAAGAAGCATGTAATACAGGGTTTTACGATGTGAATGACTTTTTGTAAAATTACCATCATTGAGCTAGAATCTTTTTGTATTGTCTGTGCTTCTATACGATGCAATTGAAGCGAAATTGTAATGAAAGTTGAGTTAATTAAGATCAATATGTATTTTTTTAAAAGTTCCTCTCAAGTAATGATATTTGGTCAAGTTTTTCAATGATTTAACTCATGGATAGGATGGAATATAATTAAGCAATATTGGTCTTCTCTATACTTGATTACATTTGTCTCATCCCATGTTTTTTCTTTAATATGAACGAGTATATACTATATAGCTCTCTACTCGTTATGGGCAAACAATATAAAAATTAAAAGAGTTTAACTTATAATTTAACTAAGAAAGTCAATACTAAGAGAGAGAGAGATTGAGAGACGGATATTGTAGAGAATAAACACAGCCTAGTCTAGCCAACTGATGTAAATCCTCAACCTAAAAAATAATAGTTTACAAAATGATTGAGAGAGAGATTGAGAGATGGATATTGTAGAGAGAGAGAGAGAGAGAGATTGAGAGACAAGTCGAGAGAGAGAGAGGAAAGACCACCATAAAAAAATAGACAAGTCGAGAGAGAGAGATTGAGAGACGGATATTGTAGAGAATAAACACAGCCTAGTCCAGCCAACTGATGTAAATCCTCAACCTAAAAAATAATAGTTTACAAAATGATACAAGGTTTGTATCTCTTACAAATCCTATTCATTGGACATAGTATTAAAACCAGACAAAGACATATATCACATATATCTTGTGAATTGTGACATCATGGTTGGTGTCTCAATCTTTCTTTAGAGTCCTACCTTCAAGTTGTTATTTTGTTGCTAACGCAAAGTTTAGAATAGTCTTGCCATCTTGATCATAGCATCTGTAAAAAGTTTAAACTTTATTCTTTTAAATTATCATATCCTACTAGATAAATAATTATAGTGCCTGTGCCAATTACAAATGTGCCCTATCTAATAATTCTTCACCACATCTTAATTTGTACTCAAGAATGTTAGATATATATAGGTTATAATCTTTTGTTAATAATTAAGATACCCTTGCTATTTTTGTTAATTATTACAATTACATGAATTGGGTATTTGTTTTCATATTTTTAAGACACTTATGCTTAACTACTTTTACAACTTATCACATTGAGTTAGTCTAGGACAAGTGTTATATGTTCTAAGAAAATTTAACCAAACTTGGGTATGTCTGTTCTTAACAAATGACAAATGAATGTAATTTTAATAATTATTACCTTTGTATTAACAAATCTTAGTGTAGGTCAAATTCCGTAAATATTGTATCGAAATGGATAAAAGTTGGATGGACAAGAGGAAGGGTTGAAGGGAATATTTTCAAGGTGTAAACCAATTCGTGGAATTTGCCTCTCTATCCGTGCGCAATGGGAAGATCTTATGTCCTTGTGCGAAATGTGTGAATTTGCTTTTACAACCAGTAAATGTGGTATGTGATCATTGTTGGGTTTCGGGGATGCTTAACAATTACAAAGTTTGGAAATTTCATGGGGAATCGGCGGTTGCTATGATGGCTACCGAATGTGGGAGCTCTCATGTGCAAGAGACCGAAAATGCATATGGTGATTTTCGTGGGATGTTGCACGATTTGTGCCCCCCGCATGAAATGGCACCCGAACCAATGGAAGAAGGTCCAACTACGCAACATCCGGCTGAAGGTCCGAATGATGAGGCCAAGAAGTTTTACAAGATGAAAGATGATGTAGACAAACCTTTGTATGAAAGTTGTACAAAATTTAGCATTTTCACAGCCATTGTCGTGTTGTTCCAGTTGAAGACTTTGTGTGGTTGGACGAACAAGTCATTTACTATGTTGCTTCAAGTCCTGATAGATATGCTTCCTTCAGATGCGAAGTTGCCAAAGGACCACTATGAGGCTAAAAAGATAGTCCGAGATTTGGGTTTGGGTTATGAGAAGATCCATGCTTGTCCCAATGATTGTATGCTATTTTGGAAGGAAAATGTTAATCTTCAGGCATGTCCTTGTTGTAACAAATCAAGGTGGAAAACAAATGAGACATCTGTTGCTAGTAAAAATGCTCCATCCAAGAAGGGGAAGAAGAAAGCTGCAAAGATCCTACAACGGTTCCCTTTAAAGCCAAGATTGCAGCGACTATTTCTTTCACCTGATTTGGCTAGTTCTATGAAATGACATGTTAATGGTCGTACTAATGATGGGGTTATGCGGCATCTTGCTGACTCAGATGCATGAAAAATGTTTGACAGTAAGCATTTAGAGTTCTCGCCTGACCCTCATAATGTCAAACTTGGATTAGCTGCGGATGGGTTCAACCCCTTCGGAATTATGAGTACTAGTCACAGTACGTGGCCTGTCATGTTGGTACCCTACAATCTCCCACCTTGGCTGTGCATGAAATGGTCATCGTTGATTCTATCATTAGTTATTCCTAGTCCTACCTCGCCAGGGATTGCTATAGATGTGTACTTGCAACCGTTAGTAGAAGAACTAAGGGAGTTATAGGATGTTGGAGTACAAGCATACGATGCATCTTCAAAAGAAATATTCCAATTGCGTGCAACATTGATGTGGACCATAAACGATTTTCCTTCATACGTAGATTTGTCGGGTTGGAGTACCAAAGGTGGGTTGGCGTGTCATTCTTGTGCCGTGGAGACCGACTCTTGATATTTGAAAAATGGCCACAAATTCTGTTACATGGGACATATGCGATGGTTGGATGCTAACCACGATTTTCGGAAAGAATGTATGTTATTTGATGGATCGAATGATACGCAATCAGCTACTAAACCACCAGTCTCGTCAGACATTATCCTGGAAACTGAACATTTACTTGGACATTGTTTGGGAAGGAAATGTCAACTTGCTTACAATAAAAGAAAGAGAGGGGAGGCAGACCAGAGTGGTTGGAAGAAGCAAAGTATATTTTTTACCTTGCCTTATTAGAAGGATCAGAAGTTGCAACACAATCTTGATGTGATGCATATAGAGAAGAATGCGATGGACAATATACTTGGCACACTGCTAAACTTGAAGGATCAAACAAAGGATAATTACTAGGCACGCCTTGACTTGGAGGACATGGGGATAAGGAGTGAACTTCACCTACAACGAAAAAGTTATGATAAATATACCATACCGCCCGCTTGTTTTCATATGACTTCATCGAAGAGAGATGGTTTCTTGTAAGTTTTGAAAGACGTAACAGTGCCTGATGGCTACGCTTCCAATATCTCACGCCGTATGAATATGAAAGAATGCAAGATTTCTGGTTTGAAGAGTCATGATAATCATATTTTGATGCAGCAACTTTTTCCCATAGTATTACACAGGTCTTTGCCATCTCATGTTACTAGGCCTTTGATAAAGTTAGCCTACTTTTTTAGAGAAATTTGTTCCAAAACTCTTAAGGTTTCAAATATTGCGATTGTTGAGGCAGACATTGCAGTTACATTGTGTGAATTGGAAAAGATATTTCCTCCATCCTTCTTTACAGTAATGGTACATTTGGTCATGCACTTAGCTGCTGAAGCCAAGATTGGTGGTCCAATGCACTATCGTTGAATGTATCCCATTGAGAGGTAAAGCGTGTGTAATATTATTGATCAACTATGAGCTGCATGTGCACGTTCCAATTACCATTGCCAATCATTAATCTTATCATTGCTCTATAGGTACCTCTCACGCCTTAAGTCTTACGTACGAAATAGAGCTGCTCCGGAAGGGTCTATTACTGAAGGATACATAGTAGAAGAGTGCTTAACATTTTGTTCACGGTATATGAAAGGAGTTGAAACTATATTCAATCGACCCACCAGGACGATTGAGGAGTCAACAAGGGTGGTTTCGATCGTGACACTAAACAATAGAGAGTGGACCCAAGCCCATCACTACATTTTATTCAATTCTGAAAACATCAACCACTTTTGTGAGTAAGTACTACATATACAAATATGATTGCTCGTCAATTCAATGTACATTAGGTCTATTAACCCTAATAGAATTGCATGCACAGGATGCACAAAAGATTGATAGAGGACGAACTCTGAAAAGGCCACAATCGTAACGTTTCCAACGCCATTATATATAAGCACCACATGGAGAAGTTTTGTAGTTGGTTTAGGGGTCACGTACGTATGACATTTTCAACTTCTTAAACTTGTAACACTGTCCTAGCTATGATTACTTGTACTAATGGGAATAATTTTGTTTGGATATGTTAGGTGATGTCATTGACTACTGCTGATAGGGAAAGGGAGGGAGTTAGTGATACCCTTGCTGCATTGTCCAAATGGCCATATATTTATGTAAAGCGGTTGAAGCATTATGTCATTAATGGCTTAAAATTTAGGAGTGTAAATGATGAGGCAAATAGGAAAACGCAGAATAGTGGAGTTAGTGTCGCTACTGATGGTGGCATTACGTTCTATGGTATTTTAAGTGATATAATCGAGTTGAATTATTCTGACAATATCAAACATGTGTTGTTCAAGTTTAAATGGGTTGATGACCAAAATAGGAGAGGATATAGGACTGATGAATTTGGGTTTCCTATGGTGAACTTTACACACTTCATACATGGTGGGGATAAAATGATGGATGAACCATATGTGTTGGCATCTCAAGCTGCACAAGTTTTTTTATGTGGAAGATAAAAGGCACAAGGATTGGTATGTTGTTGTCAAAACTAAAGCTAGGGTGTGTTTGATGCTGGTATTGGTCCCCAACGTGATGAGGATGACACATATAGTTTTTCTGAGAATGTTTTGTACAATATAAGCACTAATGAGGTTGTGAGTGACAACCTTGGTTGGGCTCAGGATGATGTAGAGGGAATGACAATTGATGCCTCTGTCATTGCTGAAAGATATCATCATGAAGTAAACAACTGAGACGATTGTGAGTTTATTGACGATGAGTCCAACAATGAAGATGACAACGAGGATGAGTACACCGACGATGAGTAGTGTAATAGTTTAGTGGTGTATCCATTTATGAATTAGTTGGAATGCCTCTGTGTAGTATTTGATGAATTTGTTAATTACACTAAACAATATTGTTATTTCCTTTAATTTGTACTTATTATGCATTCAATTCCTTATAAACTTTGCTAGCTATTGGATTTGAAATTCATTTCTTATCAACTTGGATATATGTTCGTGTGGTGTTAGGATTTCATTTTGTCGTTGTTGTGGTGTTTGGCTAACAAAAGCTCTTAAACTTGTCATATATGCTTCTATATATTGTAAGATATTAAAATGAGTTATTTTACTTTGTCTTTTTCACTTACATTGTATGCAAGTTTTTATGTTGTCTATAATTAACATTTTCTTTGTGTGGTAAAGTTTTTGGACGCAGGAATGGGCAAGAAATGTCGATTGCCGCTTGTACAAGTTGGTGAAGGACCCTCATGTTCACGACAGCGGGGGGAGGAGAACTTGGAAGTCGCCCATACTGCACCGCAAGCAAGAGCGGATGCTCATGATGCTAGGACAGAACCCCCAGGTAGTTTACATGTTGATTGTTAATGTAACATTTGATATTTACTACTGGACGCATAATTTTCTAGTTGTTGGCTACAGGAATGCAAAGGGAATATCCATCGACGGTTGTTGAAGTTGGGCAAGGATCGTCACGTTCACGAGAGAGCGTGTAGGCGGATCTAAGGGCTGCCCTTGCGAATGACCAACCAAGAGGGGATGCAAGTGATGATGATGAGACCCAACCCCCTTCTCCAGGTACTTGACATGTCTTGGAATGTAACGTTTGAGAATAAGTACGACATGGATATTTGTCCATTTCTTGTAAGTGTGGTCATTTCGTCCACTTATCTTCATAGAATTAGCAGTCAAGTGTCCAAAAATGATATAATTTTAGCACTTTTGCGTTTTCAAAATAATACTCTTGAAGGACACCTAATGATACCATGTGATTGTGACAAACTGAATACAAGAATTACATTGAATAAACGTAAAAGTTATCGTACTAACTTAAAAAGACCGTAGCAAGTTAGAAGACTAAATTGAATTTATGACAAACTTAGATGATGTAATTTGTAATTTAACCTAACAGTTGTATGTAATGAAAGTAGGCTTTAAATTCTAGATTTGTGTGAGCTACCTGAAACTTTAATAGAGTTTCATTTGTGGAAAATGTAGTAGTATTTGGGCTAAGGATAGCATGTAATGCATTTAATTTGTACGGTATGACAAAGTTAGAACCATATTTTCATAACATTGTTTTGAGTTGTTGTAGGCATAGAAGAACTGGAAAAGATGTCTATGTGTGAAGTGTTAGGCTAATTTAGAAATAATGTGAAAAAGAAATCAATATTAAAATAACTTATGCGTGTCTACGGACATTTTGAATTTTTAGTTAGCAAATTTGCTTCAATTATTACCATTGTTCATTTATGTCAAAAACTTTATCGTAATTGAATAATTTATAGACGCATCTATAAATTACTCATATGAGTAATTTCAATTTTTCATAACTAACTATAGAGAATCCATTCTCCCTCATTCTCAGAAGAAGAAAAAAAAAAAAAACAAAAGAGATACTATTCTCCCTTTATCTTGTTAGACTGATTTTATAATCAGTCTACACATGCTTTTTATTATGTTCTTGAGATAACAATGCAAGGCTACCCATTGCATTTTTTAAATTCATGAAAATATGAACGACTTAATTCACATATTGTCCTGAGTAATAAGTAAATTAACAAAACAAATGGGAAAAAAAGTGAAGATAAAAAGCAAATATCAAAATGTCCACATTTGTAGTTACATTTACTATCATGTTAAGAGTGTGCACTTGAGCTATATACAGTAACTTTTCTCTAATTGTGAACTTTGAAATTTCTTTCCTAATGGCGGTTTACTATATGCAGAAAATTTGGTTCAACAAACCCCAGAAACCAATAATGTGCGTGTAGAAGATTTGGGTCAACAAACCCCCAGATCCAGTAATGGGAGTTGAAAGCGTGGGAGAACGCTAATGCAAAGAATATGGGCACTTCCACCGAACATGAAAATTGAATGTCCGTTAAATGTAGAAGGCCAACCGGTTGGGGAGAGTGGACAGACATTCAAAAGGTGGTTGGGAACTTTATGCCTCTGCCCCGCCTACTGCCCACTTATGCCTTTGAATTGGACGCGTGTCCCTCGTAACCACAAAGAAGTTGCCTGGACAGAGATTCAGGTATCAGCATACTTTGTTTGTCTTTATCATTGAAATATTTGTGAGTTAGCTGATCCATATATATATGCCATAATATGCTCAATGCACAACAACATGCCAAATTCCACCCAATCGACTCAATTAAGTTGAATATAAAAATCATTTATTCTATATTGAGTGTTGAACTATTTTTTAGTTCTATTAATCATAGTCTGTCAAGTTGTAACACATTTTTTTTTTCCATTGTAAGGTATCCAAACATATTTTTATTTTGATAGCATAATACAATTTATAGGAATAAAATAAAATAATTTACAAAAATAAAATAATACAATTTAGAAAATATAAAGTGGAACATTAAAAGTGACACAAAGTTTTTTTTTTTTTCTCCTTTTTTAATATTCGATATATATACATTTGATAGCCTCATACTTCATTTATACTTAAGGTTACTGATTCAACAAGATAAGTGGGCCTTTCAATTGTCATAGCCATAAAGATATCATAAACTTTTCCTAGCAAGATTTCCATTAAGATTCTCTTACAATGTTTTCATCAAAAAAAGATTCTCTGACAATGTGAAATTTTTTTTTTCTATTCTGTTCCTTTTTCTTTTCCTTACATATAATTTATGAATGAAGAGAAGAGACAAGAGCAAATATTGGGAAGGAAAACCATCATTTGTTTTAGAATGAAATGTCATGGGAGACATAAAAGTGAAAGTGAACGAGAAAGAACATAGATGATTTTTTTTTCAATGAAAAAAAGATGCTTGTCATCATTTATTTGATTCAAGCCACTCAACTTTCTAAAATGAGATAGTTTATAGATTGTTACTTGATAGGTAAAAATAATAATATAAATGGTGGGTTTAAATAAGAACCAAACTTGCTAATTTAAATATTGTCAAAAATATTGTGAAATTTTTTATGTTTGCACACATTGCTCTTCTAAAATGGGCCATTGTCTATAGTAGTTTAGTACCAATCGCAAAATCAGATGGTGGTTGCTGCCAATTTGTGCTTATGTATAGTTATTGCCATGCATATTATGGGTTTGGACCAATGTGGAAAATCCATGTGAAAAACATGCATGATTGGTCTTAGTCTGTTGGTGATGTATGGAATAGAAGATGGCTTCTTTGGTTTAGCATAAATCAATTATGAAGTATAAGACTCAAGTCTTATATAAGAACAAAGAATTCATACCAATTATTTTATGTCACAGAGCACCTTCAAGTTGATATCATTAGGAAATAGGAAGTAGGAGAAGTCTTGAAGTTTTTGTTTAATTAAATGAGAGTTAACCATCCAATTCATTTTGCTTAGAAATTCAGACTTGTTCAATCTATAGCTATATTAAGCTACTTTTAATTGTTATGTAGAACCGTATGTGTGCTAAATGGCATGTTCAGTAGGGTGGACTATTGCACTATGCTAACTCATGTTTTGCATTTCAGAAAAAGTGGATCATTAGCCCATTAATTATCGAACCAGCTAATCAAATGACTTGGGCAATGCACCAACTAGGGGAACTGAGGAGGAACCGACGTAGCAAGTTGAAAAAGAAATGCTACCCAAAAGATGCGTCCAAAGAATATGTCCTTAAACAGATACCAGAATGGGCTGACGCGCAGCAGTATGCAGAGCTAGTTGACTATTGGTTTCATCCAGATACGCAGGTTCAGCTATTTTCTTGTTGTATTATCATTTATTTATAAAATACATATGATGGGGTTTTTGAATTTGCCGAGTACAATTTATGTAACTAATTTCTTCGTTTTAATTTGGTGGCAGAAATGTGTTTGTAGACATTATGTGATACGAACAAGAGAAGTCGTGAGTTTCAGAAGGACATAGCGAGGTCAGGGCCTATAAGTTTTGCCCAAATTGTTGACAATATGGTAAGAAATGCATTATACAACAACTAGCCAGAGTTTTAATATTCTACTATTTTTGATTCAAATGTAACAAATGAACATAGTTTGATGAAACTAATTTACTGATGAATCTGAGGATATTGTACAAAGTTAGTATGAAATTTTTACCATTACTTGCCTCATTAGTATAAGGTCGTTATAAAAACTAATGTCAGAGGAGCATGTAAGGTTACACGTTGTCCCTATAAAAACTAATAGACATTTCTTGTGATGTTTTTCATGATTAGTGATTTCATTAATATTATGTCTGCCACTTTGTTAGGACGACATTGTTTTCTAGCCGAAGAAGTGGCAATATTATTTAAACAAAGGGCAGGTAGTGAACATTCTTCAAGAAAAATCAATGTCAAAAGCATGGAGTAGAGAAATTGGTTGGAGATAGTTGTGTACAGTTTGCTTTAGCTTTATAGGGACAACAAACAAAAAAAATTTAAAAAAAAGAAAAGAAAAGTTGAAGAGCCATAAATTGATAGGAACATTTCATTTTTCTTCATTTTTTTGTTCATAGTTTTGACGTTGTAACAGCAAAGACAAGATGGTTGCAATTAAAATTGACGCTGTGACAGTGAAGACAAGTGAGAGAGAGGAAATGTTTGTAAGTTGTGTGAAGGAAATTGGGTTGGGGTAGTAGCTAGCCAATATATAGAACTTTGGGATGGGGCTAGCTAGGGACTATTTCAGTCACTGTCACAACTAACTACAGTGAATGTTAAGAGTGTTGGGACCAAAAACCGCTTTTTACTAAGCATTCACATAAAAAAAAACAACTCACATGTCTTTTTGAATGTAATCATCTACAGCTTTAAAGTTGTTGTACATTATATTGCATGTTATGTCTCAAATTCCATTTGCTATGTTTGGTTGTCGATTGCCGCTTCATATCACGAATATAAATTTTCGCTATTGTAATGAGACTGGTGAGTATGATGTAGGCAAAAGAAAGTGGGCAATGGAACGTGCAGTTGTTTTCGCGAAAGTATACTCCAACAAAGATGGGAGTCCTCTTAGTACTGATGTGGGAGATAAGATTGTAAGCCTGATATCGTACCCTATTTCTAAGTAACTCATGTTGTGCGTGAATTGTTTATAGCAAATAATATGTGATTTGGTTCTTGTGTGAAAACAGAAGAAAATGACTGAAATTTTAAACAATGGGGGCTCACTACAAGGAGAGCGTCACCAAGGAATCTTATGGTCAAAAACTGATGCGTTTGCACAAGTGATGGGGAAAGAACGTTGTGGACATGTACGAGGGGTCGTTTTTGGACCAACCCCATCATGAAGAAGTGGGTCCAACCTTCCATGTTATACATTGACTCCACCGTCGTCTAGTGAAACGGCCCAGCGGATGAATGAATTGGAAACGTCGTTGAGGGATGAACTTGCCCAGTCAGAGTAAAGGCATTAGGAGCAAATCGCCGACATGCATGCACATCATAAGGAGGAAATCGCCGCATTACATGAGCAGCATAAGGTGGAAATCACTGAAGCAGTAGCCGACACAACAAGAAACGTGTTACTCCAATTGAGGCCGTTTCTAAGTAGTTTGGAAATTTCTCAGGTACCTTCAAATGCTTGTAATTAATTCAATGAAAATTGTGTGTTTATTGCAATGCATTGTTATGTGCTACTAATACGATGTGTTAAATATTCTGGGTAGTGCTGCATCACAATGAGGACTTTTCGTTAGATGAATCTCTTCTAGAAGAACAACCAAGAGGATTAAATAGTGAAGCCATGCATTGTTCTCACTGTAAGTTTGAAAAAAATGAATGTTATCGTTTCGTAATTTGAAGTACCTTTTGATGGTTTCACATATGTGTACTTTTGTTGGAAAGGATTTCATTATTGCTCATTTTGATCATGGCAAGTCTACGCTTGCTTACAAGCTTTTGGAAAGCACTGGGACCATTAAGAGAGGACATGGTCAGCCTCGGTACCTTGAGAAGTTGCAGGTATATGATCAGCACTTTTAAAAGATTTGAAGTAGTTGTTTAGGAAAAACATAAATTGGGTATTCAATGGAAGACTTCGTATTGTTTTCGAATGTTTAGTAGTTTATACTTGCTAAGTTTTCTAGGAAGAGAGATGCATTGGGAATGATATCAAATTTATATTGCTTTTAAGTGTATGATGTTTGTCATGGGTTGGTTTCTGAGTGAAGTTATAGACTCTTCCTACTTGGTTACAATTATAACAAAATAAAAGACGAGTTTGTGGTGCTTTTGACTTTCTATGGAATTTGTATTGCTCTTGATGAGTTTGTTTCCGAGTGAAGTTATAGACTCTTCCTACTTGGTTAGAATTATAATCAAAGAGAAGATCCATATGTGGTGCTTTTGAGTTTCTATGGAAATTGCATTGCTATTGAGTTTGTGTTTTGTTTGAAGAGATTGTTTCCTAGAGAAGTTTGAGTGTTCTTAGATGATTAGAATGAAGTTATGGCTTTAGGGTGATATATGATACAAGTACCACAAGCAACTTGATTTGAGCCCAAGGTGAATTCTGAATTGATAAACAAAACATGGGTTTCTAAGGAAGCCTTGTATGTTTGATTGGGTGTATGTCATGTTATTAAAACAAACAAACTTTACTATCACTACCTCCAGTAATGTTGTTTTGGTTATTTAGTCTGGGCAAGCCGTAATTGTTTTCTACTGTTCTTAAGATCGGATTTGATAGCGCTGAAAACTATTTGGAATTCAGTTTATTCATATATATATATATATATATATTTTGTAATTTTATATAGGTGATATGGTTATTATAATGAAAAGTTACATGTTATATACTTGCTATTTGGTCATATTCTTCCTGCTGCCAAGCTAAATGAATAGGATTGTTTTCACTAATTATGTGTGTGTTTTGCTTTCCAACTCAATGAATAGGATTGTTTTTGCTTTGTCTGTGGTAAATATTTCTATAAAGATATATTTCTATAAATATATCTTTCTGGTGAGTAGGTGGCTAACAAACATATGAAAAGGCCTCTAAATTGATTTTATGTTCTCTCTTTGGTTCTTGCATTATTGTGTTTCAGCGTTGTGGTTTTTGGTTGACTTGTTGATTAGAGAAAGATAAAATGGTGTTCCCTTTAGTGTAATGGAGTCCATAAGGATATTTTATAATAAAATTGCTTGAAATGTGTAGTCTCACTTCATTATTGGAAAAGTAACTTATGATCTTCTAGGTTCTCTGCTTGGCTCGAAATAGTTCACTGTTGCGTTTTACATTTTTGTAGTGCTATTATGGACATAAATTCAGTATGTAACCGATGCCCCACTTGTAGACAAGGCAGCCCTAGAAGCATCCGAGATAGCTATAGGAAGTTAGAAACAGTCATGTGCATAATTTTTGCAGTTGAGGTATAAATTTTTGCATTTTTTTTTGTGTCAAATTGGACCCTAAACTGGATGCCTATTTTGTTGCTGTATTGAACTGCATATTCCTTAAAGATTGATAATTTTCCCGTATTCCTTAAAGATTGATTGAAATTGTGACAGGTTTGAGAAAATTCCAGCTGGAATTGTGTGTGACAGGTTTTTTATAGTAGCGTTTGACAAACTTATAGTAGCGTTTGTATCTGCATTCATCATCTGGCCTAGAAAAAAAAGAAAAAAAGAAAAAAAAACCTATAGCCGCGTTTTTAAAACGTGGCTATAGACAAATTTAAAAAATATTCAGGGGCCTCTGGCTATGGCCTATGGCTGCACTTTTAAAACGCAGCCTAAGGTCCTACCCTTAGGCCGCGTTTTAAAAGTGCGGCCTAAGGTCCTGCCCTTAGGCCGCATTTTATAAGTACGGCCATAGGTCTTGCCCTTAGGCCGCATTTTATAAGTGTGGCCATAGACCTCTCAGGCCTATAGTCACGGGTTTTGGGCCATATTTAAAAACACGGCCTAAAAAAATGCGACTATAGGCCAAATCGGGCTATAGCCATGTTTTTTTGACCTATAGCCGCATTTTAAAAACGCGACCACATGACCTTTTTTTTGTAGTGTCGGGGCCTTAAGAGTTTGTATATGTGTTGGTTCAGTGGGAGACGCGAGTCAAGCCATCAACATCAAATAATAAATTTTTACTAAGTACAAACTCACAACATGGGATATTAATCTATTCATCCTTCCAAGTACAAAAAAGTAGTCCCTTCATCATCTATAAATGGCATCATTCTCGAAGTCAGTCACACACACACATACTCACTCCAAGACTCCTAGCTTTCCTTTCTTTGTTTCTCTCTTCATTTCCCCACTATCCTGTGGACAACCTCTCTCCACAGAACACTTGTAAGCATGGTGGAAAAACATTTTCCTCGATAAGAGCTAGATGTGGTCACATAAGAATGCATCCCAAACGTCCACGGCTACTTTGTTGTGGAAGAGAACCAAGGCATGTTGTGATGGTAGCCCAAAAGAATGCCCGTCCTGCTGCCATATTTGATCTGAATGAGACTCTGATTTGATGGAGTACCAAGAGAATGGCGGTCTTCCTTATTTGAATATGGTGCCTGCAGTTATGGTAAAGGCCCAAGGGAATGGTCGTGTTCCTGATTTGAACAAGCTTCCTGAGCCTGAAGATTTTTTTTTTGAAATGTCCTGAACCTGAAGATAATCAAGTTTAAATGAATGGTGTGAATTTAAGTTTTAACAAGTCTAGTTCTACATATAATAAATGTTTTTAGTGATGCGTTCATTGGTGAACAATAGTTGTGTTGATTCTGAGTATGTACTATGTAATATGCACGTGTCCGAATAAAGGTTTCCATTAATTAGTACTTTCTTCTAGTCTGATTTTACTTCTTTTTTGTTGGGTTTGATGTAGTAGTTTTTGATCATTTTTAAGTATGTTCACAAGTTTTGCCATTTGTACAAAGCTGAATTCTAGGCCCATCAGATCCTAAGCCCAGTTTGTTACCAACGGATTTAGGTCCACTAGGATTCCCTCTTCCCAAACTGGCCCACCTCTGTTGGAAAATTTAGACTCCAATTGATAGAATTAACAAGTTTTAAATCCAAGTTGTTAATTAGATTTATTATCAATAAAACTTGTTAAAACAAATAAACATTAATATCATGTCAATAATGAATGCAGCGGAAAAGTAAATAAGACAAGATATGATGACCTAGGAAAACCAATGAAACCAACCAGTTTCACAGTAAAAAACTTGAGGGGAAACCTTCCCGAAAAGCAATCCACTATAGTAAAGAGAAGTTTTAGATCTAGTACAAAACCTTTGTCCCTAAACTCTACAATCCCCGTAGATGAACTCATAGCAAAAATCTTCTACTACTTCAGAACCTCTGAACTCTTCAATATATGAACGCCACCCTTTTTGTTGATACACGAATCCCAGTACGTGACTAACCAATTGCGCGGATCCCAGTACGCGACTTAATCACCAACTAGAAGAAGAATGTTGGCTGCAAAGTTCTTCACTTCATCAAGAATGAAGATCAAGAAGCACTTGGTTACAAAACCCTAAGGCGCAAAAGACGCAGTAACTTCTTTCAGATAGAATAAGGTGATGATGGATAAATCAGTTGGTTGAACACTTCGGCTTCGGTGGACTGCAGCGCTAGCGGCGGCCTACAAAAAGAGAAAGCAGTCAAAGGGTGACCGGGTTGAGCCGGCCAAACACCCTCCGATGGTGAAGTGAGTTTTCTGGTCTTATAATGGAGTTTCAACTTTACTTAATGTAATCTCCGAAAATCCCACCTTTGCATGAATGAAGACTAGGCCTTATATACCATACTCTAGGGCGGTTATTAGTTCAATAACTTCCCCCAGAATCTTGGAATTCGGACATAACCTCCTCAACGGCTACGAGAATCGTAACCGCCATTGGAAGTTACATCAAGTTGGAGGGATGGGCGGCGATGAATGCGGGTTAATGAACCGCTACGAAGTTCGCCAAGTGTTGACGTAGTCGTCCATGTGCTTTGCGCATGGACGATACTTTGTTCTGTAGTTGTATGGTCGTCCATGCACCTTGTGCATGGACGATTTCCTCGATCTGATTTCCCAGAGTGAAGCATCGCCCAACATCCTATGGACGATACTTTTGGACGAATCGAAGATGGCCTGATGTTTGGCTAACCGTAACTATCTGGACGACAGGACTGGACGAAACATAGATGTGTGTTTTGCTATCCCATCAGTTGCCCCCTTGTCCAGGGTGTCGTCCAGGGGTATTATAGGGATTTTGCCCCCTTTCTCCTGCCACCTGTCATTCTTTAATTCGTTTGGCAATCAAATCGATTACGTTTCCCCACGCGATTGCCACGTGTCACCTTCTTAGTGGATGGTGTCGTTTCGCTGACCCTACTTCTGGGCCCTATAAATAGGCGCATTCTCTTTCTTACCCTTCACCTCTCTCATAAACTTCCTCTGCTATCTCGTCCAAGGTTCTCGTCTAGCACTCGTCCTAGTCCTCAGGTACTTCCTCTTCCCCTTAGGTTTTCTTTTTGATCTACTTTAGTTATGTCTTCGTCTAGTAGTACACAGAGGGAAATAGACGAATATCAAGACGTCTCATCTGGAAGTAACGAGAGTGGTGAGGGTAGCACTAGTTTTAGTAGCAGTTCCTCGGACGAGCAATATTCGTCCGGGGTTCCAGGCATTTCTTTAGAAGAATTTCAAGAGATACACCGTAGGATGGCCTCTGGAACTGAAGCTAGTTCGTCCAGAGTGCCACCCAGCCCTTCTCAGGACGAAGAGGAGGACGAGGAAAACATTATATATAGCTGTGCACCTGAAGTAACGTCCACCTTAGACGCTCCTAAGTTAAAAACCTTAGTAGATAGATACCAAATTCCTATCGAGTTTGAACCTCGTCTCCCCAGGGAAGGAGAATGGTGTTGTTCACCTTCTTCTGGTTTGGGGGTATATTCGTCTTATCTTTTAGCTGGTCTTAGGTTTCCCCTAAATTCATTTTGTAGAGGTCTCCTTCATAGGTTAGGTGTTGGTCCTAACCAACTTAATCCCAATGGTTGGAGGACGATAGTTGCTATGCAAGTGTTATGGCGTGAGGCGCTGGAAGGGGATCGTCCTATAACAGTAGACGAGTTCCTCTACTGCTATAAGCCTTCAGAAATAAAACAATCAGCTGGTTTTTACCAGTTCTCGTCCAGAGGATCTCACTATAGTTTAATAAAAGGCCGTAGCTCGTCTGATAGGCTCTGGAAGCAAGAGTTTTTTATCATTTCTGGAAACTGGGCTGGGGACCCAACAGATGTTAGTAATGCCCCCTTCCCTCCTTTTACCAGCCCCATAGGTCGCCTTCGTCCTGAGGGTATGTTTTCTTTCCATGTTATTTATTTTATTCCTTGCACTTTTTCTAACTTTCAGTCGTCTAACCACCCTTCTTCTATTGGTGCAGCTGTTACTCGTCCACGTTTGGACAGGTCTTACTTGGATCGAATCGACCACGTACGTACCTTCCCTAGAAGGACTTTCCACGACTTAGTAAGTTTTAGTAGTTTGGCTACGTGGGGACTTGGCCCAGAACCTACCCCTGAAAATTTAAGTCACGAAGAGACCACTCGACGAAGTAAGTATCGTCTGTCCCACAATGCTTCTTTCTATTCTCTCTTTCTCAACTAATTTTCCTCGTCACAGGAATAATGACAATGAGAGAAAACAAAGATAAAACAGTATCTAGTGGGGACGAGGGCGCTCCTGTGCCTCCTGTCGTCCAGAAGACTGCCGTCCAGGCTGGGAAGAGAAAGTCTAAGATTTCAAGTGCTGTGGACCTGGACAACCTTCCCAGTCGTCGAGGCTCCAAAAAACCAAAGACCGTCCAGACTTCCCTTCCCAAGGTCCCCAAATTTTCTTCTCCGACGACGAATCTGGACGACCCTCCTGCCGACGTGGAGCCCGTCCAGATAATTCATCCTGTTCAGTCTAACCCTACTCCCCCTCCAACTAAGACTCCTCGCAAGCCTCATCCGTCAGAGCAATCAGATCGTCCTTCTAACTTAATATTGGACGAAGAGTATGCCTGGAGGACGTTCAAAGGGATCGTTACTGACAATGAGGTTAAGCAATGCTACAACATGTCAGTGAGGGAATTTGAACGTTCTGGCGTCCATGACCTCTTCAAGGTAAGACTTTAGTTCGTCCTTGTGTACTTTTTCTTGTCTTTTTCTCTCTTCTTTTTTTTTAACTCTCCTTCGTCCATGAACAGGCTATGTCAAAGTTTTATACATCGACGCGCCAGGCCAAGGAACTTGCTGAGGAGGCCAAGACGGCAAGAGAGAAGGCTAAAGAGTTGACTAATGAAAATTTGTTGAAGAAGGGAGAGGTGATTAGGCTGGCTGATGAAGTCAGCCGTTTGCTAGCATGTGAGACGAAGTTGAAGGAAGAGGTGGAAGAACGCAAGGCAGATGTTGTCGAGAAGGACACTCGTATCGCTTACTTGGAGGGAGAAATTTCAGCATTTGCTTCGTCCTTGGAGAAAGCTCGTGAGGAAGCCATTTTAGCCTTCAAGAAGTCTGACGAGCTTAAGAGTCGTCTAGATAGTCACTATGCTGCTGGCTACGAAGACTTCCGTGCTGATGCCAAGGAAGCTTTCCCTGACTTAAACTTTGACTCCTTCAAGCTTCCTCTTGCTACAGAGAGTTCTTTGCTAGCGACGAGTTCTGAGGACGTCAACGTGGTGGACGACGCCAATAACGAGGTGACACAAGACGATCCAAAGACTGCTCCCAGTGGTGAATCCAAGTGATTTCATTTTCTTTTAGAACATTTTTATTTTAATTTTGTTTGGAGGTGCCCAGTGTTTTGGGCTTTGGTTTATTTCTTTTTTAGTTTATTCAGGCACAATTTCCTCGTCCAAGTATATGGACGAGCTTTTATGAATAAATACTACTCTTTTAAGGGTTTTTGGACGGTGGTCGTCTACCCTTTGAATTTTATAAATGTATGAATGCTTTTCTTTCATTGTTCATTGTGCCAATATTCCTTTAGTTTTGTGAACAAACTTCACTCATGTCGTCCATACCATTGTGGTTGTAGGACTAGGTTTTATCTCGTCTTGAACATATGGACGAGTTTCCTTCATGTATATGAATGATGTCTTTTTGCGAAGTTTAATTTGTGGCTCAAACTTTGGACGATTATTTATTCGTCCTTAATAAAATTTACCCATCAAATTCTCGTCCATGGGTTGGATTGTTATTTTTTGGATTCGTTTAAAATTTTCCCAACAAATTCTCGTCCATGGGTTGGATTGTTGTTGGTTATATTCGTCCATGGGCTTGTGGTGTTTTTGCACGCACATTGCTCGTCCATGGTATAGACAATTACATCAGGTTTGTCTCGTCTTGAGCTTAGACGGACATACCTTAATTTCTCTTGCTTTATCCTTTTCTAAAGGAAAGCTTTTAGACGATACTTCCTTGCGTCCAAGGATTTTACTCGTCTTTGGCTTTTCGCCTTCCGTGGATCATTTTGAATCATAGAAGATGAAGGATTCCCATACAATCATACATATATTTAAAACACATCATATATATATTCAGAAATCCATACTATGTAATCATTCGTCCACAATCATGGCACACGCTTAAGAGCTTGTGCTTTTAGGGAATTAAAAAAAAACTTAATACAACATAACTTCGTCCATGAGTAGCATAAAATACTTATTTACTTAAAACACAATAATAATAAGAAAGTACTGGAAAATATTAAACACATTACTCCGAACGTCCAACGGTCTCGTCCATCTCGTGGCTCGTCCGTGATCACCCTTCATTGATAGTACCTCCTTAGGTGTTCAACGTTCCACGGGTGCTCCAACTTCCTTCCGTCCAGGGCTTCCAAATAGTAGGATCCTTGCCTCTTGCAGTTGATTACCCTGTAAGGTCCTTCCCAATTTGGCCCCAGCTTCCCATGGGCCGGGTTTTTGGTGGCCAAAGAGACCCTTTTAAGGACGAGATCCCCAATGCTGAAGCGCCTGGGTTTCACCATAGCGTCATGCTGCTTTGCCATGAGATTCTTGTACCTTGCTGTTCTTTGCTCCGCGTCCATTCTTACCTCGTCTACGAGATCGAGGTTAAGACGAAGCTGTTCGTTGTTTTCCTCATCTTGATATGTCATCACCCTATGGCTGGCCATATGCACTTCTGCAGGTATGACTGCTTCGCTCCCGTAAGCGAGTTTGAAAGGAGTCTCTCCTGTGGGAGTCCTTGCTGTTGTTCTGTAAGCCCACAAAACTCCTGGTAATTCATCTGGCCACACTCCCTTTGCCCCCTCAAGCCGAGTCTTGATGATTTTCAACAAGAATCGGTTTGCTACTTCTGCCTGTCCGTTAGCTTGTGGGTGAGAGGGTGAGGAATAATGATTCTTGATTCCAAGCTGTTCACAAAATTCTCTGAAGGGGGTGTTGTCAAACTGTCGTCCATTGTCAGATACTAGTACTCTTGGTACTCCAAACCTGCATACAATACTCTTCCAGACGAAATTTTTGACATTTTGTTGTGTAATTTTCACTAAGGGTTCAGCTTCCACCCATTTAGTGAAATAATCTATCCCCACTACCAAGAACTTCATCTGTCTCGTTCCAGTTGGAAAGGGGCCCAAAATATCCAAACCCCACTGTGCAAATGGCCACGGGGCCATCATTGGGGTGAGGTATTCTGAAGGCTGTCTAGGGATATTACTGAAACGTTGACATTGGTCACATACCTTAACATATGCCTTAGCATCAGCTTGGACGGTTGGCCAGTAGTACCCTGCACGAATGACCTTGTGGACGAGTGATCTGGCTCCTGAGTGATTACCACATGCTCCTTCATGAACTTCCCTCAATACGTAATTCGCTTCGTCTGGAGCTAAGCACCTCAGGTATGGTTGTGAAAAACCTCTTTTGTATAACACTTCGTCCATAAGGATGTATTTGGCTGATTTAACTCTGAGCTTCCTGGCTTCGTCCTTCCCTGCTGGAAGCCTTCCGTCTTTCAGGTATGAGACTATCGGGGTCATCCAGTTCTCTTCACCTTCTATCTGCAACATTTCTGGAAGGTCTATGCTTGGCATGTATCGTATTTCATCCAACTTGTCCGTTGCTTCATTAGCGGAGGCTTCCTTCGCTAGAGTGTCTGCCTCCATGTTCTCTTCCCTCGGGATTTGAACGAAATTAGCTTCTCTGAATTTCTTCATAAGGCGTAACACCCTCTTCAAATATCTCTTCATTCTATCTTCCTTGGCTTCACAAGTCCCATTTACTTGGCCTATGACCAACTGTGAGTCTCCCAAGACGAGTACCGAGTCTGCCTCCACAGATTTAGCTAACTCCAACCCTTTAAGAAGGGCTTCATATTCTGCTTCATTGTTAGTTGTTTGATACTGCAAGCGAACCTTGTGATTCAATTTATCTCCTTCTGGTGACTGCAAAACCACTCCTATACCTCCTGCATACAGTGTAGATGATCCATCTACATGGACGACCCACTTTTTATTGTCTTCTTTGTCATCTAAGTCCTCATAACTTGGAGTAAACTCTGCAATGAAATCAGCAAGGGCTTGAGCTTTTACTGCATTCCTCGGTCGGTACCGAATATCAAACTCACCGAGCTCAACTGCCCATTGAACTAGTCGTCCTGCAGCCTCAAGTTTATTCATTGCCTTATTGAGCGGATGATCCGTCATGACATTGATTACATGACCTTGGAAGTAATGTCTTAACTTCCTAGAAGCTGTTATTAGTGCGAAGGCTAACTTCTCTATCAATGGGTACCTTCCTTCTGCCCCTCTTAGTGCCCGGCTAGTGTGATACACAGGCTTCTGCACCTTTTCTTCCTCCCTGATCAAGGCTGAACTCACGGCATGTGGGGACACTGCTAAGTATAAATACAGTTCTTCTCCTAGCACGGATGGACTTAGCAATGGGGCCGTGGTAAGATAGTGCTTCAGGTCCTGGAAGGCCCTTTGACACTCGTCCGTCCACTCAAATGCCTTCCTGAGAATTTTGAAAAAGGGCAAACACTTGTCAGTGGCTTTTGAGACAAACCTGTTCAAAGCTGCAACTCGCCCAGTTAAGGATTGAACTTCCTTGATGTTTTTCGGTGGCTCCATGTTCAATATGGCTTGGATCTTGTCTGGATTTGCCTCAATTCCTCTCTCTGAAACCATGAATCCTAGAAACTTTCCTGAAGATACTCCGAATGCACATTTACTTGGATTCAGCTTCATCTTGTATCGCCTAAGTGTTTCAAAGGTTTCCTGAAGATCGTCCAAGTGGCTTCCCTCGTCTAAGCTCTTCACAAGCATGTCGTCCACATACACCTCCACATTCCGTCCTATTTGTGGACGAAACATGTGGTTCACCAACCTTTGATAAGTTGCCCCTGCGTTCTTCAGACCGAAAGGCATCACCTTGTAACAAAACAAACCTTGACTGGTAATAAAAGATGTCTTTTCCTGGTCTGCCTCGTTCATCTTTATCTGATTATATCCTGAGAAGGCGTCCATGAAGCTCAGCATTTGATGGCCGGCTGTAGAATCAACAAGTTGATCAATACGGGGCAAAGGATAACTATCCTTAGGGCAAGCCTTGTTCAAGTCAGTGAAGTCGACGCACATCCTCCACTTGCCATTTGCCTTCTTCACCATCACTACATTTGCCAACCAATCCGGGTAATAGACTTCCCGGATAAACTGTGCTGTGGTCAGTTTCTGAACCTCTTCCTTGATAGCCTTCTCTCGTTCAGGGGCAAACACCCTCTTCTTTTGACGAATAGGCTTAGAAGAGGGGGACACGTTCAGTCGATGAGTGATTACACTTGGATCAATGCCAGGCATGTCGTCATGACTCCATGCAAAAACATCGACATTCTTCTTTAGAAACTGAACGAGGCCTTCTTTCGTCTTCTCCTTCATACTTGTTCCAATTCTAGTGAATTTCTCAGGGTCATTTTCTTGTAATAAAACATCTTCCAATACTTCAATCGGTTCTGCAACAATCTTTCTTTCTTCTATACTCATAGTCTGCATCTGCTCGTCCATAGCCAACATAGCTAGATAACACTCCCTGGCTGCTAACTGATCTCCTTGTGCTTGTCCAACTCCGCACTCCGTAGGGAATTTTACTGATAGATGGTAGGTAGATGTTACCGCCTTCCAACTGTTCAAGGTCGGTCTTCCAATGATGGCATTATATGAGGATGAACAATCCACCACAAGGAAATTTACTTCCTTAGTTATCTGCTGCGGGTATGACCCTACCACTACAGGCAAGGTAATGGTACCTACGGGCTGCACTTTCATTCCTCCAAATCCTATCAGTGGTGAGCATGCTGGACGAAGCTGATCTCGTCCAAGCTTCATCTGCTGGAAGGCAGGATAATACAATATGTCCGCTGAACTCCCATTATCCACTAACACCCTCCTAGTTCTGTAATCTGCTATCAGTAGGGTAATGACAATCGCGTCGTCATGTGGATGATGAATTCTTTCAGCTTCTTCATCTGTGAAAAAAATGGTTGGCTCGTCCGTCTCCCTCGTCCTTGGGGATCGTCCAGAGAGTTGGACATTTTGCACCACTTTAAGATACGTCTTCTTTGATCTAGAGGATTGTCCTTCAGAAGTCCCTCCAATGATAACCCTTATTTCTCCCAGTGGGGGCCGTGATGACTCTTCCATCTTCGCTTTCAATTTCTCGTCTTTATGATCCCTTCCAACAAAGTGCCTCAATTTCCCTTGTCTGATGAGGTTCTCGATCTGCTGCTTCAGGTCAAAACACTCGTCCGTGTCATGTCCATGATCCCTATGGAAGCGACAATATTTATTCTTATTGCGCTTGTTAGGATCTCCCTTCATCTTCTCTGGCCATTTCAAGGAAGGATCATCCTTGATTTGCATGAGCACTTGATCGAGTGGGGCATTCATGGGTGTGTAATTCTGATTCCTTGCTGATGGGCCTGCCTTCCTGTTATCCCTGTCTCGGTCCTTCTTGTCTTCCGTTCGTCCCTTCTTTGGACGAGGCCCTTGATCAGGATGACGTGGGGGGTTGACTTCCATTCTTTCGGCTCTCTTCCTCTTCTTAGCTATAATGGCGTCTTCTGCATTCATAAAGTTTTGGGCTGAGTGGACGAGTTCAGCCATGGATTGGGGCTCTTTTTCATACAGCTTGTGAATGAATAAGTCTGAGTTGACGCCATTGTGGAAGGCTGCCAATAGCAGTTTGTCGTCCACCTCATCCACTGTCAGGGCTTCCCTGTTGAAGCGCGTGATGAAGGAACGTAGGCTTTCATTCTCTCCCTGCTCAATGGTCAGCAAACTGGACGAGGAACGTTTGTGTCTCTGTCCCCCAATAAAATTATTGACAAATAATTTGCTTAACTCCTCAAATGAACTTACGGAATTCGGGGGTATTTTGCTGAACCACACTCGTGCTGGTCCCTTAAGGGTGGTAGGGAAGGCTCTGCACATAATCTCGTCTGGAACCCCTTGGAGATGCATTGTGGTCTTGAAAGTAGCGATGTGATCAAAGGGATCGCGCGCTCCATCATATGAATCCAGGGAAGGCATTTTGAACTTCGGCGGCAAGGGATGCCCGTTGATGGAAGCCGTGAATGGGGAATCTGTTCGATGAACCAAATCCTCTACAGGATTTGCCCTTCTCATGTTCTCCTTCATCTCGTCCATAACCTTCCTCATCTGATCCATTTCTTTCTCCAAATGTGGCACCCTTCGCGAAGTGGTGCCTCTTGATTGAGTCTCGGGCTCAGCGTGTCCCCCTCTGTCTACTTGACTCTGGGATTGCCTCTCAGCATGTTCTTCACGGCGCTGCCTCTCCATTTCCCTAGTCAACTCTTGATTCTGGCGAGTTAACTCCGCCATAGCGGCCGCCATGGATTGCATCTGTTGGATGGAAGGCGACTGCATGACAGGCGCTGATTGGCGATCGCGATGGGGGTTGCTTGAGGCGTCTCTGCTTCCCTGATGGCCTGGGCTTGTAGCCCTCGACCTAGTCCGAACCATTCAACCTTTTGTCCCAGAAAGCCAAATCGTAAAAACAATTTACGCTCCCCACAGACGGCGCCAACTGATGATGGATAAATCAGTTGGTTGAACACTTCGGCTTCGGTGGACTGCAACGCTAGCGGCGGCCTACAAAAAGAGAACGCAGTCAAAGGGTGACTGGGTTGAGCCGGCCAAACACCCTCCGATGGTGAAGTGAGTTTTCTGGTCTTATAATGGAGTTTCAACTTTACTTAATGTAATCTCCGAAAATCGTACCTTTGCATGATGAAGACCAGGCCTTATATACCATACTCTAGGGCGGTTATTAGTTCAATAACTTCCCCCAGAATCTTGGAATTCGGACATAACCTCCTCAACGGCTACGAGAATCGTAACCGCCATTGGAAGTTACTTCAAGTTCGAGGGATTGGCGGCGATGAATGCGGGTTAATGAACCGCTACGAAGTTCGCCAAGTGTTGACGTAGTCGTCCATGTGCTTTGCGCATGGACGATACTTTGTTCTGTAGTTGTATGGTCGTCCATGCACCTTGTGCATGGACGATTTTCTCGATCTGATTCCCCAGAGTGAAGTATCGCCCAACATCCTATGGACGATACTTTTGGACGAATCGAAGATGGCCTGATGTTTGGCTAACCGTAACTATCTGGACGACCTAACTGGACGAAACATAGATGTGTGTTTTGCTATCCCATCATAAGGCATCGGTCACCTTTTGCATATGTTCTCCTTGTATTCTCTCATTCTCTTATGTTACGGCCTCTAAAATAAGCCTTATATAGGTCTAGGGTTGTGAGAAAAGAAACCCTACACAAATACATAAGCTTGGCCCAAAAATTAGATCTGAAAATCTGAATTCTCGTAACCTCGATAGATACCTCAATCGATCGAGAGGTGTCGAGCTTTATTAAACCTCGATAGATAGCTAGGTGTCGAGGAGGTGTCGAGAAGCTGTTAAGGGGACAGGAGTTTTCTCGATCGATCCATCAACTGTCAAGAAGGTGTCGAAATTGCGATAAGAAAACACCTTAAGAGCTCGATAGATAGCCAGCTGTCGAGAATGTGTCAAGAAGCTGTCGAGCTATCTGTCTAGCTTTAATGAACACATTTTCTTCACTTGTTTCTTGGTCCAATTTTCATGGCTTTAATACTACACTTAAACAACATGTTCCTTGAAGTATTAAACACATCCTAGATCTACCAAATTACAAGTGAAGTGCATTTTGTCAAAGGACTAGCCAACTACATAAAATATGTCCTTAACAATCTCCCCCTTTGGCAATCCGTGACAAAACCACAACAAACAAATGATCATATGAGAGAAGTCATAGATCACTCAACTCATATTCACTTGTTACATACAATAAAATCTATCCTAACACAAACTCTTGAAAAACTTTGCAAGAAGAAAGTTTATGGCAAGAAAGACTTTGATAACTTGTATTTCTGAAACACTTCAAACAAAACTCATCAATGCATCTTAGTGTGAAACAAAAATAATAGATTGCATACAAGTAATAAGAAACATGTATATAAAGAAGAGGTAGGTGAAGAAGACATACATCAACATATAAAGAAGATAAGTACAATGTATGTCAACAATGGTCACAAGACCCAAGGTACAAGAAGAAGGAGGTAGTAAACACTCCCCCTAACAAGATGAAACACAACTCCCCCTTACAGAGGCATGTATTTCTCTCCCTAACTTGTAGAATCTTAAAGAAAGAAACCACATCACAATTTCTCCCCCTTTTTGTCATGATTGACAAAGGGTATAAGAAGCTAGAAAGCTTCACACAAGAAACATAAAGATGATCAAGGATGATCATGGGGGCATAAGAAATCCATAAAAATGCATGAATGTAATGAAACACAATGCTATGGATGACAATAGAAAGATGCAAAACACACGCACACACTAAACAAGTCTAACCAATTTTATATTTCAAAAACAAGTCAAGACAGTTTAGTGAGCATACATAGACACAAGTATTCCTTGTGATGGCCAAATCACATTGTACCTGTACATGTATCAAAAATAGTAAAGAATATTGCGTGTCGTGTGTGAAAAACATCGCAAGATTGCATAAGTGTATACATGTTATGACGATTTGAGATATGAGAAAATTACTTTAACTCACACATAATCATAACTGTTTGATGGGGACTATCATCTTCGAGGTACATCCTATAACTCCCACATCTCCTAGAATACACGCTTGCAATCATATTTAAAGCATTTTTAATATTTTTGCTTTTTATTTTCTTTGTATTATTTTCTTTTTAAGCATATCATGCATGGGTATATATGAGAGAGAAAAAAAATACCCATTGATATTTGACATTCCAATTTTGCTATGCCGAAGCATACAAATGTCATTGACATCACACTTTTGCTATGCCGAAGCATACAGATGTCATTTATGATTGGCGGGCAACAGTGGTGAGATGGTTATTTATACATTTCTCTTAGGATTTTCTAATCCTTCCTGTCAAAAAGAGTGATATGAGTGTTAAGTTTTAAGAGATAACTTAATTTTACTCATCACAAATAAGAGCCACAAAACTCACTTGCTTAGTTGTGCATAGAGATGCCCATCTAAGCTACAAAAGATATAAAGTTTAGAAAACTTTGTTTCAATGGCCATCCAAGGTACACAAGTACCAATGTACACAAAACACACACTTTTTTGTATTTTTCTGATTTTTCATTTTTTATTTTTATTTTGAAAACAAAACAAAATAAAAACTAAACAACCAAACAAAAACAGAAAAACAACATGAAAGCAGAAGAAAGATGCATATGCATGAAGGCATGATTCCAAAAGAAGATAAAAAATCAAGCAAAGAGAGTCCTACTTAAGATAGAAAGAATTAAAGCAGAGGACAAACAAAAAAGACAATTAAGTCTTAGGCTCCTTTCTCACCCACACAGCATAAGTCTTTTGCCGTGAAGATGAAAAGACACGTGTCCTAGTATGCCTACTAAAGGACATGGAAGAATTAGAATTCTCCTGAAATTGAGTTAAAAAGTTCAAAACTTTTAATAACTCTCCAAACAAAGGTGTAGGTCCTTGAGAGGAAACCTGTGACCGTTTGGACAATTGCTTTTGAGGATACAACTTAAAGAAATTAGGATGAATGTGTCCAGCAACACCACAATGGTGACAAACATGAGGTTTAACAAAGGATTTAGAATTAGCCAGATCAATTTTGGATTTCATACCTTTATTAGATTGTGGCATAAAGACAGTCCTTGATCCAGAAGTCTTGGAAGAGGAGGGGCCGGAGGAGACAGCATATCCTAAGCCAGTCTTGTTAGAACTAGGCTTTTGAGCACTCAATACCTCATCAAGTTTTGCACTAGACATCCTCTTTATTTGAGTTCTAGCTTGACTAAGCTCAACCTCAAAATTCTTGACATTCTCTTCTAATGAAGTGTTCTCCATAACAAGAGTCTCAACTAACCTTGTAGTCTCATCTAGCTTGACTAACAGATTAGCTTTTTCAATTTTTACCTCATTAAGCTCTTTTCTACAAAGATGAGAAGTCTTTTCAGATTTTATGAATTCAGTGCATAGCTTATCATAGGCTTCCTAAAGGGTCATCTTCTTGGGTACTTCATTATCAGAAGAATCCTCACTGTCACTAGCACTCTCCACAATCATCTTATCGGTTGTGGCAGCAAAGGCCATAACGTGACAACATTCACCCACATACTCATCAAAAGAGTCGTTCTCTGTATCATTCCAAGTAGCAATCAACCCTTTCTCTTTTGGCTTCTCGGTCTTTTCCTTCATAAGGTAATTTGGACACTCTATCCTCATATGACCAAAACCTTTGCACTCATGGCATTTGATAAAGGGTTTCTCATTCTTACCCTTCCTAGATGATTGAGATTTCCTAGGAGGTTTGCCCTTATCCTTTTTCCTAAACTGAAGAAGCTTGATAATCTCATCAGTTATGAAAGTTAGATCCTTATCCTCATCTTCACTTTCATCTTCTTCTTCAGAGTCCTCAATCTCTTCCTTTATACCCTTAAGAGCCAAGTTTTTACTCTTTCCACCTTTTCCCATTGAGCCTAATCCCATCTCATAGGTTTGAAGGTTTCCTACAAGCTCAGTTAAAGGAATTTGATCAATGTCCTTTGCTTCTTCAATGACAGTGATCTTGGTATGGAATCTTTCAGGTAAGGACCTAAGGATTTTTCTAACAATCTTGGATTCTGCAATACATTTTCCAAGGTTGAAAGCAGAATTCACAATATCCTTAAGTTTGGCATAGAACTGATCAAAGGTCTCATCCTCTTCCATCCTTATTTCTTCAAAACTGCTAGTGAGTTGTTGAAGCTTCACTGTTTTTACTGCCTTGGTACCTTCATAGGTGGTCTTAAGAATGGTCCATGCTTCCTTGGCAACTTCTGTAGATGATATTTTCTTGAATTCTTCATTGGTCACCCCACAAAATAACGCATTCAAGGCCCTACTGTTGAAATTTGCCGCAATGATTGTTGCATCATCCCAATCCACCGGTGCTTCCTTTGGCTTAATCTAACCAACTTCAACAGCTTGCCATACCTATTCACCTAAAGCTTGCAAAAAAACTTTCATACGAACTTTCCAGTACGCATAATTAGTTCTATCAAATAAAGGAGGAATAAAAAGAGATTGTCTTCTATCCATGACAACAGGGGTCAATGGATCACACTCAGGAAATTAATCCAATCAGAGTGAACCCGCTCTGATACCACTTGTTGGGAAATTTAGACCACAGTTGATAAAATTAACAAGTTTTAAATCCAAGTTGTTAATTAGATTTATTATTAATAAAACTTGTTAAAACAAATAAACATCAATATCATGTCAATAATGAATGTAGCGAAAAAGTAAATAAGACAAGATATGATGATCCAGGAAAACCAATGAAACCAACCAGTTTCACAGTAAAAAACCTAGGGAGAAACCTTCCCGAAAAGCAATCCACTATAGTAAAGAGAAGTTTCAGATCTAGTACAAAATCTTTGTCCCTAGACTCTACAATCCCCGTAGATGAACTCACAGCAGAAACCTTCTACCGCTTCAGAACCTCTGAACTCTTCAATATATGAATGCCACCCTTCGATGATGCACAAATCCCAGTACGTGAGTAACTAATTACGCGGATCCCAGAACGCGACTTAATCACCAACTAGAAGAAGATTGTTGGTTGCAAAGTTCTTCACTTTATCAAGAATGAAGATCAAGAAGCACTTGGTTACAAAACCCTAAGGCGCAAAGACGCAGTAGCTTCTTTCAGAGAGAATAAGGCATCGGTCACCTTTTGCATATGTTCTCCTTGTATTCTCTTATGTGACGACCTCTAAAATAAGCCTTATATAGGTCTACGGTTGTGAGAAAAGAAACTTTACACAAATACATAAGCCTGGCCCAAAAATCAGATCTAAAAATCTGAATTCCTGTAACCTCAATAGATACCTCGATCGATCAGGAGGTGTCGAGCTTTATTAAACCTCGATAGATAGCTAGGTGTCAAGAAGTTGTCGAGGGGACAAGAGCTTTCTCAATCAATCCACCAGCTGTCGAGAAGGTGTTGAAATTGTGATAAGAAAACACCTTAAAAGCTCGATAGATAGCCAGCTGTTGAGAAGGTGTCGAGCTATCTGTCAACAGGTGTCGAGCTATCTGTTCAGCTTTATTGAACACCTTTTCTTCACTTGTTTCTTGGTCCAATCTTCATGGCTTTAATACTAGACTTAAACAACATGTTCCTTGAAGTATTAAACACATCCTAGATCTACCCAAATACAAGTAAAGTGCGTTTTGTCAAAAGATTAGCCAACTACATAAAATATGTCCTTAACAACCTCCCACCCATTCGGTCCATAAAACATAAACGGGGACATATCATTTCCAAAAAAGCAACTCTAAAGTGTCATTTTTTGACCACAGCACACTTTTGCGTTTCCTCCTCAAAATCTCTAGTTCTCAATCGCCTAGCTTTATATCAAATACAAGCATACTGGCACTTTTAATTTTCAGGTTTATTTATTTCTTTGAAAATAACTTTAGTAAATTAGTATTATTTTTAACTTTACGGTATTTTTTGTATTATAAATTTTTTCATGTTTAAAATAATATATTTTTACCTTTGTGTTTTTGTGTTTCCCAGTTTCTGATCCATTGAGTCAATTCTTTTCGATCCTTTATAATTACTGGTCAATTTGGTCTTGGCCCGTTTGTTTGGGTTTGGAAATCCTATGATTATAGTCTCAAATGTGCCTTTTAGGATATCCTACCCCTAATTGATAGGTTGTAATTAAATAAGTCCCCTGAAAATGTCCGTGATTATAGGCTCAAAATGATGGCAAATTAACTCAGGGCATTGGATTTCTAGTACTGTTATGAACATATACATTGGGCACATTTGCTGCTAACAAAGCTGTCAATTTTTGAATGCAACCTTTCAAGCCCAATAAACCACAGTGGGGGATTTGGATTGTCAGTTTGAGCCCAAACCATTAGGAGCTTTTGGACCACACCTTTACTCTTTAGTGGATTATTTTGGATTTAAGATTATTCATTTGAGCATCAATATTCATTACTGTTACCTTTAGTATTACTTTTTGAAACATTTGTGCCAAAAGGCCCAAAACATTAAAATACATGCACAAAGCTAATATTTTAAATAATAATAATAATAATAAAGAAACACTTAGCTCTTGTTGAAAAGAGAGAATAAAATGATAATAATAATTTTAGAATATTCTTTTCTTTCCTTGAAATTTCAAATTCCATCTCTCTCAAAATTCGGAAGAGGAATTTCTTTCAATTTTTTCATTCATTTCCCTCTGTGTCACTCTCAATCAAGGTTACTTATTATTGATGCCCATTTTTTTGACAAAAATAGCCCAATGACAAAAGAAGCCCAACAATATAAAAAAAAAAAGATTGAGAAAGAAAGCAGTAAAGTAAAGACTATTGGGCCACAATGGCAAGAATAATGGTCCATAAGCCCACAAAATAATAAGTAGCCTCAAAGAAAGAAAACAGGCCAAGAAAGCCACAAAGAATGAAGTAGTAAGCCTATGAGA